>JAMPIV010019430.1:130000-848434 GCA_024509875.1 Oreohelix idahoensis | reverse complement strand
ATTCATTGTTATAGATTTCCCACGTCTGTGTGTTTAACTGTCGTCACGTGTATGTGCGTGCCCGTGAGTAGATAGAGATTTATGTAATATATATCTGTGGTGTAGACTGTCTGACACTTTAAAAGCTGTCGTAGATGATAGGTGAGAGAGAGAGAAGATTTTCCGCTCTCAGAGACAGCCTCTATACCACGATTCTATCATCTCACTCGTGGAATCTATTTCCTTTACTAACTCACACTGGGACCCTCACTCATTCCAATCTATTCAGAAGGGACCCACCCCTAGTCTTAATTCTCCTATCATAAAATCTACGACAATTAGTGATATGATTTAAGTTTACAACTTCTCTTTTTATCTTCTTTCTTTTATCTTCCAAGTTATTTAGTTGATATCATTACTGGCCATCTCCGCCAGAGGTGTAAATTCCTGGATGATACTCTAATCCTTTTCTTGTATACTTCAGGTTCATTCAGTTCCTTCTTTGATGTTGACAGTGACTTCGTATAGTGGTAGTTTAAATGTACATAGCATACGATCAGCAACTCATAAAGATGGAATCAAATTCATTCTGTTCCTTCAAAAACTTTTAATAACTTAATAAAACAACAAGTATAATGGGTCATTCAAATGATAGAGTTCTCATAGAAGCCTTTACTGGGTCTTTGGTACTTCAGGTTAACTCATATATGAACTCTATGTCTCGTAACTTCCGTATTCCTCTTTAACTTATTCTTTTCTCCGTAGACTTCCTTAGTCTTCCCAAAACCTGCTCCTATTTCCTCATATACCAATGCTCTTTATTAGCATTCCATACTTTATTTGTTACTTAAATATCTTCCTCGATGAACTGGTCAGACAGGTCTCTATAACTGCTCCTAGCAACAAAATTCATCTCATGCATAAATAATTGTATGTACACCATTCTGATACTTACAAGTGAGAGAGCATATTTGAAGTTCTTCTATAAAAGTCGACATTCACTTTTTCTTGAAAATCATATGCAATTCTGGATACTTCAAACCTTGTTCAATATGGCTCCTCTATAATATCTCTAGTTTCCTTCAGATGTTTACAGCCTTTTGATACTTTACAGATAGTCGTTATATGCTCATAACCATCCATTTTCTTGGTACATAGTCGTAAAGTACTCATACTGAAGTGACAAATCGTGCTTCTGCACAACTCTCCTGGAAACAAAATTCTACTCTGTGCAAAAATATAATCATAATTCAATACTTACAAAAACAGCATAAGCGCTGATCTCCTTTCAGAATCAAATACTATCTCCCGATAGAATAACACTGGCTAGTGATGGCTGGACATCTAAACATATTCACATAAACCCTATCTGTAAAACCACAGAAGGTTCATCTTGTCCGCACAGCGATCACACCTTCTTCCTGAAGCACAACTCAGGACTCACTGTCATCTAATGACCTCTGGTCATTTCGTGTGGTGTGTTTCTCTCGCCACTCTTCTGATTCGCTGACCCAAATCTTTTTACTTACATTTATTGGTTGAGCCTCTTTTTTCTTGTTCTCGAACTTTCTATTTACAACTCAAGATAATCACTCACTAATAATTAACGTGAGCCGGTATTCTGAACCATTGTCAGTTAGCAATATTATTATTTTCATTCATTATTTTCTCTTGTGAGCTGTCCTAACTGTTTATCTCACCTTAACAATAGCATGAATAATGCTAGGGCAAACCCCACGGTGACAGTAGTCCCAATCAGTAATGTAATGCCAGGTTTCTTGATCATGTCTGCAATTGTAGTGCAAGGTTCTGGCCATGTGTACCTCTCTTTCAGACTTTATCTGAGCAGGGTTTCTGGTGAATTATGCCATTGATATATGGTATTCTTTTGTGTGAAAATATCTATCCTCTTATGTTGAACTCATTTGATATACATACATTTGTGAATATTTCTCCATTTTTGTTCCTTGTCTGTAGTCAATATTTTCCAGTGATCTCTTCATGCTTTGAATTTAAATCACCCATCCAAGTTGTGATTCTTTGCTTGTCTTTTGTCTATGGCAGGCTGAAGTCTGCTGTAGAATTCTTCTTTCACCGTTATTTCTTTACAGTTACTTGGAGCTCAATACTGGATAATACTCATTTTCTTCTTTTTTGCTTGTAAACGTATGTTAATCACTTGGCAGCATTAAGTCCACACCTTCACTGTGAAGGAACTTTCATTTTAGAACAGCACTGTTATATCTAAACATTTCTACAGCCACCTGTGCAGTTCTGCCTTGCTTGTAAAGTGTCCTAACAATCCAAATGCCAACTCAGAAAATTCTCAGAGGCAAAAGAAGGTGAGTTTAGCTGTCCAGACTCCTTTTGGCTTTCTCCATATCATCCCATCATCTTCCATTTTGGTGGGCCTTCTTCCTTCCTGGGCAGTTAATATGAATTGCTAGATTTGGATGACTTATTCATGATCTACTTCTTGATGTTTATGTAACTATCAGTCTTTTATGGGGTAGCTGGCCCCATACCCAGCCCTCCTTAATCACTTTTTTATTTTTAAATAAAGTTTTGGCGAGGCACATCCCGTTGAACCTAGTCAGTTATATTAGGGCGCATCTCCAAATATAAAAGACCTTTAAATTCATCACTTGATCAGGTGTTTGTATATGAGAAATTGCATTAATGACAGTCCGAACCGTTCATTAATAAATTTTGGTACTATATAAAGCTTTCCTGACTTTCTGTTTGTTTACTTATGAAT
Organism: Oreohelix idahoensis; assembly: GCA_024509875.1. NCBI lineage: Eukaryota > Metazoa > Mollusca > Gastropoda > Stylommatophora > Oreohelicidae > Oreohelix > Oreohelix idahoensis. The sequence goes on along the minus strand of JAMPIV010019430.1, from coordinate 845,697 downwards.
TTAATTTTAAAATAAAATTGCAATCTAACAGGATGTACAGGGAAGGAGGCCATACAGTAGGGAGGCCAATTTCAGTGTTGCACGTAAATCTGTATCACCAGATTCCTCTGTGCATCATGGTTCTGATTTATTAAAATTGTCACAGAAACCGCGTAGAGAGTCAAAATGTGCTGCCATTTCTTGTGAGCTGAAGCACCAAAACGTAAAAAAGGAAAGTCAAGATAAAAAGCAGAGTAAAAGTATGAATGCTGGAAAACAGAGAGGTGTTCACTCTTCCAAAAAGTTCACAACTCTTTTAGACTACAGCTGGAAAACATTTGAAAAGAATGAGGGAAACAGTGACACTTCGAATCAGAAAAATGTTTTCTATGTGAAGGTAGACAATGAACCATCATCAGGATTTTGTTTAAAGAAGTCAGCAAAAACCCATTTAGATGTCCATGTTGATCTGAAAACTAAGGAACATTCACCATTAGAGCTGAAGAATCTAGTCAAATACAAGCCAGGAGAATTACCATTGAGTCCCTGCAGGGCTAACCTTGACCTCTCTGTGGAATTGGCTTGCAACAGTGATAAAGTCAAGAGCCACGAAGATGAGATATTCATCCAAATGAATTTTCATAATAATAGAAATCGACATATGAATGATGAACATCAAGAACATGATAATATAAATCAGAATATGAATGATGAACTTCAAGACAGACAGAGTCAAGTTGATAAAGAACGTGAACAAAAAAGAACAGTTCAGAAATCTTCTGTATCAGAAAGCAGTTTAAAGCCTTCACCAACTGGGCAGACAGCTCCAGAGTCGAGCAAGGCTGGGGCACTGAGCAGCAGCTTAGCCAGTCAGAGCAAAGATGGTGAACAAACTCCAGTCAGTACTGATTCTGAACTCACTAAGACTGATGAAAGTATAACTTTGACAGATAAAAGTCTGTTAAATTTCTCCCTGTCTGATGAGAATCTTCCAGCGATGGAAGAGAGGGACTTTTCATCGGCTAATTCTCCTACACTGAAAAGGTCAAGTGTACCTCACTTGAATGTCAGCTCTGGTATTTCAGTTACTCCTAATTCAGAACTACATGAGGAACAGTTGGTAGTAATTAACAGCAGAAATGACAATAAAGTGACATTGCCTGTCACCTCACATGCAAGTAGTAGCGGTTCTGAGAAAGATCATAAGTGTGCAGGCGTGGTAATCACAGACTCCACAGCTCGGACATTAGAGAAACAGAGTTAGGGGCCTCATGCACAAATGAAATGTGATTTTGAAGGTAAATTCAGTGCTTTCTCTGACTCACATCAACAGTAGCATTTGCTGAAAATTTGAAATATCTATGTTCAGTGTTTTCCTCATATATTTCTTTTATTCATATTTGGTATTACATTTGCCTGTTATTATTTTATTCTAAACTTGTTCTGTTTGGGAAAGCACTGAATTTTTCTTGATACAGGAGAATTTTCTTATAGAGTTTTGTATATTGTGATATTTTTGTTTTTCAAAATATATATTAAATAAATGTATTGTTTTTAATTAGGGATGTGTCAGAGTTTGATTACAAATCCCAGATCTGTCAAAATCCAAACATTTTTAACAAATCCAATCCTGACTTATATTTGTTCTTCAAATTTCTAATGGGATTTCATAATCGGAACTTTATTTATAGTGTAAAATAAACGTTCCAGTTGCCATGAATAACTGAGTCATTAGATGGCTTGTACATTTTGTGTTTGTGTGTCTTTTGCCAAATAATCTGGCCACCATTTAGATGTCACTTGGTCAGCACTACTATTAGATTGATGGTTGCCTGGTGCATTCTGTTCACATGTGTTGTAAGAAAATGAGAACTTCAGTAACACAGTGATTTACAGTAGGGTAATCAGAAATGTCGGCGTCTGTGGCCTAATGGATATGAACGCAGTTTCATAATCCAGATATACCAGGTTCGAAACCTGCTGCAGGCGGTTTGGTAGCAGATTGCTTTGTGTGGATTTTTAACAATGGTATAAGCGCCGTACCGTTCAGAAAGCAATGGCAAACTACTGAATGAAAAATATTGCCTAGAAAAATCACAAACAGCCAATAAAAGCTGGGGTTGATTGCCACGTCCTGTAAAGGATAAGCAACTAACTTTAATCAGAAATAGGTATTGCTTTTTACTAGGGCAAAGAAGATAGCCTATGTTATGACCATAGGGCCTTTGTCAGGGACCGGAACAAGAAAAGAATGTAGGGAAGGAAAGCAAGAACTATGTAAAATACATAAAAAATAATTAAACATAATATAGCCTGAAGGTGGAAGCAACTGATGTTGCTTGTGTTGGCATCAGTGGTAGGTGGATTTTTCCATTTGTTTTACATTAATAGTTTTGCAGTAACAATGTCATTAAATAGTCAAGCAAAGACCATCATTGCCTGAGAAATTTTTCACTTAAATGTTGGGGATGACAGTACACGTCTGTCAACTTTTTAAAAGTAAAATTTCATGTGGTGAGCTAACTTATCATAGGTTTTCAAAACCACCACTTATTATTCACTTGATTTATTAAAGGGCATGGACAAAACTGGCATGAGCTGTATGTGACAGAGATGATACAGATCTAGGAGCAAATACTTCTTAAAAGATTACACAATATATAGTAAAATATTTAAAATATATGTCACTTATTCAATGTCAGTATGTTTTTTATTTTTAATGCATTTTTGTACTTCTGTTTAAAATATAATTCCATATTCATAAGTGATGTTATCATCATATAATATTGTAGTGATTGTTTCTTAATCTGATGGATTTAGTAATAAAAAAGTCTATACCCTATTCAAGCTGATTTTTAGTTGGCTCTGACACATCCTTAAGTTTAGTGTAAAACAAATTTTACTTGTATGTTTTCACCCTCACATCCCTAATAAACATTTATAACAAGATTCTGCTGTATTTCATTTGGCAAAATAAAGGAGCAGCGCTAGTTCTAATGTTCAATAGGTTATGGTCAGCGGCAACATTTTGTGGATTTTCAAACTGTACTGTCAGAGAAAGTTCTGTTAAAATGTGTTTCACATACTTTGCATTCTACTTTAAACTTGTGGCCATGTTTGGTGTTATACCAGTGGTTTTAGTTGAACATTCTTTTTTTTTTCAATTTCACTTGTTTTATAATTATTTTCTTGCTGTGGAAATTTATCTTTGGATTCCTATGCTTAATGGATAAAAATTGGTTTGTGTTTTTTAATGAGTTAAAAAAAAACAAAAAAACTGATTTTTCACAGCTATATTAAAATATTCATATTTTTACTACTGCTTATGCCAAGATGTATAAAGTGAGATTTCCATAAATTATAAACATTAACGATAAGTAATATTTTGTCATGATCTCCAATATTTTTTCACAATTCCAAATTTTCTATCACCATCTCTAATATACTGTAATTATATTCAATAACCTGTAGCCATCTTTGTTTTTCAACTACGCTGTTTAATTGTTTTCCGCCGCCAGGAGATGCAGAGCCAGATGAATGTCCTAAACAACAGGCCAAATATGCCAGATGCAGCAGAGTTATTTACTAATTTTTTTTCTGGTGGTGCATCTTCAAAGAAAGCCATCAAGTCAAAGCCATCAGCTACCAGCAAGCGCAAGTGAATGTGATATTTCTGTGATCGTGAATTGAACATGTCATGTTTATCCGTGAGAACAGTTTCAAATGTTCTTGGAGTTGCAGTGTGGTTTGTAGATATTTCTTTTCTATTTTCAAAGATTTGTTTGTTTGTCTCAAGAAACTTTAGTATCAAGAGTTTTAATTAATTTTTATTTTAACACAGACTGCAAGGAAACTTGCAGAATGATTATACTTTATATACTCCAGGAATACGCACACTGCATGCCAGTTTAGTTAACAACTGCTTAGGGAGTAATAACCCTAATATGTTTTTGTCTCCTCCTAGACTACCACACCACCCCCACCCCAGAACTAAATGGGGTAAAACATTAAAGCCTAAAAACTGTCTGGGACAGGAAGAGTTAAATTAGAGTTTCATTTAAAAATGGCATTTCCTCCACAATTTTCCAAGGTATTTATGATCTGTGTTGCAGAACAGCTGCTACATGATGTCCGAAGCTTTGGTTGTTATTTTAAAATGTTGAGGCAAAAATAAATGGAGCAAGCTACCGGAAGTGGAAGTTTATTTAGTTTAATCAGTTTTCTTGAAATGGGGGTACATATCAGTGTCCATTATGGTCAAGGGTGAACACAAATGTCTGTTTATTATGCACCTTCCACATATAGATATTTTGGATGTGGTTTAACACTAATGTCTGTGGTACAAGTGGTTATTTATCATTGCTGAATGCAAGTTTATTTGAGAATGGGTGTGTTTTTTTTTTTAATGAAGAATGCTTGGTGCGAAAGTTTTTATATTAGGAAAGTTAGTTTGCTTTTCTATAATAATAAATAATAAATTCTTTAAGCGCCAAACACGGCGCATAAGGCAGAAACCAGTGCTCTCCAGGTTGTTCGTTGTGACGCCACTCCTCTTAGCTCTTGCACATTATTTAGGCCCAACGTTCTTCCTTCTCTTATTATTGTTCTTCTGAGTGTTTCTTTTGGTCTTCCTTTTTTTTCCGCTTACCCTCAGGAACCCAAGTGAGCGCCTGTAGTGGTATTCTGTTGTTTTGCATTCGTAGGACATGACCGATATATGACCATCGTCTTTTCCTTATATAGTCGGAGACATATTTCTGCCTAGAGTCTTCTCTTATTTGCTTTTCTATGCAGCACAGTATATTTTCTTGCACATTTTTGTATAGCTCTCACTGTTGGAAGTTCCTCTGTTGACATTAATGTTGACAAACATAGAAGCCTGCCTTTCTTTAACACTCCTTAATTGCTTTTCCAATAGGTACACAGATAGCAGATTCATTGCCAGGACAAGTAGATTGTAACCATTTTTCTATTTCATTCATTCATTACACTCCACTCCCAAGGATCATAGGCCTTCAACAAACACATGCCAAGTTCTCCTGTCACGTGCCATCATCTCAAGTTCTTTCCACGTTCTCCTCATCATTTTCACCTCTGTTTCCAGCTCCATGTGCTTCTTGGTCCACCTCTTCCTCTCTTGCCTTGGGGGTTATTTTTGCAATTTGTCATATAAATAAAAAATAGATTATTGTTTATTATATTTTTTACAATTATTTTTATTTTGCAGAATTTCTGAGTGTGGAATTCATAAGAGCACAATGGGCTAATCACCTGTTTGTCAAACATTTTGATTGCATGTTTTGCCCGAGAGCCATGTGCTCTTTGGGTCACCTCTACACTCTGTTTATGGGGTAGAAGAGGTTCCGATTAAGAAAGAAAGAGAAGAATTCATAAGATATATTAACTGATAGATCTACTGGTATTTGTTGGAAATTGAGGAGCATGCAATATTGTTCATGTTACCTTTTGTAATGTGGTTTAAAAATACACATTGTGTGGTGTAATGGGGAAGGCATTTGTATTTAGGCTTATTATTGTGCTGTGCTGTCATATGAAGCTCACAAGGCACTCACAGACGGGGAAGCAGTGGGACACACACTAAAATCAGCCTAAAGAGATTAAAGGTAAACGTAATGCAGCAGCTAATGACGAAGAAGAATTTTACATGAGACTACAACATATAATTGATAAAGAGAGAAGAAAGCACACTAGAATTTTGGTGGGTGACCTAAGTTCAAAGGTAGGAACAGACAGTAAGAGATCATGGGAAAACATCAAAACTCAGGACAGTGAACAGAAATGGAGAAATGTTCATAAACCTCTGCGTTAAATCATCTTGCTGTAGGAGGAACCCTGTTTCCACAAAAAAGAATACATAAAGCAACATAGATATCACAAAAACACAAGACATAAAACCACATTGCACGTATATGCATAAGCAGGGAGCTTAGATCACCATTATGTACAGGAGCAGATGTGCCATCAGATCACCATCTTCTGTTAGCCAGAATAATAAGAATATTCATCTCATATTTCAAGGCTGTCCTGTTGTGTAACTCTTAAACATGGAGAACAACAAAAACAATAACCAAGAAGATCTAGACTTTCATAAATTGGTGCTTGCGTGGAATAAACGGATTAAAATGGTATGACAAGATTACCAATGTAGAACTGATGGAACAAACCAGACAAATGCCAGTGGAACATGAAGTGATGAGATGACGCTGACATTGGAAAGGATACATATTGAGGAAATCAGCTAAAAGCTGTACAAGGCAGTCTTTGGTCTGGAATCCACTGAGTATGAGAAATAGAGGGAGACCCAAAAACACATGAAGAAGGGAATTGTAGACAGCCTTCTTCTTCTTTGATCCTTAGCCGCCAACCATCAAAGCAGTCAGTGGCCATCACGCCTAGTGGCATCTTGTAGGGCAACAACAAATTGATTCTACTTTGCTCGGTCGGTGACCATCCTTCGTACAGTGCCCCAACTCTGGTTCATTCTTTGCATCTCAGCCTCCACAGTCCTCTGCCAAATTGTTTTTGGTCGGCCTCTCTTTCGTTTTCCTTCAGGGGTCCATAGCATAGCTGTTCTTGTGATGGCATCGGGGTCTCTTCTGAGGACATGGCCAACCCAGCTCCAGCGTCTGCCAGCTATGATGATGTGCATGTCCTCTTGCTTGCTCAGAGTAAGCAGATCTTGGTTGGTGATGGTATTCGGCCAAAAGATTCGGTGAATTTTTCTTAGGCATGTTGTGTGAAAAGAGGACAATTTCGACATTTCCTTCTCTGTAACTCTCCAGCATTCCGCACCATAGAGTAGCACAGAAAGCACACAGCTCTGATATAATCTTAATTTTGTGCTTGTGCTGTATTGAGAGGACTTCCAGATGTTGTTTAGACTAAAAAAGGCTGTTCTTGCTTTGTTCATTCTGTTGTTGATGTCTTTGCTTGCTCCGCCGTCTGGTGTTACTATGCATCCTAGGTATGTGAAGGTGTCTGTCTGTACAAGTTGCTGATTCCTTACTGATATGGGCTCAGGGTTGCTCACATTGAGCGTCAGGACCTCTGACTTCTTTAGATTGATGTTCAAGCCCACCTGCTGGCTATACTTATTAAGTCTATCCGTTTTTTCCTGGATGTGTTGATGTGAATGTGCTAGTAGTGCAATGTCATCTGCATATTCCAGATCTTCCAATGTAAAAAATGTAGTCCATCTTAATCCTCTTGGACTGCCATCTGTTGTCTGGCGCATCACCCAGTCTATGACTGTTAAAAATAGAGTGGTTGATAAGGGGCATCCCTGTCGTACTCCTGTCTTCACCTCAAAGGTTAGGTTGCTCTGCCCAACGCTACACGTAAAGTTGGCATAGAGGCTTTTTATGATTGACACTATGCAGCTTGGAATTCCATAAGCCCTCAGTATTTTCCATAAACTGTCCCTATGTATACTGTCAAAAGCCTTTTCAAAATCAACGAAATTAATGTACAGCTGCTCTATAATGTTCCTGAGGGTAAATATATGATCTACACATCTTCTGTTCTTTCTAAATCCTGCTTGTTCTTTCCTCAGTTTGTGGTCTACTGCTTTTGAAATTCTCTGTATAATTAACCGCCTAGAAGGTATGAAAAAGACATGAAAAGACTTTGAATAGATGGCACACTGTTGGAAGTTCTAGAATGACACTTTTAAATCTCTGTGTTTGAGAAACTGCGGTGTAATGTTGAAAAACAATAGTTGTGTTTATGTAGGCATTACAATAATGTGTACAGTATATTATAAAAGATATAATTAACAAGGATGATATAAGAGAACATAATAATCAGTTACAAGAACTGATATACTGTATGTTCATATGATGCTTTCATTATTCATTTTAGTCACCGTCGGTCACATTTTGTAGAGCTTCTGATGTGATTTTCCTGTATCCCAGATAGCTAATTTATTTATTTGATTTGTGAAGATATCCACACAAGTAGTAAGTACTGACCTCCTTGAAGGAACACCGGGATTGAATCTAAATATTTTTGTTTTTATGTGTCATTTTTTTCTGTGCTTGGAAGTGACTATTTCTCATAGTGTCCTGAGGATGTCATTGTTGGTTAGTCAGTTGGTGCAGAAGCTGGATGATGAAATACTGGGTAAAAACAGGTTATACCATTTTACCAAATATGTTTGACACACTGTAGACTCTGCACTGCTACCTCATTATAAATAACTAACAAACACAGACATAAATGTCACACAAACATATTCATACATTACAGAAACCAGTCTTTAAAAAATTAGTGTGGGTATATGGTTTGCTATACTTGAGACCACTTTTTTTTTTTTTTAAATATTGTGTGAACAAACAGAGATAAGATACTGAGCATTGATATGCATAGTAATATATTACTCAAGTGCTTGACATGAGGTTGCTTTTAACACTGTTCTGTTATGAAATTCTATTCACTGAATATTTTTCCTACGAAATCTTATAAACTAGTTTGAACTTTTTTTCTTCTTAATAGATGATAACATTAATATTTTTTACTTTTAAAATTTTGAATTGATAAAATTGTGTTTCGTGTGCATTCCACTGCAGAAATATAACATATGAAAGCACTGTTTTACTCAGAATGAATATGTGTAAATGTTTTTTTACTGATTTCCCAAAATTGTATATAAATGAAAAACAAGGATTTAATATATTGCATAAACTGTATGTAAATGAGAAGCATGTCAAATTTACTTATCATGTCTAATTGTTTGTATAGTTACTGTGAATGATCAAAAGAGAAAAAGGATAGGAAGATTGTGTGTGTTGACTATTTGCTCTAAGATGCTTTGTTCACTATCTCTGATCATCTATGTTTAAAAAAATTTGTTTACTAAAGTAGCTGATTACACTGACAAACAACATTTTTCTTTCTTATATAAGAATAAGTGTTCTTAGGTCAGTTTCTTGCGCTGATTTCAAATTTGAAATCCGTTTATCTCTATCACGTCGGGTTCTTAAGATATTTGTGAATAAATATATTTTTGGGAAACCGTTATTTGCTCCGTTTCATTTTTACTATATAACTTTTTAAAAATTAATAAAATGCAAAATAATTCTACTTTTTATACTGCTAAAAGATGTTACGTTATATTTCAAATAGTTACTGTATTTTGAAATAATTCTGAGTGAAATATGGCTTCTAGAAGTTGTAGAAATTCGGCTGATCTGTTCTGTTACGTGTGCGGATATTTTACCGATCGTGTTCACCAGAAAAACTTTACACCATTGCTAAAGAAAGCATATGAACTTTATTTCGATTCGAAAGTTGATGATGCAAATAAATCTTGGAAGCCAAATGCAGTTTGTTCGACTTGTGCAAATACATTGGCAGGTTGGTTACGAAAATCGCCGAAGCATAAGTCGATGCCTTTTGGAGTGCCAGTAATATGACGTGAACCGACAAATCACGCTACTGATTGTTACTTCTGCTTGACAAATATCTATGGTTTCACTTTTAAAACTAGAAAGTCTGTGGTTTATCCAAATATTGAATCGGTTTCGAAACCAGTGCCTCATGATCCAATCACGTGTCCGATCCCAGTTCCACCAGAACAATATCCGTTGGACGTGAATGAACCATCAGAAAGTGATAGTTTACCTGCTTTAGAAACTAATTCTGACTCGGATTATATACCGGTGAATGATGGTGTTCACTTAATTAACCATTCAGAACTTTCAGATCTAATACGTGATCTCGCTCTCACCAAAGGACAAGCGGAATTACTCGGTTCGCGACTCAAAGAATGGAATCTTTTAGCGCCCAATACTCCGATATCTAAATTTCGTCATAGACACAGAGAACTTGTTCAATACTTTGAGATGGATGATGACATTTGCTATTGCAAAGATGTAAAAGGTCTAATGGTGCACCTCGGTCATGAGCACATAGTCAACGAATGGCGACTTTTCATCGACTCTTCCAAGACTAGTCTAAAAGCCGTGTTATTGCATAAAGGAAATTTATTTTCATCAATTCCAGTCGCCTACTCTGTTCATATGAAAGAAACTTATGACAATATGGCTACACTTTTGGCAAAAATAAAGTACAATGACTACCAATGGCGGATTTGTGGAGACCTAAAGGTCATTGCAATTCTCACGGGCATGCAGACTGGGTATACTAAATTTTTGTTGCTTCCTATGTGAATGGGACAGCCGCAACAGACAGGAACATTATGCAAGAAAGGTGTGGCCTATCAGGGATCGTATGCAGCTCGGGCATAAAAATGTAATACACGAGCCATTAGTTAACAAAGACAGCATCATTTTACCACCGTTACATATAAAGTTGGGGCTCATGAAGAATTTCGTAAAAGCGTTAGATAAAACGAGCAAAGCTTTCACTTATCTTCGAGAAAAGTTTCCGCAAATTAGCGATGCAAAGATAAAGGAAGGTATCTTTGTAGGACCTCAGATTAGGAAAGTTATTGCAGACAAACAATTCGAGAACTTGTTACATGGTAGTGAACTTCGCGCATGGATGGCATTCAAATCGATCGTCGATAACTTTCTGGGAAATCACAAATCTGTCGACTATGTGCATATTGTTAAGCAGTGCATAGATGCATACAGAATTATGGGCTTAACATGTCCCTCAAAATCCATTTGCTCGATTTGCATCTTGACTTTTTTCCCTGACAACCTTGGCGAAGTCAGCGATGAACATGGAGAACGATTCCATCAAGATATCGCCGTAATGGAGTCACGTTATCAAGGACGGTGGAGTGTGACCATGCTTGCCGATTATTGTTGGATGCTTCATCGCGATGTACCACATGCCATTCACCGACGAAAGTCGACTGCAAAGAAATTCAAGCCTACATAACTGTTATACTTCTTGTACAAATGATGTTGTAATACTGTATGCATTGTTAAAAAACTTCAATTGCGTATTTCTAGAGATCCCGACCTGATAGAGAAAAACGGTTTGCAGATTTAAAAACAGCGCATTAAAATTGACCAGAAAAACATAGAAATGTTAGAGAAAGAAAAAAAAAATTTTTTTTTGTTAGCCAGTGTTACCAGATGCTAAAATGAAAATGCCAAGAACAAAAATTTGGTAAGAATACTGGCTTCTGCCTGTCTTACTTCTTTGAGATTCATCAATTACATCTGAAAGTCATATTGTCATTAAAGTTGTTACACTGTTAACACATAAATCATTACAGCTATGTCAGTTAGAGATGAAAAAGATTTTTGGTTATAAGAAACTTACAAGAATGCAGTAGACCAGATATATTAGACGAGATATTACTGGCAAATACTTACCTATACTTCAGAGGATGTTCCTTTCTAATTGCTTGGATACCTTCACATGTTAGCATAAAAGGAAATAAAAAAGTGGATAAAGGAGCTCAGAAAAGTAGAACTAATAGAAACCAAATAAATGTGGGAATGAGTAAAACAGAGATCAAAAGCTTAATTAACAGAATAATAACGGATGAGTAAAACAGAGATCAAAAGCTTAATTAACAGAATAATAACGGATGAGTAAAACAGAGATCAAAAGCTTAATTAACAGAATAATAACAGACGAATGGACAGTAGTAGAATGGGATGGAGTCCTGAAGGGCAGACATGCATATAAATTGTTCAAGACTCCAACGAGAATGTGTCAGGTATCTAGAGAACTAAAAATTCCTAGCAATAAAAAATTTCTTAGACTGCAACTAGGAATGGGCTATTTCAGAATAGATGAAACCTTTTTGTGCAGAGTGTCTAGAAAAAAATTAATATAGAGCATTTCCTACTAATATGTAGGAGGTATGAGCAACGGAGAAAACCAATATTAGATTATTTACAGGCATGCAATTCATCCATAACTGTGGAACAGGTGTTGAGAATAGATAGACCTAGAGAATTGCACAATATAGTAAAACAGTTTATAACAAGAACTAAAATTAATATATAAGAATCAATGATGGTATGGGGATAAGGGGTAGTCAGATTGGGTACTTGTGGGGATAAGGGGTAGTCAGATTGGGTACTTGTGTGGATGATGGCAGATAGTTGGTGGATTGGGTGTCATCCCGGACACCCCCGGGCTTTCTCATCTCTTTCCCCTTGTAATGTAATGAGAGACTACTTTTTTGTGTAGTTTTTTTTTTTTTTTTTTTTTTGGAAAGAGGAGGGCAACACACATACATTCACACAATTTTACAGTTTTGATTTACTATATTTGGACTGAGTGGAGGGGGAAAGAAGATACTATATTTAGATATCAGAAATCAGATTTTATTATCATGAATTTACTACACTATATTTCCTAATTAATGAGGGTTGTACGGGATACTTTGTCTTTAAAAAAAATTATTTATTTTTGTTGTTGTTCCTATAAGACAGTGGCCAGCAACCCAGCAGCTGTGGGGGATCTACTTTAGAAACATTGAGCTTTCTAAAGATCAACCTTGATAAAATCATGTTTGTTTTCAGGTCTAAGAATATCTGGAATTTGGAATGTCCAACAGAGCTGTGGAACATTAAAACTAAATATTTTATCAAATGTTAACTTCACTTCAAAGAAACTGTCGGTTTTTTCTTTATACAGTTCACGAGTTAAGTGAATGCTAGTAAGCTAGCTTGTAGATTTTCACTGGAACCGCGGTGAAAGTACCTTTTAACCTGGGAACACCGCATTTGCTAGTCCTAAATTTACCTAGGTTTAAACATTGTCTCCTAGAGATCTACCAAAGGATGCCTTGGGATCTACCTGTAGATCAAGATCGACCAGTTGCCAAGACCTGCTTTAACTCTTTAAGTCCCAATTGACTTTATAAAGGCTCAGGGGTTAGACGCGCTTGGCCCAATCGACTTTAAAAAGCCTTTAGTATATGTGCCTCTGTTTGAGACTGTTTCTAATTATAACTACCCACAAACCACCCAAAACGTCATTTCCGACTGCAAGTACATTCTTTTAAATACCGCACGTGTTTAAGAGTGAACGTGTTTCTGTTTTGATATATTTATTTTAGATTTTTAAAGCGATTTTTTTAAGCGCATATCCTCCATTTTACCTTGAATAACTAATCATTTTTTTTAAGCGCATATCCTCCATTTTACCTTGAATAACTAATCATTTTTTTTAAGTGCATATCCTCCATTTTACCTTGAATAACTAATCATTTTTCAATGAAAGCTTTTATACTTGTAGCACTAGAGTAAAGTACATCCAATTACCTTCAGTTTCATATACAACAACAAAGTTATTTATGCATATGAACATTTTTAAAAATTATTTCCAAACAACAACAATAAAAACGCACTGGGATGGCCATTTTTGCTTGGGCCAAACCCACTTTTTTGCTTGGGACTGAAAGAGTTAAGGAAAGTTTTGCTATAAACTTACAGTAGAACTCCATTTATCCGAACCCCATGGGACCGAGCATCGTTCGGATAATCAAATGTTCGGATAATTGGATTACATAATGTATCGAGTACATGTACACATATTTCTAAAAATAATTAACCATCACAAGGAAAATACACTATAAAACATATTTACTTGTACTGTAATAATAATACCCACACTGTATTAGATCACTGTATCACCAAAATCTTTTATTACACTGCAGTGCATGTACTTCTTGTATTAATTATTTTTGTTAAGAAAGAGAAATGTTTTCAAAATAACATTACAAACGATTCAAAACCAGGCGCAACTTACGTATATATGTACTTGCACAGATGTAGCCCACTATTTAAAATAATGAGGAATCCTCTTTTGCACCAAACTGGATAGTCTCCTTTTGGCTGCTAAGTCCCGAATTCTCTTCAACAGCAGAAGCTGTGTAGGACAGCTGTCATCTTCTTGCTCGTACCAAGCCATCGCAGTTTCTAGTGCTATAAAGGCCTCTTCAGGACTTGGTCGACGTTTTGGTTTTTCTTCATAATCTACAAGTACATCATGTACTTCTGAGGTGTCTTCATCATCGGTCACTACATGTATTTGGTTTTCTTCTTGCACAAAAGACAAAATTTCTTCGTCATTCAAAAACTGAAAACCAGAATCATTATCATCTTCTAGCCACATGTGTGCATCATCTTTGTCACAGTCCGAAAATCCGGGCATTGCTTGAAACAGTTCCACAACTTCATTTATACAATCATCATTTGTGTCCACTGCAGTAGTTTCATTTCCTCCTTTTTTCCCAAGCAATCTACTCCAAGCCTTGTTGAGATTATCTTGTGACAGGGTGGTCCAAGCATCAGCTAACATATAGCAGCAGTCTTTGAGATTAAGCTTTTTGGAAAACGCCACCACACTTTCTTCATCTTCAGCCAACAATAAACGACGCAGGACTTCCTTCTTGTACATCTTTTTAAGCTTTGCTATAACACCCTGATCCATTGGTTGAATCAGTGCTGTTACATTGGGAGGCAGAAAAATTACTTTAAAATTTGCATCAACTGCATTCAATGTATCCGTCTCTGGATGAGATGGTGCATTGTCCAGTAGAAGAATTACTTTTCCAGTTTTCTTTTCTTGTTCTCCCAACCTCTTCACATTTGGGATGAACTGATTTGTATACCAATCAAGAAATATTTCACTATTCATCCAAGCACTCTTCTGTGCTTTGTAACACAATGGGAGACATGTCACATTCTTTAAACAACGTGGTTTTTTGGCTTTGCCGATCATTAGCACCGGTAAACGATGACTTCCACTAGCATTCGCGGCTACCAAAATTTGTTACTCTCTCTTTGCACTTTTTAAACCCAGGGGCAGCTGCTTCGCGCTGAGATGCAAGTGATTTTTGAGGCAATGATTTCCAGTATAAGCCAGTCTCATCGGCATTATACACATCCTCGAGTGAATAACCTTCTTCTTCCAAAAAAGCCAAGAATGTTTCTATAAAATTTTTAGCGGCAGTTGCATCGCTAGATAAAGATTCCCCTTGAATCTCCAATTCTCGTATGCCATGACGAGATTTAAAGTTTCTTAACCATTCCTGGCTAGCCTTAAAGTCAGGAGGACCGTCAAGTTGATTGTTGAACTGAAGTGCCTTTTCACACAACAGAGAACCAGAGATAGGTTCCCCTTTGCTTCTTCTTTGCACAAACCATATATACAAAGCCTCTTCCAATTTCACATCTTTCGCATTTCTCATGGTTTTACGTTTCTTCGACCCATTTTCACTATCAAATTTCGATGCAAAACTCATAATTTTATCCTTGTTACTTTTAATGTCAGAGACAGTAGCTTTCCCAACATTGAAAATCCTCGCAAGTGAAGACACAGTTTCACCTTGTCCTAGTCTCTTGATAAATTCTGTTTTCGTTTCAATTGACAAAACATTGCGGTTCCTTTTATATGCTTTAGGCCTACTGGAAGATGCCATATCGCACAGAGAAATACTTGTACGCCAAAATTATTCTGCTGTAGTAGCAGACACAATTATTTTAAGTTGAACTGTCTGTTTAGCCAGTGTTCTACCTAGAACGCACACGTACACTGTATTTTTAAACCAGATATTAACTGACTTTATGATCTAACTGACTTCCTGTATGTAAGCGACCGACCATTAGCCTAACAGGGAAAATAAAAATATGTGGTGAAGATAATCTTGTAAACTTAACTGTTGTTGGAGAACTAGGTACCATGGTTTCATGAATTTCTACCTCTGTAATATTGATGATTTTTGTTGTTGTTTAAACTAGTGCTGTTGAACTTCTCGCCCTTTTGCAGACAGTAGCAAGTTGAAGACACCTTGGTATTATCTACACTGTAGATCTAGGCTTTTCCTGTGGCTTTTCTGCCATTCATAAACTTGTTGAGTTGAAGTCATGAGCTCCATTTTCTTCAGCTTGGCTTGCATTTAAAGGATCAGTAGTGTCCCAAGCTAGAAGGAAGAAGCATGTGGCATACTGTGAATTCCACACAATAGAAGGCGGTTCTCCAATATGTAGAGCTAAATTACTGTGCTCTGGTTCTGGGTTCTCCCAAGGAATTGTCACGTCCTGCACAAAGTCACTTCTCAGCTTCCCCTGCCTATTACTGGGTCCACAGTAAGATCCTCTTGATTGCAGTTGTCACCGCTTGGCTACGTGATAGGGACCCCAAGATGCAGCAATAGTGAATGCAGTCAGCGACCCATAGCTGTACTGCTTGCATCAGGACCAGCGAACCAGAGCTGGTCAAGACCGCACTCCATGTGGTGGTCCTGGAAACAGTCTGCAGCAGTGCAGTCTGGCTGAGCGAGTGCGGATCGCAATGGGAAGGCAAACCCGGTCCCTAAAAAATGCCGTGCTGAAGTCGGATGTGTCGACCAAAAGGTGCAGATATCACAGCTTAGGTGTAAACAGACACAACGCAACCACCGTCCTTTTCAGGACAAACGAGGAAGAAGAAGAAGGTTACGTGATTTAAGTTTAAACTTCTTCGTTTATCTTCCAAGTTCAAGTTAATATTATCACTGGTCAACTCCGCCAGAGGTGGTCATTCTTGGATGATACTACTATCCTTTTTATTTTAATATCCCAGGCTCGTTCAGTTCCTTCTTTGATGTTATTGTAGTGACTTCTCATATAGTGGTACCGGTAGTGTGTACAATAATGGCATAAGTTCAGCAACATGTAAGGACCAAATCAGATTCATGCTGATCCATTAAAACTTTTAATAACACAATACTGTTAACAAGCATGACATTTCAAATAATGGAGCTCGCATATAGTCATAAATTGGATCCTTGGACATTACGGGTACTTCTTACGTGAGCTCTATATCTTTTAGACTTTCATATTATCTCCTTTAGACATTCTTAGTCTTCCAAATTCTGCCACTATATACTTGTGGTACTTATGCTCCTCAGTAGCATTCAGTTTCCTTTAATATATTTATAGAATGTTCTTGCCGAACTGGTTAATCATGCCTCTATACTAACTGTTTTTCTCATTCTAACAATAGCACAAATAATGCTAGCGTAGGTCTCTCGGCGACACAGTCAACCAGGTCAAAGCCAAAGAGTTACTTCTGGGACTCGAGTGACTTCTCCAAGCTTAGTGTGCAATGCTGGGTTCTCAACAAGTTTCACCACAGGGGTAATCCCTGGAAGTGTGTGGATGATTTCAAGAGTCAATGAGGGTGTAATTAGCCTCACAGACAGAGGTTCACTTCCACATATGTATATTGTTGCATTGTGCTTAGCTGGTGGTCATATAAGGATGACTCCCAGATATTCCTCCATGCATGGAATATTAATGAATCAGATGCTAGCTTCATTACAGTATTTTTGCATGTCCTGTGAGACATTGTCCAAGATGGTCAATTTTTCCTGCTTCTTCTTCGTACACTCTCAGACGTCTACTTGAATGTTTTCAAAGAAAGCAGTGGTCAGATTGAGGCTATTTGCATCTCCGTAGAACTTTTCCACGAATGGTACTGGTGTCGGCCATGTGCGCTTTCTCTGTTTCACATATGTTGGGCAACTTTGAAGCAGATGTTCAGCAGTCATTTTATCAGTGCCACAGTTAATCTCATCAGTAGTTCCTATCTTTAGCTTGTTGAACAGATGGTATCTCAATCTGTTGTGGCCAGTGTTGAACAGATGGTATTCCAATCTGTTGTGGCCAGTGCGGAGTCTGAAGATTACTACTTGTTCTCTTCTGTTGAGCTGGTAGTATGCATCATTTTGTGTGTGACGTGGATGCTCTACATCCCATTTGTTTCTGCATCTGATTCTCATAAAACTCTTTACCTCCTCGAAAGTTATGCTTTCATCAGGCTGGGGTAGCTTTCCACATTCCTTTGCTAATCTTTCACTCTTCATTCCCGGTGATGTTACAATGAGATGGGATCCATTGGATCACAACTCTTTTGAATCGTTGACATAGTTTGTGGAGCAGTAGCATTGATAACTATTTCTTCAGCTGCACACCTACACTTGATGAAGTAATTGCCTAGCTTTCTGAAGCCATGTTGCAGTGATAATATGTAAATTTAAATGCATACAGCTAGAACTCAGTACAGTGGCATGTCCGGTAAATGGCAGATACTATACATATTTTAAGGCAAGCATGAACTGTGTCTGGAATGGTCGCTCCAAGCTTATTCTCATTTAATGGAACAGTGGCATGGAATTGCCCAGGCAGGTTACATTTGTTAGTGCTAAAGTCACACAAGTTAAATGCACATATGATGTGACACAACTGTACTCTTGATTCCTGTATGGTGCAGCAACATGGACGATGACCAAACAAAGAAACAAAAAACTAATAAAGAAAAGCTTGGAATGAAAAGGGAAGTAATGAAAGAGATCAAAGTTAGACAAAAAATAATTTGGACACATTAACATAACACCAAGAAAACAGTAATAGAAAGACAATTTACAGGCAAAAGGAAGACAGTGGTATAAATTGGAGGATAACATTGTCACGAAGTGGATTTAAGTCTAGAGGTTGTCTTAATAGAGAGACAATACCCTAGTTGTAAGAAAGTCCGAGAAGATAGAATTTTGATGGAAAATGACGTGACTGTGGAACGATGAGACTATTGGCTCAAGGTTGAGAACCTGGATTGACTCTCCCTTGCTGCTTCGTGACTTCAGAATTGCTATAGCCTCACCCCCTCTGACTACCTTTAAACAAAAGGAGATAAGGTTTATATTACCACAGACACCACTATACCGACAAACATATAAGTGTCAGATAGTCTAGAAGCTGATCCAGTGTGTATATATATATATATATATATATATATATATATATATATATATATATATATATATATATATATATATATATATATATATATATATATATATATATATATATATATATATATATATATATTTTATTTACACAATAAAACATAAAAATGTCGTCATACAGCAAATAAATAAATATTGTGCACTGTTGCACAGGCCTGGAAAAAGCAACAAACCATTTAGATAGATAAACACTAGGAAAACCCAATCACATTCACTCTTTCAGTCACCCTGCTGGGGAAAAATAGAACGATTAGTGATTTAAACAAGATCTAATTTGTGGGCATCAGTTTAGCCTCCATTCTCTATTACAAATAAGATTTCTACTGTCATGGTCCTGTGACTGCCTAATCGAATGTTTACGCAGCTTCCAACTCGTTAGGCGATATGCGCTGCTAACTAACACAATGGACTGCTACACTAGTAGACTTTTTATAACATCTAGTACTCAAAGGCTATCCTCTGAGGATATATCATCAGACCCTACTGGTCTCGGCTATCTCCTCTCCCTCTCTCTCTCTCTCTGCTTCAGTGTCTCTCTGACACTCTTGACATCTGTTGCGGTGGCGTCTCCGTTTATGCCTTCTCTCGTTGACTTTACTATCAGAACCAGGTATGATCACCCCGTTTCCCAATTTCTGACAACTGCACTGACGACTGGATTATCAAGCATGAGGTACTTGAATCAAACTGTAGAAGCTTCACTGCTGCTGAATAGCTTCTCTGACTTTCCCCGATAACCCGCTCAGGGTTTAAAGGAACACAGCATTTCTTTCTGGCTGTATAAATTAGACCAATCTCCCGGTCACATGCCGTTGTCGGAGTGGTATAAATAGCGATGAGCTCTGGGCTTTTTTTTTTTTCAATAGATAAACCTGTTCCCGCTGAAGCATGGGGACTTCACTGCAAGAGAACGGTTTCGGTCCCGCTGAAGATTTGGACTTCAATGCAAAGGGACCGTAGGTTATTTTCTTTCAATTCTGGCGATGCCAACTTTGCCGTTGGTAATTTGTATGTGACAAATTACACTCTGCTACTGTACCGTGACCCGCTGTGGACACAAGATACAACTTATTTACACCAACTGCAACATAACTGATCACTAACACATATCTTCCCATAAATAAATACAACTCCCCTCACTCAATACATCACCCCTTCACCCGCTATGCACAACGATACATAAAATATTTTTATCCAGTGTCACTCTCTCTCGCCCTTCTACTCCCCCCTTTCCCTTCACTTAAAATCTTTCTGGTAAGCAAACAAACCCCCCACAGATACTTGTCTGACCTTAATCTTTTGTCACGCCCGAATAACCACGTACCCAAACAATTCAAACTAGGAAAATCTCCTGGGCGAAATTCTTTGGTCTCCTTTATAACCTTGACACATGAGGTTTCCCTGCTTAACCCAAAATTTAAATTAACCTTTCGCTAGGAATAATTTTACTCCTCTAAGCAAGGTAATCCACTTATAAAATACATCTGTACCCTCCGACTGCGTTACCCACATTCACGCACAATAAAATCCCGTACACACAATAACATAACATACACACCATTAGATGCCCAATAAAATTACACTTGTAAATATACAGAAATTAATGGTGGTTAACCCAACACTCTACATACTACCGAGCGCCCATGTATCAAATAGCTAAACCTCACACAGTCCTATATACTGCCAAATATCCTAGAAAGAATTAGGCACACTTTACCTTTACATCATTTCTACAAAAATAGTAATGGATGGCACTTTACGTTTATAACTATCAGTTAACCTCCCGAACAACTTTAACTTAAACAGGCTATGACTCTATTAAAGAAACCCACTAATTTTACGGCTCTAATAAAAATATTCACATACCAATTCATTGCGTTTCTTCAGCATGGAGCAGACAATGAATGCTGGATCCACGGTAGTATATTTCATCAGGCATATCGGTCGGTTAACGGACCGAGCCGGTATATATACAAGAAAATCCGCGCTCAACTTCTGCCTACGTCATATCTACAGCTTACAACTAAACCAATGGAAACACTAAAAAATTAAATAACTGCGACCTACGCCAATCAGATTTGAAAGTAAGCCGTGACCTGTTTATTGCGACCGCGCGCATTTCTGACTTGCGTCATCCAGGCGTGCACAAAATAACGATTTCCGTAAACAAAGAAAAATCTACGTGATCGCGAAAAATTAGAAGATAAGAAAACTGGTGCGAGTATAAAATAAACCTACCTTCATCCCTCTTATAAAACACAATAAAATACCTACAGAAAAAGACCAAACACATAATAATTTAGAAAGACAAGAAAACTGGGCCTATTGAAGAACAGAATTTCAGTACTTCATCACAAACATCAAGAGATTGACCGGAAATATAATGAGTGTACCATCAAGGCAAGAAATAGGAACCACTGGAGATCCACTGTAGCTGATCTTCAATGTGGAGATACCACCTGATCTTCTTCTTCCTCGTTCATCCTGAAAAGGACGTTGGTTGCGTTGTGTCTGTTTACACCGGAGCTGCGATATCTGCGCCTTTCGGCAGACACATCCGACTTCAGCACAGCATTTTTTGGGACCGGGTTTGCCTTCCCTCTTCGATCCCTACTCTCTCAGCCAGATTGCAGTGATGCAGCCTGTCTCCAGGACCACCACGTGGAGGTGGAGTAGGGTCTTGGTCAGCTCTGGTTCGCTGACCCTGGCGCAAGCAGTCAAGCTATGGGTCGCTGACTGCATTCTCTCTTGCTGCATCTTTGGGTCCCGCACCTGATCTGATATGCTTTAGAGAAACTTAATAGAAACAAAGAACAAACACTTTTACACTCTGCCAATGTTTTATTCTCAGTTGTGGATAGTTAAATGCAATTGCTGCTATTGCACTAATGCTTATTTATGTGCAAGGGCCCCCCCAACAATTTTAGAACCAACATACATTGGTCAGTGGAGGCACCACATCTTAAATGTTCTAAATAGTGTGTCACATGCTCTCTCCCTCTCTTGTTTTAAAAAAAAAAAAACAAAGTGCATTTATGGACACAAAACACATTATATTATAAGTAATCTTCACAAAACATGTTTTTCACAACTTGTATCTTTTCATTATGACATTCCATGAGTTAAAGCACATGTAAAAGACAAACACCTGGGGGTCTCTGATGCCGCAAAAGAAATAGTAGGAATACTGTTTCCTCAAGCACATCATTAGTGGTGACTAACATGAGGTTGTGTATAGGTCTGGTAACCTCATCATGTATTACAAACTGCTATAGAAAGAACCACTGCTGAAAATGCATATAAATGCTTTGATGCAGTTTTGACTAGCTACAGTTATTACTCCATGCTCCACAAGGAGCAATAAGAGAAATGATGACTCCAGATTTTTTTTTTTTAAATTAATGAAGAAAAATATCCCGTTCAACCTCTGATGGGTTATAATTAGGATATATATTGTTTTCAATTCCAAATAATATGAACAACTGCCGATATGAGAAAGTGGCATCACATTCGTCAAATCATTGTAAATAGGGACAATCACAATAGATACAAATGATCTTACAATGACTTCTACAGTACCCATGTCAAGGCAAGCTGGTATACTGTGTTAGAAGCCAAACTTCATTCATTAAAATTATGTTCCTCTTAGAACTCCTCTAAACCAGTGTTTCCCAAACTTTTTCAGGTCACCGCCCTTTGGCTTCCAGAGCACATGTCCAGCATCCCCTCCATTACATAAAAATGTAAAGAGAGGAATGACACAGCAACTTCAAATCCAAAACAGTGACAGTGAATTGCTCACTTTATTCAACTGTGAAATAAAGCCAAAAATATACTTACTTATACATTTAATTTTTTTTTTTTCAACTTAATGCAGCATACCACATTTTCATCAACAGTATATGAGAGTACATTAGTAACCCACCTACTTCATTGTTTTTTTTTTTAACTTTTAGTAAGATGGATGAACCTGGTGCAGTAATATAAGGGCCCTGTATAATTAACTGCTTTTACATGTAAGCTTTATATTAAGTAATGTTGCTGAATTTAGCCTGACAAATCCTTAACCCTTTACTATTAAAGACCCCCTTATCGCCCCCTTGAATCCTAACGCAGGAGGTGGTATCACCCACTTTGGGAACCACTACTCTAAACATAAATATCACCACCACATGCACCAGACACTAAATTAACCACACAATCAGCTAACGTTTACTGCCAACAGCACAATTATATTCCCAGTTGCGTTTATTTTGTTGTTCTCAGTTACATGATATCCCAAGTCTTCTGAGAAACTGAATGATGAAAATAACTAGTCATTCATATTCAAAGTATAGTAAATAAGAGAACTCCAAATGTCTTACAAATCATCATCATGGGTCGTCTCCTCTTTGAAAGATGAATAACACGATTGTAACTCCTATTTTGAACCCTTCTAGAACACTGTCAGACTGTGTCTTTCTTATATTTCTTCTGCCCCTGATCTTTCCTCCCTTTCAGCAAGACATGTTATCATTCTGACATATCATAATAATGAGTTGTCTCATGTTTGAAAGGCGAATAACAAAATTGCAGCTCCTATTCTGAACCCTACTAAAACACTGTCAAACAGTGTTTTCTCATTTTTTTTATTTTTTTTTAGATCTCCAAGGACTGAATTTTACTCTTTTTCCTTTTCTATTATTTGGGGTGAGTTCCAGGGCTTTCTTGCAAACCCAGAGGGCTACACAACCCAACATTGGCATAACATACCAGGCCTGCTAAATGGTTAGTTGTGTAATACCACAAGTTGGAGGATACTCTACCCAAGAGGGGTTCATGTCTTTCTTTTTCTATTCCTTCTGCCCCTGATCTTCCCTTTCAGTAAGAAGTTTTATCATTCTTCCAGTCTGATTAGATGTTCAAAATATACCATTTTCCCCCATTACTTTATCTCCTTGTGAATTTGCTGATTTTTTTTTTTATTAACCAGAAGTCTGATCTGGTTTTTCCAAATCTAACATGTCAGACTTAACTCTTTAAGTCCCAATCGACTTTATAATGGCTCAGGGGTTAGACGCGCTTGGCCCATTCGACTTTAAAAAGCCTTTAGTATAAAAGAGTCCATAGACAAGAAACTGAGAGATGAACAAGCAGGTTTTCGACAAAACAGATCATGTACAGACCAGATAGCCACTTTGAGAATAATAGTTGAACAAAGTCTGGAATGGAATTCACCACTATACATCGGATTTGTGGACTACGAAAAGGCATTTGACAGTGTAGACAGAGAATCACTTTGGAAATTGATGAGGCATTATGGAGTTCCCCTGAAGATCATTAATTTAATAAAGAAAACATATGAAGACATGACATGCAGAGTTCTTCACGAAGGACAGCTTACAGAACCGTTTGGGATAAGAACAGGAGTGCGACAGGGATGCCTCTTGTCTCCATTTCTTTTCTTGCTGGCAATAGATTGGGTTATGAGATCATCGACAACACACAAACAGAAATGGAATCCAGTGGACTCTGACTAAGCAGTTGGATGATCTGGATTTTGCTGATGACTTGGCTCTTCTGTCCCATAACCGTAATCAGATGCAGGACAAATTGAAAACACTCGATTAGAGGTCACAGCAATTGGGTCTGAAAATACACAGGGAAAAGACAAAAATAATGAGAATAAATGCAGGTAATGATAACAGGGTTGAACTTGAAGAAACACCAATTCAAGATGTAGAATCATACACATATCTTGGCAGTAATATAGACAAAGTTGGAGGGACAGACAGCGATATCAAAATAAGAATACAAAAGGCAAGAGGAGCTTTCATTGCATTGGGAAATATATGGAGATCAAGAGAAATCGGATCCAACACGAAAATAAGAATCTTCAATTCAAATGTGAAGTCAGTCCTATTGTATGGCTCGGAGACATGGAGAACAACAAAGACAACAACCAAAAAGCTACAGACTTTCATAAATGGGTGCTTGCGTAGAATAGAGGGATTAAAATGGTATGACAAGGTTACCAACGTGGAACTGATGACAAGAACTAGACAAGTGCCAGTGGAACAAGAGATGAGAAGAAGACGATGGCGATGGATAGGACACACACTGAGGAAACCTGTTGATAGCATTACAAGGCAGTCCTTGTTCTGGAACCCCCAGGGCAAGAGAGGCAGAGGAAGACCAAGAAGTACATGGAGAAGAGAGTTGGAAACAGAGGTGAAAATGATGAGGAGAACATGGAAAGAACTTGAGATGATGGCACGGGACAGGAGGACTTGGCATGTGTTTGTTGAAGGCCTATGCTCCTTTGGGAGTGGAGGGTTATGAATGAATGAATGATATGTGCCTCTGTTTGAGACTGTTTCTAATTATAACTACCCACAAAGTCATTTCCGACTGCAAGTACATTCTTTTAAATACCGCAAGTATTTAAGAGTGAACGTGTTTCTGTTTTGAGATATTTATTTTAGATTTTTAAAGCGATTTTTTTAAGCGCATATCCTCCATTTTACCTTGAATAACTAATCATTTTTTTAAGCGCATATCCTCCATTTTACCTTGAATAACTGATCATTTTTCAATGTAAGCTTTTATACTTGTAGCACAAGAGTAAAGTACATCCAATTACCTTCAGTTTCATATACAACAACAAAGTTATTTATGCATATGAACATTTTTAAAAATTATTTCCAAACAACAACAATAAAAACGCACTGGGGTGGCCATTTTTGCTTGGGCCAAACCCACTTTTTTGCTTGGGACTGAAAGAGTTAAAGAAGAAAGCAGAAAACATTTTGTTTAGGCAATGGATTTTGGGCTGTTTATATTTGATAAAACTTCAGCTTCTCTGCTATGTTGTTGTTTAATGAGTTGCAGAAGTTATAGAAGAATCCATGGCATTATCTACAATGTAGATCTAGCCTGTTCCTGTGGCTCTTCTGCTATTCTCATACTTGCTGAGTCGGAGTCATAAGCTCCAGTCTCATTCCTGGGCATTCTATCCTGGCTTGGCATACATTTAAATAATTTTCACATCTGGTTTCAATCTGGAGGTAGAGAGGGGTTTTATCATACTGTGCGTTATTTACATAATGGATTGATATGACATAATGGATATCTTACATAGAAGCCTCGGCCTTTAAAAAACTGGTGTGTATCTACTGTCTAGGTCATGCAGGAGTACATGGCAATAAGAGAGCTGACAGACTAGCCTTGAGAGCATCAATAGTGGGGGATATTGGATTTAGTAGAGAGGACAATTAATTATCACCTGTTACAGATCGACATTGCAGTCGATATATCAACATATATCAACTGCTGGAATTTATTTTCAAGTGTAAAACTAGCAGAGTTGGATGTATGAGAGGATGAGTCAGGCATGAAAACAACCAGTGTGTAACAGGAACAATCAGCATTCATACCATTCGACATCTGCTAAGGGAAACTGAGGACATATGGGTTTGTGCGAGTGTAATAGTGTCGATTCTGAAAAAAAACGATAATAATCCTTAGTATCTGAAGCCTTTTGAAGTTCATGTATTGCAAGCTTTCAGTCCATGAATAATGCTTTATTCAGTCTTCAGACTTCAGTTCATACATGCCTGACATAACAGCATAAATACAGAAAAAGTTCTTTTTTTAAAATTAGCATAGTCTTACACATAGAAGTAGAAGCTTCATGATAACGTTTAACATTGTTGAGCATATACCTAAAATTAAATAAATCACTGCCTATCCTGTTAAATACTTCTTTCCAAAGAGCTGTACTTTCTTATCAAATGATGGTGACTTGATTGTAGAGTTGATTTCATAGAATGGATTCATTGCAAACTGAAACACAAAGGGAAAAAATAAAGACATACTTTATATATTTATCATGGCTAAATATAAAGACATTTACATATTGAACAAAAGTGCAGTCTGTGAAACAAACGAATTTTAAAACCTTCATAAAAACCAATTAATCAAAGAAATGTGTGTAAGATACAAAATGTGCAGCAATATTAAAAGCAAAAAGTGTAATCCTTTTTTTAGAATTTCCCTGTGGAATATAGGCCTTCAATTAGTTCAAGCCAAGCCCATTTATCTTGTGCCATCTGTTCAAATTCTTTCTTTGTACTCTTTACTTTCTTACATGTCTCCATCCAGGTATATGTCGGGGGTGTTGGGAAGTCAGGTATTGGTAGTACCTCTGGTGAAGGAGCTGTCATGCCCTTTTCAGGGCAGCTCAGCCACCTTTGGTCCAAACCTGGCATCCAGCTCTCACCTGTGGCTCCTCGTAGCTGTCAGCATGCGACAGCGGCCACCCCCGGACAACGGCTTTGACAGGCCGGCTAAACTAGGTGAGGGTAGCCGAATGGTTATAAACCTTCGGTGAGTTAGGGTCTGCCTACCCATGCATGCGAAGACTGGATTCGATAGACTGCACGGAAGAAACCACCTGTTGGTTCAACGGGCATGACGGCGATTACCAGCAACGCGCTGTGGAGCGTAAGGAGCACGGCGAGGCACGTAGAAAGCCCTGGTCATCCACTGCACCTGACTTCATCTCCAGTCGTCTTGACATCTTGCCACTGGATTGAGATGGACCCAGGCGAGAGAGTGAGGTCGACGAATTGCGCAACTCTTCCTCACTTTAATCCAAATCACCGCGCAAGTCACTCTTTCATCCATTCATCCATCCACTCACTGAGCTGGTATCCCTAGTATTGATACTATTCTGATGCAGTCACAAATTCGCTGAGCAGGTCATGTAGTCCGCATGCCAGACCATCGACTGCCAAAGATACTCTTTTATGGTGAGATGCAGAAGGGTAAATGCTCCCATGGTGGCCAAAAGAAGCGCTTCAAAGATACGTTAAAGACGTCATTGAAAACCTTTGACATAAACCCAGACACATGGGAAGCTGCTGCGCAAGACCGAACTGCTTGGCGCACATCTCTTCGTAAAGGTGCAGCAGCATGCGAATCATCCAGAAGAGCAGCAGCGGAGACAAGCTAGAAAGGACCGTGAAATAAAACCTTCACATGAAGCAAACATTCCCTGCCCACACTGTCCAAGATCTTTCCAGGCCTGCATCGGGCTCTTCAGTCACCTTTGTACCCATAGACTAACCTAACATATTCTTAAATAATTGGATGAACAGAGTGGTCTTCATCACCCGTGATGGACGAACGAACGAACATGTCTCCAGTTCTCTTTATCTTGCAAGTAAATAAATAAGTGAACCCCAAAATGTCCCCCTTTTTTTTAAGTGTTTAGTCCATTTGTAAAACTGACTACAGACCATTTTCTTTTTTTTTTAAATAATATATTGCCTGTCTTTATCTTGTGCTATTATCCCTTTATGTCTTTTACCATGAGGATTCCTAAACAAGTACTGTCTTGAACAGCCATTAGCTGTTTTCTTCAATTAGTGCCCTCAATATCTTCTCTTCATCTCTTGTTTTACTAGTATTTATCAGGTTCTTTTCATCAATTCAGCACTGGTGATCCAGTCATACCATACAAGAGTAGAATAACCCAGGGAAAACCAACATTAAATAAAATGTAAAGTATTTTATGCAACAAATTATAGTCAATGCAAGAAAGAAAGAAAGCTTGTCAGTGTTACATAGAGCCTATAATGATGTATAGAAGTGAGTCATTGACAATTAATAAACAAGCAAGGAGAAGAATGTTATTCATACTGTAGACCAGCGGTTCTTAACCTTTTCTTTACCTTTAAATATCTTTTGTTGCCGCGGACCACCAAAACTTAACTCAAGATTTAAAACCCTAAAGTGCATCAAATATTTATTTAAAGTTGCTCATCACGGGTCTTCCTAGGCCACCCTAACTGATTATTCTTCGAATTAGTATTTAATATACTGTATGGAGGCTCTGATGATCTAGACCTAGTTTTTCATTACAATATACTTTTTATTTATTTTTTTAATAATTTTGTGATCAGATACTGTTAATGTATGCTATTATAAATACTTTGTAATGCTTCATTGCCCTTAAATTAATACTTGAGTACACTGGAGAATGTTTGAGCAACAGTAACAAAAGATGAGCACGAAGAAGGAAGAATGCAAGAGGGGAACTGTGTGCCCGATTTTCAACCTTTGGAAAATTAATTTCTTTCGTATACGTCTGTCTAACTATCTACCTAGTCTGTCTAACTATCTACCTAGTCTGTCTAACTATCTACCTAGTCTGTCTAACTATCTACCTAGTCTGTCTAACTATCTACCTAGTCTGTCTAACTATCTACCTAGTCTGATTCTGCTCTTGAGTTAGGGAAGGCAAAGACAGAAGGACAGGAACTGGTTACCCCACCTCATGATGATGGATCTAGTATTGTGAAGGCTTAAAAAATTCACTCCCTACGGCAGTATCTGCTATGGGACTCGAAACCGCTCACCTCTGGTAAAATCTCTCGCATACACTGGAAAACACGAGTCGCTAGTCATTCAGTAGCAGACTGTTCGAATGTTTCACAAGTTCTTATAACACACCATCTGATTATGCCTCAAATCACTGTCTAATTTACTGTATGAGTTTTCTTGTACAGAGACAGGTGTCCCTCGCCATTCAGGCAAATACTCGCCGATTTCGGAGGTACCCATTGCAGCTGGGTCGGCTCAGGGGCCGCCAGTCCTTGGTCGACGACACTCCTTCAAATGTACTCGCCAGGTCTCGAGTTAATCCAGTCCAAATCCCGGTCGACGAAAAATCCTCAAATGCCGTCGCCCGGGTTTGATCCTGTATCACCCAGTCGCCAGAGCGGTGTTGTAACCACTACGCTAGCGCGGCTCCCCATACTACTTTTTAATGATAAATGCCTAAATAATGCTTGCAGTAAATGGGGGGATGAAAGAATACAGTATATATGATGAGAGAGAGAGAGAGGAAGGGCAGAATGTCAGACGGGCCTACGTGCCCAATTCTTAACCCTTTGAAAATAAAGTTCGTTTTTCAAATTTGGAGAGAAGTGAGAAATAAGTAAATGCACACACTCCTATTATAATATTTTTATTGGAATGATTCCATACAAATTTAAAATAATAATAATAATACCTGAACACCGAACTATGGCCTAATATTACTTGTTAATTTTAATTAATTAATTAATGAGAAGGCTGGTGCTGCATTTCACTTACAAGCCTTGTTATATCGGGCTTAATAGCTGAAACGTATTCTGAGTTCTGACTACGTTTTTCAAACGGTTTCTATACTTATTTTTAAGATAAACGAGAGCAGAGAATGATTTTTCACACAAGTATGTCGTTACGAAAGGCATCAATACTTTCATAGCCATCGTCGATAGTTCCAGAAAATCTGCTTGTAAGTGAGCACAGAAATTTGGAAGGGACTGTTCCTTGAACTGCAATTTCAGAGCACCATCCGTGGATATTTCTATGAGCTTGTCTTCCTCTGCTGCTGTGAGCCCCTCTAGTTCATACACATTAACTGAAAATGGATCTCTAATCCAGTGTTTGCTTGCATCAGGAAAATATTCATGGAAACTATGCTGCAAATCTTTAAATGTCGTGCATCATTATTAGAGCTTCCCTATGTATGCAGCAATGGTATCAAGTCACAGACGGTATAATTTCCTTAATCCGTGCAACAAGTCCAGTAAGCTTTCCAGACATTACACGTGCCCCGTCTGTCCTAATTCCAACGCATTTCAACCAATCCATGTCATGAGATGTTATAAACTCATTTAAGTTGTTAAATACTTCTTCAGCTGTCGTGTGTACCAACGAAGAGATGAACAGTAAGTCTTAGAAAATATTTCTCTCGTGCTCACATCTAACGTAGCACAATAAGGTCGCTTTGTTTGTTATGTCTGTGCTTTCGTCCAGTTGCAGAGCAAAATAGGGGGACATGCGAATTCTTTCTAATAACTGTTCCTTGATATTGGCTGATAAACCGTCGATTCGCTTCTTAACTGTGTCATTTGACAAAGGTATTAAGGAAAGGTCCTTGGCAGCTTTCTCGTTGATCAATGCAGAAACCATGATTTTTGCAGCAGGTAATATAAGCTCTTCAGCTATTGTGTGCGGTTTTCCGGTTTTTGCTATTAGTTGAGAAACTTCAAGTGAGGCCCTCACTGCATTTTCATTGTTACAACCAGTTACAGTCTTTTTTACCCTTTTCTTACTTTCCCGAAGCTCCTGCTCCTTACTTTTGAAAACATCGATGCTCTTTGTGGCATGCTCTTTATGATTAGTATTGTCTTCGCAATTTTGAGGGTTTCATGGCCTCGTTGGACAATATATCGTAACATAACACACACTGTGGTAGTTGTTTGTCTTCTGGGCCTGTACACGTGAAGCCAATCGACAGATATTCCTTGCTATAACAGCGGGGCACTTTTTAAGATGACTGGAAGAAGCTTCATTTTGCTTTGAACAGGATGCACCCTCATCAACATTATCAGTACTTTTACGTTTCAAATTCAGCCAGCGATCCATCCTGAGGCTCAGCCAAAATGTAGTGTTACGAAATTCACTGCGATAACATCGAAAGGTCACTCTACCCAACAGTAACCAAATGCTTTTATTCGCAGAAATCGAAGAAGAAACACCACGATCATTTTGACTGACTCCGACTCTCTCTTCCTGACACGGTCTTACTTTTATACATGAATTTCTTTGAGAACATTCTCGACACAGCTAGAGAATTCTGGGAAGCAACAGACGTTCCGAGAATGTGGTGGCACAACGTGGACAACACTAGAGTTCGGTGCAGCTATGAAGGCGGCTTCTGGCTGTATGCGCGGTTGCGAGAAATGTCATGTGCTTTCTCTCAGCCACTCAGCGTCATTCACTTGCATGTTCTCACCGTGTGCAGAAGTATCAAGTGCTGAGTTCATTTTTTGCTATCAAACAGTTATTTTCATAACCGATTTTTACTTTTGATTGTTTTTAATGGAGTCAGTAGGTTAGAAAAGCCAAGTTTTACACAAACAAGCGAGAGAAGTTAAGATTTCTTTATTCCCTTTTTTTAATTTCTTTCCACCATTCTTTTTTTTTTATTTTAATTGTAAAAGATCATAACATTTCTTCAAGCATTCGCGGCCGGGGGTCCGCGGACCACAGGTTAAGAACTGCTGGTGTAGACAGTTAACAAGAGTAATGTTGATGCCCTGAAAGAATACAGTGCATAAATGAAGCTTACTTACTTACTTACTTAGTCGTTCCCCTTCTACCGTGAGGTTTGGAAGAGAGAGTGCCAGACTATCCTAACGGCTGTCTTCCTCCTGGCCTGGTTCCATTCTAGTCCTCGGTCCTTCAAAGATTGTCTAATGTTGTCCTCCCAGCGGACTCTGGGGGTCGTCCTGGGGGACTGGATCCCTGGCTCTTTGTTTCCCATGCTTGTTGTGGTAGCCGATCTTCTCCCATTCTGCAGACATGGCCAAACCATCTTTGTTGGGACTGTTCTACTTGGGTCTGCAGGGGGTGGGGTTTTAAGCCTTGACGTATCGTCTGGTTGCGGACCATGTCTCTTCTTGTTACTTCAACCACCTTCCTCAGATACCTCATGTCTGAGGTTTGGATCTGGCTTTACTCATATTAGAAGGAAGCACTCCACTTTCTTTGGGCATGTCATGAGATAAGCAAAGCTGGAATACATTGTGACAACAGGAAAGATTGAAGGAACAATACGCAGAGGACATCAAAGAGAGAAGATACTGGATAGTTTAACATTGTGACAACAGGAAAGATTGAAGGAACAATACACAGAGGACATCAAAGAGAGAAGATACTGGATAGTTTAACATTGTGACAACAGGAAAGATTGAAGGAACAATACACAGAGGACATCAAAGAGAGAAGATACTGGATAGTTTAACATTGTGACAACAGGAAAGATTGAAGGAACAATACGCAGAGGACATCAAAGAGAGAAGATACTGGATAGTTTAACATTGTGACAACAGGAAAGATTGAAGGAACAATACACAGAGGACATCAAAGAGAGAAGATACTGGATAGTTTAACATTGTGACAACAGGAAAGATTGAAGGAACAATACACAGAGGACATCAAAGAGAGAAGATACTGGATAGTTTAACATTGTGACAACAGGAAAGATTGAAGGAACAATACACAGAGGACATCAAAGAGAGAAGATACTGGATAGTTTAACATTGTGACAACAGGAAAGATTGAAGGAACAATACACAGAGGACATCAAAGAGAGAAGATACTGGATAGTTTAACATTGTGACAAACAGGAAAGATTGAAGGAACAATACACAGAGGACATCAAAGAGAGAAGATACTGGATAGTTTAACATTGTGACAACAGGAAAGATTGAAGGAACAATACACAGAGGACATCAAAGAGAGAAGATACTGGATAGTTTAACATTGTGACAACAGGAAAGATTGAAGGAACAATACACAGAGGACATCAAAGAGAGAAGATACTGGATAGTTTAACATTGTGACAACAGGAAAGATTGAAGGAACAATACGCAGAGGACATCAAAGAGAGAAGATACTGGATAGTTTAACATTGTGACAACAGGAAAGATTGAAGGAACAATACACAGAGGACATCAAAGAGAGAAGATACTGGATAGTTTAACATTGTGACAACAGGAAAGATTGAAGGAACAATACACAGAGGACATCAAAGATGGAAGATACTGGATAGTTTAACAGTGTGACAACAGGAAAGATTGAAGGAACAATACACAGAGGACATCAAAGAGAGAAGATACTGGATTGTTTAACACTGTGACAACAGGAAAGATTGAAGGAACAATACACAGAGGACATCAAAGAGAGAAGATACTGGATTGTTTAACATTGTGACAACAGGAAAGATTGAAGGAACAATACACAGAGGACATCAAAGAGAGAAGATACTGGATCGTTTAACATTGTGGGATGGAATGAAGTCAATAGAATGGTTGGTTGGTTTTTAAGGACCATCTTCATTGCACACGGACAACTCCATCAGTGCTCCGATCTCCCTTAGATCACACAAGGAGGATCTCAGCACACAGTGCACGAACTCCGTAGCACTGGCAAGGATCCCTATCTGTG
The DNA here is from genome assembly GCA_024509875.1 of Oreohelix idahoensis. Classification (NCBI taxonomy): domain Eukaryota; kingdom Metazoa; phylum Mollusca; class Gastropoda; order Stylommatophora; family Oreohelicidae; genus Oreohelix; species Oreohelix idahoensis. Next base: position 811,922 of record JAMPIV010019430.1, on the reverse strand, counting down.
TATACAGGAATCATACATTCTATAAATATTTTTGTGGTGGATTGGTTTCCTAATTTTGCCAGGGCAATGGCCGTATGACCTATTCTTTACAATTTCTAATTGCTGTGGGGTTTTTAACATGCGCAATTTGCACATGGGACCTTCATTTTTTTTAACCCTTATCTGAGAAGGCTAGGCATCCGATCTCACTACCCATGAGATCAGGGGGAAGTATGACATCATTAGGAACCACTGGTTCTGAACAAATTTCTGTCAATTATATTCCCTGTACTGGGATTGAACCCAGCACCTTTAGAATTAGAGGTGGATGCCATTCCTCTGAGCCACTCCAACCCCCAAGTCAAAAGAAGAACTGATAAACAGCACTGGGAGATGATGATCAACTAGGTCAGCCAGCATGGTACTTGAAGAAGTAAAAGTCTAGAATCCTGCTCTATCCAACTAAAAATTGACAACAAAATCTATTATTAAAAACAAACCTTCACGTAAATGTCATATGTCTCTGTGAAAAAATTCTTGATACCATCTTCATTCTTGACATCGTGCAGCATAAGAAACCGCATACCTTTCACATGGTTAAGAAAATTATTGAGAAAGTAGACAAGGGCTGATGAAGGCAATGAAATAGTATATAAGCCGTTATACATTTATTTCATAACCTATCAATATTTCTCATCTTTGTCTCCTGTTTGGGATAGTGGCTGAAAAAGGGTATACATCAAAATGTCCCATGTTTCTAGTGTATCCTTCATTTGTAAACGTGACTCCATATCAACTTTTTTATTTAACTTTATACTATAAGCAGTCATGCTGACTTGAACACCATCACAATCATGTCATAATTATGGTTGCTTTATTATTATATAATTTGTACTTTTTCCACATTTACGACTTCCTTTCATAACATTGAACCACAGTCAAAAATTAAATTTTAGAAAACAGATGCTGCCCATTTTTAGCATGTTTTTTTTCTTAAATTTTATTTCACCAACAAAATGTGGTTGTTCTGGCCTCTGAAGGCTACAAAGATTGACACCCTTAACGTGCAGTGATTTTAACAAAAATAACAAAACACAACAAAGAAAAAAACAACAAAAAAGTGTGGCCCTATATGTTTTAACTGTGTTTATCTGTGCTGATTCAAGTGTAAAGGATACGTCCAGCAGTGACAAAAGCTGAGACAAACCACTCATTAAATTTGTCCACAATTTTAAGGTACATATTGTTGGTGGACCACATCTGCTCATCAACTAGGTCAAGAGCAGCATGTGCAATGAACTGGTTTAAGTGCCTGTGGTCATCTCTCTGTAAAAGAATAACTTCATAAATAAATTTATATTTTAAACTTGTGACTGGCAAATGGTGCAACACGTGAAAATTGCATTTTTTAATTCACTGGTCACAATATTTATCAGATCCAAAATAGAAGTTTGAATGATAATAAGGCACCCACATCAAATTATTTCTTTAATAAAGCACAGACATCCAGAGTTGTCATACTTATTTCTCTCAGTCAGCAAACACACTTTAGGTAATGGGATATAACAATATTTTTGTGATGTAAACATAAACAAGTTGTGGCCGAAAAATCCCTTTTATTTTTTAAGAGTGAGATGAAAATGCTGTAAATTTTAGGCTTCAGATTTTAGCAAAAAAATGAGACCATCCTCATGTGCCTCCTGAAAACATTTGTGAATGTAAATGTTGGTTACTAGAGTTTAGCCAGGGAGAGACTATACTGAAAGGTTACTGTGAAGTGGTAGACAGGCAAACAAAAATTAAGCAAGTTTGTGGAAATCAATGAGACCATCCTACAGCACAAGCCTTCTGTATCATCATCAACTGCCATCTCCACATCGAAGGTCATCTGCAATCGATCTCCAACGTCTTCTGTCTTTTTATGGTGCACTCTGATACTCTTTCCTGTCCATCTCTTGCTGTCACCTTCCCACTTAAAGTACTGTCTTTCTTTTGCATGTTTGCCTTCTAACTCTTCCTCCCATTTTCAGCAAGGTGTTATGGCCAAAATATTTTAACTAATTTTGATCCCCTTCATTAATTCTCATTACATTCTTAGGTTTTCTAGGACCTCATTATTTGTTTTATTCACTTTCCATAAAACATGCCCCATTCTTCTATATATCTACATCTCAACGGCCTCAATTCTTTCTTCCATTTCCTGTTCATTGTCTATATTTCTACACCATACAGTAATGAAGAATATATATAACATTTGATGATTCTCAGTTTGAACTTGTGAGTTAGTTGTTCAGATGCAAGTATTTGTCTCATGTTGAATGTAGCTTTGGCCATTCCTATTCTCTTCTTGATTTTTGTTTCACATCTGCCATCTTCTGTTTTTATATGACCAAGATATGAGAAACTCTTGACTTGTTCCAGGATTTTCCAGTTTATTCCTATCCTTAGCTTTGCTTTGCTAACTATCATAGTTTTCATTTCTTCAACTTTAATGCCCAATCCATATTCATGACTGTTATGATTAAAATTCATAACATTTATGTCGATATAATAGGCAGCTCAACAGGGCTCCTTTTTTGTTTATTTTATACGGAGTCACTTATTAATAAAGGAAGTGACATCATGCCGAGATGGTTGACTGGCAGACGTGAACAAATTTGAAGCAGAAGTGAGGTGATCGTCTGCAAGAGAGATGCGGCTTGTGTTTGGAAGTGTGCAGACGTATGTGTTTTGAACTCCTGCAGTATTCTGTGTTTTTCCTGAATTATTCCATCACCAGGACATCAATATACTTGGTTGAGGTGTCCCTGGCTTATTCTAGTAAGGAAATGTGTGCTTATTCATAAAGATGTCCAAAGGACGATATTAAATAAAGTCTGACTGATTGCCAATGACCAGCGTTTGATAGGGAACGCACTGGACTTACATGTACTGCTGCATTTTGCCTTTGGGCCTATATATCTATTACCATGGAGCTGTTTGTCAAAACGAATAAACTGCATGTTTGTAAAATTGTGAAGGAGGTGTTGGTCACTCAATGCAGTTATGCTGATTTCGTGTTGTATGACTGCCCCTAGAGTCTACTTTGGCCACGGAGAATATCTCAGGAATAATTAACATTACGACACGTAACAATGACTTATGCTGTTTACTTTGTTTGTGCTTACAGCCATCAAAATGAAAAGTATGAGGGTATCAATGGAAATTATGTTTTTATGCAGTAGCTCAAACATACCAGAACAATGGCAAACAGGGTCATAAAGGACCCAAAAAAGATGCTTAAATAACAGTAGTCAAGAAAAGAAAGGAAAAAAATGGAAAGATGACTTTCTGAACCACTTGTGCTCTATTACAAAGATCTTGTTACCCACTTTTAAGCTGCTTCACCAACTCAGATTGGTTCTAAATGCCTTAAAGCCACAATACTGCTTGTGATCAGTTCTGTTAGTTTATTCTGAAAACAGTTATCTGCACATAGAAAAGAAATATTTAAAAATTTCTTTAATTTGTATTCTTTTGTTGGCTCAGCCTGACAATATTAAGAGATTCTAAGAGTTTGCAGCATGGTGCTCTTAACCTCATCATGTAAGACAAATTTCTTCCAAAACCACAGCTGCAAGAGCATGTGAATGCTTTGTGCAGACTTCCTACAGTTGTGGCAGCGAAAAGAAAAATTGTGTTGACTATTTGCAAAGTTTGTTGGATTTGTTCCATAAGGTGCTACCTAGAACCACATGTCTATGTTGAAGACCTGTAGGCAGGGTACTCAACAACTTCCTATTGTTTTTCAACTGGAGGTGTTCAAAATAACAGCATAGCACCTGCTATTTGTAGGCAAACATTGAAAACCTCATTTAGCCAAACCAACACATTCTGACTTCTTCATTCTCTGTTTTCTGTTTGCCAGCGTTCATCATTATTCCTGTGTCGTTCCTGAAGGTATCTGAGGAGACAATGGAAGAACAGAGCTGCTGCTCCCTCAAGCATGTCATAAGAGGCAACTATTATGAGACAGTGCATGCCAACATCATCATACAAAACTAACTGCTACAGAAACCAGTGCTTCAATAGCATAACTCTGCTTTGGTGCGGAATTCCTGCATGAGGATCAGATGCAATAATGGTTCCATGCTCCATTAGGAGTGAAAAGGGAACTGATGATGATTCATAATTACTCCACTGCTTTTTTGTGTGTTTGTGTTAATTATGATTTTGCCTCACTTTGACAAGGCTAATTCCATTCAGTCTGGATACAAGATTCAAAGGTTATAAAAAAAGAATATGTTCAAATGTAAACAACAGTTACTGTTAATATTTTCAGCATCCTTTCCTAGTAAACTATGTGAACGACTGGAACAGATTCAAAATGAAGGGATGTGAATAGTCTTCGGCTGTACGCAAGATACCACCATTGTGACGATGCTGAGCATACTTGGATAGCTGTCAATTAGATCCAGATATGTGATGACCCAGGCAAAAGCCTGTATGTGTGTAACCACAGACAAAAGGCATTCCCTGCATGGTATAGGTAACATAGATGACATCAACGGAGCAAGAATAAAGAGGGGGATGCTATGAATGGCGCAGGCAGAGGCAACTATTAGACAAGTGACTACAGTTGAAAATATATTCAAGGGGGAAGAGTGGAGTAAGTCAGGTGAGAACTGGACGAACTCTGATAAACACATATGGGAACTACTGTGTTTTGCAGACAGCATATTGTTTTCTTATTCTGTCAACTCAGGGATGTCTTTAAAGAGTGTGCTCAAGCCTGGAGGTGAACCTAAAGTAGGTTAGAAAAAAAATCATCATATCACTGAAGAGTATGACCTCAGAGGCAGATCAACATACAGGGCATAGAACCTGACAGTTCTGTGAATACGACCTCCAAGACTTTGCTCTCTACTGATGTCTATTTTAATATCTCTCTCATTTCTTTTCCTTTTATGAATGATTTGCTTACCTTTTCAGATGGTTTATTTGGAGGCAAGAATTCCATTTCATACACTGGGTTGTCATGGTGACCAACAATTACAAAGTAGTAGTTTCCTGCCATTTTTCTTCATGGGCTATAATAAAAAAAATCCCATATATTTTGTTAAAAACCAGATGTTAACTTCTTTAGCTTGATACTAGACATAAAGTAAATGCTTTCACATTAGATGACAGTGTACTCATCCATAGAAAAAAGCAAGTTGCGTGATACTGTGGTTTCCGGTGCGCCTTCTGGCCCAGTGTCGACGACTTCAGCACCTCTTCAACGGGAGAGTGGGCTCATCCCTAATCTGTTTATGTTCCCAGTAGTAGACTATTCGCAAGCAGCCTGGGGTGTCACTGCTCTGCGCGGACCTGTTTACCGAGGCGGCATCCGAGCTCGTATGGTGAAAATATGGTTGCATTATCTTCAAAATAGACCTGTCCTTCCCATGGCCCCTCTGCCATCCTGCAACTTTGAGTTGGTTAATATTAGACAAACATAAAGGTATGTTTTCAGGCACTCGTAAGAAATAAAGAAGTAGAACACTTGGACAACAGAAAAACAACAGACGTGAGTGGCTTACCCAGGGTTCGAACCCCGTACCTTCCGTACGACAACTCCGCCTAGCTATCAAGCGAATCACACTGACCCCACGGCCAGCTAGGCATCCCCAAAAAAAGATGCTTTGCTGGCTATTTATCAGTACGAAACACACAAGATAACACCGGAAGTATACAGTGGGCAACTCAGCCCTTAAATGACGCAATCACTTCTGTTGTTCTCCTATTAACAGTATGTGTCAGTCCAAACAAGACAAAGACCTTGATACTGGGTCCAGTAAATAGTAGAAGACTTAAGGACATTAGTATAGAACAGAGGGTAGGTTTCTGGTATTGTATAAACATAAATAACACATAAGGAAGGGAAACCCAAGGCCTGTAAACAGTAAATTAATATTAGACAAACATAAAGGTATGTTTTCAGGCACTCGTAAGAAATAAAGAAGTAGAACACTTGGACAACAGAAAAACAACAGACGTGAGTGGCTTACCCAGGGTTCGAACCCCGTACCTTCCGTACGACAACTCCGCCTAGCTATCAAGCGAATCACACTGACCCCACGGCCAGCTAGGCATCCCCAAAAAAAAGATGCTTTGCTGGCTATTTATCAGTACGAAACACACAAGATAACACCGGAAGTATACAGTGGGCAACTCAGCCCTTAAATGACGCAATCACTTCTGTTGTTCTCCTATTAACAGTATGTGTCAGTCCAAACAAGACAAAGACCTTGATACTGGGTCCAGTAAATAGTAGAAGACTTAAGGACATTAGTATAGAACAGAGGGTAGGTTTCTGGTATTGTATAAACATAAATAACACATAAGGAAGGGAAACCCGAGGCCTGTAAACAGTAAATTAATATTAGACAAACATAAAGGTATGTTTTCAGGCACTCGTAAGAAATAAAGAAGTAGAAACACTTGGACAACAGAAAAACAACAGACGTGAGTGGCTTACCCAGGGTTCGAACCCCGTACCTTCCGTACGACAACTCCGCCTAGCTATCAAGCGAATCACACTGACCCCACGGCCAGCTAGGCATCCCAAAAAAAGATGCTTTGCTGGCTATTTATCAGTACGAAACACACAAGACAACACCGGAAGTATACAGTGGGCAACTCAGCCCTTAACTGACGCAATCACTTCTGTTGTTCTCCTATTAACAGTATGTGTCAGTCCAAACAAGACAAAGACCTTGATACTGGGTCCAGTAAATAGTAGAAGACTTAAGGACATTAGTATAGACAAGAGGGTAGGTTTCTGGTATTGTATAAACATAAATAACACATAAGGAAGGGAAACCCGAGGCCTGTAAACAGTAAATTAATATTAGACAAACATAAAGGTATGTTTTCAGGCACTCGTAAGAAATAAAGAAGTAGAACACTTGGACAACAGAAAAACAACAGACGTGAGTGGCTTACCCAGGGTTCGAACCCCGTACCTTCCGTACGACAACTCCGCCTAGCTATCAAGCGAATCACACTGACCCCACGGCCAGCTAGGCATCCCCAAAAAAAGATGCTTTGCTGGCTATTTATCAGTACGAAACACACAAGATAACACCGGAAGTATACAGTGGGCAACTCAGCCCTTAAATGACGCAATCACTTCTGTTGTTCTCCTATTAACAGTATGTGTCAGTCCAAACAAGACAAAGACCTTGATACTGGGTCCAGTAAATAGTAGAAGACTTAAGGACATTAGTATAGAACAGAGGGTAGGTTTCTGGTATTGTATAAACATAAATAACACATAAGGAAGGGAAACCCGAGGCCTGTAAACAGTAAATTAATATTAGACAAACATAAAGGTATGTTTTCAGGCACTCGTAAGAAATAAAGAAGTAGAACACTTGGACAACAGAAAAACAACAGACGTGAGTGGCTTACCCAGGGTTCGAACCCCGTACCTTTCGTACGACAACTCCGCCTAGCTATCAAGCGAATCACACTGACCCCACGGCCAGCTAGGCATCCCCAAAAAAAGATGCTTTGCTGGCTATTTATCAGTACGAAACACACAAGATAACACCGGAAGTATACAGTGGGCAACTCAGCCCTTAAATGACGCAATCACTTCTGTTGTTCTCCTATTAACAGTATGTGTCAGTCCAAACAAGACAAGACCTTGATACTGGGTCCAGTAAATAGTAGAAGACTTAAGGACATTAGTATAGAACAGAGGGTAGGTTTCTGGTATTGTATAAACATAAATAACACATAAGGAAGGGAAACCCGAGGCCTGTAAACAGTAAATTAATATTAGAAAAACATAAAGGTATGTTTTCAGGCACTCGTAAGAAATAAAGAAGTAGAACACTTGGACAACAGAAAAACAACAGACGTGAGTGGCTTACCCAGGGTTCGAACCCCGTACCTTCCGTACGACAACTCCGCCTAGCTATCCAGCGAATCACACTGACCCCACGGCCAGCTAGGCATCCCAAAAAAAGATGCTTTGCTGGCTATTTATCAGTACGAAACACACAAGATAACACCGGAAGTATACAGTGGGCAACTCAGCCCTTAAATGACGCAATCACTTCTGTTGTTCTCCTATTAACAGTATGTGTCAGTCCAAACAAGACAAAGACCTTGATACTGGGTCCAGTAAATAGTAGAAGACTTAAGGACATTAGTATAGAACAGAGGGTAGGTTTCTGGTATTGTATAAACATAAATAACACATAAGGAAGGGAAACCCGAGGCCTGTAAACAGTAAATTAATATTAGACAAACATAAAGGTATGTTTTCAGGCACTCGTAAGAAATAAAGAAGTAGAACACTTGGACAACAGAAAAACAACAGACGTGAGTGGCTTACCCCAGGGTTCGAACCCCGTACCTTCCGTACGACAACTCCGCCTAGCTATCAAGCGAATCACACTGACCCCACGGCCAGCTAGGCATCCCCAAAAAAAGATGCTTTGCTGGCTATTTATCAGTACGAAACACACAAGATAAACACCGGAAGTATACAGTGGGCAAACTCAGCCCTTAAAATGACGCAATCACTTCTGTTGTTCTCCTATTAACAGTATGTGTCAGTCCAAACAAGACAAAGACCTTGATACTGGGTCCAGTAAATAGTAGAAGACTTAAGGACATTAGTATAGAACAGAGGGTAGGTTTCTGGTATTGTATAAACATAAATAACACATAAGGAAGGGAAACCCGAGGCCTGTAAACAGTAAATTAATATTAGACAAACATAAAGGTATGTTTTCAGGCACTCGTAAGAAATAAAGAAGTAGAACACTTGGACAACAGAAAAACAACAGACGTGAGTGGCTTACCCAGGGTTCGAACCCCGTACCTTCCGTACGACAACTCCGCCTAGCTATCAAGCGAATCACACTGACCCTACGGCCAGCTAGGCATCCCCAAAAAAGATGCTTTGCTGGCTATTTATCAGTACGAAACACACAAGATAACACCGGAAGTATACAGTGGGCAACTCAGCCCTTAAATGACGCAATCACTTCTGTTGTTCTCCTATTAACAGTATGTGTCAGCCCAAACAAGACAAAGACCTTGATACTGGGTCCAGTAAATAGTAGAAGACTTAAGGACATTAGTATAGAACAGAGGGTAGGTTTCTGGTATTGTATAAACATAAATAACACATAAGGAAGGGAAACCCGAGGCCTGTAAACAGTAAATTAATATTAGACAACCATAAAGGTATGTTTTCAGGCACTCGTAAGAAATAAAGAAGTAGAACACTTGGACAACAGAAAAACAACAGACGTGAGTGGCTTACCCAGGGTTCGAACCCCGTACCTTCCGTACGACAACTCCGCCTAGCTATCAAGCGAATCACACTGACCCCACGGCCAGCTAGGCATCCCCAAAAAAAGATGCTTTGCTGGCTATTTATCAGTACGAAACACACAAGATAACACCGGAAGTATACAGTGGGCAACTCAGCCCTTAAATGACGCAATCACTTCTGTTGTTCTCCTATTAACAGTATGTGTCAGTCCAAACAAGACAAAGACCTTGATACTGGGTCCAGTAAATAGTAGAAGACTTAAGGACATTAGTATAGAACAGAGGGTAGGTTTCTGGTATTGTATAAACATAAATAACACATAAGGAAGGGAAACCCGAGGCCTGTAAACAGTAAATTAATATTAGACAAACATAAAGGTATGTTTTCAGGCACTCGTAAGAAATAAAGAAATAGAACACTTGGACAACAGAAAAACAACAGACGTGAGTGGCTTACCCAGGGTTCGAACCCCGTACCTTCCGTACGACAACTCCGCCTAGCTATCAAGCGAATCACACTGACCCCACGGCCAGCTAGGCATCCCCAAAAAAAGATGCTTTGCTGGCTATTTATCAGTACGAAACACACAAGATAACACCGGAAGTATACAGTGGGCAACTCAGCCCTTAAATGACGCAATCACTTCTGTTGTTCTCCTATTAACAGTATGTGTCAGTCCATGTAGTGGTATTGATGGTTTTGTATGATGATGATGGTACTACATGTAAATTGTATGAGGCCAGCTGTGAAGGCTCCTGAGATAAAATGTAATTGAGAATTGTCAGAAGGCCTTTCTTGCTACCACTACGACCTCACACTTAATTTTTTTTTTTATGAATGTAGCTGCGTAAAGTGTCTAGGGTTATGATGTGTACTGTGGTGTGATAGTTATAAATATACCCATAGATATTTAACAAGACTAATAAGATTAACAAGTGTTACAATACACTGAACTAACTCACGTGTGTAAAGTTTTTGATATAATTATATTACATTTATTTGTTCTGGATCAAGTTTTATTTTGACCAGAACTTGTTTTAAAAAGAAGGATTTAAAATTTATGAAAATTATGCATGGAATGTTACATAATAAATGCAAAAGTGTACATATTCAAGTACTAGAATAGTTAGTTTTATTAAAATGTTCTGGTAGTCAGCTACTAAGGAGGATATTTATTGTCTGTGCTGTAGGGGTGGTCTCATCACACCTGTCTATATTGACTACATAGTGTCCAGAAAATGGTGGGAATTTTTATGGGGTATCTGCAACTAAATGGGGTTGGTGAATATCCAGCAGACCAGAGGCTCACTCATCTGGTATTTGTAGCTCTGGTGCTGAACTCAGGTGGTCCCACCTCTCCGTGCTGGCGGGCAATAATGGTGGTCTCTGTCACAAGGACTGCACAGATACACTTGTGTAAATCACCACCCGAATAGATACTTCTTCGTGGACGACAGAAACTCGCAGCTCAGATTATGAATAATTAACACAGAAGTGCTAGCAAAACTCAGCTGAGCTGCTGGCTATAGGATGGCGTCCCTAAATTTAACTCACTGTCTTTCATATGGGAAAACACCACACTTTTAAATCTGTGTCTAACACTGAACAATTATTGAAGAATGACCCCAAATGCGCTCTGAGCGCTAATGATATGATTGTCTGTGGCCAATCACTGCCGAGGTTTATTTTTAATTTCAAATTTCCTCACTAAAGTCATTTCAGTCAAGCTTCAGTCACGTATGGATGGTTATCTGTTAGTCTGTCCGTCTCTACTTGTGTTTCTACAAAATTGTGCTCGATTTTTGACCCAACCGTTCTCTCCCCTTCAAATTTTTGTTGTAAAAAGTTATATTTAGACACAGCTTCCACCAATGTCCCTTCACTTCTATGCTAAGTAAATTTGAACACCTGCGTCCCCAAGGTCGTGTTTTTGTGTGCAAATAACGATATGTTAGATTCAATGCAGTCTGTGGCTGATGTAAACTACACTGTCTTTTGTCATTATTTTCAATATTATCTATCCGTCTGTAAAATTAAAACCATATTAGTTCACTGCTCAGAATAGGCCATCTGGCCAGCTAATTTTTATATTCCTAACATTAATATTAAGAAAAATTTACTTTTTAATTTTTGTAATTTTTTTTTCAGACATCTGCGTTCTTCCGCTCAAATTCAAATCAAGCGCTTGGTATCGCAAAACGTCCAATTCCGTACCTCGTGTCAATTTGGGGGACTTGAATTTTTTTTACTTTCATCCATTTCCCCCCCCCCCCAATTGCGTCTCTTTAGCCTTTCCAGTCATATTTTTTTCCTTTTTGATCCTCCGTTCCCCTCCGGTCTAGCAAGTCAATTTATGGAGGGTGATGACCCGCGGTCTAGGCGATCATGTACATCAGCAGCCTACGCATTATGTTTTTATCCTTAAATGTTATCCTTGGAGGAATTTTACCGTTGTATCTCTGTCAATTTCACTACAGTCCAAACAAGACAAAGACCTTGATACTGGGTCCAGTAAATAGTAGAAGACTTAAGGACATTAGTATAGAACAGAGGGTAGGTTTCTGGTATTGTATAAACATAAATAACACATAAGGAAGGGAAACCCGAGGCCTGTAAACAGTAAATTAATATTAGACAAACATAAAGGTATGTTTTCAGGCACTCATAAGAAATAAAGAAGTAGAACACTTGGACAACAGAAAAACAACAGACGTGAGTGGCTTACCCAGGGTTCGAACCCCGTACCTTCCGTACGACAACTCCGCCTAGCTATCAAGCGAATCACACTGACCCCACGGCCAGCTAGGCATCCCCAAAAAAAGATGCTTTGCTGGCTATTTATCAGTACGAAACACACAAGATAACACCGGAAGTATACAGTGGGCAACTCAGCCCTTAAATGGGTACGGGGTTCGAACCCTGGGTAAGCCACTCACGTCTGTTGTTTTTCTGTTGTCCAAGTGTTCTACTTCTTTATTTCTTACGAGTGCCTGAAAACATACCTTTATGTTTGTCTAATATTAATTTACTGTTTACAGGCCTCGGGTTTCCCTTCCTTATGTGTTATTTATGTTTATACAATACCAGAAACCTACCCTCTGTTCTATACTAATGTCCTTAAGTCTTCTACTATTTACTGGACCCAGTATCAAGGTCTTTGTCTTGTTTGGACTGACACATACTGTTAATATGAGAACAAGAGAAGTGATTGGTGCATTTAAGGGCTGAGTTGCCCACTGTATACTTCCGGTGTTATCTTGTGTGTTTCGTACTGATAAATAGCCAGCAAAGCATCTTTTTTTGGGGATGCCTAGCTGGCCGTGGGGTCAGTGTGATTCGCTTGATAGCTAGGCGGAGTTGTCGTACGGAAGGTACGGGGTTCGAACCCTGGGTAAGCCACTCACGTCTGTTGTTTTTCTGTTGTCCAAGTGTTCTACTTCTTTATTTCTTACGAGTGCCTGAAAACATACCTTTATGTTTGTCTAATATTAATTTACTGTTTACAGGCCTCGGGTTTCCCTTCCTTATGTGTTATTTATGTTTATACAATACCAGAAACCTACCCTCTGTTCTATACTAATGTCCTTAAGTCTTCTACTATTTACTGGACCCAGTATCAAGGTCTTTGTCTTGTTTGGACTGACACATACTGTTAATAGGAGAACAACAGAAGTGATTGCGTCATTTAAGGGCTGAGTTGCCCACTGTATACTTCCGGTGTTATCTTGTGTGTTTCGTACTGATAAATAGCCAGCAAAGCATCTTTTTTTGGGGATGCCTAGCTGGCCGTGGGGGTCAGTGTGATTCGCTTGATAGCTAGGCGGAGTTGTCGTACGGAAGGTACGGGGTTCGAACCCTGGGTAAGCCACTCACGTCTGTTGTTTTTCTGTTGTCCAAGTGTTCTACTTCTTTATTTTCTTACGAGTGCCTGAAAACATACCTTTATGTTTGTCTAATATTAATTTACTGTTTACAGGCCTCGGGTTTCCCTTCCTTATGTGTTATTTATGTTTATACAATACCAGAAACCTACCCTCTGTTCTATACTAATGTCCTTAAGTCTTCTACTATTTACTGGACCCAGTATCAAGGTCTTTGTCTTGTTTGGACTGACACATACTGTTAATAAGAGAACAACAGAAGTGATTGCGTCATTTAAGGGCTGAGTTGCCCACTGTATACTTCCGGTGTTATCTTGTGTGTTTCGTACTGATAAATAGCCAGCAAAGCATCTTTTTTTGGGGATGCCTAGCTGGCCGTGGGGTCAGTGTGATTCGCTTGATAGCTAGGCGGAGTTGTCGTACGGAAGGTACGGGGTTCGAACCCTGGGTAAGCCACTCACGTCTGTTGTTTTTCTGTTGTCCAAGTGTTCTACTTCTTTATTTCTTACGAGTGCCTGAAAACATACCTTTATGTTTGTCTAATATTAATTTACTGTTTACAGGCCTCGGGTTTCCCTTCCTTATGTGTTATTTATGTTTATACAATACCAGAAACCTACCCTCTGTTCTATACTAATGTCCTTAAGTCTTCTACTATTTACTGGACCCAGTATCAAGGTCTTTGTCTTGTTTGGACTGACACATACTGTTAATAGGAGAACAACAGAAGTGATTGCGTCATTTAAGGGCTGAGTTGCCCACTGTATACTTCCGGTGTTATCTTGTGTGTTTCGTACTGATAAATAGCCAGCAAAGCATCTTTTTTTTGGGGATGCCTAGCTGGCCGTGGGGTCAGTGTGATTCGCTTGATAGCTAGGCGGAGTTGTCGTACGGAAGGTACGGGGTTCGAACCCTGGGTAAGCCACTCACGTCTGTTGTTTTTCTGTTGTCCAAGTGTTCTACTTCTTTATTTCTTACGAGTGCCTGAAAACATACCTTTATGTTTGTCTAATATTAATTTACTGTTTACAGGCCTCGGGTTTCCCTTCCTTATGTGTTATTTATGTTTATACAATACCAGAAACCTACCCTCTGTTCTATACTAATGTCCTTAAGTCTTCTACTATTTACTGGACCCAGTATCAAGGTCTTTGTCTTGTTTGGACTGACAAATACTGTTAATAGGAGAACAACAGAAGTGATTGCGTCATTTAAGGGCTGAGTTGCCCACTGTATACTTCCGGTGTTATCTTGTGTGTTTCGTACTGATAAATAGCCAGCAAAGCATCTTTTTTTGGGGATGCCTAGCTGGCCGTGGGGTCAGTGTGATTCGCTTGATAGCTAGGCGGAGTTGTCGTACGGAAGGTACAGGGTTCGAACCCTGGGTAAGCCACTCACGTCTGTTGTTTTTCTGTTGTCCAAGTGTTCTACTTCTTTATTTCTTACGAGTGCCTGAAAACATACCTTTATGTTTGTCTAATATTAATTTACTGTTTACAGGCCTCGGGTTTCCCTTCCTTATGTGTTATTTATGTTTATACAATACCAGAAACCTACCCTCTGTTCTATACTAATGTCCTTAAGTCTTCTACTATTTACTGCTTGGCCTGGCATGCACCCAGAGGACCCCACTTCTGGTTCTAAGCAGTTGGGGATAGGTGGGGTGGCATACTGTGCATTCCCCGTCATCCAGGGGGGCTCTCCAACTATGCAGAGCTTGCACAATGCTGTGCTCTGGTTCTGGGCTCTCCCAAGGAATCCTCACGTCCTGCACAGAGCCACTTCCAGATACCCACCACCTGCCATCTCTCCATTGTAGAAATCTTCTGCATGCGGCCATCCAGTCAAGAGCCAGTATTAAGTCTGGTGCCCATGTGATTCCCCCAAGCTTAGTGTGCAATGCTGGGTTCTCAACATGCTGCATCACAGGGGGGATTGTGATGCTGAGCCAATTTGTGTTGTTATTGTTTGCATTTCGCTCAGCCATCTCTCTCAACTCTGCACCAATAAGCAACATCGGGGACTTAACTGTGCCTCAGTACTAGGAGGCCCCATTTCCAGGTACACCACACACAGCCAATTGAGGCAACGGTCATCATGGGCACACATTAGATAATATTAAATTTAAATTAAAGACGCTAATTATGTCATTTATTCTGCATCTGAAGTTGTTTATTAAGAAATAAATTAACAACCAACTCAGATAATATAATCTGAACACAATATTAAATAACATCATAGGAATAACTGTTTTTATTTTCCTCTTTAAAATTATTTTTTGTGTCAGATTTCACCCAAATTTAAATAGATTAGGAGGCCAATTAAGTCGCTCACATCAAAATGGCCTTAAAAAAGAATTCAAACATGCAGTACAAAATACAGAGAAACATTACCCAAGAAACACTTGGACCCATGCTACACGGATCAGCAACAAATGCAGCAGAAGATGGATGAGTGTTGCTGAACTTAAAGCAATGGTACACAAAAAAGGCTGTCAGTGGCAACAGGAAAATTCTCAAGCAACTTCAGACCAGAGGCCTTGAAAACTGCAGTAGAGGTCCTAATGACAGAGGAAAGCACCGAGAGACAAGTTGCTTTCTTTACAGATGCACTGTCAGTAACTGCAACGCTGAAGAGCCAGAACAATGCAGACATGGATGAACGAACGAACGAACTTTATTTTCAAAGGGTTAAGAATTGGGCACGCTGGCCCGTCTGACATGACCTAAGAGTAGTACTCCACAAACTGAGCCACCGTTAAAACAGGTTGTAGTACAGTGGATCCCATCTTACAGCAACATCTCCGACAATGAAGAAGCTGACAGACGGGCAAAGGAAGATGGAAAGCTACCTCAGCCTGAAACAAGTATAACTTTTGAAGAGGCAAAGAGTTTTATCAGAAGCAGATACAGGAACAAATGGGAAGCAGAACATCCAGCCACACAAAAAATATGCATATTACCAGCTTAACAGAAGAGAACAAGTGATAATCTTTAGACTCAGCACGGACCACAACAGATTGGAATACCACCTATTCAACAAGCTAAAGATAGGAACTACCGATGAGTGTGACTGTGGTACCGATAACATGACTGTTGAACTTCTGCTTCAAAGATGCCCAACATATGAGGAACAGAGAAGGCACATGTGGCCATCACCAGTACCATTCCTGGAAAATCTCTAAGAAGATAGAAATACGGTATCCTCAAGCTGATCACTGCTTTCTGTGAACATATCCAAGTTGACGTCTGCGAGTATACAAAGAAGAAACATGCAGTAATAGGGGGGTAATGGTTATGCATCCTATCCCTAAATCCTAGATATTTGGACAAGATCGGACACATGGCCCACTATTCTTCATTTCAACCAATTAAGGTTTTAAAATAATGTGTGTAATACTCTTTAAAAAAAATTAATTTAACGAATTTGTTAGTCAATGAATGACGTGGGCGTGTCTTGTCTGATCGTTTCATTGACATCGTTTTTTTTTAAATTACGCGTTTTTCCTCGTTTTCGCGAGGCGCTCCGTTCAACTTAGACCTTAGGTCCGTTGGTTACATTCGGGTGCAAGTCCAAATATAAACGTCCGTGTGGTCTTGTGCTAGTACATAGGCCTGCGGTATTTTGTTATTTACATCATATGGATTGTTTGGATTATATTAGGGAACTTAAGTTAAAATCAAATAAGCAGCTAAACTCACAAAATATGCTAAAGTAAAAACTTAAACACCTACTCCTTTGGTATTACATTAATAATAATATCTGTTGGACAAAGAACAATACAACTGTACCACATAGATACTTTGAACTTGCCTATAATACCAATATTTACTCTTTTTTTTATTTTTATTTTAATGATGATAAATATATCTCGTTCAACCTCTGATGCGTTATAAATAGGATTTACCGTGTTTTAAATTCCACATAAGATGAATAACTGCCGATACGGGAAAGTGGCATCACATCTGTCAAATTATTGTAAATATGGCAAACAAAATTACCAATTTTGCTTGTATGTTAAAAAAACAAAACAAACCAAACAAACAAAAACCAAACCAAACAAAAATAATATTCAGGGGAGGGGATATAAAGACCTGGTGTTTCCAGTTAGATATTTAATTGACTTTCACTTGCCATAAGTCATATGTATTGCTCTTGTTAAATATTGCTTGATTTTATTTAATGCAGTTCTCTAGGTCTGTCTATTCTCTTCTATATTTATAGGTAAATGTGATGCCTGCAAATAATCTAATACAGTATTGGGATTCTCATTTGTTCAAACCTCTCACATTTTAACAAGAAATGTTCAATATTATTGCCTTGAAGACATCCTGCAAAGTAAGGTTCTTCTATTCTGAAATTGCCTTTTTCTCAGCTGTAGTCTGAATGTAATAGGGGCACAGGACTGTGATCGCTTACCCTGTGTTGTCGTCATAGCAAAAAAATAAGGGGGGGGGGGGGGGGCCCCAGACAGGAAACCTAAACAGGCCTTCAAGGTCATAACAACCATATACAAAATGCCAGACAACGGACAGCTTTCGTCAACCCATCCTGGTGGAATAAGACAGTTGAAAAAGCATAGGTTGAAAAGGAAAGAGGAACCTAGGAATGATAGAGAGATATGATGAATGATATACTGGTTGAAGAGAAGAATGGGGTTAAAAAGCGAGCCATCAATAGATTTAAAAGCTTGGTGAAAGATGCAAAGAATAAAGTGTAGGATGCCTTCGTAACACATGTGGGCACGAAAAAAAAACTACAGAAATTCTGGTCCTTGCATCGAAGAATGAATAGGAAAAATACAAGCCAACCCATCCCCTAACCAAACACAAGAAAAACAACCAATGTAATATGCTATATGGAATAAAGAACACTATATACACAAATTAATAGGCATCATTTTGAGACGAAATGTCAGTCAAGAAGTTGAACTCTCTCAAGAATTTTATACAAAAATACTAGAAGCTGCCAATGAAACTATGAATACGTCAGATAACTGTGATGCATTCACAAACTATCTTTCAAAACTCATTTCTCAGTATCTAAAAAAAAGTCACATCATAGAAGATAAAACCTAAGGTTCAGATGTTGAAATATATGCACTCGCTCCTGCACTACAAACACCCATTGCTGTGCATTATAAGGCCCCCAGTACATCTGATTATACTTTGTATTTCCAATATCCTCTTAAAAAGATATCGAAAATTTTGAGGCCCCAACACTTCAATTCCTCACCAGCGTTGCATATATCTATTAAACAATGGTTCTAATTATGATAGGGTTTTTAATGTTGCTTAAAGTCAATCTGTCGGGATTAGTTTTGATATTATAAAGTAGTTTATAGTATATTTCAAAGGAATGTCATTTTCCAGTTTTACTTTATTAATACTCTTTATAGAATAAAGAACACTATATGCACAAATTACACATGCATGGAGGCATAGCTGGAGCATCCTTATATGACCACAGACTACGCACAATGCTATAGTAAGTAGATTTGGATGCGAGCCTCTGTCTAAGAACCTAATTACACCCTCATTGACTCTTAAAATCATCCACACACTTCCAAGAATTCCCCTGTGGTGAAACATGTTGAGAACCCACCATTGCACACTAAGATTGGAGGAGTCACTTGAGTCCCAGGCGTAACTGTGGTTTTTACCTGGTTGCCTGCATACAGGAGGATCTCACTACGGACCCCATAATAAGCAGGGGGAGCTGAGAAGTTGCTCTGTGTAGGACGTGACGATTCCTTGGGAGAGCCCTTTGGGTGGCGAGGAATGAACAGTATGCCACACGTTTCTTCCTCATAGCTTGGGACCAGATGTGATGATCCTTTAAATATACGCTAAGCTCGAGAAACTGGAGCTCGTGATTTCAACTCAACACTTTTAGGAATGGCAGAAAAAGCCTAGACCTACAATGTAGATAATACCAAGCACTCTTCAACTTGGTATTGGCTGCAAAAGAGTGAACAGCTCAGCAGTCCTAATCCAACAACAATATACACATTATAACCACATGGGGTTGAACCTGTGTAGGTGGCAAGGAGCACTTAACCAGCACCACGTATGGTGCATGATGCCGTCAGGTACGGAGTACTTAACAAGTGATTCCTTACTATGTAACAAGCACTTTACTTAGGCTCGAAGCACTATACAGAAATTCTTGCCTGAAAAATAAATAGGTATAACGCACTGTTCTGTAGTTGTGATAATCCATAGGCAAATGTTTCCATTGTTCCTTCCTTTACATGGAAAAAGACTGGGAAGATAAAAAGTGAAGATTTTTTTTTTATTGTTGCTTCCTAGGGTATTCGTTTATAACGTGTAAACACTATATGGAATTATAAAATTTTTCTCATTTCGTCCAAAATATATGGTGGGAATTTATCAATCCCCACTTTTACCAATTCCTACGAAATATTTACACTTGCATCCTTCTTTAGCTATACTGTTCAATAAAAAGAAACGCATAGCTATCCGAGGGCGCGTTTTTATGAGTTTGTAACTAAAATTTGGTGCTAGGGTACATAAAAATCAGCCTCAAATGTTCTTTACAGTGTCAAATGCACCTGTTGACCTGAATTGCGTTCGTTTTTGTAATCGTTACAACGCAGTGGTCAATAGTGTTTATGACGCAATTTTTGATCACAGCTCATGTTGCGCGCACGTGAAAGCAACAAAATTTGGGGTGAACACTATTCACTGACTACGCAACTGAAACCATATAAAAGGATAACGCTACACACACAAAAATCAGTTCACTTTCAATCAGACATTTATGGCGTCTCTATCGATAAATTTAAGGAACATTGCTATTGGCCGACTGCATGCAGGCGAAAGTCAAAGTCAGGTTGCCAGGCATCTAAACGTGCCAGAGTACCATCAGTCGACTTTGGCACCGGTTCCAAGCCACTGGCTCAGTTGAAGACCGGCATCGCAGTGGACAACCCAGAGTGACAACAGCAGCGGAGGTTCGCTTTATTCGGCTTCGTCACCTCAGAGACAGGTTTACAACAGCTTCCTCAACTGCCCAGTCATTGCCTGCAGGACGTCATGTGTCTGATCAAACTGTCCGGAATAGACTGCATGACGCTGGACTTTGGGCACAACTACCTCACCGAGGACCTGTCCTTACGCGCCGCCATCGCCAAAATCGACTTTGGGCCAACCAGCATCGTCCCTGGGCAGCTGACAATCAATGGAGACGTGTCTGGTTTAGTGACGAATCTTTCTTTTTGTTGCAGCGTCATGATAGACGGCGTAAGGTCTACCGTAGGCTAAATGAACGTTTTGCCCAAAATTGCGTTGATGAAGCTCCGCCGCACGGTGGTGGAGGTGCAATGATGTGGGGAATGATCAGTTACAACGGAAGGAGTCATTTGGTGCACATTGAAGGAGGCTTGAATGCGCAACGATACGTCAATGAAATTCTTCGACCCCATGTCCTTCCACTTTTGGCTGTCCAAAGGTCTGTGTTTCAACAGGACAACGCCAGACCCCATTGTGCATGGTTGACCACGCAGTTCCTGACTGCCAACAACATTCTCACCCTTCCCTGGCCATCCCTGTCTCCAGACATGAGTCCGATTGAGCACCTGTGGGATGAGCTGCATAGACGTGTTTGTCGCCGAGACGTTGCTCCAGCCAATCGTCGTGATCTTTTCCAGGCACTCCAGGAAGAGTGGGCAGCCATCCCACAGGCCCACATCAGACGTCTGATCGCATCCATGCCCAGGAGATGCCAGTCGCTGATCGATGCAAGAGGAGGCCACACACCATACTAACGGGAAAGCCCGTACGCCAAAAAAAACTCTCGTGACCTAGATGCAAAACAACTGTCAATTGATTGGTTGAACCCTAAGGTATTCTTGTGTGCAATTTGAACAATTAACTCATTAAATTAAAAAAGTTATTGAATGTCAAAATTATGGCTATGTGTGTGCCTTCAGTAGCTATGCGTTTCTTTTTTTTTTTTTTTTGAACAGTATATTTTTCTAGTCTCATTTAATAGACTGTCATGCCAGGTTCCAAAGGTTGTTATTGCCGGGAGTTGTAGTGAGGATAAGCTCTCACTGCAGATAAAATACTTCTATGGCACGCGCCTCAAACAGCCTCTGACAACCAAGTCCAGCCCCCGGCCTTCACGTGTGGCTCAATTTGAGCCCGGCGGAACTGTTTCCACTGACGGGAGAAGGGGCAAAGGCGAGCGACTGGCGCCTTAAAACCAGCAGCTTCGGGCAGATAGGGCTCGTGATCCTTGGTTGGTAGCTTATCTAAGAGAAGGAACTCTGAATTCAAACCACCGCTGCCTTGCGGGAATATCCATTTATGGAATTGGCTTCGGGAGTAAACCCTGAGGATAAATCCGGAGTCGGAGTCCCTAAGGCAGTCTAATGTCGATTCGACATTATTCTGGCAACTCCTGCGACATGGCTGGTACCAAACTGTATCGGCTACTGCCGTTCCTTTGGATCTACCGGCTGTGTGGAGAGGGGGAACATGCTGCATGGGCAACAGCGTGATCTCCATATAACTATGCCCAAGCTCGCGCCCTGGAGAGGACACTCCAGCTTCACCCTATAGGTGTCGGCAAAACACGGGAAGTAGCAGTTACCGGTTATAAGCATTTTGCCCAATTGGCGTAGGGCATGGCGCCAGGGGCTACTTCCGACAGTGGGAGAGGTTCTAGGATCTCACTGGACAGCTACCGCCCGCTTCAAGCTGGGCAGCCCCAGTCAATAAGGTGTTGTCCCGCCACTGTCTGCTTTCCCCATTGGGTGCATGGGGATTAGGGTCAAACCCGAACTGTGGACAGAAAATTTTGCACCAAGCAATTATCGAAAAAATAGAAATAAGCAAACTCTCAGATTGGGATGCTGGAACGTCCGGACTATGTTGACTGGACTATCCGAAAACCTACAGGATGTAAACGATGTAAGGAAGACAGCCATAATTAATGATGAGCTAAACGACTTCAGGTGGATATAGCTGCACTTCAGGAAACGCGTCTGGCGGGCTCTGGAACGGTGAGCGAGAAGGACTACACATTTTATTGGCAATGGAAAGATCTTAATAAAGCTAGAGAACACGGAGTAGGTTTTGCGGTCAAAAAATCGCTAACTAAAATGGTTGAACCAGGCGAGAATGGATCAGAACGCATGTTAACGCTCCGCCTGCAAACTAGCACAGGTCCCATCACCCTTGTCAGTGTGTATCCTCCTACTCTGTACTCTGCCTCAGAAGCTAAAGATGAGTTCTACGATAATCTAACAGCAATTATCAAAAGCATACCTAGGCAAGAACAGCTTGTTCTCCTTGGTGACTTTAACGCTAGAGTGGGTGCCGATAATGTTTCATGGCCTTCATGTCTGGGCAGGTTTGGTATTGGCAAGATGAATGAAAATGGACAACGGCTCTTAGATTTGTGCGTCCACCATGACCTCTGCGTGACCAACACCTACTTTCAGACAAAACCCCAGCATAAGGTGTCATGGAGACACCCACGATCCAAGCACTGGCACCAACTTGACCTGATTCTCGTCAGAAGGCCACTCCTCAGGTCTGTGCTCTCCACGCGCTCGTACCATAGTGCAGACTGTGATACAGATCACTCCTTGGTTTGCTGCAAAATCAGAGCACAACCAAGAAAACTCTATCGTGTCAAACATGAAGGGAAACCACGCATTGATACCAGCAAGATGTCAGACCCTTTCATGATCGCTCAATTCACTGCGACCTTCGAGAAAGTGCTCAGTAGCCCTCAGCATGGTGATACTATTACAGAGAACTGGGAGCATCTACGGAACACCATTCAAAGTACTGCACTTGCCACCTTTGGTAAGAAAACAGCAAAGTCAAATGACTGGTTTGATGCTTCATCAGATGTGATGGCACCTGTCATTGAAGCTAAGCGCAGTGCTATGAATGAATACAAACGTTCACCGAGTGCCAGAACCCTACAGATCCTGAGGGCTACGAGAAGCAAAGTTCAACAAACTGCTCGACGCTGTGCAAATGACTACTGGCTCCAGCTCAGTGAGAGCATCCAGATCGCAGCGCAAACAGGCAACATTAGACAAATGTATGACGGTATAAAGAAAGCACTTGGCCCCCATAAAAGTAAGACGGCACCGCTAAAAACCATCAGCGGAGAGAAGCTAACCGATAAGGGTAAGCAGATGGAGAGGTGGGTCGAGCACTACTCTGAGCTTTACGCTAGAGACAATACCGTTACGCCTGCAGCCCTTGATGGTATCAACAGTCTGCCAACTATGGAGGAGCTGGATGCCGAACCAACATTAGAGGAACTCAGCAAGGCCATTGATAGCTTGGCCTCTGGCAAAGCACCAGGCAGTGATGGGATTCCTCCTGATTTAATCAAATGCTGTAAGAGCACGCTATTACATCCCCTGCATAGGATGCTGTGCCAGTGCTGGGAAGAGACAACTATTCCTCAAGACATGCGAGATGCCAAGATTGTAACACTGTATAAAAATAAAGGAGACAGAAGTGATTGCAATAACTACAGAGGCATCTCTCTTCTTAGTATTGTTGGTAAGGTTTTTGCCAAAGTCATCTTAATGCGACTACACAAGTTAGCTGAGCGCATATATCCAGAGTCACAGTGTGGATTCCGAGCTGGCAGATACACAACAGACATGATCTTCTCTCTCCGCCAGCTTCAGGAAAAATCAAGAGAGCAGAAAAGACCATTATATATCGCCTTTATAGACCTCACAAAAGCATTCGACCTGGTTAGTAGGGATGGACTCTTTAAAATCCTGCTGAAAATAGGCTGCCCTTCTAAAATGCTGGAAATGATAAAGTCATTCCATGACGGCATGAAGGGAACAGTCCAATATGCTGGAAGCACGTCACAGCCCTTTGATATACGAAGTGGCGTTAAACAAGGCTGTGTTCTGGCTCCGACCCTCTTCGGAATCTTCTTTGCCTTACTCTTGAGACATGCATTCAGAGATGCAACTGAAGGAATATGCCTTCACACTAGGTCAGATGGCCGTCTGTTTAATCTTTCAAGGCTGAAGGCAAAAACAAAAATCAGAAGGGTCACTATAAGAGACTTGTTGTTCGCTGATGATGCTGCAGTCGTCACTCAAAGCCAACAGGAGCTTCAGAGCTTGATGAATCGCTTCACTAAAGCATGCAAGGACTTTGGCCTCACAATAAGTCTAAAGAAAACGAATGTGCTGAGTCAGGATGTGGGTGCTGCACCAGTTATCACTATCGATAACTATGAATTGGCAGTAGTGCACCACTTCACATACCTAGGGTCTACCATCAATGACAAACTCTCACTGGATACAGAAATCGACAGCCGCATTGGCAAAGCTGCAGCTACCTTTGCCCGCCTCACATCGCGTGTTTGGGGAAACTCTAAACTCACAATGAAGACCAAAGCTGCGGTATATAATGTCTGCGTCACCAGCACACTCCTATATGGCAGCGAGACCTGGACGACCTATGCTAAGCAAGAAAGAAGGCTCAATACCTTCCATTTGCGGTGTCTACGCCACATCCTCGGCATCTCGTGGAAAGATAAAGTGACAAATGTCGAGGTGTTGTCACGTGCTGGCCTTCAAAGTATGTATACGCTTCTTAGACAGCGCAGACTTCGCTGGCTTGGCCATGTTCGCCGCATGGATGATGGTCGCATCCCAAAAGATATCTTCTACGGACAATTAGCAGATGGCAAGAGAACAGCTGGGCGACCACAGCTGAGGTTCAAAGATGTGTGCAAGAGAGATATGAGGGCACTGGACATGGATCCAGCAACATGGGAGGATAAAGCTGCCGATCGCACTAAGTGGCGATGCTATTTACGGCGCCACCTCAGATTGGGCGAAGAGAGGCTCACACAAGAAGCAGAGGTGAGGAGAAAACGTCGAAAGGAGCACCAGGAAAATAAGCAGCTGAGGGCTGTCACCTCAGGGGCGCATTCCCATAGTCAGTTATGACTGAAGGGGCTATTATTATCATGCCATCCGAACTTTTTGTGTGCAAAGGCACTTAAAAACAACTCTCTTGGGGGACTGACTGAATTGTCTTAACGAGAAACGAAACGTTGAACTTTCTTGGCGTAGGAATGATTCCACTGTTTTAACTAAATCTTAAGTTAAAAAGTTACTTTTCAATCAACTGTTGGAAGAGAAGCAGGGTTTCTACGACAGAAGAAATAGCTCCACAAATTTGCTACATTTACATACATGAGCCTGAGAGTATAACTTCATGCCGCGAAACAGTACTAAGCGGTAAGCAACATCTCAGTATTCGCTTAACTAGCTAACGTTAATATCAAGGGATTTAGTTATTGTTATTATTGGTCAGAATCGTCGTCATTGCACTCTGGGCAAACCCATAAGTGCTCAATCTCCCTCAGCAAATGTCGAAGGTATGAATGCTAATTGTTCCTGTTGCACACTGGTTGTATACACGCCGAATGCGTCCTCTCATACGTCCATCCCTGCTGGTTTTACGTTTAATGCATAATTTCAGCAGTCTTAACCTAGGCGATTCATCGACTGCAGTGTAAGGGATTTAGTTACATGTACTTAATATAAAGAGTAAAGTGTCATCAGTTGCTATCAATTAGATTGATAGCTATTTTTGTATTTATATATTTAGGAACGATATCACTGATGTATTATAATAATGTAAATACTGATGGATATCTGGAGATATCACTCACGCATGATGACGGACGCTGTTGCGAATGAGTGAAGGAAACTAGTTATAAAATAAACGAGTGAATGAAGCATTCCTCCCAGGCAGTCAAGCATGACGGCATTTGTGCGGTTACTATGTATGCACAACAATGATTGACTGGACATAACCTGACCTGCTGTGAGACTACCGCTCGACGGAAAATGTGTGTACACACAGACCGAAAATACATAAAACAAGGTTTGGGTAAATATTAATAGGCATCTTTCTGAGACGAAATGTCAGTCAAGAAGTTGAACTCTCTCAAGAATTTTGTACAAAAATACTAGAAGCTGCCATTGAAACTATGAAAACTTCAGATAACTGTGATGCATTCACAAACTATCTTTCAAAACCCATTTCTCAGTATCTAAAAGAAAGTCACATCAGAGAAGATAAAACATAGGGTTCATATGTTGAAATATATGCACTCGCTACTGCACTACAAACACCCATTGCTGTGCATTATAAGGCCTGCAGCACATCTGATTATACTTGGTATTTCCACTATCCTTTTAAAAAGATGTCAAAAACGTTTGAGGCCTCAGCACTGCAATTCCCCACCAGATTTGCATATATCTATTAAACCATGGTTCTGACTATGATAGGGTTTTAAGTGTTGCTTAAAGTCAATCTATCGGGATTAGTTTTGATATTATAAAGTAGTTTCTATTATATTTCAAAGGAATGTCATCAATCCAGTTTTACTTTATTAATGCTCTTTATTTATACCCAGCAGAGTCCCTACTAAGTAGAAAAAAAAACGCATTTATCATGCATTATTGTCTTGGTTTTAGTGGCTCACCCATTTCTCAATACATTCAATAAAGCATTAATTATATTTGTGTACGGGCTTCCGATTTATTTTTACCTTTAAAATATTAAGTTATTCCTGCCCAAGTTAATTAAGTGTTCTATATCTGGCAGGCAAGGTTCACTGTAGAGTGAGAGGTACCGAGATACGCACCATTGTACAGTGTCCGGTACCGTTAAGTCTATCTTATCTGCGACAGCGGGTAAATCATGAGCAAGACAAACAGCAATGTTCCTGTGCATGGATCAAAAGCCAAATCAAATGTCTGTTCCTATGTTTTGCATTTAGGTCACTAATCAAGATTGTGATGTCCTTTATTCTCTATTTATCAATTTTTTTTTTTTAGTCTGGCTTAAACTTTTTCTATCACATATTATTCTTAGCCATTGGTTGGTGCATACCACTGGATGATGTTTATCTTTAACTTTTTTGTGACTGTGTTAAATGATGCTGTTATTATTCGAGGTCACGTTGCTTTCAATTCTATGAGTGCTTTATGTGCTTCCTCAGACAGCATTAGAGCTTCTTCTCAGACGGAATGCCACCTCTACGACAAGTATGTGCGATTTTGTCTGAGCGATAAATACGTTGTGCCGCAGTTTACAGCTAGCTACAATATCCGCGCCTTTCGGCCCGCCACATCCAATTCTAGCGAGTAGTTCTATTCGGCTTACCTTAGCCTTTGGCTGTCTCCGGCCTACCTGGCAGAAAGAAATGTCAGGCTCCATTCCTCGAAAGGGTCCATCCTGGGCTATTGGTGGTCATCATGTGCAGTACCGGAAAGCAGGGAGTCAGAAACCAGGGGAACATACTACTGGCCAAATTGCCAACAAGACAAAACCGTTAAACACCCTCCAATGGGATGCACAAGTGGTCAGGAGTAAGAAACAAGCACTTGCAACAAGACTGCACACTGAAAATTTCGATGTAGCCAGCATCCAGGAAACCTGCCTGAACCAAAGCAAAAGGTTTCAAATATAAGGGTGCCAAACTACAAGGATGGACAGAGACGGGCATTGTGGGGGCAACCTAATTCTGACACGCAACTCACTGCTAACCAAAATAAATTCAAACAAGAGGACAAACAGAGATAACAGGAGCAGACACTATTGTAGGTCAGTATACTCTCAGAATATACAACATATACTGCCCACTACACTCAATAAAACAGTTGCAAAAAAGGTTACATCATTCGAAATGAAATGCTACAGAAGGATGTTGAGAATACCCTGGACAGAAAAAAAGACCAACAGAGAAGTACTGCACTCACTAAACGTAAAGGGAAATTGGCTCCTAAATACCATCATAATAAGGAAGCTGAAATTTTTCGGTCATATAAAAAGACATAATAGTCTGGAAAAATTAGTGATGGAAGGCATGATCCTTGGAAAAAGAGGAAGGGGTCGACCTAGACGACGGTGGACCCATGACATCACAGAGAGTCTGAACTTGTCTTTGGCTGATGCAGGTCGACTAGCCCAGAATAGTGATGCGTCCAGAGCAGCTGTAATGGAGACAACGGTCTGGAAAGAATACGTCACATGATGACTGCCCACTAGCAAAACCCATTGAACTGGCAGCAGCCGAAGTACTAGAAAATAACTGTATTATAGCTGGGGACTTCCACAGCCACTCAGAACGGCGGGGGTACAGAGAGACCGATACCAGAGGAGGGGAAGTGGAAGACTGTCAAATTGAAAACAACTTGCAGTTTATCAGCCAGATAGAAGACCGACTGATAATTTACGCAAGGCGCTGAAAATTAACCACTACCCCAGATTTAGTCTTTGCCACACAAGACTTTGCACACACACACACAAAAAACACACACAGAACTGTACAAGAAAAACTGGGAGGAAATGATAATTGTGATGAGTTTATTAGAATTATTCGGTCAACCGGCCTGTCAATTCACGCGCTTTGCCTACCTCTGTTTTTGTCCACGCCCTATTTTAATTTTGTTGGCACTTTAGCGCAATGTCGCGCATTTTCTGCGTTTCAGTTTTCTTTTTGACAGTGCCCTTGTTTCTTCTACTTAGCCGACAAAATATTATGTGATGTCGGTCGGATAGTGGTCCCTACGGCAGTTTTATATCGACGAACGAAATAAGACCACTGGTTGCTCAATGCTTTTTTATCCGCCGGCCCGCGCGGACTAACCTTTTGAGGCCCGGCGCATCGTAGATATCTCTCCACCAACCGTGAGACGAGACCTACTTTATCCATATCGCATCGAGGAAGAAGCGAAAGTTGCAGCACCTTTGTCGTGGACTACTTTTGCCGCTATCAACGGCCATCTGCACGACATCAGAAGCATAACTGGAAAACTTGTAAGGGTATATAAGTGAGTTCTTTAAATCTACCCGTTACTTGCAGCATCGAAAACCGGACACGCGAAGTGGATTACTATCTTCTAGTTATACAGACGCGTACATACCTCAGACACTTACTGAGAGATAAATTCTCGGACACCTTCTCTAGTAGATAATTCCAACGGATTCATTTACTGTTTTGGGTGGGGTAAGCGACACTTGGTTTATTAGTAGTTTTAATTGGGATATCACTGACTACTTTTTGAAACTGATCTAGAGTGATTATATCCATAAATTAATAAGTGAAGTGTTTCTTTTGCTAAACAATTTACACGCAGGGTGTAAATACTCTGTCAGAGGGGAAAAACCTCATAAAGTTTATTAAGATAAAGTCATAAACACATAATAGTTCTGGGCCTCAGGTCTTTGTGTAAAGTGAAGGAATTGTGTTTTTGGTGGCGGGCCCCTAGCAAAAAGGGAAACCCCCAAGGCTTTGTAAAATATATACTTTTAATGACATTCTACATTTTTGGTAAATGCTTGGAGAGACCTGCCATTATCATTTGTATATTATCATTATTTCAAGAGGCAGCCTGAATATTAGTGTAAATATATAATGTATTTATGAATGTGACAGCCTGACAGAATGAAAGTGCGGTGGAGTTTTTCTTTTGTAAACAATCCCTGCCAAATACAGCGAGATACGGTTGTTTATAAAAATTCTTATGTCAAAAGGAGAAAACCTCGGCCTGTCTAGTCATAGTACAGCTGGAAGCAGGGTGTTTGTGTACTGTGAAAAAAAAAAGACAAGAGGAGCTGGGAATTAAATGGTTGTATACATGTATATAGATAATAATTGTTATAACTTGCGGAAAGGTTAATCATGTGTTTGTGTGTATATGTCTATTTTCAGATGACAGCCGGTAGAATTTCTGCTGGTCAACAAAACAGCAGCATCGCCATTAGTGTACGGTTAAAATGTAGCCCAAACAAGCATTACCCAACGTTCCACGCAGCCAACAGCTTTCTCCAACTGTGCTCACACCTTTTATTTCTCTCGGTGAGCTGGAAAAATGTTCAGTTTTGTAGTCGTATCGTAGTGGTTTCTTTAGTCAGCATTTCGACTAGACCCTTAGAGCACAGATCTATCTCTAGAGAACAAGCCTAGTGTGGTATCAAGAACTTTTCCTTGGTCATATTTATATTTTTTCCTGGCCCCTCGCCAGCCAGACACCAGGTAACTGTCAGTGATCGACCAGAAACAGTTTTTCTTGTCAGAGCTTCAAGATAGCAGACATTGGTCACAGCGTAACTCACACGTGAATTATGGCCTGGGAGTGACGTATTTGGTCCCTTATAGGAAAACGTCGGCCAGCGAACGCTCAGACCATTTTGTTTGGTGTGTACTTGTTCCTCAATAAGACAATGGCTAGCCACCGTGGAAGAGATTGGGGCCTTACCACGTACTTCCTACAGAAAGTAATGGAATCACAACAACAAGATAAGAACCGATATGTAGAGAACTCTCTGTCCCCTGGGGAAGAATCTACTGTACAAATTAACAGGGAAGAGGCAACTCCTCTAATGAGTAAGGAAGTACATAATGACGAGTGTTCCTTAAATTCTGTTGAAAGGGAGCATTCTGAGAAAGACCACCTAAAAACTAGTAGGAGAAGCCTAAAAATAGGAACATGAATGTTAGAACTTTAAACGGAGAAGGAAAGCTGGACAATCTTATATTAGAGGCAACCGACATGAAACTCGATATACTGGGAGTTGCAGAGGCAAGACTTTTGGATACAGGCTACATAACAAGAGACCAGTACACGCTTATACACTCAGGAGGAGAAAAAACACGAAAGAGGGGTAGGAATGTTGATAAAGAAGGAGTTAGAAAAATACGTATGTGGATACTGGACACACAATGACAGAATGATGTTACTAAAGATGAGAGCAAAGCCATTCGACATATCAATCTTACAAACTTATGCACCAACTAAAGATTACAGCGAGGAAGAAATAGAAGAATACTATGAAGAGCTACAACACACACTTAAACCAGTCAAATCTACAGATGTGTTGATAGTAATGGGTGATATGAATGCAAAAGTAGGAAAAGGAAAATACAAGAAAATAGTAGGACAGTATGGATTAGGGACAAGAAATGATAGAGGAGACAGACTTATCCAGTTCTGTGAAGAAAACCAGCTGGTCATATGTAACACCTTTTTTGAACATCACCCAAGGAAATTATACACATGGAAAAGCCCAGGAGATGTAACACGTAATCAAATCGACTATATCATGATAAAACATAGATTTAAGAACAGTGTCACAAGTGCAAAGACACATCCTGGCGCCGACATAAATTCAGATCACAATCCAGTTGTCATCAAAGTAAATATAAAGCTGAAAAGAGCAGGAAACAGAAGACAGGAGGAACCCCAGATAGAAATATCAGCGCTGAAACAACCAGATATAAAACAGAAATATTTAATCGAAGTCAAAAATAAATACCAACAGTTATTGACAGAAAGCATGGAGCAGTATAGAAGAGAAAAACCCAGAAGAAAAAGCAACCGCAAAATGGGAATGCTTAAAAACAAGCATACAATCAGCAAATGCAAATTTACCTAAAAAGGAGTCTAAGAAAAATCAAATTTGGATGACAGATGACATCTTGAATAAAATGGCAGAAAGTAAGAAAGCAAAAAATACTCCAGAATATAAAACAATAGACAATGACATACGTACTATGTGTAGAGAAGCAAAAGAATGGTGGATAGAAACAAAATGTAAGGAAATAGAAGACTTGGAAGCGAAGCACATGACAAGAGATATGCATGAAGAAATAAAGAAATTATCAAATCGGTCGCGGTTTGCACAAGGAGGAAGCTGTATCAAGAACAAAAATGGTGTAATATTACTTGATGAGAAAGACATATCAAACAGATGGGCAGAATACGTAAAAGAACTATTCGAGGACAACAGAGGTAAAAAACCATCACCAGATTCTAATGAAGGCCCACACATTCTCAGATCAGAAGTAGAGAGAATGCCATTCATATGATACAAAAAGGAAGATCAGCAGGCATGGATAACATAAACATTGAAATGATAGAAGCTCTGGAGAGCTTTGGT
This sequence comes from Oreohelix idahoensis, assembly GCA_024509875.1. Taxonomy (NCBI): domain Eukaryota; kingdom Metazoa; phylum Mollusca; class Gastropoda; order Stylommatophora; family Oreohelicidae; genus Oreohelix; species Oreohelix idahoensis. Next base: position 779,751 of record JAMPIV010019430.1, on the reverse strand, counting down.
ATAGATACAATCACAGAAATATGCAATGATATATACAATACAGGATATTTACCACACGACATGAAGACATCAGTTTTTATAACATTGCCCAAAAAACCAAATGCAACAGAATGTTCAGACTTCAGAACAATCAGCCTGATGAGTCATGCAATTAAGATACTGCTCAAAATCATACAGGAAAGAATAAAAAGTAAAGTAGACAGCGAAATCCAAGAAGAACAGTTTGGTTTTAGACGGAACAGTGGAACAAGAGAGGCAATATTTTGCCTAAGAAGATTAGCAGAAAAATATACAGAGGTCCAAAAAAGTATGTATATGTGCTTCATTGACTATAAGAAGGCTTTTGACAGAATCCATCATGAGAAAATAATTGAATGCCTCAAAGACATAGGTATTGATGGAAAAGATATAAGAATACTCAGTAACCTTTATTGGGAGCAAACTGCCACAGTAAGATCGGGAAGGAATTATTCACCATACATAGACATAAAAAGAGGTGTCAGACAAGGTTGTGTGCTGTCCCCCTGCCTATTTAATTTATACACCGAAAAAATTTTCAAACAGATACAGGAAATACCAGGACTGAACATCAGTGGAAGATCAATAAACAACCTTAGATATGCAGATGATACCGTGTTGTTAGCTGAAAGCGAACAGGAGTTACAAGAACTAGTGAAGCAAGTGAACAGTATAAGTCATGAATATGGACTCGACATTAATATTGAGAAAACTAAAACTATGATAATTAGCAAAACAGATGATAAACCCACATTAAAGATAAGCGTAAATGGGAAAATCCTGGAACAAGTCAAGAGCTACGTATATCTTGGTCATATAATAACAGAAGATGGCAGATGTGAAACAGAAATCAAGAAGAGAATAGGAATGGCCAAAGCTACATTCAACAACATGAAACATATACTGACATCCAAACAGTTATCTCATAAATTAAAACTGAGAATCATAAAGTGTTATATATATTCTGCATTTCTGTATGGTGCAGAAACATGGACGATGAATAAGCATTTGGAAGAAAGAATTGAGGCTCTTGAAATGTGGATATATAGAAGAATGGGGCGTATCTCATGGAAAGAGATGAAAACAAATAAGGAGGTCCTAGAAAATCTAGGTATGAAAAGAGAACTAATGAGAGAGGTCAAAGTTCGGCAGCTAAAATACTTTGGCCACATAAAAAGGCATAACACCTTGCAGAAGACCATAACAGAAGGGAGAGTTGAAGGTAAACGTGCAAGGGGAAGACAGCGCTATAAGTGGGAAGATAACATCAAGAGATGGACGGGAAAGAGTCTATCAGAGTGTACCACCAAGACAAGAGACAGAAGACGTTGGAGATCCATTACAGCCAACCTCCGTTGTGGAGATGGCAACTGATGATGATGATGTTCCTCAAGTGGAAGTGTTGTCCTGTCCAGTGTCGTGACTCCGTGAAACTGCGTGTTTCATATTTTTTCTTGCATGTTCTTCCTTTACAGTTTTTTTCTCAATCACGTTGTTTTTTTTTTCACATGATGATGCCATTAATTTTTTTTTCTTTGATTTGTTTCATGTATTTTTAGATACCATTGTGGAAGTTTGAACTGGTTATTTGTCTTTGAGTTGTACGATTTAGTTATTTGTTCAATCAGTCAATACCCTTTAGCTCCCAGAGAAGTACAGGCCTGTAACAAAAACATGCCAAGTCTTCCTGTCCTGTGCCATCCGCTCAAGTTCTTTCCATGTTTTCCTCATCATTTTCACCTCTGTATCCAGTTCTCTTGTGTTTTTGGTCTACATTTGCCTCTCTGTTCCTCCAACTCTGTCTATATTCTTCTTCTTTGATCCTTAGCCACCGACCGTCAAAGCAGTCAGTGGCCATCACGCCTAGTGGCGTCTTGTAGGGCAACAACAAATTGATTCCACTTTGCTCGGTCGGCGGCCATCCTTCGTACAGTGCCCCAACTCTGGTTCATTCTTTGCATCTCAGCCTCCACAGTCCTCCGCCAGGTTGTTTTTGGTCGGCCTCTCTTTCATTTTCCTTCAGGGGTCCAAAGCATAGCTGTTCTTGTGATGGCATCGGGGTCTCTTCTGAGGACATGGCCAAACCAGCTCCAGCGTCTGCCAGCTATGATGGTGTGCATGTCCTCTTGCTTGCTCCGAGTAAGCAGATCTTGGTTGCTGATGGTATTCGGCCAAAAGATTCGGTGAATTTTTCTTAGGCATGTTGTGTGAAAAGAGGACAATTTCGACATTTCCTTCTCTGTAACTCTCCAGCATTCCGCACCAGAGAGAAGCACAGAAAGCACACAGCTCTGATATAATCTTACTCTGTCTATATTGCTGCCAAGATATTTTTACGATTCTACATCCTTTAGTGGAGAAACAGTACTTTACTCTGGAAGAGAGGATGGACAGTACAATGAAGGTGTAGCCATTATTCTACAGAAAGGAATAGAAAGGACATTACTGGAATGGAAACCCATCCACAACAGACTGATAAGATTAAGATTGAGAGGTAGATTCACCAATACTACAATAATACAATGCTACGCACCAACGAATGACAGCGATGAAGAGGTCAAGGATGAATTCTATCAACAACTGCAGAAAGAAATGGAAGACACACCTAGATATGATCTTATTATAGTAATGGGAGACCTCAATGCGAAAGTTGGTACACACAATACATATAATGAAAGAGTAATGGGGAAATGCGGCAGCGGAACAGCAAACGAAAATGGGGATAAATTAATCAGTTTCTGTAGTATTAGCAACCTGGTCATTGGAGGAACACTTTTCCCACATAAAGAAATTCACAAATTAACATGGGAATCACCAAATGGTCGGGACAGAAACCAGATAGACCACATCATGATTAACGGTAGATGGAGACATGCATTACAAGATGTGAAGGTAAGAAGAGGTGCACATGTGGGAAGTGATCACCATTTAGTAGTAGCAAAACTGAAAGTGAAACTAAGAAGGGCTGGACCAACTGTAACTACACAGAAAAAGTTTGACATCAGCAAATTGAAGGACCCCCTTACCAGAAAAGCTTTTGCGGCTGACATAAAGAAACGATATCAATTTGCTAAAATTCAGGAAAAGACATTGACAGATGTTATAGACCAGAAATTCAACACCATTTCAACAATATATAAGGAAAGCAGCAAATCATGCTTGGGATTCCAGGAAAGGAAGAAGCAAGACTGGATAACACCAGAAACATTAAACACCATAACACTGAGAAAGGAAATGAAAAGAAAGAAAACAGAAGCGAAGTCCCCCAGGTTAAAGCAACTATATAGCGAACAGTACAGTCAGCTGGACAAGGACGTTAAACGCCAAACCCGAGCCAACAAAAGGAATTTCCTAGACGATCTTGCAAGACAGGCAGAAGAGGTAGCACTGAGAAATGAACAAAGCACAGTATACAAAATAACTAAATTCATCAGCGGAAAACGAAGTGCAAACAATATTACATTAGTAAGAGATAAGCAAGGAAATCTCATCACGACAGCAGAGGGACAGGAAACAAGATGGGCAGAGCACTTCAGAGAAACTCTGAACAAGGAACCACCAGAGACACGATTGAATGTTCCTGAGGCTGAAAACGATCTAGATGTAAATACAGACATTCCACGAAAAGAAGAAATCATCGCAGCAATCAAAGGGTTAAAGAACGGAAAAGCTCCTGGCCATGATAACTTAAATGCAGAGCTATTTAAGATAAACCCTGAGCTAGCAGCAGAACTATTAGAACCATTATTTGCACAAGTCTGGAAAACGGGGACAACACCAACGGAGTGGAACAAAGGAATAATTGTCAAATTGCCCAAGAAGGGAGATCTTGTAGACTGCAATAATTGGAGAGGAATCACTCTTCTCTCAGTTCCCAGAAAAATACTAGGCAGGATAATTATACAGAGAATTTCAAAAGCAGTAGACTACAAACTGAGGAAAGAACAAGCAGGATTTAGACAGAACAGAAGATGTGTAGATCATTGTAGAGTCTAGTAGATGTAGAGTCTACTTTATTCACCGTTGAAGTCGTTATAGACTATGCTGCATACATGGTGTATGGGTTGTAATAATATGCCGTGGTTAACAACTGTCAATAAAGTTAATTTAACTGTTATCAACTTCAGTCGGGCTTATATATGGCCGACACAAATTCAACATTATGAAACAAGGGTGTAGTCTGAAGTACTGACCACAACTGATAAAAGGATGTAAGTCGAGTCCATTTTCTTGACGAAGACGCAGACAATTTATTACAGACGTTAGTACAAATTCAAACGTAATATTCATAAGCATGCATCAACAATTGTAGATTACTTCTTTGATATGACAGTTCATATTGTTCTCGTTCCTTCCATTTTTGTATTAATCATGAGCTTGATCAACATCTTATAATAAGGACCGACCCTTCAAGGACGGTGACCGACCTTCATGGTAATAATTTCTTCTTGGCTTGATTGGAGCCTACACGCCACGAAGGGGCTTCTGAAGTAATCCATAAAAAATGCAATAGTAACCTTCAAAATATTCTGGGTACGTCTGGAACCCACTAGAAATACGACCTGTGGTTCGTATTGAGGTCCAGCCAGATCGAAACACGTCAGAAGGACTGACGAGAAAATATCATATAATTAATGTACACATATCGCCCTACCTTGGCCGATACAACTGTGCTCCTCTCCGGAGACTTTGAATACTTTATGAAGGCTTCCCAATATCTGGGCAAGCTTGAACAATAGTTCACAAAAATACATGACCGACCCCGGTCATGGCCATCAGCTCCCCCTTACGTCATTGCTCTCTCCTTTCCTTTCCATCCCTTCGCGCGCCTTTTTTCCCACTAATCTCCCCGACAATTGACACAATCCCAAAGCATGTGTTGCAAGAATGAACAACACGGCCTAACTAGGTATGATAATAATAGCATGTGAAGTTAACTGTGTGAAAACTATCAAGCGCCAATAATGCGCAATCATAATAAATATATAAATATCTCACATTATTTATAGATTATACTAAACTAATTAAGTTACTAGTTTGGTACTAACTAAAATGTTACTGGAATATTTTTAAAAATGTCACTTATATTCCTCCATGAAAAGTTCAATTGTTATTAATAAAAAACGAAGTACCGAAAAGAGTCACTAAGTCATAATGTCAAATTGCAAAACTGTCAGTAATTTAAGCTAATAATGTTAATTTGAAGTTAAAATGCTATCTCCTTATAACTGTTAAGTTCACGTGATAGAGTTTTAATTTAAAGTTCCAATTATCTAAATTTATTCCACACTTGAAAGCTAATAGTAGTAATGTTAATACTAATGCGCTTAAATGTCATTGATAGTCAATATAAATGGAAATAATGTTTTTTTTAAATACTGCATTGTTAGATGAGAATCAATTCCCGTACATGTCACTGTTGCAGTAGCGACTTAATTATGTAATGTATATAGATCCGGAAACGTTAGGTAAAATATCCATATCAATGCGAAATGTCAAAATCCTGTAATTATACAAATAAACTACGATTGATTAGTAGGTAATGTAGAGGTGGTACACTATGTAATGCGCAGCGGTTCTGAAAATCATGAGAGCATCTGGAAAGTGTGTCAGCAGAACATTCTCCGATCCAGGAATTGCTCGAATGGTGTAATTGAACGGCTGCAAGGCAATTGCAGTAGATCTGGATGGTTTCAGTAGTGTTCCTGAGTAACACTGTAACAATGACGCCCCGATGCCCACCTTGGAAGAGCAGCTGCGAAGAACAAATGGTAGGTCTTTGTTTAGGTAAACATAAAATGGGCGTGGATGAAAACAAAGATTTTATTAAGACTAAAGTGGTATGACACTTATTTCACCACCGTGAAATGTTAGGTAGTACTCTTTAATAATACAGAAAGACATGCAGTGATAATAGTCAACAAAAAGGAAACGCAGGTGACAAAGGCCCACATCTCAAAGGCTGAACTAAAGTCATAGCCTGTGGAAAAGTAAAGCAGTAAGACAAAAGTCGTTGAATAAGAAAATACTGAGTTAATCAGCCCAGTAAAAAAATAACAAAATATAAATACTACAAGTGTAGAATCTGAACAGACAGGATATATGAAAATAAAGAAATGCTAATATGTTAAGACATAAATGATATAAAGAACAGAGAGGTATCTGCAATAGAAGAAAAGACAAAAACGTCCGGAAGAATGAAAAGTAACGCACCCACAAACGCAACTATAAAGTGCGTGGTGCAGAGTTTTGTACAAGTCGCACGTCTAAAAGATGGTGCGCAAAAAGTGAACCATGTATTAAATTAATTGCTCTGTGAGCGTCGCGAAAGTTATTAAAGCGCAAAAAAGCAAGTTGTTTAAAATAATTTTGATGTTCGAACAAGCGAACAAATTTAACATTACCGATTTCCTGAAAAAAAAATGTTTCAGTGCATACCAAGTGGTATGAGACGGAATGTTGCGCACCGGAACAGTGCGATTCAGTGACATATGATCTCGGTCAGGTCGCAACTGAGCCAGAGTATCATTTAAAGGATTATGTGTCGCGCGTGATAATCGTGACAAAGAATGAAATCACATATTATATTTTCCCATGCAAGATGTAACAGTAGGATAAAATATAAATGCTAGAAAAATATTATGTATAGGAACAGCCTAAACTAACAAAGTCATAGAGAAAGATATGACTCGGAAGAAAAGGAATACCGACTAGTAAAGGAAAGAAGCGATGACTGCATTTGCTGAGTCATCAAAGACAAAATTCAACATTAATTAGCTAATATCTGCGTGAAGCAGAATCAGGTACCAATTGTAAATGAAGAGAATGGTGGTGAAAACACACACCATTGTCCCGCTCGATAACCATGCGAGCATCTCTATTGGTCCTAAATGTAACCACGGCGTCACCATACCTCTTACTGGTATGTGGCAATAGACGCACAAACCTAACGTCTGCCGTGTTGTTAAGGAAATCGCCAAGTTCCTGCCAAGTAGTTCGATGTGGCAGATTTCTTACCAAGACAGTGCGAGAAAATGCCCTTTTACCAATATATGTAGTATTATTGTCCCTCAATTTGGAGTAAGGATTGCCTTGATGCTTATTCCATTGATCACTATTTACGTTGTTATTTCTTAAACGCAACGTATCCTTATTGTATACTGGAACATACTGGCTAGACCGAGTATGATCTCTAATTCCTTTCAAACCCACATGTTTCGAACATGTCATAGTAAATAACCTGACAGGCATATTTACGCATTTGTGTTTAGATGTACTAATATTCGTAGAATTATGTAAATGCGCAACACCTGTATTATCACCATGAATAGTACCGTTTTTAGAAACAGCAGCAAACTTTGTGTCAACCTTTTTAACACTAACCCTACTATGAAGAGCAGAGGCACTACAACTATGTTGTAACCCCAGAGGATGATTGGCAGTATCAATACCAGCATTGATGGTATCTAGATTAACACGCTGTGTATAGAGATATTTATCAAAATACTTTGAACCAATCAGAACCTCACCAGAACCCACCGGTTCACCATGGACATACTGGTCCGGCTTTTTAGTACCTAAGGGCTGCACCTTTGTAATATTCTTAGGAATGATGTTAGAACTCTCACTCCCTGGTGCAATCTGATCCTGTCGATGAATGGATACCTTTTTAACTGCGAGCATAGAATCATTAGTTAAATCATTTGTTAAACTGCTTACATTGCCAATGGCCTGTCGCCGAGACTTACACTCCACAGAGGCAGTATTAATGCGAGGAGAATCCATGATATTGTATCGATGACTAGGGAAAATATACCTGCCTCGATATGATCTCCTCACTCTTTCAATATGTGATGACGTGATATTATCATTCTTAGTGGGCCTAGATTTTTTTGTGGATGTCATATACTGATCCAACCCATGAAGAACCCCATCAGTGTGCAAGGCTGATGGCTTAACGTAAGTCGGAGACGAATGTTTTCTAGGCAAAGTGAAAACTTTGCTGACGGACTTATTTATCTTTATTTTATTATCTGCGTTCATCCTAACTCCCAAATCATCATTCAATGTAGTAAAATCATTTGCACTATTGATTTTTACCGCAGTTTTCTTAGAATCAGATTCACCCTGACCCTGTCGCCAAGGCGTATTCCCTGTAATGGCAGTATTTTTCTGTCGAGGGAAGTTGTATGTCCCTCGGAATGATTTCTTAAAACCCTGAAGACTATAAGCATTGAGTGCTAGGTGCGGACTCATTGCTTTGGTAAGGTGTTGATCATCAACCTTACGTTTAACAACATTAACACCAACCATAGACAACTCCTTGTTGTTTAAGACCACATTTCTTACTACATCAAACCTCTTTCTTAATTCATTACCTTCAGAAGACAGGCATGCGATCTTCTGCATCTGCTTCTTATTTAATTTATTTAAGTTAGTTGTTATTTTCCTCTCACTAGCAAGTAAAGAGTCGACTGTGATCAATGCCGTTGAGAGTTCATAGATCTGCTGTGTTTTCTTTTCTAATTCAGCATACATATGTTTCTCATTTTCTTTATGGGAATCAATTATTAATTTCTCATTATCTTCACGCAATAATGCCAAGTCGCGCGTGGAAGAGTTCACCCTACTTGTCTGGTCGTTCAACATCTGTTTTAATGAAGTCACCTCCTCGTCCAACTTTTCTTCCTGTCTAAGAAAACATTCATAAAATTTATTATCATCGGAATGAAATATTTCCATTATATTATTCTCCTCAAATAATACACTGTCATTTTCTCCGTTTTCTATATCAATCTTTGACTTTATGTCGCCAGGTAGGCAGAACTGTGTATCTATGTCCTTTTCATAGTAACTGGATCCGGCCTGCATATCATCAGTCAGAATCAAATCACATTGAATGTACTGGTCTGTACATGTTCGACTCAGGTTATACATTTGTTTTTCAAATTTTGATTTCAAAATTGAGACTTCAGCTTTCAGCTCCTGAATAACCGAGTTCAAAGTATTATTCTCCTTCAATGTATTTTCTGAAAGCTCCTTAGAATTTGACAGTTCCAATTGTGATGACGCGAGGTTTGTATTGGCACTCTCGACCTGTGAAGTTAGAGTCCTTATCCTCTCGTTTAAATCATTAATCAACATCTCCTTGTTCTCAAGGATCTCCGACAACTCATCTACTTTGTTTTCCTCCTCAATATCTTCTAACATTAGTAAGAGCCATATCTTTACATAATTGTTCCTCCTTATTATGATCATCAGGAATGTTGTTTTGAAGCATATTATTTATATTCTTCAATATATGATCGTGTTTCACATGAGTATATTGCTGCACAAATATACGAAGGTTCACAGACAGTAAATCCGCTAAATCTTTAGCCATTATTAAATGAGGGACGGAGTGAAAATTATCCTCAGCAAAAAATTTTAGGGATATTGACGCATCAGACAAAAAACGGTCCATCAAATGCTGTTCAAGTTCTGGGCCCTGGAGTCTATCAATCTCCCTACCATCCTGGAGAATCTCCTCCAGAGTAGCCCTCATGTCTTATTTTGTATAATACTCCGAGTCAATGAGTCAAATATTCAAATTACCCTTAACTAATGGATGGCAAGTTCCTGACCGTAGAATCTATATAGTTATTTTTACAATTATATTTCACTATAATAGGTGCAACACGTTCCTGTCCAAGAACGGTACTCAATATAATCTAATTATCAAATATATTATTAATTAATGCAATAGTTTATGCATTTAATATTATCAAGATACAATAGAAGAAACAATATAGACAATAGCGACAGGACAAGATGAATAGGACAGATGAAAACGTTCGCAGAAATCAAATAAAATAGAATGTAGAACAAAATTCGGATGTTGCAAAGGATGCAATAATATCTGCGAAGGGCAAAGTAACAAGACAAGAAACATCACAGTGTATAAATACAAAGGTGTAAAAAACTGAACTATAGCCAGATTGAGAAGGACGTAGGTTACAAACAATATACATTATAAAAATAAGGTACGGATAAAAAATTACTACGAAAACAACAATAAAAACCTGACGAAACAGCTAAACAGATACTATTATAAGAAACAAGTAGCGATCAGAACTACAGCAAGGTTTCTAGCCTTGAACCGGAATTATCGCTCAATTGAAACTTACAAACTAAATCCTATAGAACGTCTGACAAGAGCCCGAATTAGCTTCGAGATGAACCTCGTTTGTCAGATCGACCTCCCTTCCGCCCACGAAGAACATGGAACATTTAACATAAAATAGCATGAATGTGGACATATTAAAGGATCTACCCTCACATATAACGGTGGCACAAGTGTACATAATAACCACAATTACTTATCTTGTAAGAAGACAAAAATATCCCGGCCCTCGCAACGCTAGCGAAAAACTTCCATGTTGGGTCTCGGGTGCCGTTACATATATGAATCGCCTTCATATACAAGTGGGAGTAAACCAGATATGTAGCTGTTCAACGTTGACTTTGGCAGATGAAATCCAGCGTTGACCTTGACCTTAGATGACAGTTATTTTGAATCCCAAGTACACGATGATGTCGCCTTGAAAGCTCCCAAGATTTCAAAAGATTATTTTTCATGGATATTCGTTCCCTTGAAACTTGTTCATAGCACACTGGCCCACCAGATGTAGAGTCTAGTAGATGTAGAGTCTACTTTATTCACCGTTGAAGTCGTTATAGACTATGCTGCATACATGGTGTATGGGTTGTAATAATATGCCGTGGTTAACAACTGTCAATAAAGTTAATTTAACTGTTATCAACTTCAGTCGGGCTTATATATGGCCGACACAAATTCAACATTATGAAACAAGGGTGTAGTCTGAAGTACTGACCACAACTGATAAAAGGATGTAAGTCGAGTCCATTTTCTTGACGAAGACGCAGACAATTTATTACAGACGTTAGTACAAATTCAAACGTAATATTCATAAGCATGCATCAACAATTGTAGATTACTTCTTTGATATGACAGTTCATATTGTTCTCGTTCCTTCCATTTTTGTATTAATCATGAGCTTGATCAACATCTTATAATAAGGACCGACCCTTCAAGGACGGTGACCGACCTTCATGGTAATAATTTCTTCTTGGCTTGATTGGAGCCTACACGCCACGAAGGGGCTTCTGAAGTAATCCATAAAAAATGCAATAGTAACCTTCAAAATATTCTGGGTACGTCTGGAACCCACTAGAAATACGACCTGTGGTTCGTATTGAGGTCCAGCCAGATCGAAACACGTCAGAAGGACTGACGAGAAAATATCATATAATTAATGTACACATATCGCCCTACCTTGGCCGATACAACTGTGCTCCTCTCCGGAGACTTTGAATACTTTATGAAGGCTTCCCAATATCTGGGCAAGCTTGAACAATAGTTCACAAAAATACATGACCGACCCCGGTCATGGCCATCAGCTCCCCCTTACGTCATTGCTCTCTCCTTTCCTTTCCATCCCTTCGCGCACCGCGCTGCGCCTTTTTTCCCACTAATCTCCCCGACCGTGCGCAAATAATGAATTATATATATACTTACTCAAATGTGCCCCCACATTTAAATTACACGCGCCAAAAGGACGCAACAATCATATATTCACTCTCAGGAACATTATAGAGCAGTGCTCAGAATGGCAAAGACAGCTGTACATTAATTTAGTTGATTTTGAAAAGGCTTTTGACAGCATACATAGGGACAGTTTATGGAAAATACTGAGGGCTTATGGAATTTCAAGCTGCTTAGTGTCAATCATAAAAAGCCTCTATGCCAACTTTACGTGTAGTGTTGGGCAGAGCAACCTAACCTTTGAGGTGAAGACAAGAGTACGACAGGGATGCCCCTTATCAACCACTCTATTTTTAACAGTCATAGATTGGGTGATGCGCCAGACAACAGAGGACAGTCCAAGAGGAATAAGATGGACTACATTTTCTACATTGGAAGATCTGGAATATGCAGATGACATTGCACTACTAGCACATTCACATCAACACATCCAGGAAAACACCGATAGACTTAATAAGTTTAGCCAGCAGGTGGGCTTGAACATCAATTTAAAGAAGTCAGAGGTCATGACGCTCAATGTGAGCAGCCCTGAGCCCATATCAGTAAGGAATCAGCAACTGGTACAGACAGACACCTTCACATACCTAGGATGCATAGTAACACCAGACGGCGGGGCAGGCAAAGACATCAACATCAGAATGAATAAGACAAGAACAGCCTTTTTTAGCCTAAACAACATCTGGAAGTCCTCTCAAAACAGCACAAGCACAACATTAAGATTATATCAGAGCTGTGTGCTTTCTGTGCTTCTCTATGGTGCAGAATGTTGGAAAGTTACAGAGAAGGAAATGTCGAAATTGTCCTCTTTTCACACAACATGCCTAAGAAAAATTCACCGAATCTTTTGGCCGAATATCATCACCAACCAAGATCTGCTTACTCGGAACAAGCAAGAGGACATGCACACCATCATAGCTGGCAGACGCTGGAGCTAAGTTGGCCATGTCCTCAGAAGAGACCCCTATGCCATCACAAGAACACCTATGCTTTGGACCCCTGAAGGAAAACGAAAGAGAGGCCGACCAAAAACAACCTGGCGGAGGGCTGTGGAGGCTGAGATGCAAAGAATGAACCAGAGTTGGGGCACTGTACGAAGGATGGCCGCCGACCGAGCAAAGTGGAATCAATTTGTTGTTGCCCTACAAGACGCCACTAGGCGTGATGGCCACTGACTGCTTTGACGGTCGGCGGCTAAGGATCAAAGAAGAAGAAGGCGCACTGCAAGTTTTTGAAGTGAATGAAGCCTTTTTGTGTTGGATATGGAACAACCATCCCAGATTGTGGAACAATAGTCTAGGTATGTTTGTATATGAGATATGTAGAACATTTTCCTTGTCCCCCTCATCCAGGAAGTGTTTGATTTTGGCTAATTGGTAAACTTTTTGTACCGTTAGCTTTGTGAGTGCACTAACATGTGAGTTCCAACTTAGGTGCTGGTCAACAGTTAGACCTAGAGTTTTATGTTCATTTACGTTTTCAATTAGTGATGTTCCAATGTAGAGCTGAAATGTTGTTTTCTGCGAGTTTTGTAGTTTTTATCTGGTTGATATTAACATACATTTCGTTTTACTAACATTTATTTGCATTCGATTCTCGTTGCTCCACTTAATAAGAATATGTGTATCAGTTTGTAAAGATAGTTCTAGTGTCACAGCGGGATATTTGCTCGTGATGGTATCTCTGTTTGTGTACTTCGCGTTGAATTATTTTTTGTAGGCTCTTCGAGGAGAATGTTAATTTTTTCTTTTTTTCAATTCCCCTCAGTGTATTCTATTTTATTTTATTGATCGTATAGTGGTGAGCATTCCCTCGTGTCGATGACGTGGGTTTAATCTTAATGGACGATAGCAGAAACCCACAACGTGACAGTTTTAATCTTAAATGTTCTCCAATTAGTTCTTTTTCAATCTCTTTTCGTTAAGGTTAACTTCGTCGCTAACCGGACAATCTTCTTCTATATAATTCTTTCTTGGAATTAAGAAACAATCCATAAGGAATTCATTAAATAGTAACTGGATTGTCGTAAAACGTTTGTGTAAACCCACTTCTTTGTTAATACATATGCACAGCCAATCCACGTTCAACAGACTCTGATAGATTAAATTACACGAAGTCAAGTTCCCCCAAGATGGCGGCAGACAGAATAAAATTAGGCGTAAGCCCTGTTTTTCGGAACTGGGTCATGGAAAGTACGAAATCGTCGGCAATAAAAATGTACCAAATCGTCGAGAACCAATCAAAAAGGGTTCCTTACGCACTGGCAGATTCCCTGCGTCTACCTATATAAACGGGCGCGTTTTATTTAAAAACACACACAAACACGAAGGCCACGACAGACTTAGGAAGAGAAAGCTGTCAAGACTGATTTATGCTTACCTGCATGAACGGGCAGACTTGCTTCACTAAAGTCGAGTCAATCTGGCTTGTATTAATCTTAGAGGGTAGGTTAAACTTACTACGAGTATAAACTTGTAGGAGAAAATTCCTACATCATATATAATGATTGTATTTTTTAGTATCATTTATAATACCTACACCTGTATATAATTAATGTGTATCATGTATAATGATTATATTTTATGGAATCAGGTATAATGATTGTATTTCCTGATATGATTGCTGAAGACGAAAACCAACCTGAAATATAACCTATCAGTCCTTTTTATGACTCATATAACTCCAACCTGAAATATAACCTACCAGTCTTTGTTAGGACTCATATAATTCCAACCTGAATATAACCTATGACTATATCATGTATAATGATTGTATGTTATAGTATCATGTATAATGTTTGTGTATGACTGTTGAAGAAGGAAACCACCAGACAATAGCCTACACCTGTATATATTTAATATAACTTTAGATTTTGTTTTACAATGAATGTATCAGGTGTACTGATTATATCTTGGGGAATTAGGTATAATGATTGTATTTCCTGGTATGATTGTTGAAGAAGAAAACCAACCCGAAATATAACCTAACAGTCCTTGTTAGGACTCATATAATTACAACTGTATTGTTAGGATATATTTTACCAGCCAGTATAGCACTTATCAGAGATGGCCTGATATATTATAGGTGGAAGGAAACGGTTGTATCATACGGTGTACAAATTATTGGATGTATTCATGTATTGAATTATTAGAAAGAACGTTTTGCAAGTAGACACCTGTCTTGTCTCGCTATTGCTAAATCACACTGAGCCATGTTGTCATTCATCCTACATGCAGACACCTGAGACACGCTCATCTCATATACACTAGAAATAGGTGGGCTTGGTGGCAGAAATTAACCCCTATTTTTGCCTTGTTACAGGTTTATTCGTGTCATCCAACCTGAGGTCGTATGTTCGAGTCAATCCAGATGCCTGGAACTTCGCAGGAGCACAGTGATTGTACCGGGGCTACATCCTTAGTCCCCCTCAGTCTTGAGTGGGCTAAAGGAACGATCATCAGCGGTGTTGTGTGCAACAAATTAGGAAGGGCAGAACTGTTCTAAGAGATGAGTACACATTAGTACCATTTCCGTCGGCAATTGTGAGCAATTAACTGTCAAGGAAGAAAAAGTGATTTAGCGTAGTGAGAGACAAGATTAACAGCACAGCTGATACATTTACTATAATTGATTAACAGTACAGCTGATATAATTTTTGTTCCTATAATTGAAAGACTTGTTATATATATATATATATATATATATATATATATATATATATATATATATATATATATATATATATATATATATATATATATTTATATATATATATATATATATATATATATATATATATATGTAAACTTACAAATCCATTGCATTCCATCTTATAACATCCACCTTTCAGCACAAGAGTAGATAGTGTATATTCTTAATAAATAAGGAAATTGTATTTGAACGACTTGTCAAGTTTATAATTGTTAAGTGAAATCCGTTTCCTTGTTTTAATATCACAGTTAGTTACACAGCGGGGTGGCATTTTGTGACTGTCTCCTCTCTACTAATTTTTCAAGATCAGATCATTCACAGCCGTAACTAATTTGTGATACCAGTAGTTCTCTCATACACTGGGACTTCACCATTTTCCTGCAGAAATTCTATTTCTGTATTGTCAGTACTATACTGATCCTAGAGCCAATAAAAACCTCACGCTACATGGATCACTCAATTCAATAACTGGAACCAATGTTTATCAACGAACCCTGAACTCCTTTCCAACTATCATAATTATAAGTCATACACCATTATAGTCTGTCAATAATTTAACTGATTTTCTTCTTATTTTTTCTTCCATATCTCTTCTATTTCCCCCTTCGTCTTATTCCTTTTCCTTTTACAAAATTTGACCACTCTCGTCTTCATCGGTCTCAGTTCAATTGGCGCGACTTCTCCCAATCTGGCAAGACGCCTCACGTAATCAGATGAGTCGTCCGACGATTCATCCGACCTTTTATTATCTCCTCCTATACCTTTAATGTCCAACACTTCCTGTGTCTCCGCAGTATTTTCTGTCAATTTCTCTAAGCCCTGAGGATCTTCCTGTGGTTTCTGTTGAACTGTAATCCTTTCCAGTTCCGTGTCCTCATTCTTCTCTTCCCTATCCGTCAGAAATCTCCTCTTATATTCGTTCAACGGAATATCATCTTCACTCTCCCAATCATTCGTCAGAAATCTCCTCCTTTATTCGTTCAACGGAATATCATCTTCTCTCTCCCAATTATCTTCCTTCTGAATTTTCCTTATCCTGCGTTTTTTAAGTGCATCTAGTACTCTGCCTATATTCTCCTCTTCTTTCTCTCATCACTCATCCTACCAGCACTATTGTTCCCTTTATTTTCCTTTAGAGTTTTTAATTCCGATTTTACATTTGTCCTGCCAGTCTCAATTCTTACTCTAGTATTGATGTCACTAGGTGGGTTCCCTATTCTCGACTCGCCTACTTGATCCTCTTCTTCGCTAACAATGTCTGGTGTCGATACCAGTGTAGCTCTCCTTCCTTGTTCGCTCCTTCCCTTTCTCCATGTTTTACAACCGCGATCCATGGTCTGTAGTCATCCCTTAGTAATTGTTGTACATGTGCCTTGGTAGTATGATTCACTTTTTCATTCCATATCCTATAATTGGTTAACGATGTCTTCTCCAGAATAACGTAACCCTTTATCCAATGGTTATCAAATTTGATAGGGCGTACAAGCTTCTTGTAATAAACTCTATCGCCTGGTTGAAATTCTTGCAACTTAGCTTTTTTGTCTGCTTAACGCTTTTGCCTTTCAAACTCCTTCTTTAAATGTCCAGTCACAAATTTATAAGCCTTATGTTTTTCCTGTAATATAATCTATGTGAAATCCTCTCCATAGTATCGTTTCCTGTCTTCTAGTATCTCCTCAATCGGAAATGTGGGATCTCGCCCGTACAACAGATAGAATGGGGACATTCCCCAACTCTCATTTATATTGAACCTAATTGCTTCCATGGCTTGTGTCAAAAATAAATCCCAGTTCTCGGTATTCCCCGACCGCATTTACTGATGACGTCATTTATAGTGCCACGCATGCGCTCATTCATCCCATTTTCCTGGGGCCTGTAGAAATTAGTGGTAATATTTTTATCCCGTCTTTTCAACATTCCTTGAAATGGATTACCCAGAAATTCCTTTCCATTATCCGTAAGGATGACCTTCGGACATCCATGCCTCGGAATAACCTCTGTAACAAAAATCCGAGTAACCGTAAGCGATGTCCCATCCTTGACAGCAAAACATTCCAGCCAACACGTATAACAATCCAAGAAGTGTAGTATCACGGAATTCCCTTCAGCTGTTCGTGGATACGGCCCAGATAAATCTATACTAATTTTCTGCATCGGATAATGCGGTCTAACAATTTCCTGGAGTGGACATTTGATAGGCTTCATTCTCCTCAACTTGCATATCTCACAATTATCTACATATTCCGTTACAATTTTGTTCACACCCGGCCAGAAGTATCTCTGCTTGATAATGTCTAACGTCTTATCCCTACCGACATGTCCGTTATTATCATGATTCAATACCCTTTTTATCAACTGCCCTGGAATATACTTTCGCCACCTATTTTCATAGTCCTTCCCCGCATAATACAATTGTCCGTCATCTGGCCATATAAAAAAATTATCCACTTCCTCAGGATTCTTTAACAATTTCTCCTTTAGTTCCCTAAGTTTTTTGTCCTTTTCCTGTTCAACCACCATGTCAAATCCCTCCTGCCTATTGTTTATCTCTTCTTCTTCTCGGTTCGATCCCCTCATCGTCCTTATCTTCGCTTTGTCCCTCTTTCTTTTTACGGCATCTATTTGGAAAAATGTATCACTAATCTCTTCATTTATCTTTTCAGCGTCCCTGCAATTTTCTCCTTCTCCCGGTGCATAATGAGTTCTAGATAAAAGATCCGCACACGTGTTCTTTTTACCAGCTATGTGTTCAATTTTTAGATTGTACTCTTGAAAATTCAAAGCCCAGGTCTGTAATTTCCTAGAGCCTTCTTTCTGTTTAGTCAGCCATGTTACCAACGGCTTGTGATCAGTGCGTACAGTAAATTCCACTCCCCGTAAGTAATAATCCAATTTCTGCACCGAATAATATATAGCATATGCTTCCTTTTCTGTAGTTCCCCAATTCTTTTGAGATTTGCTCAACTTGTGCGATACGAACACAATAGGTTTCTCGTTTTTTATATGCGGTAATATGTCATCTTCCCCTGGTTTATTCAGTTGTACCAGACACGCTCCTATTGTAGTATCTGATGCATCCGTATACAAGATCAATTTCCCCTCCATGTCTGGGTGTACCAAATATGGAATTTCCGTTAACGCTTCCTTTAACCTCTCCAACGGTCCTTGGCACTCATCATTCCACTTAAAACGAACATTCTTTCTGGTCAAGTTAGTTAGTGGTTTCGGCTATTTCAGAGAAATTGGCAATATGCTTCCGAAAATATGCAAATGCTCCTAGCACCCCACGCGTTTCCCTGACATTTTTAGGAGGAGGTATATTCCGGATCGCCTGTACCTTTTCATCGTCTGGGTGCTCCAAATGATCTTTTCCCGATCTTGCAGTATGGATTAGTATGTCGTCAATGTAGGCCATGGCATATCCCTGCATCCCTTGAAAAACCTCATCCATTAATCCCATATATGTTGCAGGACTACCCTTTAAACCAAAAGGCATAACATTCCAGGCAAAGCTGCCCATATGTACAAAAGGTACTTTTTTCTTCGCATCATTAGACATGGGTATACTCCAGAACCCAGATTTGGCATCCAAAGAGGTAAACCATTTCGAACCGCCCAATGTGCCCAATATGTCATCTATTCTAGGAAGAGGATACGTGACTTCTTTCATCACTTTATTTAACGCACGGTAGTCACAACAAAATCGAGACGTTCCATCTTTTTTTTCTACTAGAACCACCGGTGAGGACCACTCTGATCGATACCTGTCTATAATTCCCGCTTTCAACATGTCTTCAATAGCTTTTTCGACAACTGTCCTACTCATAAGGGGGGGGGGGGGGGGGAACGGTAAGGTCTGGATTGTACAGGTTGTTGTTGTTGGTCCGCCTCAATCTCCATAATAACTGTCCGTGTCTGCATCACTTCTGAATCTGACAGCGCAAATATATCTTGATGTTTTACTACAAAATCCTCCAGCAATGCTCTATGTTCTTTTTTTGTCTTTAACATGTCTTCAATAGCTTTTTCGACAACTGTCCTACTCCTAAGGGGGTGGGGGGGGGGGGGGGAACGGTAAGGTCTGGATTGTACAGGTTGTTGTTGTTGTTGGTCCGCCTTAATCTCCATAATGACTGTCCGTGTCTGCGTCACTTCTGAATCTGACAGCGCAAATATATCTTGATGTTTTACTACAAAATCTTCCAGCAATGCTCTATGTTCTTTTTCTACCTTTAATTTCTTCTTCAATTCTTTCACTCTAGCTCTAGACACGACTTCTATCGGACGTTGTCCTCCCATGTTTCTTCTCCGGGAACAGACTGCGTCGGTTAAGATTCCATTATTTTTCACCTCCATCCGGTTTTGATTACTTGGTTGGTTATTTCTCTGACTAACCCAAAAGGCACAACATTTCATCTATTCTGATTCCAATAATTTCCTTGCTTACTGTTATCCTCCATCGCGGCAATTAATCTGGTGTCTCGCTTTCCTTTACACTCCCATTCTCCTCGAGTTTCTTCTGGATCCATCCTTTTTTTCCAATCTTCCCATCTCCTCGATCATAGACCCTGTATCCACTCTTCGTTTTATTCTCACTATAATACTACCCCGTGAAATTTTTGTAGTTTTACCGGAGGTGTTCATAAGCAACAGTGACAATTCATTCTGCCTTCCCAATTTCTGAATACCTTCTACTATAGTTATTCCTGGTTCCTGTTCTATATCCCTGTCTTACATTTCCAACACCTCAACGGTCGTATATGGTTTAAAATACGGTTTCATTTTCACTTTTCCTTGTACAAAACTTATAGAGTTATGAGGCAGCACTATCTGTTTACTTATCCTCACCAAAGTAGCGATTTGTAAATCGTTGTCCATGGATACCGAGCTTTTCCCTATCTCCACAAGGTTTTTCCATAGTCTAATCGTACTCCGAACCTACATAAGAAATCTCTGCCCAATATTATATTTCTGTAAATCCCTCTAACTACTTGAAACCGATGTCTAATGTCTTCGTCTCCTATGTTGAATTTTAATTCGATCTCCCCAATAACTCGTAATGATTCCCTCGATACTGACTCTAATCTTATGTTGCTATTCATCAGGTTTACTCCACCTCCAATCGTTTTATGAAATCCTTCTCTTATAATTGAATAACAAGCCCCACTGTCTATAAGTGCACGGTACTTCTGTTTCCCCAATCTGATCAAACATGAACTTGGATCACCTTTTGCTCCAAAGATTTTTCTCTCCTGAATCCTGAATAATGCTTCATCTCCTTGAGCGACTTTCCTTTTTAACTCTCCTGGTTTCCCTACCTTGTCAATGTGGGTTTGCATACTCCAGCTGGTCCTAGCTCCTTTCGTGCCTCTGCCCCCATTTCTAATTCTATTTTGAGGCCTCAATTGTTTTTCTCCCTCAGTCCCGCCTCTCGCACTGAGTGGAATGTAGGTTTTCCTGCTGTCTTGTTCTACCTATCCCAACAGGAGTATTATATATATATCAGTTCCTGTTCGTCCTATATCCATACTTTTATGTCGTCCATCGAGGTTCTGCGGAGGATAATGTTCTCGAGAAGTTTGACGATTTACCCTCGATGAATATTCTCCCATTCTTCGTCTTTCTAACCTCTCCCTTTCCTGTCCTAAATGATTTACTCTGTGTGGAAAATTTTCCCACCTGAAATCTAGTCCCGGATTTATAACTCTGTATGTAGTCGTAGGGCTATTCTCTTCATCTACAATATTTTCACGTCTGTACTCAATACCTATTGGGATTTGTCTGAACCCCCACGGAAACATTTCTCTTAAATGCACCCCTATGGTCCTTGTCTTCTCTTAACCCATCTCGTCTTACTTCTACACCCATTTTAGGTCCATACTCAATTCTCTCTCCATCATGACGAAACGCCCAATTTGCTGTAATATCATTCCTCGTATCTGGTCGTCCGGTATAACTCTTAATTCTTTGCGTTCTACAAACGGCTGCTAAATGTCCCTTAGCATTGCACAAATAACATCTCTTTTCGTCCGCCAAAAACGTCCTCTGCTAAATTTTTAACCTGTCACTAAACAGTTGAACCGATTCTCCCGACCCTTGTTTCACCCTTCTAAGCAATCCCCATATATAGTGAGGGTCTACTGACTCTCCATAACTCTTTAACAATTCCTTCTTTAACGCATCCCACGTTTCCAGGGGCTCTTCTTCTCAAGAAATCGTTCACCAAATTATCACTAGTTAAAAAAGCCAAACGTTTTCTTTCTTCATCACTTGCCCCTATGGAGTACGCAGATCTCTCTATCCTAGCAATCCACTTCTTACAATTCCCCGTCTCCCCTCTATATATTTCTATACTTTGGTGTAAATTAGCCTGCCGGTTTTCGATGCTCAATCTCTCCAGTGCGTTTGTAACATGTAGGAGGGCCACTGTATTGGTATCCATCCTTTGGTCTTCTGTCATTTTCTACTTCCTCTTCTTTGTTTATTCTTAGTCGTGTTAAACCTAAATTACATATTGATAAATAAGTTAATTCATACTGGGTACATAACTGATAATTCAGTTAATGTTGATATTAGTGGTGAATGCGTAAATGGGTTCTCCTTATATAGGCCACGCCCCCTCAGGGCTATTTGTAAATATGTCACCACTGTTCCTATGCCTTGACTATTCAAAGTAGGTGTGTACTGATACATTCGTCCACCACAGTAACACATATAGGATTCATGGATCGTTGAACGCTGAGTAACGTTGAAAACACAGTTTATTTACGTTACAATACGATCACACTGACATAGACGACATATAGCATACAGTACAAGCATGAATCCCAGCGCCTAATGGCGCGCACCTCATAGAAATACACATCCACCATGTTCCTTAAAGAACTGGGTTCACCGCAGTTGTAAATACGGCCTCATACATATGGCCTAATCCCTCAAAGACTGCCTTCACCGCAGTTATAAATATGGCCTGTACAAAACCCTGGCCTTCATAATAGATAGTGGTACACTTCCTATAGAAGATGCACATCAACGATTTTCCTCAAAAGACTACGTCTCCCCTTCTCAACAAAGGCTGCTCCCCGGCAGTTGAATAATCATCGTCGCTATCCCTTCTTAAGGCCCAATAATAAATCGTGATGCACTCCTCATCAGACGTGCACAATAGCAAAATCCCTCAAAGACTGCCTTCCCCGCAGTTATAAATATGGCCTTATAAAGTCGACAAGTCTCCGACTCTTAAATGTCTTCTTCCTAGAGCTCTTTTACAGAATAATAGTGCACTCCTCATCGAACGTGCACAATAGCAAAATCCCTCAAAGACTTCCTTCATAATAGCATCATAATGGCTCCATTAATCTTCCCACGGCAGTTATATCAAATACGGCCTGTACAAAATCCTGGCCTTCATAATAGATAGTGGGGCCCATCCACAATATTCCTCAAAGTCTGCAGTAATATAACCTGCACAATATATATATGGCCTAATCTTCTTCACAAAACTGTCTATGGCCTATAAAGTAATGTCTTTACCTCTCAGACTCTTCATAGCGCCTAATTGTAGACTAGTGGTGCACTTCTTATAGAACGTGCCCAATAACAAAATCTCTCATAAGCTGTCACTGCAGTTATAAATGTTATAGTACATACCTTCTTCCAATAATCTAACACATGGAAGAATATTCAATATAGGAAGAATATTCAAATACAGGAAGAATATTCAAATACAAGCCTGTTCAAAAGTCTCCACCGAGACACACATTGTGAAAAACACTATACATCTTCACCGAACACTGGTCGGGACCTCACACTTAGAAAAAACCAGGGTTGACTTCCCTCCGTCAACGCCTTCACCCGAATGCTAGCGGTCACAAAATCTCCCGCCTAAACAGTCACGGGACTTCGCTATTTAACGCAGCTCAGTCCCTTCACGGTTAAGCCGTGTGAACTATTTACAGTTCTACAATACAGAACAGCGCTCACGACGCTATCTGTACACTATGACCTGTATCATATATTTGTTCACCCAATTCACCGTTAATCAAGTCTACAAGTGATGTAACCCTTAATTTACTCTGTCCAACCCGTATACAAAGAATCACCTCCCTTTATGACCTTAACATACTACCACCACCCCCGGAGAAAAAATTATTTATCATTTTTTTGACAAGAACTACATCAAAGAAAAATGAGGGGTCAGCTAAGCTCTAATATACTTATACAAAAATTTAGCTTATGTTAAGGTTATAATAATACATCGACAAAAAATATAAGCAAGTGTACAATAAAACAAATTATACACAATAATCTGCTAAGTACACTAAATAATATGTTTCAAACAAAGTTAACTATGATCACTGTAGACCAAATAGTATTCAATAACTAGAAAGTAACAGACAAGATCAAGCAAAAGAAGCATGATCAACACCACAAATCAGCAATGAAATCAATATAGTAACAAAGATCAATAATACTTAATAGCAACAATTAAGCAAATCAATTCCTTACGTCAAACTAGATACAACCGACATAAATAGCTACCTCATACCAAACCATATAATCAACATAACAATCCTAAGGAAGGAAGTATAAGAAGTGTAAGAAGTAAACAATATGCAAATAGAATTAAGTGACACTTAGATGAAACATAGAATCATCACCAAAGTATAAACCGCTCCTGAATAAATCCAAGAGAAAATATGGAATGACACAAAGAACAATCCGTAAAGGAAGAAAGGAATACAAGAAATGAATGTATAGAAAAGAGGCAATACTACATTCTAATAACTATTTAGACAAACAATGTATTGTATAAAAAATACAATCATGACTGAAAATCATACAATAACGAGACAAAGTATATATGTAAATATACCATAACACAAAAGCAAGCTAAAATAAATAACGCATAATAAATGATTTAGCCAAGTTACAGCACTTATTCATAACTAAAATGAAATATCACAGGCATCACACACAAAAAAGTGTGATATGTAAAAACACAAATATCACAATCTCAAAAGAAAAAAAAAATTATTATCTTTTTCTCTCTCTTTTTTTTTTTAAATGTGGAAATATCAATATATTATTACACCTAGTGTACAGTTAAGCACTGGACACATAAAAAATACAATACTTTCACAAAGAAAAACAAATACATTTTTCAAAATTACAATACAAAAAAGTATCTTAACGTTAAGTTAAATAAAAATAGTACTGGCCACCACTGATAAATAAGTTAATTCATACTGGGTACATAACTGATAATTCAGTTAATGTTGATATTAGTGGTGAATGCGTAAATGGGTTCTCCTTATATAGGCCACGCCCCCTCAGGGCTATTTGTAAATATGTCACCACTGTTCCTATGCCTTGACTATTCAAAGTAGGTGTGTACTGATACATTCGTCCACCACAGTAACACACATAGGATTCATGGATCGTTGAACGCTGAGTAACGTTGAAAACACAGTTTATTTACGTTACAATACGATCACACTGACATAGACGACATACAGCATACAGTACAAGCATGAATCCCAGCGCCTAATGGCGCGCACCTCATAGAAATACACATCCACCATGTTCCTTAAAGAACTGGGTTCACCGCAGTTGTAAATACGGCCTCATACATATGGCCTAATCCCTCAAAGACTGCCTTCACCGCAGTTATAAATATGGCCTGTACAAAACCCTGGCCTTCATAATAGATAGTGGTACACTTCCTATAGAAGATGCACATCAACGATTTTCCTCAAAAGACTACGTCTCCCCTTCTCAACAAAGGCTGCTCCCCGGCAGTTGAATAATCATCGTCGCTATCCCTTCTTAAGGCCCAATAATAAATCGTGGTGCACTCCTCATCAGACGTGCACAATAGCAAAATCCCTCAAAGACTGCCTTCCCCGCAGTTACGAGGCGTGTTCAAATGAAACCCGACCGTGCTGCGCCAAGTGGACATTCGTAGGAATAGCATGATGATGTCACATCTGATGTAATAAGCACATACGAATGTACAAGTGTGTAAGTGTTCATTCTCCTAGTATTCATAGGTTGTGCTGCAGACCGTTAAAATAATGGCCTGTGTGATAAGGAATCCGTCCAAGTCGATCAGCGAGCGGTGATTCAGTTCCTAACAGCCGAAGGATGTCGACCAGTCGACATTCATCGCCGAATGAAAGCAGTGTATGGTATCAAAAGTGTGTCTAAGACTACAGTGAAATACTGGGCACGAATGTTTCGAGAAGGACGTCAGTTAACGAAAGATCTTCCGCGGCCAGGTTGTGACAGAAGAAGCCATCGCTGAGATTGATGCAGCAATACGGGTGGACCGTCGTCGGAGCTTACGTTCGCTAGCAAAGGAATTTACTGAGACTCTTGGGACAGTTCAAATGGTGGTTAGGAAGAAACTGAAGTATCGAAAGGTGTGTTCACAATGGGTCCCACGGATGCTGACCGATCACCATAAGGAAGAACGCATGGGGTGAAGTTTGAACCACCTGCTGCGTTACGAAGAGGAGGGTGATGCATTTCTGTTGCGCATAGTGGCAGGCGATGAGTCGTGGTTCCACCACTTTGAGCCGTGCAGCAAATCAGCGAGCATGCAATGGAAACATCCCGGATCACCAAAACCCAAAAAATTCAAGTCACAGATTTCCGTCGGTAAGGTTATGCTGACCGCATTTTTTGACCATGAAGGGCTTCTATTGGTTGACTTTAAAGAGCCTGGCGTGAACATCAATGCCATCCGCTACAAAGACACACTAGACAACCTGCATACAGCCATCAAGAATAAACGACCCGGCATGCTTTCGCGTGGTGTGATTGTTGCACGACAATGCTCGTCCACATGTTGCGAACATTGTGCAGGAAGCGTTAGCAAGGAAAAGATGGACCGTTCTGCCACACCCAGCCTACAGCCCCGATCTGTCACCATGTTACTTTCATTTGTTCGGACCCTTAAAAAAATCTCTAAAGGGACAACGATTCGACTCCGATGCAGACGTCAGGGCCTCGGTGACCAAATGGTCAATAAGCAACCAAAGTCATTTTTCTCGGACGGCATCCGCCGTCTACCCAAGCAGTGGGATGCGTGTCTGAATGCCTATGGTGACTATTTCTAAAGAACCCTAGTGGGTACTTGCTTCATAACAATTGCTGTATTTAATTCTACTACTCCTGCTGATGTACCTTACACATATTTGTTATAAAGCCACTGGGACGGGTTTCATTTGAACACACCTCGTATAAATATGGCCTTATAAAGTCGACAAGTCTCCGACTCTTAAATGTCTTCTTCCTAGAGCTCTTTTACAGAATAATAGTGCACTCCTCATCGAACGTGCACAATAGCAAAATCCCTCAAAGACTGCCTTCATAATAGCATCATAATGGCTCCATTAATCTTCCCACGGCAGTTATATCAAATACGGCCTGTACAAAATCCTGGCCTTCATAATAGATAGTGGGGCCCATCCACAATATTCCTCAAAGTCTGCAGTAATATAACCTAATAGATAGTGGTACACTTCCTATAGAAGATGCACATCAACGATTTTCCTCAAAAGACTACGTCTCCCCTTCTCAACAAAGGCTGCTCCCCGGCAGTTGAATAATCATCGTCGCTATCCCTTCTTAAGGCCCAATAATAAATCGTGGTGCACTCCTCATGACCTTAACACATATATAATGCCTAACCTAAATAACAATCTACTAACTGTGGAGTATTAATGATCTGTCAGAAATTGTTTTACTAATAATACACAAAAATGTATCAGTAGTTGCTTTCTAGCAAATGATGTCTTTATCTAACTCCGTTTAATTACTTAAATTAACTATCTTGTAGTTGTCTGGTGTAGTCTCCGAAGTAAGTGTCGTCTTCTCACAATTTCTTGCTCGTAGCAGCACTGTCGTTGCTTCTGGTGGTTAACGTCTCAATGGTCTGTAATTGTATAGGTCAACGGTTTTCAACCTTTTTGAGTCCATGGCTCCCCTGAACAACTACATTCTTTCTGCGGCTCCCCTGTGGGATAACTGGTAAAAACTCTAGCGATGTTTCGACATTTAGCCTAACTTTTTTTGAGCAGGAGATCTTTGGAAAAGGCTTTTAAACAATGTAATTTTTAAATGTAATTTAAAAAAAAAAATGCAATTGGACAATCTGTGAAAAAATTACACGTACAAGAAAAAATATACACAAAGTGCACTTTGAAAACCCTTACTATAAAAAAGAAAACAGCACAGATAAAGTAGTTTCTTTCTAACATTTTTTGTCTGAAAATCATTCACTGATATACTGCACTCATGATTCAATCTCCATAACTAAAAACTTGTACAGTAAAACTAAAAAAAAAATATGATGAATAAAGTACCAGTCACCTCAGTGTGAAACTTGAGCTTGTTTGTTGTTACACAGCTTGTCAAATCTTGGCACCAATTGAGATACAGCTACCCTCATTTCATTCTCCACATCAAGTCTTGATCTGAACTTGGTTTTTATGACAGCCACTGCCGAAAACCCAGCCTCGCAGAGATAGGAGGTTGCAAAAGGAATTCATATCTTCAGTGCTCTCTTGCTCAAGCTTGGGAACTCCTGCTTTACTGAATACGAAAATGTTGGCAATGCCATGGATGGAAACTTCGCTTGTAGCGAAGAGTCTGATGAAAGTTCTATCAGTTGTTCCTCTTCTGCAGTACTGAAGTCCGAAGGAGCATCACTACTGAAGAGATTTTGAACCCACTGAAACCTGTCACAGTTTCAGGAAAGTATTTTTTTCAAAATGAACACTGAGTTGAGATAAGTGTCCTTGAATTATAGAAACAATATCTGCACTAAAATCTATTTTATTGTCCGTAATGAACTGCTGCAAACCTGGGAAGTAGTTCATTTCTCCTCCGTCATTGATTTTTCTCTTCCAAAGAAGCTTCTTTTTGAAGGCCGAAACTTTGTCAATAAGTTGAATTAAATGAGTTTCACTTCCTTGCAGAGACTTATTCAGCGAGTTCAACTTTTCAAAAAGATCACAGAGGTATGCAACTTTTAACCGGAAGTCAGTGTCCAGAAAGCACTTAGCACTGATATGGTTTTCTTCTTCAAGATAAGAATAGAGTTCCCGCCTAAGTTCCAAAATGCGCGATAATACATTTCCTATGGAAAGCCATCGAGTGCTGCTGTAAAATAAGAGAGACGTATGCTCAGCCCCCATATCGTGACACATTTTACTGAAAAATCTAGCTCTATGAGGTCGAGTTTTAATAAAGGTCACCATATTTATGACAGTTTGCAGGACTTCATTCAAATCAACACTCAAATGCTGTGAAGCAAGTACTTCCCTATGGGTCCAAACAGCATCAGGAGCTTTGCCGCGGATGAGGGCTTGTAGGCTACAGTAACAGCCCGACATTGAACGAGCACCATCGGTACACACACCAACACAATGAGCCCAGTCTATTTTATTTTCCGCCATGAAGTTGTCCACAATTTCAAATAAATCTTTGCCTGTCGTGCCTGCATTTATGTCTTTACAAAAAAGATCTTCCACCATTTCGTTTTTTTCATCAACAAACCGCACATAACAGATTAAATGAGCATCTCTTTTGCTCATCAAGCTGCAAAGTCCTTCCCCCTCATTTTTTCTATAATCTTTTCATTAAAATCCTCTCCTAAATCTTGAATTCGACGGCTGACTGTACTGTCCGACAAAGGAATGGGCAAACGCTGTTTTCCCACTTACTCTCCAACCATAATAGACACCATATCAATAGCACACGGTAAAACGAGTTCTTCTGGAATGGTAAATTAATATTAGACAAACATAAAGGTATGTTTTCAGGCACTCGTAAGAAATAAAGAAGTAGAACACTTGGACAACAGAAAAACAACAGACGTGAGTGGCTTACCCAGGGTTCGAACCCCGTACCTTCCGTACGACAACACCGCCTAGCTATACAAGCGAATCACACTAACCTCACGGCCAGCTAGGCATCCCCAAAAAAGGATGCTTTACTGACCGGTCATCAGTGCGAAACACAAGACAACACCGGAAGTTTACAATGGGCACCTCAGCCTATTAATGACGCAATCACTTCTGTTGTTCCTCTATTCTGCAGTATATGTCAGTCCAAACAAGACAAAGACCTTGATACTGTGTCCAGTAAATGATAGAAGACTTAAGGACAGTAGTATAGAACAGAGGGTTGTGGCGAGAGGTTTTATTTTGGCTCTTGGATCAGTATAGTACTGACAATTACAGAAATAGGATTTCTGCAGAAAATGGTGAAGTCCCAGTGTCTGAGAGGACTACTGGTATCACAAATTAGTTACGGCTGTGAATGATCTGATCTCGAAACAATAGTATAAAGGAGACCGACATAAAGCGCCACCTCTGCTGTGTAACTAATTGTGATATTAAACAAAGCAAGGAAACAGATTTTTACTTAACAATGATAAAATTGACAAGTCGTTCAAAATACAATTTCCTTATATTTTATTTAGTATATATACACTATCTACTCTTGTGCTGAAAGGTGAATGTTGCAAAAAAAATGGAATGAAATGAATTGGTAAGTTTACATATGATTTACAAATATTTATATTTATAAATATTACAACACGTTTTCCAATTATAGGAACAAAAAATTATATCAGCGGTGCTGTTAATTAAGGATATAACGTTTATCAGCTATGCTGTTATTTACGTATAATTTATCCACTATGATCTTATTATTGTCTCTTGCTACGCTAATTCACGTTTTCTTCATTGACAGTTCTATGCTCACAATGCCGACAGAAATGGTACTAATGTGTACTCATCTCTCTTAAGTCTGTTCTTCTTTGTTTGGTTCACACCACCGGCAGAGTATCGTTCCTTTAGCCCACCCAAGACTGAGGGGGACCAAAGATGTAGAGTCTGGTCAACCTCTATGCTCCTGCGGAGTTCCAGGCAGCGGGATTGACTCGAACATACGACCTCAGGTTTTTAGGACACAATTAAACCCTCCTAAGATTTTAAACCTGGCCAGGTTTTGACGCGACTTAGTGAAGTAGGTTGCAGGTCGATGCCCTCAGGTAAGTTACCATAAATCAAGGTGACAGCTTCTCCCTCTTCAGTCTGTATCTCTGGCGTCAAGTTCGGGGTTGCGTGGTTAGCATAAAATCCGCCCGATTATATAGTCAAGTAACTACTTGAGGAAAGCTTTCGGTTGGTTCCTGGCGGAGCAAGTTGATTGGTTTCCTCCGGTTTTGTACCTGGTCTCATACAGCCTAATTTTATTCAGTTTTCATCGGCCATCTTGCGTGAACAAGATGGCAGTTAATTTATTCTGTCTCAGAGACTGGTGAACGTTGATCGTTGATTGGTTGAAGCAAATCTGTATCTCGACATAGTGATTAACAAAGTAGTGGGTTACACTTCGTTTCACGACATAGCCCCCTCCTTTCCTAGCTGTGACTTGTCATAGCTGACGTGTAAACCCCTGCTGTGGTTAATCCTTTTGCGTCTGTCCTTCCAGAGTACTAGGGTGTCGACTTAAAAAATCAGCTCCTACATTGTCTCTTCCCGGAATGTAATTCACGGTAAAGGAATAAGGCGCCAGAAGCAGACTCCACCTTAACAATCTCGAATTTAGCTTTTTAGATGCAGCCAAGAATGTTAAAGGTTGGTGATCGCTTTGGACAATGAAGTGTGTCCCATACAGATAAGGTGAAAATTTGTTGATGGACCAAATTAGAGCTAAACATTCCTTCTCTATGGTCGAGTAGTTCAACTCAGCTGCATTCAGCTTCCTACTGGCGTAGGCGACTGGTAAAAGTTCCTCCGGCTGGGCTTTTGATTTCTGCAAGAGAGTTGCACCTATCCCTATACTGCTAGCGTCCGTCCTTAATACAAATTCCTGTGTGATATCGGGTAGTGTAAGGATTGGTTTGCTGGTGAGTTTTGCTTTTAGCTCTGTGTAAGCTTTTTCACAATCAGCATTCCATTTGATTTTGTCAGGCTGTCCTTTCTTCGTTAAGTTGGTTAATGGTGCACACAGAGAGTTAAAGTGGGGTATGTACTTCTGATAGAACCCACATAAAGACACGAATGATCTCACATCTTTCTTCGTTTGAGGTTTGGGTGCCTTCTTTAGCTTCTCTATATTCTTTGGGTCAGGAGACATATGACCTGTAGAAATAGTGTGACCTAAGAATTCCAACTCCTTACAACCGATATAGCACTTGGTTGGACGTGCAGTCAATCCAGTTTCTCTCAGTCTGTCGAACAACATGGAGAGCGCTACTATATGCTCTTCAAATGTGTTTGTTGCAACAAGAATGTCATCCATAAAGTTAGTGATATGGGGATTTTGTAGAGGTTCCAATAATTTCCTCATCATTCTTGAAAAGATACTTGGAGCATTTTTCAGCCCAAAGGGGAGTACATTAAACTCGTAGTGTCCGTCTGATGTACTGAATGCCAGCATTTTCCTAACTTCTGGTTTCACTGGTATTTGGTAGTATCCCTTGCTTAGATCTACCTTCGATAAATACCTAGCCTTACTCAGTGTAGAGAACAGCTGGTTGGTGTCAGGTAATGGGTCCACCTGAGATTCTGTGATCGCATTAAGCTTCCGGTAGTCAATACATAACCTGTGTTCACCACTCGGTTTTCTCAATAGCACCACACTTGAGCTATAGGGAGAGTCTGACTTCGAGATAATTTTCTCCTTCAACAGATAATCAACTTCCTCCCTTAGTGCTTGGGCTTTCGCATAGGGTATAGGGTATGTTCTCATGCATACTGGGGTAGGGTCGGTAACCTTCATGTCGTACTCTAACAGATTCGTACGACCTGGTTTATCTGTGAGCACATCAGCATGGGTTTCCAACACTTTCTGAACCCTCTTCTTCTGCTCTGGAGTTAAATGTTCACTAATATTTACTTGAACATAATCCTCTGTAGTTGTGAGTGGATACTCCATAGAGTGAAGTGGTTCACCGTGCATTTCTGTTGCAATGGCTAGGGTCATAATATGTGCAACTTCTGATGATTCCTTGTCATAGTATTTTTTAAGAAGATTGACATGATATACCTTCTCTTTTCCTTTCTTGTCAATCTTATAATTGGTCCTGGAAAGTTTCTCCAGTATGACATAGGGTCCCTGCCATCCAATCTGCAATTTATTATTGCTGCTTGGCAACAGTAATAACACCTTTTCACCCACCTCCAGTTCCCTATCCTTTGCTTTTTTGTTGTAGTACGCAGCATGCTTCCTCCTGGCCTGTCTTAAGTTATCATTGGCCAGTTTCCAACCTGCTTTCAATCGAGATGTCAACTCGTTGACGTACTGGTATGCGGAAGTCACTGTTTCCTCTGCCTTTTCATCAGTCCATGTCCGCAGCAATGCTTCCAGTGGACCTTTTATTGGTCTTCCAAACAACAATGTAGCTGGAGCCAATCCAGTTGAGTTGTGGGGTACTTCCCTATATGCAAATAGTGCAGCGGGTAAGTATGTATCCCAAGTATCAGGTTTTTCACTCGCCAGCTTTCTAAGGATTGAAATTAGCGTACCATTGAACCGCTCTACTTGACCGTTCCCTTGGGCATGGTAGGGACTACAATGATAGTGCCTGGCTTGAAATATCCTGAATACTTCTTGTGTTAGCTTTCCCTTAAACTGAGACCCATTGTCAGTCAATATCTGATGCGGGAAACCTAATCGGGTAAATATTGTCAACAGGGCCTCTGCCACGTGCTTTGAATCTATAGCTGACATGGCCACTGCTTCTCCCCACATAGAGCAAGTATCAACCAAGGTTAAGATGTAAGCATTTCTCTTCTTGGTCCTAGTGAGGGGTCCAACAATATCTACTGCAACACGTTCAAAAGGGGTTCCCATAATAGGCATTTCTCCCAGTGTTGCTGGTGCAGTCCTATGCTTAGGAGCTACTCTTTGGCATTCTGGACAGGATCTTACATATCTTTTTATGTCCTCTGTAATTCCTGGCCAGAAGTAGTGACAGGCTATCCTTTGTCCAGTGGCCCCTATTCCCATATGTCCACTGAAGGGTATAGCATGTCCTAGCGTCATAACCTTCTCCCTGTAAGATTTTGGCACTACAAGCTGTCCATGCCCTTTAGGTCCTGTTCCAGCTTTTCTGTATAGTAGGCCATTCTTCATATACAAGTCTCCTTTCTCTGGAGGGTTATGTGCTTTAGGCAATTTGCCAAAACAAGGCTTCAGTGTGCTATCTGCTGCCTGAGCCTTTTTCATCTCTTCTGGATGAGTATTGATAGGATTCTCCTCCATTTTCCTGGAGCTTTCCCTGGTCTGGACTGTTGCCATAACTACAGGTTTTATAGGTTCTCCAAGGAAAACATACCTACACCCCAAAATCAAAGGGTAAATAGGGTCGTCCATCACTGCTGCTTTGATTTCTCCTTCCACATAGCGAGATCTTATGTTGATTCGAGCTATGGGTAGTGTCATGGTTCTTGCTCCCTTGATCGGTCCTCTGATTTCCACTGTTTCTGTGGTTATCTGGTCAGGACTCACTAGAGAAGAGCACACAACTGAATCAAAGTCCAATCCTGTGTCATATAAACACAGTACTTGAGTGCCATTCACGGTCACTTCCTCACAGACAGGGGGATGATGGAAGTCCTTCTGACTTACTGCCAGTTCATTCCTTCCCTGATTCCCTGTTGTAAGACATGCAGCATGATGAGGAGGATTCTTCCTTCTGCAGTCCGCAGTATTGTGGTTACTCATTAGACAAGTTTTACACCACTTTCCTTCCTTCCGGTAAGGTGTCTTATCCGATCTTAGAGGGTTTTTGTCCTTTTGGTCAAATCTTTGTTTGTTCCTTGTGGTATGGTCCTTTTGTTCATATTTGGTATAGTTTTGTGATGATTTGAAGTTTTCACCCTGCTTCTTCTTATTTCCTAATAATTCTGCCTGAGCTGCTTGATATCTCTCAGCAACAGTTACAATATCTTCCAATCTCTCTGCTCCTTGTTCCATGATAAACTTCCTCATTTCTTGAGGCATGGACTCTTTCACTTGCTCCATCATTATCATTTCTTTCAGATCCTGACACTTTCCTAAACTACTCCATTTTTCCAAATAGGTTTCCAGTCTAGCAGAGAATTGGTGATAGTTTTCTCCTGGAAGAAGTTTAGCTGTTCGGAATTTCTTTCTATATGATTCTGAGTTCTTTTCATATCTCACAAGCAGTGCCTGCTTCAGGATTTCATAATCTTCCTGGTCATCTCTTGAGAGCTTCAAATACACATCGTAGGCCACACCTCTCAATCCCTGAGATAGTTTAAGACTCCATTTTTCTTTCACTAAGCCATAGGTAGTGGCTAGTCTTTCGTATCTATCCAGGTACGACTCAATGGCGTCTTCTTTCTCAACAAATGGGTCCAGATGAAAATTCATGGCCCCACTTGAGGTGCTCTGGCTGGAGCTACTCTCAGAGTGAGGTGAGCTACCACCATTATTGCCAGTATTTGCCTGAATTTCAAGCTCTTTTAATCTCAACTGATGGTCTCTCTCTGCTTGTAATTTCCTTTCCTCAGCTTCTAACCTTTTAGTTTCTCTTTCAGCTTCCAGTCTTTTGTCTTCTCTCTCAGCTTCCAGTCTTTTGTCTTCTCTCTCAGCTTCCAGTCTTTTGTCTTCTCTCTCAGCTTGCAACCTCCTTTCTTCAGCCTCAAATTTCTTTGCTTCTCTATCAGCCTCTAATTTTCTTTGCTTCAGTCTCTAATTGCAACTTTCTTTCTTCCCTATCCATGTGTTTGTCCACTTCTGTTGTGACATACTGAGTGAGAGCATCACCTGTCAAATTTAATTCCTTACCCATCTGCATGATCGCAGTTCTGAACTTCACTAGATCAGCCATGGCGTTGCTTAGAGAGGGTATGTAAATTTACTATAACCAAATTATTGTAATTAAACTTAATTAATTTAAATGAACAAAAAATTTCCGTGCAACTTTGTGAGCATCAACTATTTACTGAGTACTAAATGGTACTCCTCCTAAGAAAATATTGTTTTAAAAATCCTAAAATAGAATTTTTTTTTCAAAAAATAAAAATTTATTTTCTTATGTTACCTATGGGTGGCACAAGATAGAGTGTAGATAGATGAATAGACTAAGTATGGCTCAAGATATACAGAAATATCCCAGGAACGAGCCCCCAGTGTGGCGAGAGGTTTTATTTTGGCTCTTGGATCAGTATAGTACTGACAATTACAGAAATAGGATTTCTGCAGAAAATGGTGAAGTCCCAGTGTCTGAGAGGACTACTGGTATCACAAATTAGTTACGGCTGTGAATGATCTGATCTCGAAACAATAGTATAGAGGAGACCGACATAAAGCGCCACCTCTGCTGTGTAACTAATTGTGATATTAAACAAAGCAAGGAAACAGATTTTTACTTAACAATGATAAAATTGACAAGTCGTTCAAAATACAATTTCCTTATATTTTATTTAGTATATATATACACTACTACTCTTGTGCTGAAAGGTGAATGTTGCAAAAAAAAAATGGAATGAAATGAATTGGTAAGTTTACATATGATTTACAAATATTTATATTTATAAATATTACAACACGTTTTCCAATTATAGGAACAAAAAAATTATATCAGCGGTGCTGGTATAGGATATAACGTTTATCAGCTATGCTGTTATTTACGTATAATTTATCCACTATGATCTTATTATTGTCTCTTGCTACGCTAATTCACGTTTTCTTCATTGACAGTTCTATGCTCACAATGCCGACAGAAATGGTACTAATGTGTACTCATCTCTCTTAAGTCTGTTCTTCTTTGTTTGGTTCACACCACCGGCAGAGTATCGTTCCTTTAGCCCACCCAAGACTGAGGGGGACCAAAGATGTAGAGTCTGGTCAACCTCTATGCTCCTGCGGAGTTCCAGGCAGCGGGATTGACTCGAACATACGACCTCAGGTTTTTAGGACACAATTAAACCCTCCTAAGATTTTAAACTGGCCAGGTTTTGACGCGACTTAGTGAAGTAGGTTGCAGGTCGATGCCCTCAGGTAAGTTACCATAAATCAAGGTGACAGCTTCTCCCTCTTCAGTCTGTATCTCTGGCGTCAAGTTCGGGGTTGCGTGGTTAGCATAAAATCCGCCCGATTATATAGTCAAGTAACTACTTGAGGAAAGCTTTCGGTTGGTTCCTGGCGGAGCAAGTTGATTGGTTTCCTCCGGTTTTGTACCTGGTCTCATACAGCCTAATTTTATTCAGTTTTCATCGGCCATCTTGCGTGAACAAGATGGCCGTTAATTTATTCTGTCTCAGAGACTGGTGAACGTTGATCGTTGATTGGTTGAAGCAAATCTGTATCTCGACATAGTGATTAACAAAGTAGTGGGTTACACTTCGTTTCACGACAAGGGTAGGTTTCTGGTATTGCATAAACATTAATAACACATAAGGAAGGGAAACCCGAGGCCTGTAAACAGTAAATTAATATTAGACAAACATAAAGGTATGTTTTCAGGCACTCGTAAGAAATAAAGAAGTAGAACACTTGGACAACAGAAAAACAACAGACGTGAGTGGCTTACCCAGGGTTCGAACCCCGTACCTTCCGTACGACAACACCGCCTAGCTATACAAGCGAATCACACTAACCTCACGGCCAGCTTGGCATCCCCAAAAAAGGATGCTTTACCGACCGGTCATCAGTGCGAAACACAAGACAACACCGGAAGTTTACAATGGGCACCTCAGCTTATTAATGACGCAATCACTTCTGTTGTTCCTCTATTCTGCAGTATATGTCAGTCCAAACAAGACAAAGACCTTGATACTGTGTCCAGTAAATGATAGAAGACTTAAGGACAGTAGTATAGAACAGAGGGTAGGTTTCTGGTATTGCATAAACATTAATAACACATAAGGAAGGGAAACCCGAGGCCTGTAAACAGTAAATTAATATTAGACAAACATAAAGGTATGTTTTCGTTAGTGATTAATAGGCTGAGGTGCCCATTGTAAACTTCCGGTGTTGTCTTGTGTTTCGCACTGATGACCGGTCAGTAAAGCATCCTTTTTTGGGGATGCCTAGCTGGCCGTGAGGTTAGTGTGATTCGCTTGTATAGCTAGGCGGTGTTGTCGTACGGAAGGTACGGGGTTCGAACCCTGGGTAAGCCACTCACGTCTGTTGTTTTTCTGTTGTCCAAGTGTTCTACTTCTTTATTTCTTACGAGTGCCTGAAAACATACCTTTATGTTTGTCTAATATTAATTTACTGTTTACAGGCCTCGGGTTTCCCTTCCTTATGTGTTATTAATGTTTATGCAATACCAGAAACCTACCCTCTGTTCTATACTACTGTCCTTAAGTTTTCTATCATTTACTGGACACAGTATCAAGGTCTTTGTCTTGTTTGGACTGACATATACTGCAGAACAGAGGAACAACAGAAGTGATTGCGTCATTAATAGGCTGAGGTGCCCATTGTAAACTTCCGGTGTTGTCTTGTGTTTCGCACTGATGACCGGTCAGTAAAGCATCCTTTTTTGGGGATGCCTAGCTGGCCGTGAGGTTAGTGTGATTCGCTTGTATAGCTAGGCGGTGTTGTCGTACGGAAGGTACGGGGTTCGAACCCTGGGTAAGCCACTCACGTCTGTTGTTTTTCTGTTGTCCAAGTGTTCTACTTCTTTATTTCTTACGAGTGCCTGAAAACATACCTTTATGTTTGTCTAATATTAATTTAACAGCTGGAAGATGTAGAGAATACAGAAGACTATTGGCAGCAGGTCAAAACGGTATGGAAGGAGACATGTGAAGAAATACTGGGGAAAAGGGAAAGACAACAAAAAGCATGGATAACAACAGAAACCATCAATAAGATAAAAGACAGGAAAAACAAGAAAGCAGAGTTAAACACAAGCAAAACCAGAAGTTCCAAAGCCAAGGCTCAAGAAGTGTACACAGAAGCAAACAAAGAAGTAAAAAGAAGTATCAAAAGAGACAAGAGGAAGTATATTGAGGAGTTGGCAAGAGAGGCAGAGATGCTGCAGCCAAAGGAAATATGAGAGAACTGTATAGCAGCACAAAGAAGTTAACAGGGAAATACAAGCAAACAAGTTGTCTCATAAAAGACAAGAATGGGAAACTGCTCAGCAATATACAAGAGCAAATGAAGAGGTGGACAGAATATTTTGGGGACCTTCTCAATAGACCAGCTCCACAAAACCCGCTGGACATCCAGCCAGCAGAAGAAGAGCTACAAATTAACGGTGAAAGACCAACGAAGGAAGAAATAAAGAAAGCCATAAAGCTTCTAAGAGATGGAAAAGCGTCTGGACCTGATGGCATTCCAGCAGAGGCCATCAAAGCAGATATCGACACGGCTACAGAGATGTTATATAAATTAATTGGTAAAGTCTGGGAAAAGGAAGAGATACCAGCAGAATGGAAGGAAGGATATCTGGTTAAGTTGCCTAAGAAGGGAAATTTACAAGAGTGCACAAATTATAGAGGAATAATGTTACTATCAGTGCCAGGAAAAGTATTAAACAGGATTATCCTTGAGAGATTAAAAGAGTCGATAGACAAGAAATTGAGAGATGAACAAGCAGGTTTTCGACAAAACAGATCATGTACAGACCAGATAGCCACTTTGAGAATAATAGTTGAACAAAGTCTGGAATGGAATTCACCACTATACATCGGATTTGTGGACTATGAAAAGGCATTTGACAGTGTAGACAGAGAATCACTTTGGAAATTGATGAGGCATTATGGAGTTCCCCTGAAGATCATTAATTTAATAAAGAAAACATATGAAGACATGACATGCAGAGTTCTTCATGAAGGACAGCTTACAGAACCATTTGGGATAAGAACAGGAGTGCGACAGGGATGCCTCTTGTCTCCATTTCTTTTCTTGCTGGCAATAGATTGGGTTATGAGATCATCGACAACACACAACAGAAATGGAATCCAGTGGACTCTGACTAAGCAGTTGGATGATCTGGATTTTGCTGATGACTTGGCTCTTCTGTCCCATAACCGTAATCAGATGCAGGACAAATTGAAAACACTCGATGAGAGGTCACAGCAATTGGGTCTGAAAATACACAGGGAAAAGACAAAAATAATGCGAATAAATGCAGGTAATGATA
Source organism: Oreohelix idahoensis (assembly GCA_024509875.1). Taxonomy (NCBI): domain Eukaryota; kingdom Metazoa; phylum Mollusca; class Gastropoda; order Stylommatophora; family Oreohelicidae; genus Oreohelix; species Oreohelix idahoensis. The sequence goes on along the minus strand of JAMPIV010019430.1, from coordinate 740,266 downwards.
ATAGGGTTGAACTTGAAGAAACACCAATACAAGATGTAGAATCATATACGTATCTTGGCAGTAATATAGACAAAGTTGGAGGGACAGACAGCGATATCAAAATAAGAATACAAAAGGCAAGAGGAGCTTTCATTGCATTGGGAAATATATGGAGATCAAGAGAAATAGGATCCAACACGAAAATAAGAATCTTCAACTCAAATGTGAAGTCAGTCCTATTGTATGGCTCTGAGACATGGAGAACAACAAAGACAACAACCAAAAAGCTACAGACTTTCATAAATGGGTGCTTGCGTAGAATAGAGGGATTAAAATGGTATGACAAGGTTACCAACGTAGAACTGATGACAAGAACTAGACAAGTGCCAGTGGAACAAGAGATGAGAAGAAGACGATGGCGATGGATAGGACACACACTGAGGAAACCTGTTGATAGCATTACAAGGCAGTCCTTGTTGTAGTGAAATGGACAGAGATACAACGGTAAAATATCTCCAAAGATAACATTTAAGGATAAAAACATACTGCGTAGGCTGCGAATAGTACATGATCGCCTAGACCGCGGGTCATCATCCTCCATAATAATTGACTTGCTAGACAGGAGGGGAACGGAGGATCAAAAAGGAAAAATATGACTGGGAAGATTGCGTGAGACTAGAAAGGCTAAGGAGACGCAATTGGGGGGGGGGGGGGGGAAACGGAGAAAAGTCACGTTTCCCAAGTTGACATAAAAAGTAAGCAACTCGACAGAAGGGACCATAGATATGTTACGCCACAGTCATTTATTGGACGCTTTTGCGCGATACCAAGCCCTTGATTTGAATTCAGCGGCTAAACGCAGATGTTAGGAATATTACAAAAATTAAAAAGTACTTTTTTTTTAATATTAATGTTAGGAATATAAAAATTAGCTGGCCGGATGGCCTATTCTGAGCAGTGAACTAATATGTTCTTAATTTTACAGACGGATAGATAATATTGAAGATAATGACAAAAGACAGTGTTGTTCACATCATCGACAGACTGTATTGAATCTAAAAGTGTCGCTAATTGCAAAAAAAAAAACACGACCTCGAGACGCAGGTGTTCAAATCTACGTAGTATGGAAGGAGAGGGTTTTTGGGTGGTAGCTGTGTCTAAATATAACTTTTAACGACAAAATTTTGGAGGGGAGAGAAAGGTTGGTTCAAAAATCAAGTACATTTTGTAGAAACACAAGTAGAGACGGACAGACTAACAGATAACCATCCATACTTGACTGAAGCATGACTGAAATGACTTTATGGTAGGAAATTTGAAATTTAAAATAAACCTAGGCAGTGATTGGCCACAGACAATCATATCATTAGCGCTCAGACGCGAAAGTGGGGCCATTCTTCAATAGTTGTTCAGTGATAGACACAGATTTTAAAGTGTGGTGATTTCCATATGAAAGAAAGTGTAATAAATTTAGGGACGCCATACTATAGCCAGCAGCTCAGCTGAGTTTTGCTAGCAATTCTGTGTTATTTATTCATAATCTGGTAAGATTGAAATTATTTCCTTATATATTTTGAATATTGTTTCATGTTTGAGTGATTTGATACTGCCATATCGAAATCTAGCCTTACAAACAAGTAGGGATTTGCTCTAGACCCCCCGCCCTAGTCAGGGTCTAGGGACCAACAATGTACATAAACTCCAGCAAGGATTATGCAAGACAGATCAAGTGTTGAGAATAATGAAACATATTACCTATCCTCTTTTAGGGCAGACAACTAATAAATATTTTTCAGAATCTATAGTCTGGGAGGATCTATCTGATGTAAAACCACCATGGTAAATGTGCTGTTTGGTCAGAGAGATCTGACCTGTCTGTATGATGTGGTTGTTGTGTCAGTGTTGTGTCCAGAGTGGGTAGAGAATAGATTTTGACACATGGCCCATACTTTGATTGCAGAGCTGCGAGTTTCTGTTGTCAACAAGCAGTGTCTATTCAGTTGGTGACTTTACTCGAGTGTATCTGTGCAGTACTTGTGACAGAGACCACCATTATTGCCCGCCAGCACGGAGAGGTGGGACCACCTGATTTCAGCACCAGAGCTACAACTACAAGATGAGTGAGCCTCTGGTCTGCTGGACATTCACCAACGCTTTGTAGTTACTAATACCCCATAAAAATTCCCACCATTTTCTGGACACTGTGTAGTCAATATAGACAGGTGTGATGAGGCCACCCCAACAGCACAAACATTAACTATCCTCCCAAGTAGATGACTACTAGAACATTTTAATAAAACTAACTAGTATAGTACATATATATGTACACTATTGCATTTATGATATAATATTCCATGCATTTCTTTCATAATCTCTAAATCCTTTTAAGTTCTGGTCAACTAAAAAAAAATTGATCCAGAACAAAATAAATGTAATATAATTTTATCAAAAAATTTACACACGTGAGTTAGTTCAGTGTATTTTAACATTTATTAATATTATTAGTCTTGTTAAATATCTGTGGGTATATCTATAACCTATTACACCACACTACATATCATAACCCTAGACACTTTACGTAGCCACATTCATTAAAAAAAAATTAAGTGTGAGGTCGTAGTGGTAGCAAGAAAGGCCTTCTGACAATTCTCAACTACATTTTATCTCAGGAGCCTTCACAGCTGGCCTCATACAATTACATTTAGTAATATCACATCATACATACCATCAACACCACCATACTAATATTTGGGGCCTTGTCCAGGGATAATTAGCCCAACAGTAATATTAGGATCTTCTGGTGGGAGAAATAAAAGTAGGGAAATAAATTGTAAAATTCCCTTTAAAATTAAAAGTGTCCCTGCAGATAAAAGTTGGTGAATCTTCACAGCCAGTAATAATTAATTAGTTAACTGGTTAGTTAGAATTAGTTAGACTATAGTCATAAGAAGTACTTAGTGTATTTACTGGTTAGAGATTTAGCTTGTATATTATTATATTGTCTAAAAAGTATGGCGGAGCTGGCAAAATTTAGATCAGCTGCTGTGCTCACCGCGAAGGAGATGGGAATGGATGGTCAAATTTTAATTCAATACGTAACGGCTGAATGTGATAAATATATTGAAAGGGAAGATAGAAAGGTAGCTGAAGAGAAGAGGTTACAAATTGAGGCTGATAGAGAAATTAAGAGGCTGCAGATTGAGGCAGAAGAAAAACGACAGCAAAGGGAGGCAGAAGAAAAAACGACAGCAAAGGGAGGCAGAAGAAAAAAAGGTTGACTGCCGAAAGGGAGGCAGAAGAAAAAAGGTTGACTGCCGAAAGGGAGGCAGAAGATAGAAGGTTGCAAAGGGAGCACGAATTACGACTAAGGGAGCTGGAATTACAAGGCCAGGCTCCTGAAAATGGTGTCAGCCCTTTTGCCTCAGATGCTACGCCCAGTCTGGGAGCCTCAAACTCAGCTATGGGGTTTCATTTAGACCATTTTGTTGAAAAAGACGATGACATAGAGGGGTACCTAGGACGTTTTGAGTTATTAGCTACTACATATGGGTTAGAGAGAGAGAGGTGGAGTTTAAAGCTATCACAGGGATTGAGAGGTACTTCTTATGAAGTATTTGCTAAAATGAACAGGGAAGACCAAGACAATTATGACATGTTAAAGCAGGCTTTGTTATTAAGGTACGAGAAGAATGGTGAATTTTATCGTAAGAAATTTAGAAATGCCAAACTGTTGTCTGGGGAGACATACCACCAATTCTCTGCTAGACTAGAAACCTATTTGGAGAAATGGACGGCTCTGGGGAAGACCCAAGATCTTAAAGAAATGATCATGATTGAGCAATTGAGAGAGTCCATGGCTCCAGACATGAGAAAATTCTCATGGAACAAGGTGCAGAGAAGTTGGGGGAAATTTTAAATGTTGCTGAGAGGTATCAGGCAGCCCAGGCAGAGGTAAGTGGTGCTAAAAAGAAGCACATAGACAATTTTAAAGCTCCACAGCAATTTAATAAATTTGATAATAGAGAGCAGGGAAATAAAGGTAGGACAAACTTTGAGCGGCCAGAAATGACTATCGCGACAGAAACTCACAGTTCAATGACCAAAAGTTCAATGAAAGAAAACCGTTGAACCAAGGAAAAAGATGGTGTAAATGGTGCAAGAAGGATAACCATAACACCGAATTTTGTAGAAGGAAACCTTCAAACATTGCTGCAATGAAGTCGGGGACGCAAAGATTAAAGGTTAATCCTAAGGGACAACAGGAACCTTATCACCCCCCAGTTTGTGAGGATGTTATTTGTAATGGGGTCACCATAAGGTGCCTTTATGATACAGGTTTGGATTATGATTCAGTTGTGAAGTCTAGCTAGTGGACCCAAGTCAGTATACCACAGAAACAGTGGAAATACAAGGGGCGACTAAGGACATACCACTCATGACACTTCCCATCGCAAGGATAACGGTGAAAACTCGCTATGTGGAAGGAGAAATCAGAGCAGCAGTGATAGATGAACCAATCTACCCTCTGATATTGGGGTGTAGATACGTCTTCTTGGGGAATCCCGAGAAACCTGTGATCATGGCGACAGTGCAGACCAGGTCACAGAAGAAGGAGGAAGAAGGTGAACCTCTAAATGCTCATCCAGAGGAGATGAGGAAGGCGCAGGCTGAGGATAGGACACTCAAGCCATGTTTTAAAAAATTGCCCAAATGCCACACACCTCCGAGCAAGGGGGAATATTTCCTGATGAACAGATTACTATATAGGAAGACAGGAACTAGATCAAATGGTCACGGACAGTTAGTTCTTAAAAAGATATATAGGGCAAACTTAATAAGGAGCTTACATGTTGGAAAAGATGGTGACCATGAGAAAGTCGGTACCATCTGCAAAAAGATTGCTCGAAAATACTATTGGCCCGACGTAAATGTCGATGTTGAAAACTTTGTAGAAGCATGTGGCGTATTTCATGAGGGAACACCCACAAAGGGAAAATATGTGCAGGACCTAGAAACGCCACGGGGCAATTTTAGGCCTGAAAGGAAAACTAATTATACTCGGGTAGACAAAGTGGAATGGGAGCCCCCTTTTCACACCCAGTCTTCACTTGAATGGATTAACATGGCCACTATGCGAAGAGTACAAAGAAGAAATTTTACCCAGGATAAGATGACAATCCCTCGGTCAGACTTATATAAACTGGAAGAACAGACAAGAGAGCGAAGATCTCTCATAAGCAATCTAAAGTGGGGAGACAAACCCCAGAAAAAAATTGGTAGTGGTCGATTTGTGAGTGATGATTCTAGGAAGAAAAGTCCTCATTATAAAGCTTCTAATGGACGGGACCCGACGGGTTGCATGAAAAATAAGTATGATAAATTAAAGATCCAGATGTAACTTTATTAAGGACCTGGACAGATGAGAAGGCAGAAGAGACTGTTACCTCATCGTATCAATATGTGAACGAACTGACCATCGTTTGAAAGCTGGATGGAAACTGGCAAATGATAATTTGAAACAAGCCAGGAAGAAACATGCAGCATATTTTAATAGGAAGGCAAAGGACAGGGAACTGGCAGTCGGAGAGAAGGTGCTGCTTCTACTACCGGGAAGCCAGAATAAATTACAAATTGGTTGGCAAGGTCCATATACGGTTCTAGAGAAGGTGTCTAGAACAAACTATAAAATTGACAAAAAGGGGAAGGAAAAAGTTTATCATGTAAACCTGTTAAAGAAGTATCTGGACAGACCACTCCAGGAAAGCACCCCCTTATTGACCTTGGCTATTGCAACCCAGATGCAAAAAGAACCACTCACTTCACATGAATACCCATTACATCCTTGTGAAACAGCAGCACAGGTAAAAGTCAGTAAGCACCTGACTAAAAACCAGAGGGAGAGAGTTCAACAGGTTCTGGAGGAACATACAGATGTATTAACAGATAAACCAGGCCATACAAATTTGCTACAGTATGACATGAAACTGGTAGACTCAAACCCAATCTGTATGAGAGCCTATTCTATTCCGTTCGCGAAGGAGAAGGCATTGAAGGAAGAAATAGAGTATTTGTTGAAGGAGGGGATTATTTCGCACAGTGAATCATCTTTTAGTTCTAGTGTCGTTTTGTTGAGAAAACCGTCTGGGGAACACAGACTGTGCATAGATTACAGGAAATGAATGCTGTCACAGAAGGACAAGTGGATCCATTACCAGACACAAAACAGTTATTTGCCAGACTGAACAAGGCAAAATACTTTTCAAAGGTGGATCTTAGTAAAGGCTATTACCAGATCCCAGTGAAGCCTGAAGTGAGACCTTATTTGGCTTTTAGCACTTCGGATGGACATTATGAATTCAATATGCTACCATTCGGACTGAAAAATGCTCCGAGTGTGTTTTCAAGGATGATGCGAAAATTGTTGGATCCCTTGAATAACCCATGTATCACGAATTTCATGGATGATATTCTCGTCGCCACAGAGACATTTGAAGAACACATTGAAGCTCTGGAGATGTTGTTTGATAGACTTCGGGAGGCGAACTTAACTGCTAGGCCAACAAAATGTTGTATTGGATGCAAAGAGTTGGAATTCTTGGGACACACTGTATATCAGGGTAATATGACCCCTGATCCTAAGAACTTGGAAAAAAATGCAGAGAGCACCTAGGCCGCAAACAAAAAAGGACGTGCGATCATTTGTGTCGTTATGCGGATTTTATCAGAAATACATCAAGAATTTTAACGCTATTTGTGCTCCTCTGACTGATCTGACTCGCAAGGGACTTCCAGATAAAATTATTTGGACTGCACAATGTGAACTCGCGTTCCAAGAGTTAAAGGAAAAACTCACTAGCAAGCCTATTCTCAAACTGCCTGATTTGACACAGGACTTTGTCTTAAGAACCGATGCAAGTAATGTAGGACTCGGAGGGGCTTTGTTGCAAAGATCATCTTCACCTGATGGGGAACTGAAACCAGTCGCTTATGCAAGCCGCAAATTGAATAAGGCGGAACAAGGATACTCCACAAGTCGGTGCAGATTTCCTCAGTCGGCACCCCTGTGATCAAAATTAGAGTAGTGGCAGACGTGAGGAGTAATTTTACCTATGTGTATCGCTGGTTTTGGAACTTGCCATAGGCATGTTTTCAAGTGGGGAGATGTGTAGTGAAATTGTCAGAGATACAACGGTAAAATACCTCCAAAGATAACATTTAAGGATAAAAACATAATGCGTAGGCTGCGAATAGTACATGATCGCCTAGACCGCGGGTCATCATCCTCCATAATAATTGACTTGCTAGACAGGAGGGGAACGGCGGATCAAAAAAGGAAAAAAATATGACTGGAAAGATTGCGTGAGACTAGAAAGGCTAAGGAGACGCAATTGGGGGGGAAACGGAGAAAAGTCACGTTTCCCAAGTTGACATAAAAAGTAAGCAACTCGACAGAAGGGACCATAGATATGTTACGCCACAGTCATTTATTGGACGCTTTTGCGCGATACCAAGCCTTGATTTGAATTCAGCGGCTAAACGCAGATGTTAGGAATATTACAAAAATTAAAAAGTACTTTTTTCTTAATATTAATGTTAGGAATATAAAAATTAGCTGGCCGGATGGCCTATTCTGAGCAGTGAACTAATATGTTCTTAATTTTACAGACGGATAGATAATATTGAAGATAATGACAAAAGACAGTGTTGTTCACATCATCGACAGACTGTATTGAATCTAAAAGTGTCGCTAATTGCACGAAAAAAAAAGACGACCTCGAGACGCAGGTGTTCAAGGCTACTTAGTATGGAGGAGAGGGTTTTTGGGTGGTAGCTGTGTCTAAATATAACTTTTAACGACAAAATTTTGGAGGGGAGAGAAAGGTTGGTTCAAAAATCAAGTACATTTTGTAGAAACACAAGTAGAGACGGACAGACTAACAGATAACCATCCATACTTGACTGAAGCATGACTGAAATGACTTTATGGTAGGAAATTTGAATTTAAAATAAAACTAGGCAGTGATTGGCCACAGACAATCATATCATTAGCGCTCAGACGCGAAAGTGGGGCCATTCTTCAATAGTTGTTCAGTGATAGACACAGATTTTAAAGTGTGGTGATTTCCATATGAAAGAAAGTGTAATAAATTTAGGGACGCCATACTATAGCCAGCAGCTCAGCTGAGTTTTGCTAGCAATTCTGTGTTATTTATTCATAATCTGGTAAGATTGAAATTATTTCTTTATATATTTTGAATATTGTTTCATGTTCGAGTGATTTGATACTGCCATATCGAAATCTAGCCTTACAAACAAGTAGGGATTTGCTCTAGACCCCCCGCCCTAGTCAGGGTCTAGGGACCAACAATGTACATAAACTCCAGCAAGGATTATGCAAGACAGATCAAGTGTTGAGAATAATGAAACATATTACCTATCCTCTTTTAGGGCAGAAAACTAATAAATATTTTTCAGAATCTATAGTCTGGGAGGATCTATCTGATGTAAAACCACCATGGTAAATGTGCTGTTTGGTCAGAGAGATCTGACTGTCTGTATGATGTGGTTGTTGTGTCAGTGTTGTGTCCAGACGTGGGTAGAGAATAGATTTTGACACATGGCCCATACTTTGATTGCAGAGCTGCGAGTTTCTGTTGTCAACAAAGCAGTGTCTATTCAGTTGGTGACTTTACTCGAGTGTATCTGTGCAGTACTTGTGACAGAGACCACCATTATTGCCCGCCAGCACGGAGAGGTGGGAACACCTGATTTCAGCACCAGAGATACAACTACAAGATGAGGGAGCCTCTGGTCTGCTGGACCTTCATCAACGCTGTTAGTTACTAATACCACATAAAAATTCCCACCATTTTCTGGACACTGTGTAGTCAATATAGACAGGTGTGATGAGGCCACCCCAACAGCACAAACATTAACTATCCTCCCAAGTAGATGACTACTAGCACATTTTAATAAAACTAACTAGTATAGTACATATATATGTACACTATTGCATTTATGATATAATATTCCATGCATTTCTTTCATAATCTCTAAATCCTTTTAAGTTCTGGTCAACCTAAAAAATTGATCCAGAACAAAATAAATGTAATATAATTTTATCAAAAAATTTTACACACGTGAGTTAGTTCAGTGTATTTTAACATTTATTAATATTATTATTCTTGTTAAATATCTGTGGGTATATCTATAACCTATTACACCACACTACATATCATAACCCTAGACACTTTACGTAGCCACATTCATTAAAAAAAATTAAGTGTGAGGTCGTAGTGGTAGCAAGAAAGGAAAGAACTTGAGATGATGGCACGTGACAGGAGGACTTGGCATGTGTTTGTTGAAGGCCTATGCTCCTTTGGGAGTGGAGGGTTATGAATGAATGAAATATTAATTTACTGTTTACAGGCCTCGGGTTTCCCTTCCTTATGTGTTATTAATCTTCTGGAATGGGGTTTCTTACATTTTGCTACCCGGTATGCTACCTTGTAGGACGCTAGACGAGCTTTACTCGAGATTGTCGCCTGCTTAGAAAATGCTGATTTTTGTTCTTTCATTTGACTCGGCTTTCTAGAGAAATATTCTCTTGGTTTGCCCACGTCATTCTCTTTGAACACTTTCTTAAATGGACGCTTCAATTTGTTAGGGAGCATACAATTCGACAGAGGAGATACGTTACTTTTGAAAACACAATACACACTGTGGACGCTCTTCATTGTTCACAAGGGTGCACTCTGAGATAACACCATAATCTTAAGTAAACTTTCGTCGTATTTTTATATACTTACGTTCCCCTATCCTCATTAACCACTTTCCTTGTAGCATCTTCACAAGTTCTCGCTTTTTTCTACCCAACTTATCAAACATTAAAAAATAATTCCATAGTTTTATTCCATAACTAAACAACACAATCAACAACGTTTGCAAAAACAGGAAATCACCGTGTTAACTACTATAGGGTCTCGCGATGGAGGAATGCGCGGGGAAGTTGATAGGAGGGTCGGGGCGAGCGGGACTTCAAAGGCTGGCCAAAACATCAAAAGTGAAAATTTCTCCGGGGGTCACGCAGGTTGACAAACGCAAAAATGAAATTACCCCACAGCTCTGTGTTTTGTTTATAGCTTAAATTACGAAAAAAATCGCGACACCCACGGGGCGGCCCCCTGACGTCAGTCATTGCGCCCAGGGCCGTGGGGCCACAAGGATTGGAAAAACCACTGGGTTACTAGGTATTCTCACTCTCTCGCTTCGGGTAACTTACACTGTTCGTGCTTCTGAAATACACAAGAGTAGAGTGAAGCTACTTTACGAGGGTACAATCTTAATTCCTTGGTCTATTCAATAGAGGGCTGGTCTTTCGATTGAACGCCCGTACAGTTAGTGGACGCTGTCGTTGAAAATTCTAAATTTCCACATTATCTAAATTAAAAAAAAGTACATGTAAAGCTACACGAGTAATTAATTCAATAATAGGAAAGAAGAATTGTGGAAGGACCAGACGTGCTTTCTCAATGGTAGGCGCACAGCGTGTATTACCTCAGTAATGACTGTACTCGGAAAACCCCTTTAATTTTTATGCCTCCGTCTGCAAAATTGTAAACGCTTTCCACGTTTACTAGTAAAGTCCTACTGCTCAAACTAACACGCGTTTAACAAAACAATAAAAGTGTACTGTATTTCTTCAGGAAAAAACTTGAGATTAGGCACACTGCTTATTGGGTGGGGGTGGGGATCCTAGATTCAATACTATCAATAACTTTCATTTTATACATGCGTAATGAAAAGGACAGATGGACTTAGTGAGAGAGAGGAGAGCGAGAGCGATGATTTAGAGAGGATGCAGGAGAGAGAGAGGGTCTTGAAACGGAGGGAAGATTGCAAATTACTAACACAGTCTCGCTGATTAATCGTAACAACCACAATCCCACCGCATGAAGGCCTGATAGAACTAACTTTTTTTCAAAATAGACAGTGATAAAAAAAACCATACACCTACCAATTACGAGGGTCAGGTTTTTGGAAAACATGTTTATTGTTTAGTAGGAAAATGTACCCACTAATGTTTTGTCGTTGAATCTGAATCTGACAGTACAGGAAGACACCCCATCGTATCGAAAGTTAAAAGGGTGAGGTAGAAGAAAATGCATATTTTGAACGCAGCCACTTAGCTCCATTAAATTTATATATTTGGGTTCCTTAGGACTTGCTGACAAAGAATATGTTAAGTGTTACGCAAATAGTCTAGGAATTAACAAATTATAGCCAAAATAAAATAGTGAGGTTGTCTGACAGCACCAAATCAGAATTGCTCAGTGGTGTGGTAAAATCTGCGAGGATAATTACTCATTTCTATAGATTTTAGTCATAAAAACAAAAATAAATAAGACCAGCCCGATTGTGTCTGACGGGATTGCTCTCACACGCCCGCCACTGCCTTTTGTGCAGTGCGAAAAGCCTATAGCATATATAATATACAACGCGTTGCAGTTTCGGTTTCGCCACGTACTAAAATGTTTAAACTTGTAAGATCTGCTGCATACACGGCCGCCTAACCCGATAAAATTAACTAATTGGCGGAAGAGCGCCGCACAATACTATCTGAATTAACGTAATATTTTGTTTTTAACAGGTTAATCAGTAGTAAGTCTTAAAATTTGGTAGTGAAACACGATAAAATACAAATCATAAAAAACCAACTTGTTAACCCGCCACGTCTAACCCCGATTTGCCTGCCACATTCTGCCATGCGTATATACACGCGGCGGCAAACGTCATCGGAGGCAAACACACAGACAGTATGTCCCCACTCGTTGTAGACGTACTGGCGTCACTAAAACAAGTAGTAGTTGAATCATATAGGCTAAGCGGGAGAGGAGAAAGGAGGAAATGGTGGTCTTGTGTAAAATCTTATTTGACGAACGAACAGTGACAAAAATGAAAATCTTTATTAATAGGAAACTGAACATAAAACTTATATGATAAGATATCTGAGACTCCCCTAAGCAAGAAAGATATGTTTTAAATACTATGATAGCCCACCCAGTATTAGTGAAGTTATGAAGGAAAAAAATAAAATGTCCAAGACGGTAGACCAGACAGATAGTCAACCCTACTTGAATTTTTCATAACGTTAAGGGACGATCGCGTAGGAAAGAGGCATTGAGGTGAATATTCAAATTCGCTTTGAGTACAGAGGGTATAGGGTGAGAAGGGGGGGCGATAGGAAAATTGGTTATCAACGAAACGTTTTTGTTGTATGGCAACTAACATAGCTAGCTAGCCAATTAAATAGCAGACGCGGTGTAGTTTGGAATTGTTTTTTTGTTTTTCAAAAACTGCATTTTGAAATCTGGTAGTCGCCAGCTTCTGATTGGCTAGTGGTACCCAATATTAGCAAGGGGTTTTCCTTATTCAATTGCCAGTTGTCTAAAATAAATTACATTAAACATTTTGCTGAGATTCAGCTGTGGTAAATTTAAAGTAAAATAAATATTTCCCAGCCTGAGACCAGTGCAGAGTGAAACTGCGGCCATTGCTTTGCAAGTCAGCATCATTTGTTTATATTTCTTGAAATTGTGCGTTTTATTCCGTTACCGACTGGTGGCAGGAAGCCAGCTGAAAGTGAATACAGCCCTCAAGCCTCCATCCAGTCATTTCTACTATTATAAGAACACGGAGGAGCTTGAACGAGTGAAAGAGTCTGCATCTTCAGGAGAGAATTTCCTTATAAATAACCCCAGGTGATGTGCCATACATCTGGGTACATCTGACACTTTTGTAAAAAAGTAACATTCACTGAGTTTCCCAATGATATTCAGGAATTTCAAGGGGTATGATGACACAACAGCCCCTCATACACAGTGACTCTCCCTTTATAGGATTACAGTTGTAGCTGTGAACTGTTCTTTCAGTGAAAAATATATCTTGACTTTATTTGTGTGGACAGAAAGTCCAGTTGTTTTATTACCCTCTTTTCTGTAAACTATCTTGTCCTTATTTTCAAGACCTGTCCAAAAGATATGATTGGACAGGCAGATTAAATTGTAAATATTCAGTTCAAAAGAAAACTTAACACCTGTTTTATTAACTTTCTCATAAAAAAGTAAAGTGTTTGTGTGTTGTGTACTATCATCTCATTTCTCCCCTAGACAATAGGTACATCATACACCCTACACTAGAGCCAACAGAGAGACCGTGTGAGATCTAGGGAGGTAGCGTTAGGTTCCCTGTACACAATTCATCATTATCATTTATAGAATCAGGGACCTACATTTGCTTGACCTCGCACGGTTACTGCATACACTTATTTCATTCTTTGTTAGGATACCATCATAACCTCCCCAGCAAATCATCTTATTTGCTACAAGTGGCTTGTTTTGAAACCACTATTTTACGGGAAATAGGCCAACAAGTTAAATCCGATTTTATTGGCTAGAAGAATATGTAAGCCTAAACATGATTAGTCCACCCGTGTGTTACCGGGGCCCGAAAGGGGAGCAAAGAATAGTAACACTGTCCCCTACCAAGCATGTCGTAAAAAGCGACTAAGGAGGGTTGGGCATGGGGCCGGTTACACCATCCTGTAAAAAAATTTAAACCACAAAAAACTTCAACAAATATGGACAAGTCAAATAAAGAAAATAAAACACAGCCATCCAAGACAGGGGAAGGTCCTCTCGCGGGGAGGCGTATGATGCAACACAGAGAAAGCCGAAAGGAGTCTGTGTTGCTGACTAACCTTCTTTCTTCTAGGAGAACTTCCAGATTTGGCACCTGGAATGTTCGGACATTAAACGAACAAGGGAAAGTGGCGCAAGTAGCAGCAGAAATGAGGGAATACAAAATCGAGGTTCTGGGAATGTGTGAAACAAAGTGGAAGGGGGTAGACAGGAAGAAACTCATCACAGGTGAATTGGTGCTGTCCTCAGGACATGAAGACGAAAGTTCACACCACAGTGAAGGGGTAGCTCTTATGTTATCTAAAGAAGCACAGAAAGCACTAATTGAATGGGAAGCTGTTGGACCCAGAATAATAACAGCTTCTTTCAAAACAGCTAAAAAGAAAATTCATGTAAATGTCATCCAATGTTATGCACCAACTAATGACAAAGAAGAGTCTGTGAAAGAAGCATTTTATACTAAACTACAAGAAATTATGGATAAAGTAAAAAGAAGAGACATCACAATTTTGATGGGTGACATGAATGCAAAGATAGGTACAGTCAACACTGGATTTGAAGAAGTCATGGGAAAACATGGGCTAGGAGTAATGAATGAAAATGGAGAGCTATTCGCAAACTTCTGTGCTTCATATCAACTGGCTATAGGAGGAAGCATGTTTCCACATAAGAGAATACACAAGGCAACATGGATATCACCAGACCATAGAACAGAAAATCAGATTGATCATATATGCATAAACAAGAAGTTTAGATCATCATTGCAGGATGTAAAGGTATATAGAGGAGCAGATGTGGCATCAGATCACCATCTTCTGATAGCCAAAGTAAAAATGAAACTCAAGAGATATGCAACAATGCAAAATTATAGACAACAGTTTAATGTAGGACAGCTAAGAAATCAAGAAACAAGAGACAAATTTGCGGTCACAGTATCCAACAAATTCCAAGTGCTCCAACAGCTGGAAGATGTAGAGAATACAGAAGACTATTGGCAGCAGGTCAAAACAGTATGGAAGGAGACATGTGAAGAAATACTGGGGAAAAGGGAAAGACAACAAAAAGCATGGATAACAACAGAAACCATCAATAAGATAAAAGACAGAAAAACCAAGAAAGCAGAGTTAAACACAAGCAAAACTAGAAGCTCCAAAGCCAAGGCTCAAGAAGTGTACACAGAAGCAAACAAAGAAGTAAAAAGAAGTATCAAAAGAGACAAGAGGAAGTATATTGAGGAGTTGGCAAGAGAGGCAGAAGATGCTGCAGCCAAAGGAAATATGAGAGAACTGTATAGCAGCACAAAGAAGCTAACATGGAAATACAAGCAAACAAGTTGCCTCATAAAAGACAAGAATGGGAAACTGCTCAGCAATATACAAGAGCAAATGAAGAGGTGGACAGAATATTTTGGGGACCTTCTCAATAGACCAGCTCCACAAAACCCGCCGGACATCCAGCCAGCAGAAGAAGAGCTACAAATTAACGGTGAAAGACCAACGAAGGAAGAAATAAAGAAAGCCATAAAGCTTCTAAGAGAGGGAAAAGCGTCTGGACCTGATGGCATTCCAGCAGAGGCCATCAAAGCAGATATCGACACGGCTACAGAGATGTTATATAAATTACTTGGTAAAGTCTGGGAAAAGGAAGAGATACCAGCAGAATGGAAGGAAGGATATCTGGTTAAGTTGCCTAAGAAGGGAAATTTACAAGAGTGCACAAATTATAGAGGAATAATGTTACTATCAGTGCCAGGAAAAGTATTAAACAGGATTATCCTTGAGAGATTAAAAGAGTCCATAGACAAGAAACTGAGAGATGAACAAGCAGGTTTTCGACAAAACAGATCATGTACAGACCAGATAGCCACTTTGAGAATAATAGTTGAACAAAGTCTGGAATGGAATTCACCACTATACATCGGATTTGTGGACTACGAAAAAGCATTTGACAGTGTAGACAGAGAATCACTTTGGAAATTGATGAGGCATTATGGAGTTCCCCTGAAGATCATTAATTTAATAAAGAAAACATATGAAGACATGACATGCAGAGTTCTTCACGAAGGACAGCTTACAGAACCGTTTGGGATAAGAACAGGAGTGCGACAGGGATGCCTCTTGTCTCCATTTCTTTTCTTGCTGGCAATAGATTGGGTTATGAGATCATCGACAACACACAACAGAAATGGAATCCAGTGGACTCTGACTAAGCAGTTGGATGATCTGGATTTTGCTGATGACTTGGCTCTTCTGTCCCATAACCGTAATCAGATGCAGGACAAATTGAAAACACTCGATGAGAGGTCACAGCAATTGGGTCTGAAAATACACAGGGAAAAGACAAAAATAATGAGAATAAATGCAGGTAATGATAACAGGGTTGAACTTGAAGAAACACCAATTCAAGATGTAGAATCATACACATATCTTGGCAGTAATATAGACAAAGTTGGAGGGACAGACAGCGATATCAAAATAAGAATACAAAAGGCAAGAGGAGCTTTCATTGCATTGGGAAATATATGGAGAGCAAGAGAAATCGGATCCAACACGAAAATAAGAATCTTCATCTCAAATGTGAAGTCAGTCCTATTGTATGGCTCGGAGACATGGAGAACAACAAAGACAACAACCAAAAAGCTACAGACTTTCATAAATGGGTGCTTGCGTAGAATAGAGGGATTAAAATGGTATGACAAGGTTACCAACGTGGAACTGATGACAAGAACTAGACAAGTGCCAGTGGAACAAGAGATGAGAAGAAGACGATGGCGATGGATAGGACACACACTGAGGAAACCTGTTGATAGCATTACAAGGCAGTCCTTGTTCTGGAACCCCCAGGGCAAAAGAGGCAGAGGAAGACCAAGAAGTACATGGAGAAGAGAGTTGGAAACAGAGGTGAAAATGATGAGGAGAACATGGAAAGAACTTGAGATGATGGCACGGGACAGGAGGACTTGGCATGTGTTTGTTGAAGGCCTATGCTCCTTTGGGAGTGGAGGGTTATGAATGAAACATGATTAGTCGATTGCAGATACTATTTTTGGTTGTTACGGGAAACGGTAGGAAGGGTACTTTTTTCAAATACTTTTGTAAACATGGTCTTATTGGTTAGACCATTTGATATAGTCAATTAGGAGCGTCAGTTCAGGGCCACATTTTAAAATAAACTTACTGAGAAGCAAGTGCGTTGAGATCCAGCTCATAATTTTCTTATGAAAGCCTGGGACAAAGGCAGATCGGAATTGTGCCATAACTCATTGCCAGTCAACGTATTTTGTTTAATATTTCCATGAATTGTGGTAAGCTAGAAATATTTGATATCTTTTAGATGAAAATTGAATGTGAATTGATAATTTATGTCTGTATGTGTGTGGTTCAGTAGCAAACATGAGGCAAAGCCTAGAAAATTGCTCCACCATGAACAAAACTTGTCGGAGAGGAGTTTAACTGCCTAGGACTATATGAAATTGCCAAATAGTACTATGACACCTATCTTATTGTATAGAAGGCATTACAGCTGAAATTGCAGAGGCGTTGTAATCATTAAGGAGAAGAATACTGGTGAATGTTGTTACATGAGAAGCTAACAGTTGGCCTACCGCGCTGAACTCGGTGTTTGTTATGTATTGTGCTCAGTGTGGAAATAGATTATAAATTAGTTCTGAAGTAGGAGGTACAACCTTCTTGTTTCAGGGACAGTGGTACTAACATATTAAAGCAGCACCTGGACTGAGTTGTGCTGAATCCAGAGGCTGGTAGCAGACTCCTTGGTCAATATATCGACCAGTGTTGGTTCTCAAGAACACGGTGAAGCAAGCGAGCAGTGGAGACTGTTTCCTGCCACCCACACAGAAGATAAGATTCGTGGCCAGAGCAGCTCAATCTGGTGTATACCCCTCTAACAGTGACTTTACCTTAAATCTAGAGGGACATTTATTTGTTTCAAATAAAAGAAACTGTGAACTTTCCCAATATTATGTCCACGAGAAACAAACACTTGAAGTCATGATGACACACAACCACCTAGCTTGAAAAGCCAGTATTACCTCATAGTACTACAGCACAACTTACACACATATTGCAATAATAATATATGTCAATACAAAGATTCTATCTATAAATTGTGTACATATAACTTGTGATTACATTTGATTGTGATTCCTGGTTCACTTTGTAGTTGAATCAGGATATCTAATATTTGAAGGAATTAATACATATATTTTTAATCTTTAACGCTTGACTCATTTAAGATAGTTTTATAGAGTGTTCTATGTATGTGAGTGTCACAGTGTTGTAAAGTATTGTGGATTAAATTAAATTGTTTATCTGTCTGTTGGTTGTTGTGAACATACACTTCATCATTATCATAACCCTAGACATTCAACGTAGTCATCACAATATTCCAGAATAGGTCTGACTGAGGTCTAAATGTGGTAGCAAGTAAGGTCATCTGTAATACACCACACTTATTAGATACAGATACCTTCACAGCTGATCTTAGTCAGTACACTAAGTCCCCTATAAATATTTATATCATCCCACTTTACCACAGTCGCCATCCGTAAGTTCAGCCACGCAGTGTTGAACATCGATCTGTGGTGCAGCTGACGGTAATTTCAGCCACGCAGTGTTGAACCTTGATCTGTTTGGGTAGCTGTCGGTAATTACAGCCACGCAGTGTTGAACCTTGATCTGTTGGGTAGCTGTCGGTAATTACAGCCACGCAGTGTTGAACCTTGATCTGTTGGGTAGCTGTCGGTAATTACAGCCACGCAGTGTTGAACCTTGAAAATGACAAGAGCCTCGATCCGCGGAAATCCCAGAGTGGTTCGAATCCTGGTAAACGGGCACCAGAAACCCACCCCCCATATCACAGTGGGATATTTGCTTGTGATGGTATCTCTGTTTGTGTACTTCGCGTTGAATTATGTTTTGTAGGCCGTTCGAGGAGAATGTTAATTTTTTTTTTTTTTCAATTTCCCTCAGTGTATTCTATTTTATTTTATTGATCGTATAGTGAGTGGTGAGCCCCAACGGGCTGATCACCCGTTTGCCAGTCACTTTGATTACGGAAACAACAGCAAGCGGATTGATTTGTCGTTGCCCTAAAGACGCCATTAGGCGTGATGGGAACAATGGCAAAGAAAATCTATTCGCTGTTGCCCTTAAGACGCCACTAGGCGTAATGGCCACTGACTGCTTTGCCGGTCGTTGGCTAAGGACGAAAGAAAGAAGAAAAGATAGTGGTGAGCATTCCCTTGTGTCGATGACGTGGGTTTAATCTTAATGGACGATAGCAGAAACCCACAACGTGACAACGACTCAGTTTTAATCTTAAATGTTCGATTAATTCTTTTTCAATCTCTTTTCGTTAAGGTTAACTTCATCGCTAACCGGACAACCTTCTCCTATATAATTCTTTCTTGGAATTAAGAAACAATCCATAAGGAATCCATTAAATAGTAACTGGATCACTCAATTCAATAACTGGAACCAATATTAATCAACGAACCCTGAACTCCTTTCCAATTATCATAATTATAAGTCATACACCATTATAGTCTGTCAATAATTTAATGGATTTTCTTCGTAACTTGGACATAGTCTTTCCCCCATATCGTTTCGGTTATTTCTTTTATCTTCCCTTCTTGTTGTTATCAGTTTAAAACTTCAGATTTTACAGTTACACTAGAAAAAGAAGGAATTAAGTTTGTAATCAATACAAAGTATGCGCGACAACTTCAGTGAACAGCCTACGCCAATCTGCCAGAGAATAGTTTGTAGTTTAGATGATACCTTGTGACCTCAACCTTCAACTCCGCACGATTTGCGAAATATCGCTGAATCAATTTCTCTTTTAACCTCGCGATTCATTCTCTTAACTGAATCTCCTTAATAGCCCCTTTCTTCAACTCTACCAACCTTAGAGGATGAGCATGTCATTCTCTGAAATTTCTCTCTTTGTTGAACCTCCACCAGTATGGATTCGACCTTGATGACCGCAATCACCTAGATAGCGTTTCATGTCGGCTTGCTGAATACTCGGGCGTATCCCGTAGGTACTCAATTTTCAGGATCCCCTTGATTATTGTTGGAAGGTTGTCAATTCATGCATATGATCTTGAAGAAGGAGAAGTTGTCGACATGGATGCCGAGTCGCTGACAAGTGACAATTTTCAACAGTAACAAGTTACAACTAACATTTTATTTTTGATTTGAGGAACATTTTGTTAATGTAACTACTGTAAGTATGTTACTGTTAAAATATCTCATTTTCAAGAGTTCATATATTGGGGTGTTAATAAAATTATTTTTGTATAATTGTGAATTTTTGGTAATAAAAAATAAAATAAAAATGAAGAAATAAATAAAAATTGGTAGCACACAGCTTATTTGGCTAAAGTTGCACTAAAAGATTGGGAAAGCATCGTCTATCCCGTGTATTTGAGGCATAAAATAATCTGGGTATTTCTGGGAAATTCTGGGTTTATCTCTAGAACTTGAGTGGCAACCTTGCTCATAGCCAACCTATTTTTCGTCATGCCGAACGGTATGTCACTGCTCCTGTGACACTAGTGAGGTGCAACTTTTGTCACTAGACCTAGTGTAAACAGTACATATTTGGGTTTTGGAAACCTGACTTTATTTACTTGAATTAGTACACCATATGTCCTAATTATAACTTGGCATGTGTTTTTTGAAGGCCTATGCTCCTTTGGGAGTGAAGGGTTATGAATGAAATGTCCTAATTATAACCCGTCAAGGGTTGAATGGGATACTTTAAAAGAAAAAAATGGACTGTTTTTGAGGACTTTGGTATTATTTGTTTTCTTAAGTATTTCTGCAAGGTGGTAGTCCTTGTCGGATTCTTTGCACTCCCGGGGTGGAACTACCAGCTTGTATTCACAAATGCTATTAATTGATGTAATTATATAGGCCTAGCATCCAGGTGGGCAAAATCCTCCATACACTTCCATCCTGTTGATCGCCGTATGAATCGTTTATCAGGAACGAAATAAGTGAGCAAGATGTACAGCTATATGCTATCAATAATTCAGTTCGAAGCTCGACAGCGACAAATAATCTGTAAAAGTAGCAAATATGTGTAGTATGCTCTCACGCAACCGCTTTAAATTTCCCGCAACCAGGGACAAATCTGAGCGAAAAGATTCACGGAAATGGCTGTACTGCTGCCATGCACTATGGATATAAATTTTATCAGCGCAATGTGAATGAGTTCCAGTGCTTATATAAAATGCCCAGAGACATATAAAAAGATAATGTGATATAATAACTTGGTAATTACACACGGTGGTGTGAGCAATGAACCATATGAAGCAACATTAAATTTAGCAAAACATGTTTTATATAGATATAGTATTTCGAATCTAGATTCCTCCGCAGGCGTCAAAAATGGCTACTGTCTGAAATGAGTTGTTAATTACCAAACTTTGGCTAGTGCAAACAAACTTGACAGAGAAACTCAAACTGACCATAAATCATTGCAGTGTGAAAGGTAAGATATGCCCAAGTTGATTATCGACTGGCGAAATAGGCCTAGCTTTACTTTGTTAGTTGTTATTTTTTTTTTTTAAACATGTTCGTGCCTGTTGTAATCGTCTGTAGGCCTAATGTTAATTTTTGTAGCACATTGTTTATTCAGCGGTTGTAGGCCTATTTCTCATTCGTTTGGTTGAAATCAGGGTATATCGAAATCAGTTCTTCCCGTAAAAGTTAATTACTAATACTTCTCTCATTGTATAAAGTGGTATTAAGTTCCATTTTTATAGCCTATAGTATTGTAATGTTACCGGCAGACGAGTCGATCAGGTCAAAAGTGTCGACTGCATGAAAAGTGCAATAAATGCAGCGTTAAGTAAAGTGAATAGGGACCTACTGAGTAAACTGACTTAACTTCGTAACTAGTCAAACTGGACTGTGTATGGTCCGGAATTTGGGTAAACTGAGTGCTCACAGTTGTTTCATACCAGGATCATGCGTAATATTGACGTTCATGATCTCCTAAGTGGCTTGTCTGGTAGGCCTATTCCAAGTGATAGGCCACCAGTCCGAATGTCTCTAACAGCAATTATTTTGCCTTTTGTTTCATATCTCATTTTGGTAGATTGAGTCTGCCATATTGCCCAAGTGGCTATCCTTGGGTATGCAACAGCTAACCTGAACCCTGTTCCGGGCTTTGCTAAAGAGCTTTTAAGCGTTGTCAAAAATGATAGGCCTAACGCCTGACAAACATTGAGGCCATTTGAAAAGAAAAAAAAGTAGAATTTGAGAAACTTGGGACTCGTGTTCAATACAGCCATAAAAAAGAATTCATAGATGCAGTGGTAAGGGTTAGGTTTAGGAATTCTAGTGGGCAACTTATTTGGATGGCATCAGTGTAATTAATTTTAACCCAAAAAATTCAAGCTCAAAGTGAAACACTGCATATCTGGTCAACATGGTAACCTCCAATCTACTGTCCCCTACATCATTCTTAGTTTTTTAATTTCACACGCTCCCTCCTGAATTCCAGATTCGTCTTTTTTTTTTTTAACTTTCTTCCTCTTCTTTCAGTTCAAAACCATGTCAAACGAAAACTTTTATTCATTCCAGATATCACGTTTATTTTTCATCCTTTCAGTTTTTTTTTGTTTTTTTTTCGTACGCCCGCTAATACTCGAGGCGAAATCTCAGGTTATTATTAATGTCTAACCTGACATTGATTTTACGTGAGTATCCCTTGTACAGAGACAGGTGTCCCTCGCCATTCAGGCAGATACTCGCCGATTTCGGAGGTACCCATTAGAGCTGGGTCGGCTCAGGAGCCGCCAATCCCTGGTCGACGACACTTCTTCAAATGTTCTCACCAGGTCTCGAGTTAATCCAGTCCAATTCCCGGTCGACGAAAAATCCTCAAATGCCGTCGCCCGGGTTTGATCCTGAATCATCCGGTCGCCAGAGCGGTGTTGTAACCACTACGCTAGCGCGGCTCCATCCTTTCAGTTTGAAAGCAAAGACAAAAACTATGCACCGAAAAACATACAGGACAGTTCTGTATCAGTCACAAACAACTTTCTCATGTTTGTGAGCAGTGTACTATCATTGTTAAGGGCTGTATTTTTTTAAGTAAAATAATTTTTAGTGTAGTCTGTTATTGGGGCAGCGGTAGCACAGTGGTTAGTGAACTGGTTTCCTAGCTTGGTGGTCCATGGTTTGATCCCCAGTTGAGGTGGGATTTTTAGACTGCAAATGGCTCCGGGTTGACCCAGCCTCATGAATTGGGTACCAGGGCAACTCTGGAAAGGTTAAGGTGGCCGGCGTGATGCTGACCACATCACCCCTAGTGTGCCGATGGTCAAGAAAATATTGGCCTAACACCATATTCCCAAATGCCTCAATGGGCGTGTAACGGGATCCCTGTTATTGGGGAACCCGGGTGGTTATTGGGGATCTCTGAGGAGACAGATAAAGATAGAACCACTTGTTTCAACTAATGTAACTAAGTAATATGTTTTGAATAGTGCTGTTAGCCCCTTCATGTAAAACAAATTTCTACAGAAATAAAAACTAAAACATCTCATTAAGTGCTGGGGAGGGGGGGGGGGGGGGGGGGGGGGGGGGGGGGGGGGGGGGGGGGGGGCATCCAGCAGCAGTGTTTTTCTTGTGTTCCACAATAAGCAAAAAAGTTAGGTTGAAATGAAAACAATGGGATGTATGTACAATTTCGCCCAAACATATGTCGATCCGGCAGTCAGTTAAGCTGCCCACATCGATAGTCTTAAATAAGGAATCAGAGACTCGGTGATAACCAATTAAGATTTACAGCATTAATCTTAAACCTAACCCTAACGATGTGAGCGGCTTAATTTGCTGCCTGATCGATAAGAGTTTTGGACAAATGTCCCACTGTTCTTCATTTCAACCAAACATTATATTTTTTAGGCAAGTGTTAGGCACATATAAGGTGAGATATTTTTCGGGCTTAGTACAGTTTTGGGTAATATATCGTATTTCAGTACTTCTGCTGTAACTGCTACTACTATTTTTCCTTTTGACCCGTTAAGGGACATGTGGGCTACTTCTGCAGTCTCTCTCTCTAGTTCCCCCCCTCTACCACCTCTGTGGAATTGATAGCTTTTGTTTTACCTGATAAGTTGTCAGCACACATGTACAACCTTTTATTAAGTTGCTTCTTACAGCTTGCCCGATGGAGCTGTGGTATACTTGTTTTGTCCCTTCTGAACCTGATACTGAATGTTTGTGAAGGAAAAGAGAAATGCAGAAGTAAAAGTTCAGTAATGTTGCTTCAGTTTTAGAAGAGTATGTTATCTTATACTCATTTGATGTCCATTCTCCTTCTTCCTTGTTCGTCCTGAAAAGGACTTTGGTTGCATTGTGTCTGTTTATACTGGAGCTACAATATATGCGCCTTTTGGCTTACACATCCGACTTCAGCACAGCATTTTTTGGGACCGGGTTTGCCTTCCCTCTTCAATCCCTACTCTCTCAGCCAGACTGCAGTGATGCAGCCTGTTTCCAGGACCACCACGTGGAGGTGGAGTAGGGTCTTGGTCAGCTCTGGTTCGCTGACCCTGACACAAGCAGTCAAGCTATGAGTCGCTGACTGCATTCTCTATTGCTGCATCTTTGGGTCCCTGTGACATGAAAATTGAGGCAACCCTGATCGATCCACTATATTCTCATCAGGGCCCCTCACTATTTGGGTTCAAGCAACGATCGAACGTGGATTTCCCTTGCTGGCTAATTAAGCATGCACAATTAAACACGTGGAAGCCAGGTCTCTCTATTGCCAACTGTCTGATTCTTAGTTTAGCCACTCCTCCTGTCTTTGTTTCAAGCACTTATAATCCAACTATTCATAATTAACTGTCTTACTCTTTAAAAAAAGGACGTTTACCTGCTGTCAGATTACGCCATCATGTCAGCGCTTGATCCCTGAAACACGGGGAGGGCGAGGCCACGGGTTTTGTAGTTTCTAAAGAGAGAACGGTTCGTTAATTGCAGTATCAAGGGGCGTTAACCACTCACCGACTGCAAGCCCTTTGATCGTGCTCCACGAGACGCAAATTTGCTCACCTAGGGAAATGAACATAAAAGCTTGCTCACTAGGGAAACGAATCTACGGTAGGCTTTGGTGTGATTTTTTACTTTGATTCAAGAATTGATCGAATCTACGAGAGGTGTGAATTTCCTCATAGGGGAGGGGAAAATCCGCCATTTCATATATATAGTCATGCTCATCAAACTCAGTTGTCAGTTTGCTATCAGGATTTCTTGAATGGTCTAGCGTGCATTTTTGGAGTCTTATTTATCTGGATTTCCTGTAGAAATACGTGGAGATTTATTTCAGTTTCTTGTGTTGCGGTAAATATATAGTTATTAGCATCAAAGTGATTTAATTGTTTAAGTTTCATTATATTTCACTGGGATTTTTGTGTTAATTGAAACGTACTAAATAAACATGTAGCAAAATTCTCCAGCGGTAAAGGTAAATTTAATCACCTGCTATGTCCCCAGTGAGAGATGCTTCAAATAATTTATAAGCCGCTAGGTGATTGATAACGCAATTTAATTCTATTCATACGTGTGTAATTTTCTAAACGACTAGCGTTCATATCTCGTGTTTTAAACCGTTAAGCTAAACTAGACACTCGCAGGGGTTTTTTAAAAATATATATATATAATTAAATACCGGAGTGGTTAAAATAGTCTTACCTAAAAAATTAACGGGTGTCAGGATATGATTTATATTATGATTACATGTTTATCTATTTTCTGCATATAGGCTGGTCATACTTTGTGTCCTAGCGTTTCTTATGGTCTTACCGACTTTGGTCACCATCCAGCGATTATTGTGGTTAAATCTTCGTGTTGTGACCCCTATGTGGTCCACCTCTCCATCCATGAGAGTAGTAAAACCAAGAACTTTAACAATAAGCCATTTTAATGTATAACTGGAGAAGAACAATTGCCAGAAGCCATTCCTTAAATATTACTGATCTGCAGTGGCAGAATTTATATCACTATTTTTTACACATGACAGTAAACATTTTCCTACTGGATTACCCCCCTAAAGAAAACTCACTGGTCATACTCTGCCATCACTTCACTGAACAGCCGAGGAGTATCATTTTCCTAAAGTTCTTTTTTCATCACGCCATAGAGTGTCTTAGCTACCAGTGGCGAGACCCCACCGGACCAATATATCTATATATCCTTTAGCACGCTGCTGTCGACCACAGTCGACGAAGGTAACCTATGCTCTCCCAGCTGGAGGAAACTGCAGTCGACTGCGGATATCATCGTTTCTAGCATTATGAATTGTGTACCATGTGATTTCAGCCCCGGATGTTAAGTTGTAATGTTATTTGCAAGAGAGTTAGCTTCCGTTTCCAATCTTAAAAAAGTGATGGGTGTATTCGCGTTTATTTTTTGTAAATTTTTAAAATCGAAAAGCACGCTGCCATTTTCCTCTTATTTTATTGGATTCTGACGCCATGCGGTGGGGATGAGATTTTTGTCTTTATAAGCGCTGATATCGGTTCTCAGAATATGTTTGATGGCCGAGATGGAAACGAAAGTAGAATGGCATTGCTAGTATGTATAATTTTAGGGGTTAGGATTAAGAATATCGGAAAGGTTTAGGATTACGGCCGAATGTCACTGCTGACGAGGGAGTTTGTTGCTTTGCTACTGATGATGGGTGTAACGAAAAGATCGTCATTTGATTTGTATTGGTCTATTGGTCAAATGACTTTCATTGAGATGCAAGGGATATGGACTCTTCGTTTGTTGGTTATTTGTTTTAAATTTTTTTTAAATTTTAAAATCACCCACTATAAAAACGGGACGCTGTGAAAAGAATGCAGCTGCAGGCGAAAATTTTCGCCAAAGAATGCAGCGTGCTAAAGGTTAAATATGTATTTTCAATTCTGAGAACAGTGCCACCCCATAGAACCCTTACCCCAAACATTAACTACAGTGAAAAGAGGAATATCCTGGAACAAAAAAAGTAACGCCTCGATTTCAGCGACTACGGAAAAATAGCCGACAGCAAACCCCGTCAGTCTGGGGCTGAAATAGACAAAGCCAAAGATTCTGATTGTTTTTAGTACTTACTAGAGTTTTTTTATTCCATGAAATGCCTGCTTCAACGATTGGTAAGTGCAGATGAAAGTGGCCACTGTAAGCGTGCATTGAATGAACGAAATTAGATAACCTTAATTTTCTTTTTTCTTGCTAACATCAGTATACTTAATTTCTTTTTCTGTGTGTGTTTCTTTCCCTCCCTAATCTGCTTAGTCACGAGATAGATTAAAAAATTAAGAACCTGTTCCTATACCCCTTTCCGATTTTTGCATATCCCATCGTTAAAATTGATCTCTCTTTGGGTTAATTACCTCTGATAGTAATTTTCTTTGAGTTGTTTTCCTTTACAAGAGGGGAGGGCCTATTGAGATACTATTTTTTTTCCACCTTGTCTGTAACTATGCTTTATAAATGTAACATGATTGATGTTGTGCTTTTTGTTTAGTGATAATAAACATAATAAACCTTTACTTACCGTGTTGGTAAGTCCATTGTCCAATTATATGTTATACATAGGTTGTATTCACGTTTGTGCATTTGTGTCACCAAATTGGTGTGTGTACATGAGTGTAGGGTAACTTGTAAAAAAATTGTTTAGCAAGGAGAGTAAGTGCGTCTGCAGTTAAATTAATGTCGTAAGATAGGCTGGATTAGAGCAACTACTCGATTCAGAGACTGTCCTTCCTCTTACCCTATCACCCTCATGAAACAGCAATCTATTTCTTACCCTTATTCTCACAGAGTTATCACTATCACCTCTGCTCAGACGGGACCATAAATTTCGCAGACCTATCTCATAAAAAATTACGACAGTCCCTGATGTCCATTCAGGAAGACTATATTATCATTGTCCTTTTTGCTCCTTATGGGGCATGTAGCCATTCCTTTTGGTTTATATGAGGTTACCAGCCCCATACACAACCTCATTTTACTCACTTTGTACAAAATGCTTGAGGGAGCGCTAGTCTGTTCTCTTTTTTGTCTCATCAGAGACCTCTGGGAACCAAAGAGGGTCACTATTCGCTGTTGTTGTTGTTGTTTAACTAGGGCTGCTGAGCTTAACACTCTTTTGCAGCCAATACAAAGTTGAAGAGTCCTTGGTATTGTCTACACTGTAGATCTAGGCTTTTCTGCCATTCCGGAATGTGTTGAAGTCATGAGCTCCAGCTTGGCTTGCATTTAAAGGATCATTACATCTGGTCCTAAGCTAGGAGGAAGAAGCATGGGGCATACTGTGCATTTCCTGCCATCCAAGGAGCTCTGTAAAAATGCAGGGCTAAAATACTGTGCTCTGGTTCTGGGCTGTCCCAAGGAATTGTCACGTCCTACACAGAGCCACTTTTCAGCTCCCTCTGCCTATCATGGGGACTACAATGAGACCCCCCTGCATGCAAGCAACCTGGTAAAAGCCTGACTTACGTCTGGGGCTTAAGTGACTTCTCCAAGCTTAGTGTGCAATGCTGGGTTCTCAACATGTTTCACCACAGGGGGAATTCTTGGAAGTGTGTGCCTGATTTCAAGAGTCAGTTAGGGTGTAATTAGCCTCATAGAGGTTCACATCCAAATCTACATACTATAGCATTGTGCATAGCTGGTGGTCATTTAAGGATGACTCCGGATATACCTCCATGCATACTATTCGCTGTAAATGCATAGGATGAAATTTGAAGCAAGGAATATAGAATGCTCCTTAAGCATAATCATCTAGGCCCTGTGTAGTTCCCAGGGGTCTCTAATGAGACACAGAAAGAATAGAGAATAGGACTACTTCTCCCTCATGCATGTCATACAATGCAACTGATATGAGGTTATGCGTATGGCTGGCAACCTCTCATCATGTAAGACAAATTGCCACCAAAATCACGTCTGCAAGAGCGTGTGAATACTTTGTGCATGCTTCCTGCAAGAGGACCAGGTGCAGTGGTTGCTCCATGCTCTATAAGGAGCAAAAAATGATGAGGAAAATCTTCCTGAATGGGCGTCACATGAATATAAGAGAGTGTACAGTTGTACTGGACACAAAGATGCCTTATATGTTTAGGTCAGTTTGTAATTCTACAACGTTCAAATTTGTAAATAGTGTATTTCTTATTGTCTACATTTTTTGTCTCCTCTGGTGAAAAATCAGGTCTGTTCTGTTTTTAAAAAAATATTTTCAGGCCTATTTAAAGATCGGTATTGATTTTTGCAGCAACTCATCAGCCGATGACATCAGTTAATCAATCATTTATTGCTATTTCATTCAACTATTTTGCCTACTACCCTGAGTCTAGAACTGAGAAGTGTGTGATCAGCTTGTGGTAGATGTATGTCATGAAGAGCTTTGGTTTTTAAAAAAATCAAAGCGATCTCTAAATATTTTTGTCTAAAATTGTTTTCCCCATAACTTTTGTTGACTATGAATACAGAAAAGTAGAGGTGATTTTATCACATCAGGAAATAAATGGATGTCAGAAGAGATAAAGTCCTTTTCTTTTCACTTAAAATATCAAATTAGTCCTATTGTTTGGCTTGGAAACATAGAGGACAGCAGAAAGATAATCAAGAATTATTGTTGTTCATAAATAGGTGCTTACTAGAGAGGAGAAGGGGTCACATTGGTATGAATAAGTCCTAAGTGTGGAACTGAAAGAAAGGACCAAACAGACAACAGTGAAACAACAGGTGAGGAAAATATGTTGGAGGTGTGTAGGGCACACATTGAGGAAGTTGTCTTCTGGCATCTCTAGGCAGACATTTTTTGGGAGTGCCAGCCTGAAAAAAAATAAGGGGAAACACTTGAACATATGAAAAAGGAAAACAAAAGGCAGGAATAAGAATGACAGGGAAGACTTAACATATGAAAAAGGAGAACATAAGGCAGGAATAAGAAGGACAGGGAAGACTTAACATATGAAAAGAACAGGAGACAAAAATAAGAAGGACATGGAAGACCTGACATATGAAAAGGAGAACATAAGGCAGGAATAAGAATGACATGGAAGACCTAACAAAGTAAAACCAAGTGTAAAGGACAATAGTTATCTATAAACAATACAAAAGAGAAAATAAAATGACAAATACTAATATAAATTAAAATCAGCAACTGCAAAAGACAATAGTTATTTAAATTGAATACAAAATTAGTAAATAAAGTGACACTAAATACCCCAATTATAACCAATTTTCAAGTTGAACTGGGTAGACCAAGATGGAACGAGAAGAGGCAATAACGGTCAGCTGTTAAGTGCCCGCTCTCCACCCATCACCTCTTCAAAACAACAACAACAACCTAACATATGAAAAGGTGAACAGAAGGCAGAAATATGAAGGACAGGGAAGACTTAACATATGAAAAGGAGAACAGGAGATAAAAATAAGAAGGACAGGGAAGACATAGATATAGAACCAGAGCTGATGTTCTGAGACAGGATGGCTTGGTAAGATATGCGATCTGTGCTGCACAGGAAGTTGAAAGGTGAAGATGAGGATTCAAAACAATATTTCGTCATTTTTTTAATGCAACAGTTATGATTCTTTTTTTTTTGTCATCGCTATTGACTTTTTCACTCCTTATGGAGCCACCACTACATCTGGTTCCCTTACAGGAAGCCTGCATCAAAGCATTCATGTGCTCTTGGATTTATGGTTTCTTTAGCAATTTATTTGACATGATGAGGTGGCCAGTCCCATGCACAGCTTCATGTTAGTTGCCTCTTATGACATGCTGAAGGATGAGTAATCTTATTCTTTCTTTTATTCACCTGAGAGGTTCCCAGAAACTACACAGGGCAGTTGTGATTCTTTGCTGTGAACAGATTTGTGTCTTCATGTATTTGTTTTAATTTTCTTATTTGCTATTAGTATGTCCATTTGTAAAGATAATTAAGTGGCTAGGTCACTTAAACAACTACTGGGTCATAATCCTGAGTATTTGTCTTTGCAGTTATTATTATTAATTATTTTTGTTGCATTTGCTTCGATTCTTTCTCTTGCACTTTTATTTTTATTTTAGTGGCTTGATTCAGTATAACATTCTTTTTGTAATATAGATGGCCTCTGGTGGATATCGGCCTAATAAATCTGGCAAATCAGAACCAAAACGACGAAGCAACTGGCAACAGTCAGTTAGCTCAGATCGTGATGATGCTCAGAGCTTAAATAGTCTACCCAGTGATGTGCGTATCAACAACTGGGTGAGTTGCTTTATCCTGAAAAATGTTAATATTGATGTTACCCTGAACTAATTTATATCTTGCAGAAGGCACTGAATTAGGAAGATTATGACATTCACCAAAGTTGAAAATGTACAGAGACTTTTATACTTTGAGAAATGTTTGAACATTTAAAAAATCCATGAACATTAAAGATGCTTTGAGATATAATTCAGAAGAGAAGAGCACAGCAGAAAAATGCTTTAAAAAATACAGCTTTGAATTAAGGTTCCTCACAATTTGACATTCTCTAAACATTCTTCTGTGCAGCACTGCACACTCTGTGCACCTCTGGTTTATCTCAGCTTCTTTTTCTGTCTTGCATTGTTTACTATTTCTGTATTCAATCTTTCATATTCTTCTTTGTAAAAAATTTTTCTGTAGTTTATTTTTAATGAGAATGAGTGGAATAAAACCCCTTTCCAGCAGTGAATTTTGAGGATGTGGTCACTTTTTATGTGCACTTCAGTTGTGGCTTATTTTTCGGATTCATTTCTTTTAATTTTTGTTGGAGCGTAGTCTTGCATGCTATAGATATTTAACAAACTCAGTTTAGAAGTGACCATTTCTTCAGCATCACTGTAAAAGATAGTGAAATCTGATTGTTTTTTTTTTTTTTTTTTGCTTACTTGTAGGATCTTTCTGATCTGCACCCATCAAATCTTGGTGGGGATTCCAAACGTCGCAAGAAATCAAAAGGTAACCCAGAACGTGAAAAAGAGCAGTCATTGTCAGTGGATTCCCCACCTCATGATAAGAAACATTACAAGACATCATTCCCACATACAAAGGTAACCTCCAGCACCCTAACATCTCAGCGAGTGGCACTTGAAAATTTGAAACAGCACATGACTTTCAGTGACTTTGAAGAAGTAAGTCATGTCTTCTGAAAATTGTTTGTGCATTTTTGGATTCTTTTTTTTTCCCCTCTAATCCAGCACGTGGCCCCTTGAAGTTCCCAGAGGTCGCTCAGGAGACCTCAGATTAGCATATGACATTTTAAAAACTGCCTGCCATCCTATCATTCCTTATTATTTTCCATAATTTAAAACAACACCTACTTGTTATCTATTTTATTTTAATTTTGCAACAAGTTACAGCAATATTACACCAAAATTTGTGTATTTCTGGTGCATTTAATAAAGTTTCAGTGTAATTTTCAAACATACATTTTTAATGTGAATTAAAAATAAAACAGTTAATTTCAGCAGTTTATAAAATCTGCTGTATGTCTCTTAAGCTGTAGTTTAAAACTCAGTGGTACAGTTTTGGGCCAGTGATTTAATCTCCAACTGATTTGACTTTTCAGCAAGTCAGTACGGATAGAGAGAGAAACAATGAGCGACAGATGCCACAGAGAAGATGGAGGCTTCACAGTGCTTCTTTCAATAGAACTGACTCTGAGGATGACATCAGAGGGACACGAGACAGGCACATTAACAGAAATAATAACATGGATTATTCAAGCCGAGAACAGGGGGTAAGAGTTGACACTTGCTGCAGTATGTATTGGTAGATTTACTTTACGAATTGTGAAAAAGGAATGCATATAATACCAGCCCTTATCCCCTGAGAGTTATGTCTCCCTATGCCTGAGTTCCTAAGCAAAATTTTATAAAAACACATGTGTCACAGAAACAATGAACACATGAAATCCACTGCACAAATGCACATTCGATTTCAGGACATTATTAATTAAAGGCTTACTTATAATCTAGTTACCACGACAAGCATGGGAAACAAAGAGCCAAGGATCCAGACTCCGAGGATGACCCAGAGTCCGCTGGGAGGACAACATTAGACAATCTTTGAAGGACCGAGGACTAGAATGGAACCAGGCCAGGAGGAAGACAGCCGATAGGATAGTCTGGCGCTCTCTCTTCCAAACCTCTACACCTCACGGTAGAAGGGGAACGACTAAGTAAGTAAGTTATAATCTAGTACCAATATTGTATTCTGCCTTACTGTGCCAGTCAGCGCAGCAGGAGAATCCACTCTCAGCATTGTAAAAATCCTGTTCATTATCACTATCAGTTCTACTTTCTTCATCACTGGTTTCTAGACTGCTTTCTGGATGTCAAATTTATGTTCATTGTTGTCTGAAAACGATACATTTTTTTTATTACCTGAGCAGCTGTGAACAGTCTAGGCTTAAGTCCTTGGTTCCAGATTGGCATGCTTCCTGCTAAAAATAGTCAGATGGTTAATAAGAGCTGCCACTTGCTGCAGAATATATAATTTACACTCACTACTTGAATTTAATTTGATTGGTTGATTAGTTTTTGTTTGGATCCTGGTTTTCACATAGGTGTTGTCTATTCCTGATATACTGAGAATCCAGCAGATTGTCATTTTGGATATGCCCCATTATCCTGGACCACAGCATTAAAGGGTTACAAATCATTATCCATCCTGTTCAA
Organism: Oreohelix idahoensis; assembly: GCA_024509875.1. NCBI lineage: Eukaryota > Metazoa > Mollusca > Gastropoda > Stylommatophora > Oreohelicidae > Oreohelix > Oreohelix idahoensis. Next base: position 706,859 of record JAMPIV010019430.1, on the reverse strand, counting down.
TTCAGTGTTAAAACTTAGCGGTTACCAGGTAAAATAAAGTTTTTCAAGATAGATTTTCTTTCTGAATTTTGATTTGGGCACAGACTTTAGACTTGTGTGTGTGATCTGCATATTTCAAAAGATCTATAGTATACAGACACAAAAAGGGAAATAGATGGTTTAAAAAAAAAGCAAAGGTGTCTTGGGAAGGCAGAATGAAAAAGAAAGAAAAAAGTACAGATTATGAAAGGAAACTCTATAAATAGTGCTACAACAGGAGGGACTCTGATAAAAATAAACCTTAAAAAATTGTATATTTTCTGTTATTAGCCAGACAGCAATGAGATAGTCGCTCATTTGATGCAGATCAGAGACTTTACAAAGCAGGCCAGATCCATGTTGGAGAGCATGGAAAAACTGGGTGATAGGGTAAGCTGTGGACTTCAATTAGTACTTTACAGCTTCTGATTGTGAGATGACTGTAATTTAACCTAAATTTTGAGATGTATGTCTGTATGTAATACAGTAAATGATTTTTTTTTATTATGTACTTTACAAAGATATGGTGATATAAATAACTTGTCACAGTCTGAGAGAGAGAAAGGAAATATTAGTAGGAAGGGTATCCTGTGAAATTGCCAAAGAGGGGAAATTTTACAGGAGTGCACAAATTACCGATGTTGTTAATCAGTGCTAGGAAAGTATTAAGAGATTATCCTAGAGCAGGGTTTCTTAAGCTGTGGTCCACAGATCCCTTCATGAGTGGATTCTTAAGGGTCTGCATACATAATCTAAAATTAAAAATGTTAAGTTTTTTTAATACGCTTTCATGAACATCTTCCAAGAAGGGGTCCATAGCCTTCATCGGGCAATCATAGGAGTCCATAGCCTTCATTGGATAATCAAAGGAGTCCAAGGCCTAAAAAAAAGGTTAAGAAACCCTGTCCTGGAGAGATTGAAAAAATACATAAACTGCAGGAGGAACTGGCAATTTTTCTACAAAATGGATACAAAATGTGCATAATAGAAGTACTGCATGGAACTCTTTACATTAGACTTTGGTCTGAAAAGGTCTGACAGTTTAGAAATGAAGTCATTATCGAAACCAGTGGGGCACTGCAGGGTTCACTGTTAGTTCAGTAACTTGATGAGAATGGACATGCTGAACTGTAAACGATATTCTAGACGTGTTTTTAAAAAACAACAAAAAGGAAGAATGAATATTCTTGGTAGTCAGCATCCCGTGAGAAAATAACATTTTGTGATGTTGAAGAAAAGTAGGTTTCTAATTCAAAAATATAAAAAATCCAAAAAATTCCTGATCATCATTGCCACCAGCTGTTTCATTTACTTAATTTGTGTTGCTTCAGAAAAAGACAGAAGACATTGAGAAAGTACGCAGGCTGATTAGAAATTTACAAGAACAGGAACAAGGGTATCGTGGACTTTTACAGAATACATTGGTGAGTATACATAGAAGCGTATAGGCCACTTTGCGGAATGTTTATGAGCAGTAACTTAACAATTTCTTGAATACTTTATAACGGTTTTTGTATATTTGTACAAAGAAAAATTGTGTAACTTTGTTATAAAGAAAAAGATGGACATTAGTGTAATTCATTGGAGGGATCCATGTTTTTCAATCATTTAATTCTTTTTGAGGTACTGAAAAATTAACATGTCTGCACCTTGTGTTGCTTTATTTATAACTTTCTTATACTTCTCTGAGAACTTCCTCATTTGATTTTCTGGCTGTTTGAGGTGTCCTTCACTGCATCCTTCTAGGAATCACAACTCTGCTACTAAGAAGATAGATTTTCAGAAGAAAATAAAAACAGTGACTGTGGGAGATGAGGCTATTGGCGTCAAGGGTCGAGAACCGAAATTGACTCTCCCTTGCCACTAAGTGACGTAACGTTTTGCGATAACCTCACTACCTCTAGCTACCAAGACTGGGATAAGGTTTAATTACTTAACACCACAGACACCACTTACAGACAACATATAGGTTGAAGTAAGTGACTGATCCAGCCGGAAAATTTACAATGGATTTTATTTACACCACAGAAAATTCATATAACATACTACAAAAATAGAATAAACATGCGTGTTCATACACCTGGAAAGAACATAACAATTAATTTCAAGTGATTAGGTAAGGTAACCCCACAGTCGCCCTCCCCTCAACCTGTAAGGAAGAAAGGTAAGTAATACAACAACATGTGAAGGAGGATCTCGAACACCAGATCCGTCTTTCTCCTAATCAACCTGATATCGTGTAAACACACCCTAACTCCTACTGTCCGTCTGTCTGCAGACGTGGTTCTACACAAATGACGTGCCTACACCGCTGCTCCACTATAGGCTAAATATTCTCTGACTATCACAAGGCTAAATATTCTCTGACTATCACAAAGTCCATGACCAGAACCCTTCTATCACCTCCGACACAACTTACAGATGACTTGCTGAGTTCCAATGTTATGTTCAGTGTCTGTCTGACACTCCTAGTTCCTACAGAAACGACTCCTCCACTACTCTCCTTCTCTCTATCGATCTCGTGCAGTAAAGAGGGATGTTAACCCTTTCCCCTCTTCTCCACCTGTTGTAGCTGCTGACTTGCTTGGTAAATTAAACTCGGGACGTGGTCTATTGCTGCTTCCAAATAGACGAATTATTACTTTGCAGTAGCCCGGATACCCTGCTCGTGGGCTCAAGGCTGTCGGGATTATTATGCCCGAAATTCACGACACTTTTTAGGCCCTGCGCCTATGATCAGTGTGTGTTTAACATGAGCGTAACTAGCTCCGAATTTTGGTAAGAACATCTGTTCTTGCTGAAGAAGTCTGTGCTTCCAGCTCCCTGCTCTCTCTTGGGTACAAAACTTTTGCACCAGTGACCACCTTGTCACCACTCCACTTTCTTTTCTGGCTCTGCCGACTCTTCTTCTCCTGAGAAGACCGGCGAACTTCTAGCCAGCTGTAGGACTACTGTAGCCCTCGCTGCCACGCCTGGAAAATATCTGCTGTGGACAAAACAATAACAAATATATATCGCACAACAAATTTCCCATATCCTTAACACTTAACTCCCTTAACTCTCACTCTTCAACCCTAACACTTAAATCCCAACTCTTCAACCACTTAAGTCTCAAATATCTAACACTTAAGTTTCAAATCTCTAACACTTAAGTTTCAAATCTTCCATACAGCTCCCATGCTCTAGTATCGCTTCAGCGATTAGTAAACATGCCTACCCCCACTTTCCCTCAAATACTGTCCTATCGACACTCTAATCTCCAGACTCAGCTTAGGTTAGCCCGTCACAACATTCTAACCACTGAATGAACCTGTTGCCAGTAAATTCCTGGCCCTACTTATTTAACAATGATCGATATGTTTACCTGGCTACCAAAATACAATAGACTTCACCCGAGACAATAATCTCCCGTCTCCATGAATTCATCAGTATAAACATATGTCTATTAAATAAGGGACTAATTAAAAATCCCAACTAGACCCGTAACTGCTGACTTCAAAATGTAGGTTTTACCCACACAGAGAAAAATACACAATTTCCCATGCTCTAACATTTAAAGCCACTCGTTCTATTACCACAGCGTTACACAAATTAGTCCGCTGGTAATTTACACACACTTGAACAATTAAATACACACCAAAACCCTAGCATATTATTCGCTAATATATTATAACGTGTCTGAATAACAATGATAACATTAAAATCTCTAAAGGAACTGAAATCCTATTTTACAATGCATGCCTAGTTATCTCCCCTCTCCTTCCGTTATCAGATTCACCCCACTAAAAAAAAAGGACACGCAGCACGTGCTTAGGTACCCCTCTCCAAATCCTTGAAAATCACAATGAAATTACGTGCATCGTGTCTCAAAATTATAGTATTTAACATCTACCATCTTTAAGCTTTCATTATCTCATAAAAAGAATGAATGCACTCTGATAATAATTTAGATAAGAGGGAACTCATGGCATGTCCGTTACGAACTAAAATTAATTTAATTCCGCGAGCGTGTTTTACGCTGCACCATTTAAAATCACAAATCCAGGAAAAATTAGATCCCCTGTCTTCTGACAAATAACAGTAATATTCCAATTTATACAAACAGCTACTCTGAGGAAACTATCAAAATTCCCTACTACCTTTTCACAAATTACCTAATTGCGCTGTCAGTTCTATTCAATTAAAAATTTTAGCATTGATGGCTCTACTTCTATGAATTAACTTTACCTCCTAGAAACAAATCTGCAAAAATCTTATAAACTATTAAAGCTTAATTAACTTCATATTTACCAGCACGAATTTCTCTCGAAAGAGCAGTCGGCTCTGTGGCAGTTCCTTCCCAAGGCGTAGAAGTTCAAAAAAATCTCCCACTTCTGCCAGGGAATCCCGCTTATTTATTACCCCAGACCACGCTACGCGTGAGTCATAGCTAGGCTTTGTTCTTAAGCGGGTCGATCTATGAACCAACCAACGTGCCAGGAATCGCCCACGGTCATTTCTAAATTTAGAACTTACGGTCAAGCGGAAAATTTCCGTTGCTGACCTGTTTCCACGCGCTTAAAACTCCCCCTCTACCCCCATCTGATTTCACCCTTACTAAAAATTATAGCGCGCTCACTGAGAAGAACCGAAAATGCTCTGCCATTATGTTACACTGGAAAATCTTCCATGAACGAATTATCTCAATGAAACAGCGCGCTGGTGCCAGTCTAAAAGTTAAAACTACCATCTTTGCTAGAAACCGTAATTCTTAATCTACACAAAAAGTCCAAACTCTATTATTATACAAAGAGAAATAAAAAAAAACGAATAAGATAAAAAATCCCACCGTAATCTTCCTTAAAAACGTAAAAAAAAATGCTAGGAACCGAAACTTGGGGCCTGTTGTAAATTCAATCACATTAACTTCTCACATTACCCCCCTCTTCAAGTTCGTGGTACACGATCTAATTTAATGTGATCTTGTATTTCCAGACTGGCCCCTATACAAGTCTACAGATCTGATTGTCAGTCCTGAAGTTGTACGATCACAACTGGTGAATACCGCCTGGCGACCGCAACACAAATGGTCGCTCTTCGCCTTTTCTCTCCCTCTGTCTTTGAGTCGCTCTGCAACTGGCAGGCGGCTGGGCCAATCAACCATAACATACCTCCTTCTTGTGTGCACCTGGCCTTGTTTACTTAATTTTCTCCTCCAGGGTTTCTTCCTGATAAGTGTCCTTGCCCTTAGTGGAGTACAGCTCCCGCACAATTCCCTGACCACTGTACAGGTAATTCGCGGGTTACTTGCTGTCCGATAAAGGCTATCCGCTGGGTGTTTATGTTGGTATGGCCTGTACCTGGTTGACCTGAGATACCTGCGGCCGACTGTAATGTCCCTCGAGCGAGAATCACTGTTCCAAAATTGGAAAAGTTTGTTGGCCAAAGAAACGCGCACCTGTTTCTTCTTCTTCCTCTCCATAACTACTCCCATGCTCCGGTGGGAGGGTTGATCTCTCTTCAGACCGGGGCCGTCCACTGGCGGGTCTGGAACTTCCCTTGCCTTGTCCGGCGCAATGCTGGCTTGGTCAACTGACATGACCGAATTGCTATGTAGAGGCCTGGCGATGGCGACTACCTTGCTGCTCATCAGCGGGTTTGAAACCGCTGGTACCTTAAAATGAAAATGAGAACTCTCGTGTACCTCTGACATCGAGTTTCCGATCTCTTGCTGGGTTTCTACTGAATCCACACTGATCCCAGTAGCTTCTATCTTGGGGAAAAGATAGGTAATATCTGCCCCTGGCAGTGGTTCTGTGATCGCTCTTCCCCTACCAATATGAAGAGGGACAGAGCTCTCTAAAGTAGCTCCTTGCAAATGCGTAAGGCCGCTTTTCTCACTCTTTTCTGGCCTGAAAAGTTGGTGAGATGAACCTGTAGACCACGGGAGCTCTCCGTCTAACACCCTGGTTCTACCTTCAACCTTGCCCTCCCCTGTGAGAGTTACTGGCGTCAGTTGGAATGTGTCATGCAGTGACACTTGACGGTTTAAGATCCCGTTAGATCGCGGAGAATCTGAGATAAAGCTCTCAGCGACTGGTTCCACTGTTCCTTGAATACAGTTCTTGTCAGTATGTCCCTCTCCTGAAGGAGCTAATACCATCGGGGGCCTTATTCCCGACGACAAAGAATGTACTTCCACAATCAGAGGCGTCACCACTGTTTTGCCATTAGGCTGCACAGGGATGTCAGGCGAATGCGCCTCTGCCTGTCGTTTTTCGCTGTCCCTCTGGGGAGCTGGCGAAACATGCCTTATTAGGGATTCGAACCCTGGCCTCGACTTTCCGTGTCGAGTATGTTGTGCTCTCTTACCACGAGCATGGGAGATTCGGTAGCCATCCGAATTATAATGCTTGCTTGCATTATTCCCCTTGTTATGCAGTTTCCACGCCTGGGATCGCTTCGTAATCTTCCCAGCGTTGTAAGGGCTGCTTTCCTTACCTGAATCCTTTCCTTGTTTGGGCTTAGGGTCCCTTTCCAACGGAAAGTCCTTTTCCTGGAGTTGGGGCGCAGTTTGAGCCGACAAGTTATCCTTTACTGGCGCAAGATTTTCAGAGGGGTTGTCCCTTTCTAGTCGCTCCTTTTCCCAGTGTTGTCTTTCTATTTCCCGTTCTTGTTTTCTTCTTTCCGATTTCTGGACCATTTCTATTCCTTGTTCTATGAACTCTCGGATGAATGCTTCGCTGTCCCCAGCTTTTGCACAGGTCCATGCCAAGGCTAGACGATTGCCAAATAAGTCATCTACTTCATATTGCCTCTGCAGGCTTTCTGCATATTCCAGAAGGGGTGGAATTTCACTATCACCGTACTCCATGAACTTAGCTACCTCAAGTGCAATCTTATGTACTTTATCAAGATCGGCCATGTTACCTGCAAATTCTGCCGTAAGCTCACAAATATAGAGACGTGAAGGTCCCATAACTTCCCGTTAACTACTAGGAATTAATCTCTCTATAACCACTGTCCCAAAACCCGAACTCAGACTAGCACCAAGTCTGAAGAACTACCTGAAAAAAAAATTTGATTAAGCAGCTACCTAAAAACCCGAATTTACCTTCCTGTTAAGAAAAAATTCAGTTAGCCATCAGTTACCTCTAGTCATCAAACTAACTACAGCTACAATCTGACTGCACCATGTGGAGAAACTTCCTGTGGAAAAAAACTATTAGCTGGATCAGTTTATATATAGCTCTAGTCTAGGGGATATTATAAAGAAATCTATTTTCCAGACCTTTCCTATAGAAACAATCTATGAATCTTGACACGATCACAGAATTGATCCCAACAAAGATGATCTACCGGACGAACGCCGCCACTTTGTCAAGATCACAGAATTGAACGTACCAAAGATGATTCACCGGACGATAGCACCCACTTTGTCACGAAGTGGATTTAGGACTAGAGGCTGTCTACCTAAATAGACTAGACCCTAGTGGAAAGAAAGACTAAGAAGATAGATTTCAGAAGAAAATAACAGTGACTGTGGGAGATGAGGCTATTGGCGTCAAGGGTCGAGAACCGAAATTGACTCTCCCTTGCCACTAAGTGACGTAACGTTTTGCGATAACCTCACTACCTCTAGCTACCAAAAACTGGGATAAGGTTTAATTACTTAACACCACAGACACCACTTACAGACAACATATAGGTTGAAGTAAGTGACTGATCCAGCCGGAAAAATTTACAATGGATTTTATTTACACCACACAAAAAAATTCATATAACATACTACAAAATAGAATAAACATGCGTGTTCATACACCTGGAAAGAACATAACAATTAATTTCAAGTGATTAGGTAAGGTAACCCCACAGTCGCCCTCCCCTCAACCTGTAAGGAAGAAAGGTAAGTAATACAACAACATGCGAAGGAGGATCTCGAACACCAGATCCGTCTTTCTCCTAATCAACCTGATATCGTGTAAACACACCCTAACTCCTACTGTCCGTCTGTCTGCAGACGTGGTTCTACACAAATGACGTGCCTACACCGCTGCTCCACTATAGGCTAAATATTCTCTGACTATCACAAGGCTAAATATTCTCTGACTATCACAAAGTCCATGACCAGAACCCTTCTATCACCTCCGACACAACTTACAGATGACTTGCTGAGTTCCAATGTTATGTTCAGTGTCTGTCTGACACTCCTAGTTCCTACAGAAACGACTCCTCCACTACTCTCCTTCTCTCTATCGATCTCGTGCAGTAAAGAGGGATGTTAACCCTTTCCCCTCTTCTCCACCTGTTGTAGCTGCTGACTTGCTTGGTAAATTAAACTCGGGACGTGGTCTATTGCTGCTTCCAAATAGACGAATTATTACTTTGCAGTAGCCCGGATACCCTGCTCGTGGGCTCAAGGCTGTCGGGATTATTATGCCCGAAATTCACGACACTTTTTAGGCCCTGCGCCTATGATCAGTGTGTGTTTAACATGAGCGTAACTAGCTCCGAATTTTGGTAAGAACATCTGTTCTTGCTGAAGAAGTCTGTGCTTCCAGCTCCCTGCTCTCTCTTGGGTACAAAACTTTTGCACCAGTGACCACCTTGTCACCACTCCACTTTCTTTTCTGGCTCTGCCGACTCTTCTTCTCCTGAGAAGACCGGCGAACTTCTAGCCAGCTGTAGGACTACTGTAGCCCTCGCTGCCACGCCTGGAAAATATCTGCTGTGGACAAAACAATAACAAATATATATCGCACAACAAATTTCCCATATCCTTAACACTTAACTCCCTTAACTCTCACTCTTCAACACTTAAATCCCAACTCTTCAACCACTTAAGTCTCAAATATCTAACACTTAAGTTTTTTTGCAAATCTCTAACACCTAAGTTTCAAATCTCGACCCAAGTTTTCCAAATCTCGAACTTAAGTTTTCAAATCTCGAACACTTAAGTTTCAAATCTCTAACACTTAAGTTTCAAATCTCTAACACTTAAGTTTCAAATCTTCCATACAGCTCCCATGCTCTAGTATCGCTTCAGCGATTAGTAAACATGCCTACCCCCACTTTCCCTCAAATACTGTCCTATCGACACTCTAATCTCCAGACTCAGCTTAGGTTAGCCCGTCACAACATTCTAACCACTGAATGAACCTGTTGCCAGTAAATTCCTGGCCCTACTTATTTAACAATGATCGATATGTTTACCTGGCTACCAAAATACAATAGACTTCACCCGAGACAATAATCTCCCGTCTCCATGAATTCATCAGTATAAACATATGTCTATTAAATAAGGGACTAATTAAAAATCCCAACTAGACCCGTAACTGCTGACTTCAAAATGTAGGTTTTACCCACACAGAGAAAAATACACAATTTCCCATGCTCTAACATTTAAAGATTACCACAGCGTTACACAAATTAGTCCGCTGGTAATTTACACACACTTGAACAATTAAATACACACCAAAACCCTAGCGTATTATTCGCTAATATTATAACTCAAATATTGAGAAATCTACACCCACGTGTCTGGAATATTATTTACACCCGATTCTGATAACAATGGACATTAACATTTCTAAAGGAACTGAAATCCTATTTTTACAATGCATGCCTAGTTATCTCCCCTCTCCTTCCGTTATCAGATTCACCCCACAAAAAAAAAGGACACGCAGCACGTGCTTAGGTACCCCTCTCCAAATCCTTGAAAATCACAATGAAATTACGTGCATCGTGTCTCAAAATTATAGTATTTAACATCTACCATCCTTAAGCTTTCATTATCTCATAAAAAGAATGAATGCACTCTGATAATAATTTAGATAAGAGGGAACTCATGGCATGTCCGTTACGAACTAAAATTAATTTAATTCCGCGAGCGTGTTTTACGCTGCACCATTTAAAATCACAAATCCAGGAAAAATTAGATCCCCTGTCTTCTGACAAATAACAGTAATATTCCAATTTATACAAACAGCTACTCTGAGGAAACTATCAAAATTCCCTACTACCTTTTCACAAATTACCTAATTGCGCTGTCAGTTCTATTCAATTAAAAATTTTAGCATTGATGGCTCTACTTCTATGAATTAACTTTACCTCCTAGAAACAAATCTGCAAAAATCTTATAAACTATTAAAGCTTAATTAACTTCATATTTACCAGCACGAATTTCTCTCGAAAGAGCAGTGTGGCAGTTCTTTCCCAAGGCGTAGAAGTTCAACAAAATCTCCCACTTCTGCCAGGGAACCCCGCTTATTTATTACCCCAGACCACGCTACGCGTGAGTCATAGCTAGGCTTTGTTCTTAAGCGGGTCGATCTATGAACCAACCAACGTGCCAGGAATTTCCTGCGGTCATGATCTAATTTTAGAACTTACGATCAAGCTGAAAAATTCCGTTGCTGACCTGTTTCCACGCGCTTAAAACTCCCCCTCTACCCCCATCTGATTTCACCCTTACTAAAAATTATAGCGCGCTCACTGAGAAGAACCGAAAATGCTCTGCCATTATGTTACACTGGAAAATCTTCCATGAACGAATTATCTCAATGAAACAGCGCGCTGGTGCCAGTCTAAAAGTTAAAACTACCATCTTTGCTAGAAACCGTAATTCTTAATCTACACAAAAAGTCCAAACTCTATTATTATACAAAGAGAAATAAAAAAAACGAATAAGATAAAAAATCCCACCGTAATCTTCCTTAAAAACGTAAAAAAAAATGCTAGGAACCGAAACTTGGGGCCTGTTGTAAATTCAATCACATTAACTTCTCACAAAGGCAAACTAATAATATTAGGTTGTTCATGCATCTGGAAACCTCTTGATGAAAAACAGATTGTTACTGAAACCACTGCTGCAAGAGCGTGTGAATTCTTTGTGCAGGCTTCTTGCAAGGAGGCCAGCTGTAGTGGTGGGTCCATGCTCCACAAATGGTGATGTTGATATTAATTCATGTTTGTTTTAATATATCGTGTTCTCCCTTCCCCTTGTTTTCTTCTCCTCACAAAGACTCATAATGGAGATGAAGCTGCAGGAGGTGAGGATGATACAGTGATGAAAATGGAAGTGAAATATGATTCTGATGATGACACATCTGTTGACTTGGAGGTTCGAACAGAGGAGTCAGAGACCACAGTAAGTTTTGTCATAGTCTCGATGTTTTATTATAGCCTTTCATAACTAGGTGCAGAATGTAACTGAGGAGGTAAAGAAAGAGAATCGAACCACTACTTCTTTAGGCTTGTCATACAAGGTAACTTTACGAAGTTAAGCGTGGTGCTGGCAACCTCATCATGCACAACAAATTGTTACAGAAACCACCACTACGAGAGCATATGAAATGCTTTGCTGCAGGCGTTTTGTAAGGTGTAGGCTGCCATTGCTGCCTTGTGCTCCTTAAGAGCAAAAAGAGGAGAATGATGGATAGCAATAGCTGTTTACTGCTTAATAGCTGTAATTTAAACCTCCAAAAATGCAACACATAAACGTAGTGAATGATATTAGCACTCCCAAACATTAGAGAACTGAGAATAAAAACTGATCAAGCATAAAATATTGCAAAATACATATGCTCTTATGTAATAAATATATTAACAGTGGTTAAGTACATTTTCAATGAAAAGTGCCTTAATAGAAATTTCAAGCCATACAAAATGGAAGCATACTATTCAGTGCTGAAACAAGATCAGGTGATAATTGATGATGGGCATCGTGACAGGCAAAGCTTGAAATGGCTCGCTTAATTGATAAGAGAAATAAATGTGTCAGTATAAATGTCACCAGTACCATTTCTGGATAAACGCTATGAGGATACCAACAGTCTCAGACTGACCAGTGCTTTAAAAAAAAATATTCAAGTCGACGTCAGAAAGTGTACGAAGAAGAAGAAATTAAGAGAAAATCAAGTTTAATAGTGGCATTGTATTGATAATTTCTAAATAGTTAAGTGTTTTCAGATGCATATTTCATGTATCTAAAATACAAATATAAGTTTACCATTTGATAGCAGATACTGTGAGGTTTAATTGATCCAGCGGCGCTTCATCATGTCATTGTGATGCTGGGGTGCCTGTGGATTTTCTACCCACCCTGGGTAGAAGCCAGAAGTGTACTGTGCCAGCTCTAGAGATGAAGGGAACCTTGTCCCACGGAGTGCATCTTTAAGTGGACCAAATAGATGAAAAGCAGAGGATGCCAAATCGGGACTATAGGGTGGATGGGGTAGTACAGTCCAACCCAATTGCTTCCCGTGTTGCCAGACTTGTGTGAGGTCGCGCATTGTCGTGAAGGAGAAGCAGATCTGCTGGATTCTTGTGCGGCCGAACTCTGCGAAAATGTTGGTTGAGTTTTTTCAATGTCTTAATGTAAGCTTGCGAATTGATTGTCTCTCCTCTTGGCATAACGTCCACAAGAATCACACCTTCAATGTCCCAAAAGACAGTGATCATGACCTTTCCAGCTGAAGGAATTGTCTTGAATTTCTTTCTTCGTGGTGATTGCGGATGATGCCACTCCATTGACTGTCTTTTTGTCTCAGGTTCAAAATGATGTGCCCAGGTTTCGTCACCTGTAACGATCTTAGCCAAAACGTTCTCTCCATCAGCACTGAAACGCTCGAACAATTCAGAAGAAATTGCTTTCCTTTGCAATCGGTGGTCATTTGTGAGACTTCGAGGAACCCATCTTGTGCAAACCTTAGAAAATCCGAGAGTTTTTATAACTGCATTTGCACTGCCAATGCTGACTGACAGCTGTAAGGCCAATTGTTGAGAAGTGATTCGCCTATCAGTAAGAATAATACCCTCAGCGCATTTCAACATTTCTGCGTTGGTGGCTATGGCAGGACGTCCACAGCGCGGCCGATCAAGAAGCTCCGTATCTCCACTTCCTGATTCTTTGATTCTCTGAACCCAGCGACTGACTGTACCCCTGTCGACTGCAAAACTTCCATAAACATCACATAGACGCATGTGAATGTTCACAACAGTTTCCTTTTCTGCAACGAGAAATTCTATCACAATTCGCTGCATATAATGCAAGTTGCTGACACGCTCCATTTCAACGGTTTAGGGCAGCCGTATTATTTGGCCGGTTGCGGTGCAATTTGGTGCACACAATTGGCACATGCCATATTTGAAGTGTGCAAATTTTCATGCTTCTATCTTTATTATTAGCTAAGAAAAACGATGTGGTGCATTACTTTCTGAACGCCCCTCGTACGTAGCCAAGGGAGGGCTCACAGTGCTCATTCCCTGCCATATTACCTGCTGGTTACGCAGAGTTCTCTGAGGCTCTAGGCATATGACCAAAAGTTGAAGGCAATAGGATCGTCACCTCCTGAGTCTCTGTGCCTGTACGATGGGTTCCGGTCTTCAGGAAGTAGTTCATGCTCGTTCCCACTCCTAAGACGTTCAGTATCCATCTGGCTCCTTCCCACCCACAGACTACCTTGAGGAGGGCGCAGCTCTTCACCACGCACAACGATCTTAGGGTATGAGAGGTTTTGCTAGGCCAAGAGACTGAAACCGCAATGGTCGCTCCTTTAATGAAAAATGAATTCACTAGGCCTAGGGTGAAGCAAGAGGGAGAGTCCACTACCCACAACACCAACACATCATACCCCCTGTCTGTAAAACAGACTAGGCCCCGTGAGGTTTAATAAAATGTAAACATATCAAATTAGCTTTTTTATCAAAATTAAAGGTTTTTTTTTTTTTAATTTTTCTTGAGGTCAGATATGCTGACACATTACATATTTTACCAGAAGGTGCCACATTTCTAGCTTTGTTTAACATAATTTTTTGAATGAGATGTTATAAAAAAAAATATTGTAAGATTAAAAAGTGGAGCACTTGTATTTAGGTATTTATAGATCCAGATTCCTTTCCTACTTCTGTCTCCATCTTCTTGGTTTGAGAAAGCCTTTGTGCCTCATTTTTCACTCATGAAAAGAGCATGGTGTACACAGATGCACCATGAAAGAAGGGAGCTCATGCAGTAGTGGTGTCTGTATCAGTTTGTTTTATGGGGTGTTTTGAGGGAAGGTCGAAAAAATTGATAAACCATTGCTAAGATAAAGGAAGACGATACGTCAAGGCCTAAAAACCCAACCACTGCAGACCCAAGTAGAACAGTCCCAACTGAGATGGTTTGGCCATGTCTGCAGAATGGGAGAAGACCGGCGACCACGGCAAGCATGGGAAACAAAGAACCAGGGATCCAGACCTTCAGGACGACCCAAAGTCCGCTGGGAGGACAACATTAGACAATCTTTAAAGGACCGAGGACTAGAATGGAACCTAGCCAGGAGGAAGACAGCCGATAGAATAGTATGGCGCTCTCTCTTACAAACCTCTACACCTCACAGTAGAAGAGGAACGACTAAGTAAGTAAGATAAAGGTGAAGACGCTTAGTGTTTATAATACACCTTATCACAAAAGAAGAACTGGAACACATGAAAACAGTGGAGTGCTAGGGAGAAAAAGGGATGAAAGAAAAAAACTATTAGACCTCCTGCATGGTCACAATATTTCTCATAGGCAAATAAGTAACGTCAAAAATGGGAAATTGTGGAAGAAAAAAGATTGCTTAGCTTAATACTAAATAGACAAGAAGGTAGAGAGGTATAGATCACGAATACACACAAGGCAAGATGTGTGGACAACTAGAATTGGATATTAATAAATTTGAAATTGAAGATGGAGAGAAGCCACCAGGGACACCGAGAACGGTAGGTGGATTGTGTGAGCTCACAAACATTACAGTTTTGAAGCACTCCAGACGTCTTGGTTCAGTATGTACATTTTGAATCTTGTCCTGCCTCTTAGGAAAACTCAGAAGACTCACGTCCTCGCATAGAAAGTAAACTGGGCATTGGTTCTGATGATGATGAAGAGGGCAGTGAAGATCATTATAGGGTGCCTGCGCGAGTGGCGGTTGGAAATTCATCAAATAAAGCAAACCCCAAAAAGGCAACAGAACTGGAGAATGCTTTGGTCCAGGGTCATTTTAGACTTCCACTTCAAGAGGTAATGCTTGGTTGCTTTTGTGCTGGTATGTTTTTGAAGTTTTTCCAAGAGCTGTGCGAGTTTCTGTCAACAGAGTAATGAAAATTATACTTTGTTGTTATAACAATTTTAAATGATATTTTTCATGCAACACCATACAGTTCTTTTTGGCAGTATTTGTTTATGTAAGTTTTCTTAAGCTATCCAGTATGTATACACTGCTTAGACAGTGCAGACTTCGCTGGCTTGGCCATGTTCGCCGCATGGAAGATGGTCGCATCCCAAAAGATATCTTCTACGGACAATTAGCAGATGGCAAGAGAACAGTTGGGCGACCACAGCTGAGGTTCAAAGATGTGTGCAAGAGAGATATGAGGGCACTGGACATGGATTCAGCAACATGGGAGGATGAAGCTGCCGATCGCACTAAGTGGCGATGCTATTTACGGCGCCACCTTAGATTGGGCAAAGAGAGGCTCACACAACAAGCAGAGGAGGGGAGAAAACGTCGAAAGGAGCACCAGGAAAATAAGCAGCTGAGGGCTGCCACCTCAGGGGCGCATTCCCATAGTCAGTTATGACTGAAGGGATTATTACACAGCCCTACCAAAAAAAAAAAAATTTTTTTTGGTGCCAAACATTTTACTCTTGATTGTACATAAATGAGGCCTGCTCAATCCAAATATCACATTTACTTGTCTGTAGCAGCTCTAGTTTTTGAGATACAGACATTTTTGTATTTCATTAATACAGGGTGACCCCAAAAAAAACGGGCCCGCGCGCGCACTTATTGTATTATTACAATATTTTCCATATAAGGCTATGTAAAAAAAACTATTGCTGTCTAGTCCTTTACAAAAGAAAACTGCTTGTTTACTCTCAGTTTCAGTTTTCCAAGAATCTTCCCAGAATTGCCTTTTTTAGATTTTAAGCCACTGCATGCATGTTAGTATGCTACTTATTTTATTACACTTCTAACAGAGAATGGCATCATCTTCAAGAAGAGCATGTTTTCTTTCACCGCATTTATTTTGTTATATTTGTGGAGAGTACACTTTCAAAGAAGAACATAGGAAGCATATTACTGTTTTTGTGAAAAAGGCATACTTTGCTTACTTTAAAGTAAAACTAGGTGACCAGGACAAGTCTTGGGCTCCTCATATTGTTTGCAAAACATGTGTTGAACACCTGCGACAGTGGACTTGTGGGAAAAGAAAATGTTTAAAATTTGGAATTCCAATGGTTTGGAGAGAGCCCAAGAACCACTATGATGACTGTTATTTCTGTGTTGTGAATATTAAGGGAATTAATGGAAAAAAAATCACAAAAAGTGGAAATATCCAGATTTAGATTCTGCTTGGCGATCTGTTCCACATGGAGATGACATACCAATTCCAACTTTCAGTCAGATTTCGGATTCCCTGCTAGAAGATGAGACAGCAGTGGCATGTGGAACAACAAGTGACAGTGATAGTGATTTCGAAGATGATTTTTCAGATGCTCAACGCTTCGACCAACTTGAACTAAATGATCTAATCCGAGATCTATATCTCTCCAAGGAATCTTCAGAACTTTTGGCTTCAAGATTGAAAGAAAAAAAAATTACTGACTGCTGAAACAAATGTTACATTTTATCGCAGCAGAGAGCAAGGTTTTATTCCATTCTTTTGTAAAGAAAACAACCTTGTGTTTTGTACTAATGTAGGAGGTCTTGTTAACAAAATGGGTGTCAGTTATACACCAGATGAGTGGCGACTTTTCATTGACAGCTCTAAAAGAAGTTTGAAGGGTGTTCTCTTACACAATGGTAACAAATATGGCTCAATTCCAATTGCTCATTCTACTACAATGAATGAGGAGTATGCTACAATAAGCACAGTTCTGGAAAAATTGAAGTATTTAGAACATAACTGGATGGTTTGTGTAGATCTTAAAATGATGAACTTCTTGCTTGGCCAGCAAATGGGATTCACCAAATATCCATGCTTTATATGTTTGTGGGATAGCAGGGCAAAAGATATGCACTGGACAAAGAAACAGTGGCCGTTGAGGGATGAATTTAAAGTTGGAGAAAAAAATATTATCAATAAGCCTCTCATTGATCGAAAAAGAGTTCTACTGCCACCATTACATACAAAGCTTGGCTTGATGAAGCAATTTGTTATGGCACTGAACAAAGATGGTACCTGTTTTAATTACTTATGCAGAAAGTTTCTAGAATTGAGCATAGACAAACTTAAAGCTGGAATTTTTGATAGACCTCAAATTAGAAAGTTAATAAACGATCCAAATTTTATTGATTCCATGAACAAAACAGAGTCCACAGCCTGGTCATCATTTGTTTTAGTTGTGCAAAACTTTCTGGGTAACTTTAAAGCAGACAATTATTCTGAATTAGTTGGAAACATGCTGTCGAGTTTTTGTGAACTTGGATGCAACATGAGCATAAAATTGCACTACCTCCATAACCATTTACATTTATTTCCGGAGAATCTTGGCGACTTTAGTGAGGAGCAAGGTGAAAGATTTCACCAAGATATAAAAACAATGGAAGAGAGATACCAAGGACTTTGGGATGCCCACATGATGGCAGATTACTGTTGGACCCTTAAGCGTGACTGTCCGGGCATATCACATTCCAGGAAGTCCTCGAAAAGATCCTTTTTGCGTGTTGACTAAACAAGTGCTAGTGATAAAGTTTTATTACATTTTTGGTAATATATGCACAGTAATTACATAATTAGCACGCTGCATAAAATTTCAGAAAACTTGCCCTACAGCTGCATTCTTTTTCACAACCCCCCGTTTTTATAGTGGGCGACTTGTAATGTCTATAGTTTTTGTGTTTCTTGGTCAATTGCTATCATTTTTGGAATTTATGTAAATAAATGAATGGTGAATCTGATGATATAAAATTGGTTTGTGTACATGTTAGATGTGATAGGAAGAGAGGAAAGGAAAGATGAAAAAAAAAAAAAAAAAAATTTTTTTTTTAATTTTAAAATTAAAAAAAAAAAATTAAAAAAATGACCAACGAACGAAGAGTCAAAACCCTTGCATCTCAATGAAAGTCATTTGACCAATAGAGCAATACAAATCAAATGACGATCTTTTCATTACACCCATCATCAGTAGCAAAGCAACAAACTCCCTAGCCAGCCGTGACATTCGGCCGTAATCCTATTTTTTTCCGATATTCCTAATCCTAACCCCGAAAATTATACATACTTGAAAGGCCATTTTACTTTCGTTTCCATCTCAGCCATCAAACATATTCTGAGAACCGATTTCAGCGCTTATAAAGATAAAAAATTTCATCCCCACCGCATGGCGTCAGAATACAATAAAATTAGAGCAAAATGGCCGCGTGTCTGATGCCGATTCATTTCGATTTAAAAAATTTACAAAAAATAAACGCGGATACACCCATCACTTTTTTAAGATCGGAAACGGAAGCTAACTCTCTTGCAAATAAAATTACAACTTAACATCCGGGGCTGAAAATCACGTGTACACAAGTCCTCATGCTAGAAACGGTGACAGCCGCGAGGCGAAACATATCGCCTCCAGCTGGCAGAACATAGGTTACCTTCGGCGAGATGTCTCGCCGGAAGCGTGCTAAAGGATATGAATGCAGACTAAAGTCAAAATGCCACTGATAGCACCTAACTCTAGGATTGTACATAACAATTGCCCTACTAATATGGTCATTCTTAAAATCTCAAAAACTAGAGCTGATAGAAAAAATCTGATTACATTTTTGGAATCAGCAACCCAAAATTACCCAAGAACAGCTATAAAATTTAAGGCACCAAAATGTGTGTGTACCAGTGTTATTATTATCCAGTTACTTTTAAAAAAATTTTGTGTGTGCTTTGTTGTACGGTAGGTTGTATTTAATCTGACTGAATAATACTCTGTCCTAGAACTAGAGAAATTTTTTTGTTTGTTTGCTTTTTGTGTGTGTGTGTAAAGTAATTAAATTCATTTCCTCAGAAAAATTTTGGTACTTATATATTAGATTGTTTCAGAGTTATGAACAGTGTTCCAAAAGAAAATAGTTTATGAATAGTGTTCCTAAGCATTTAAGGTGAACAAAAAATTATTTGTTTACTGTTAAAAAAAATATATTTTACACTTTTAAAATCTATTTCTTAATATTCCTTCATTCTGTAATTATTTTGTTTTCACAGTGATTAAGATCCTGTTTTTTGTAAAGCCTGGAATTCTAATTTTTTTGCAGAGTGAAGAAGGTGCTAGGGGGGATACAGCCATAGATGGTGAAGCCCCTGTGACACATGATCTGCTTCAGATTCTGAGAGAGAAGCAGCAGCAGGTATTGTGGTGCTGCTTTATATTGTTACAGCACAGCTTATAGATAGTGGTCTTAGTGATGGTGGAAAATACGTTTCATTATACAGGTCTGCAACCTTTATATCCAAAACCACGGCGGCAGACATGTTTCAGAATTAGGAGTTTTTCAGGTTTTGAAATGGTTGGACAGTAAATGTACTATAAATTATGGTACCACCATGGCAGGATCTCTTACATCACTCCACAAGTTTTCCTATTTTTCATTAGTTTATAGCTCTCCACATGTAAGCCTACCTTGCCGTTGGTTGGGGAGCTTGAGTGCCCCAATAATCCCAGGAGCTATGCTGGCAGGAGTTTTACTCCTGGCAGGGTCACCCAAGCCGGACAGGTCCTTGGTGAGGGGCCAGACTAAATGGGCTGAGGAGTGGGTGGAACCCTATAGGTGTAGATGCAGAACCCACCGGCGAGTGGTACATGCTCTGGTCTGCACCAATCCACCCCCACTTCATGGGTTAAATGCTTTCCTGCCTCATTCTTCACTGTTTGTCGTCTATCAGGAGTAGTTTGGGACCCCTTACAGTGCAGGCGCAGTACCCACCGGCGAGTGGACCATGCTCTGGCCAGCATCAACCCAAACCCCAGGCATGGGTTAAATCCCGGGTAGATGAAGCTCGTAAGCCTTGGAAGGCAGTTCATCTAGAAGGAAAACTCTGATTTTAAACCACCTGCTGCCTTGCAGGTAGGCTGGGGACAGTCAAGGGCTAAGGAACGCAACCCTACAGAAATGCCTGTTGAAATCGGATGCACTGGGCTATATGCTTAACGAAATAGGACAACGTACTTCGCCTAATGAAGATGTCATAATACAATTTAAGCGTTGTAGTGCTCGTCCGTGGAGTCCCGCCAGGCGGCGAGAGTGCCGGACCCCCCACCTCGAAGGGGTCCAACCAATACTACTGGTGGTTACCTTCCCCTGCATTGTGGAGTCAAGGTACAGAGGGAAAGGGCAAAAGCTATTGACCAAACACCAAGAACACTCAACATTCTGCAGTGGAATGCAGAAGGAGTTCTCAACAAAAAAGTCCCCCTAAAAACCCGCCTTTATGAGGATCAAATCGATGTGGCTTGCATCCAAGAGACACATCTCAACAGCAACCACAGATATAATGACTGCCGAACATCTGCTTCAAAGGTGCCCAACATATGAGGAACAGAGAAAACGCATATGGCCATCACCAGTACCATTCCTGGAGAAAATCTACGGAGATATCAACAGCCTCAGGCTGACCACTGCTTTCTTTGAACTTATTCAAGTTGACATCTGAGGGTGAACGAAGAAGAAGATTAGTTTATAGTTGTTCCTGTGAGTAAAATTTCAACATCACATCTTTCTGTTTCTTTAAGTCATATACAGAGGTTGGTCTCATACCATATTCTTCATTAAGATGCTGCCTACACACCACAATCAAGCTTCTGCAGTAACTCCACTTTCTGTGCTATCGATAATGAGAGTTGTTTCTTTTTCTTCTTCTCACTGTTACCCATAGGGGCAGCATCTGCAGCTCTTTTTGACATTTTCATAATGAAATTAAATTCACCAAAAAAGAAAATAAAAATATATGAGAGCTGTAAAGGTTGGTAGCAGTTTAAGACACAACTGATTGTGCAGGGCGCTTTGCTTAAATGTTTTATGACACTCTAGCGCTTACATCTACTCTTCTAATGTATTGTATTGCATTTCGTCCACTTAATTTTTTTTTTAAAAACTTTTTTAATGTGGTAGGAAAGGGAGATAACTGGGATTAGAATAATGGGGTTATAATGTGTGAATAAGGGGACTTGATCATTACATAGGTGTCTATAAACCCGTGGGTAGTCGGGAAAAGCTCTCTTTACCCTTTACTTTATTTCTTGCTTGTAAGCCAGCTATGTGAAAGTTAGTGTAGGCTAACTAGGGTAGATATCTGTATGATGTATAAGGCAGAAGGAAAGAACTAGCTCGGGTACCATCATCAAGTGTACTGACTGCAGTTTGCAGAGAAGACAGATCAAGATTCTGCCAACAACGGTATGTTGTTATCTAGCTACGGTATAGTTCGAGCATCTCGTCAAGAAAATGGTATGTAGATCATTACTAGTTGCAATCCTGAAGATAGTTCGAGAACCATGTACAAGCAGGGTTAGCCAGTACAGACATAGACTAACGTCATTAACGAATATTTAAAGGGCTAATGGATAAAGTTTCCAACTCTGGTAATCGGCCAGTATACTACATCCAAGCCAGAAGAACCTAGTAGAATTTGTTTAAAGAACAACTCAGCAAGTTTGACAATGGCCAGACTTAGAAAACATAACAGTAGGCAGATGTATGAAAGAACAACTTCCTGACCAGTCAGAATGTCAACGTTAAGACTATTTTGAAGTCCATTCTACTTTATATTTAGGCACAGTGTTCGCCTAATTGTAGATACGTTCTTTTGACATTAATAAAGACATTAATCGTCAACAGTGTGTCAGCCAATGTTTACTACAGTAGAAGTTTGTTCGTCATCATTCACAATAGAGATAGAATACATCAACTGTCAGTTTGCTGCCGCCCCATCCATCTTCATAACATCTTTGACACACGATCATAAGTCGTTGCTCCACGCAGCATTTGCTCTCACGATTAATCAAATCATACCTGGGTTGAACACTGCCACATTAAATTTCGGATAAAAGGTTTCACACCTGTATCGCATATTTTGTTGAAGCGTAGATCTGCAAGAATAAGCCTGCTGCAAATGAAAGTGTGAGCTTGTTTTTCACAATAGACAGTGTGCAGCTAAAAGTGATCATAAAGCAAGAAGTTTGGCAGTATTCGTATTTCTAACACCAGAAGAGATACGATTAAAGGAGAGAATAATTCATTGTTCTAGAACGAAAACCTCTGCTAAATGGAAATGCCACAAAACAGAAGAAACTGCTTGATTTGCAGAGGTGTAATTAATAACTTCTGACATTGACAAGGTAACCTGAGGCAGAAGCTTCATCATCAAAAATGAAAAAAAAAAAAGACATTAAAATAATAAATGGTAAAGGAGGATGTGACCCATGTAGTTCCGGGAAGGTTTTGAGAAACAAAGAAAGAAAAGGCCAACTATTCCCTCAGGGAGTAATATATGATTAATTTGAGGCTGTCCATATATATGGGGGGGGGGGGGGCTGGCTGGCAACCTCGTCATGTAAAACAAAATTCTACAGAAACCACTGCTGCAAGAGCACATCAATGCTTTAGTGCAGGCTTCCTACAAACAGGAGGGGAGTCAGCTACAGCAATGGCTCCATGCTCCTTAGGGAGGGGAAAATGAATATGAGTGAAAATAGGATATGACATTTGTTATGATAGTTTTGTTTGTGTGCCATAACCTGTTCATTAGGGAGGGGAAAATGAATAATAGTGAACATAGGATATGACATTTGTTATGATAGTTTTGTTTGTGTGCCATAACCTGTTCATTAGGGAGGGGAAAATGAATAATAGTGAACATAGGATATGACATTTGTTATGATAGTTTTATTTGTGTGCCATAACCTGTTCATTAGGGAGGGGAAAATGAATAATAGTGAACATAGGATATGACATTTGTTATGATAGTTTTGTTTGTGTGCCATAACCTGTTCGTTTTGGAGGGGAAAACAAATACGAGTGAACATAGGATATGACATTTGTTATGATAGTTTTGTTTGTGTGCCATAACCTGTTGACTCACACTTATTGTTTACAGTAATATGCTGATTACTATGTCTGTTTTTTCTTCAGCTGCACGACCTGATGAGTCGTCAGGAGGAATTGAATCTAAAGCGCAGGGAAACTGAAAAGAAGCTCTTTGAGGCACAGACTAGAGATAACAAAGGTATATATATGCATATATGATGATATTGTTTTGTCCTGTGATGTTTGAAATGTCTTAAAACCCTGTTTTTCACCATATGCAGTAATGTTTGTTTGTGTCAATTGTTATCTTGTATGACAGAAAGCATATGTCCTTAACTGTTGTACACTGATGTGTGCGTCAACATTTATCTTGTGCATATGTATGTGTGAATGTGAACTCTTGTCTTATACATTGATGTTTGCGTCAACATTTGTCTTGTACATGTGTCTTAATTGTTATCATTGTACGAAGTTCAGCGTTTCAAGACTGGCTTTATTTAAAATGTATTTGTGTGACTTATTTCATTGATTGACATGTCATATTTTTATTTTTAAATCATATATTTACTTAACACTTTTTAGTTTGAGTCCCATAGTTGATTATTACAGAAAAAAGTTATTTGAAAAATGAAAATATACTGAATCATATATAAAATTTCTCCTACAGGCGACTAACAAGATGTGCATAGGAATGATAACTGTTGCGGTCCATTCTAATGATGTGTTGATCAGAATTCTGTATAGTTAGCAAATGTCCAAATGAACTCGCAACAGTTAAATCAACGAAGAAATTTAGATCACTCCTGGTTAACGTTTTTAGAATTTATTGACATCATACAACATTGAAACTCCATATTTTGATATAATAAAAGCAAGCCGTCTTTCATAGGCCAAATGTACTAGGCCATCATAATACATGAATGGTAGACAAATGTGCCATCCGTTTAATTCCGACTGTCCGCGACAATATAACTTGACTAGATCGTCAAAATGTTAAATCAAAACTCTACTACTTCTCTGTTAATTCACACAGGAGTCCAAGGCATGCAATATCTCAAACATTCTCCAATAGCATGCATAAATATTGGACATCAAACACTCGAGCAGGAGCTCACAGAATACACGTCTTGACATATTGGAATACACAGTCGAAAGAGAACCAAAAGTGACCGTTACTTCTGCTCATGCACGCAAATCAAC
Source organism: Oreohelix idahoensis (assembly GCA_024509875.1). Lineage (NCBI taxonomy): Eukaryota > Metazoa > Mollusca > Gastropoda > Stylommatophora > Oreohelicidae > Oreohelix > Oreohelix idahoensis. The sequence continues at coordinate 682,629 of JAMPIV010019430.1, read as the reverse complement.
GTAATCTAATATTTTAACCCTACATCATAAATCAATTCGGTGGTGCTGTTTCAATAGCGCTGCGTTTTAGTGCTGCTCCCTTTTAGCACAGCAGTGTTTCACTAATGAACGCAAAGCTATGTGAAAACAGGCGTAACAGTAACCTTATCATGTAAAACAAATTGATACAGAAACCGCCGCTACAAGAGCAAGTACCTTGATGCAGGCTTCCTTGCCATGGGGCTAACTACAGTGGTGGCACCATGCTCCATTAGGAGCAAACAAAGAGATGAATGTAAATAATTTGCTCGTTTTCATCTGTCCATAACGCTCTTTGAACTTGAAAAACTTTTAGCCTCATTGCTTTTGCAATAGGTTTCATTTAGCAGTAAAATTGAGAATAAAACAATTTACAAAAAAAAAAAAAACAGATGACTGGAAGAAAAAAAACTTTCACCCAGCTTCTTGGAATTAAAACATATCAATTCATGTCATTCTGTCCCTAACACCCTTTGAATCTGAATAGTTCAAAGACTATACAAGCTTTTGACCTCATTCCTTTTGCAATAAGTTTCATTTAGCTGTAAAACATTCCAAAAATGTTCCGACTGATTTTCAAATTCATGAATTTATAAGCGGCTGAAAGTTTATAAGAAGCTGAGAATAAACAAACAGGCGAAGGATTGCTATAAGAAAATTTCGTGAATCCATCGGCAGGGTCTTCTTCTCATCTCTTTGTTCCACTGGCTGTTGTCATCAGCTTCACATTAGTGATCTTATCATACCACTTTAATCCTTCTATTCTACACAAGCACACATTTATGAAAGTTGTAATTTATATGCATAATTATATAATCTACAGCTCGGGCAGCTCTGGTTGCTGTAACCACTGGTCGTCAGTTTGTTGAACATAGTCTTGCCACACAGCAGGCTATGATAGAGGCAGAAATGGGAGCTGCTGCTTGGGAGATGAACGGAGACGAAGACGAAAGTGGCGACATTGGGGAAGACAGACAGCTGAAGTCAAATATTGTTGGGTATCCAGAATCAGATGATGAGGATAATTCCAAGGTGTGTGAAGTGGAGAGCCTTCCAAAGGAGCTGCTTGAGCTGAAGAGACAGTTAAACTATCTCAGGAATGAGTTTTCTCAGGTGTGAGAGGGAAAAAAATTTTACAGTCTCATGACAGAATATTATTTTGTACACTGTCATTTTTTATTTTTGTGTGTGTTAACATGTTATCTAAAGAAATGTTTCAAGTTACTATTTGTTTACATTTTTAAGAAATTGATTTTTGTGGGAGGTTGGGGGGAGGGGTTGTTGTCAATGCTAGAGATTTTTGAAACACTTATTATAAATTCCGACTCCAGTGGTTTTAAGAAAGAAATAAATAGCTTTAACTTCAATCAGTAGTAAATAACTTAATAAAAGAACATGAATACCATTGCAGGCAAGTGAAGCACCCAAAAATGTGGAATGTGAAGAAGGTCGACAGCAGCTACAAAATAAACTTCAGGAGCTGCAGAACAAGAAATCTCGCATGGATTTGTTGTTGCAAGAATTGCAGAAGCTTCATTCACAGCCGCTTGATAATCTCAGAAACAAAGGTAAGACTCTACAGAACTCTAGTTAGGTAGAAAGCATTGGAGATTGTTTATAGGAGTAGGGAGAATCGAGTAGCTACCACCATAGTGGCCCAGCATGATTCTCCCTGTGATGAAACATGTTGAGAACCCAGGATTGCACACTAAGCTTGTGAGAATCACTTGAGCCCCAGACCACAAGGTCTTGCACCTGAATATAGCAGACGGACATTGTGTCTAGGTTGAAAACGAGGCATAACTCCTAATTAAATTTAAAAAAAAAAAAAAACCAACCAATACTTGAGCCCAGTCTGAACTCTGGCTTTTACCAGATTGGCTCTGTGCAGGAGGATCTCACAATGAAAGATAAAAGAGAGGGGACCTGCAAAATGGCTCTGTGCAGGACATGATGATCCTTGGGAGAGCCCAGAACCTGTGGACATTATTTAGCCCTGCATATGCGGAGAGCCCATATGGATGGTGAGGAATGCACATTATACCATCTCCCTCCCCCCGTCTAGGCTTGAACAAGAGCCGTGGGGAGCCTTTAAATGCGTATATGCAATGCCAATTGGTTTTATGCAATAAATAAATAGTGGTGAAATAGTATTAGAAATTAGGTCTTGCTGTAAGTGTCTCACAACTCTCACGTGTTTTTCATCATGGCATGACTTAAAGCCACATGTAGGGACAAGTCGTAGACTTAGCTTTTCACCCCCGGCTGATAGTGAAGTAGTGGTTAGTTTTCTTCCGGTGACGTTGCCCCCGAAAGAGTCTTGGAATGGGGTTGAGTTTTTTCGGATTTGCCTTCAACTGTGCTTCGACTCCGTTATTGCTGCGCTCGAGATGACGTCGTGCTAGGGCTCCACCATAGACAAGACAAAATAGCGACGGCTCCAAAATTTTCTAGCTTGAGACAAGCCTTAGGCCGTCCCTGCCCTGTCACCTCAGATTTTAAGTCCCTCATCATCATATGTTAAGTCTAATCTTGAAATCAAGTTTCTCGATTTTAGATATGCGTTATTTTAGACATGTTTCAATTGAAATTAAAATCATCCCACTGGTATCATTACCTTGTTGCAGTATGACTGGCCAGCTTAAACACCATGAATTATGCTTGAGTACCCTGACAACCCCCCAAGCAATGCCAGCCGGAGTTGTATTCCTGTCAGGACGAACGCAGAAGAAGAAGAAGAAAAACTAATTTAGTTATGTATCACATAAAATCACATAATTTGTTTTCACAGAAACAAACCCTCAAGCTAGCAGTGACCAACCACCCACCTCAGTTGCCACAAATATCCCAGCCACCCAGAAGCAGCCACAGCAGAAGCAGCCTGCCAGAATTGTGCTGCCTTATGTCTCCACAAACACAGTACAGCCTACCAACCACCAGACAAGGACCGTTGCAACGACAGTTCCCACGCCAAGTGATGTGGTGGATAATGCTATCGCATCATTTGCACATCTGGCTAGAGAGGCCAATGATGAACAAGAAAAGGAGACCACAGAGGCAGGGGTGGTCCTGGAGATGCAAGAAAAACTGAGGTATGTATTTGTTTCACCTTTAGCTAAAAGTGTGACTGTAAAAGTTTTAAAATATTATTCTGTTAATAGCTAGCAGAAATATGGTACCTGTTATTTATTACTATATTACCAAAAAGCTCCAGACTTTCATTAATATGGGGGAGGGGTGGTGTTGAAGTGGTGTGACAAGATCACTAATTTGGAACTGATGACAAGTGCCAGTGGAACAAGAGATGAGAGAGAATAAGACACTGGCAGTGGATAGGACAAACACTGAGAAAACCTGTTGATAGCATCACCAGATGATCATTTTTCTGGAATCCCCAGCTTGGGAGAGGTAGGGGGAGAGACCCGTAGACAGATGTGAAGGGGATAATCTTGATCTGATGGCATGGAACGTGAAGATTTGGCATAAGTTTGTTGAAGGCTTATGCACCTTGGGGAGCTAAAGGGTGATGATGATGACCATTGCAGCACTGATTCAGCAACTTACAAACACTTAGCACATTTGTACACCATCTTTGTTCAGCACCTTAGTTTAATTGATATTTTGGGTGTGTGTAGTTGCTCATGTAGGTCTGAGGGGACAAAGAAAGAATTGGGCTATTGCCAGGGCCGGAACATCCATTAGGCTAAGTAGGCTGTAGCCTAGAGGCCCGGAGCTCTTTGGGGCCTGTGCAAAGTTAAATAAAAAATGCATAGATTTATGTACAAAAAGAAAATTTTTGTACTTTGCAATCACATTCATAACGTTCTAAAAAAGGCAGTAACAACAAAAATAGCTTAAAAGACATAATGTTAAAAAAAGTTAGTTGCTTATCTTTACAGGACGTGGCAATCAACCCCAGCTTTTATTGGCTGTTTGTGATTTTTCTAGGCAATTTTTTTCATTCAGTAGTTTGCCATTGCTTTCTGAACGGTACGGCGCTTATACCATTGTTAAAAATCCACACAAAGCGATCTGCTACCAAACCGCCTGCAGCATAATAACCGCCTGACATAATGTATCCCGGCAAAACCATAACGGTGCATTAACTATTTGCTATACTTACTTACTTACTTACTTAGTCGTTCCCCTTCTACCGTGAGGTGTAGAGGTTTGGAAGAGAGAGCGCCAGACTATCCTATCGGCTGTCTTCCTCCTGGCCTGGTTCCATTCTAGTCCTTGATCCTTCAAAGATTGTCTAATGTTGTCCTCCCAGCGGACTCTGGGTCGTCCTCGGGGTCTGGATCCTTGGCTCTTTGTTTCCCATGCTTGTCATGGTATCCGATCTTCTCCCATTCTGCAGACATGGCCAAACCATCTTAATTGGGACTGTTCTACTTGGGTCTGCAGGGGGTAGGATTTAAGGCCTTGACGTATCGTCTGGTTGCGTACCATGTCTCTTCTTGTTACTTCAACCACCTTCCTCAGATATCTCATTTCTGAGGTTTGGATCTGGCTTTTATGGGTTGAAGTCATTGCCCATGACTCGCATCCATATGTTAAGACTGGGACATAGGTGGAGCGGTATACAGCCATCTTTGTTTTCTTACCAACCTCTCTCTCTTGCTGAGGAATCCTCGATTTATGGCCTGAAAAAGTCTCCCAGCTGCTGCTTTTCGAGTGGCCAACTCTTCTTTGATGCCTCCCTTTCGGTCTATAATAGCTCCGAGGTATTTAAAGTGGTCGACCTGCTCCAGGACCTGTTCTCCCAGCTTAATCTGATGTCTTCTTTCTTCTCGTGATATCACCATGGATTTTGTTTTAGAGCTGCTTATGACCATCCCTCTCTTCTCCAGCTCTTCCTTCCAGACTTGCAGGTTGGATTGGAGATGTGCCTCTGATTTAGCAATCAGGGCAACATCATCAGCAAATGCCAGCTCTGAAATATAGACCTGTCTCATCTTCCAGTACCCCACTGAATACTTTCTTGTTCTCTCCTTACATGCCTTGATGACATCGTCCATAAGGAGTATGAAGAGGTAAGGTGATAGGATATCACCTTGTCTTACACCAGTGGTGGTCCTGAACTCTTCTGACTTATGGTTTGCTGTCCTCACATAATTTCTGCAAGACTTGTAAAAGCTCTGTATAGCATGAATCAGAGGTGCTGGAATATTCTTCCTTGCCAAGCAGTCCCAAAGTTTGCTCCAAGGGACCCTGTCAAACGCCTTTTCCAGATCTATGAAACAACGATGGATCACTCTTGTACTCAAGGGCCTTTTCACTCAGCTGTCTGAGTGTGAAGATTAGGTCTTGAGTACTTCGGTTTGCTCGGAATCCGCACTGGACCTCATCCAATTGTGGCTCAGCTAGGCGTCGGAGTCTCTGCTCTAGGATTCTAGAGTAGATTTTTCCAGGGACACTGAGAAGGGATATGCCTCTATGGTTTCCACACACTGTCGATTGTCACCTTTTTTGAAAATTGGTGTTATGATGGCGATCTCCCAATCCTTTGGTATGGTCTTGTTGCACCATGCTGCCTGTAGGACCCTTAAGAGTAACAGGTCGCCTGATGCTCCCATGTACTTAACCATTTCTGGTGTTATACCATCATGCCCTGCTGCTTTGCCCATCTTGATTTTCTCCAGTGCTGCCTTCAGTTCTTCCATCTTTATGTCATCTTCATCACCATTGGTTTCCTCTTCTGTGCTAGTGGTTATCATTTCTGATGTTTTACCTTGCTCACCATCAAGGAGTTCTGAGAAATATTCTTTCCATCTTTCCATTACTTCCTTCGGGGCAGTAAGCAATTTGCCTTGCTTGTCCTTTATAAATTTGAGAGGGCATTGTTTTTCCTTCCTCATGTTCTTTAGGGTCTTATAGAACAATTTCTGGTTTTCTTGTGCATCTTTTTCTAGCTTTTCTCCAAATTCTTCCCAGGACTTCTGTTTTGCTGCTAGCACTTTGTTCTTTACTTCTGTTCTGAGTGTCACATATTCTCTATATTTTTCCATTTGTCCTGTTGTGTTTTTAGCTCCTAAGTATTGTTTCCATGCCATTTTCTTCTCTCTTATTTTCTCTTTGACTTCCTCTGTCCACCAAGGTGTCCTCTTTCTCTGGTTCCCAAGTCGGACTTCTCCACATGCTTCTGCAGCAGCTGTCTTTATGATATCCTTGAATTTAATCCAGAGGGTTTCCAAGTCATCAGGTTGTTCTTCTGTGTTGCTCACCAATGCAGCAATAAGCCCCTGATATCTGGTCTTAATTTCTGGCTCTCTCAGCTTGTAGGTCCTAATGCTCATTTCTCCTGCTCGTTTATTTCGTTTCTTGCGTGATGTTGAGCAGTTCCTAGGCTGAGCAACTCTTTCAGTTGTTCGTTTGATTGTTAGCAGGTAGTGATCACTTCCAATCTCTGGCCCCCTCCAGACTCTTGCATCTCGGACATATTTGAATGAGCTTCTCCGAACAATGGCATAGTCGATCACTGACTTCTCATTCTTTGTTGGTTCACATCTAGTGTATGCATGTATGCGCTTATGGGGGAACTTTGTGTTTGTAATGATCAGATTCTGCTCACTGCAGAATCTAAGGAGTCGCTTTCCATTGTCATTGAGAGTATCTTCTCCATATCTTCCGATAACTCCACCCCATCTAGCATGGTCATTTCCAACTCTGGCATTAAAATCTCCGGCATGATAACTTCATCTAGGCAGTCATCCACTGTCCTTTGAAGCAGCTCGAAGAATTCCTCCTTGACCTCTGCTCTCTCATCCTCATTTGGCCCATACACTATGACCAGGTTGACTATGGTTTCTCCTTCTTTTAGTTTCACAACCATAATGCGCTCTGAGACAAAGTTCCACCCCTTGATACTATCTTTTTGATTTTGGGCCACAATGCAACCCACACCCCCTTTAGCTCTTTCGGATATGGGTACACCACTGTAGAGCAGCGTGTTGCCATTGAGATCCATGACTCCTTGTCCTTTTTTCTTTGTTTCCGTTATAGCCAGGATTTCTAGTTTTGCTTTCCTCATCTCTTCCACCAGCTCCTCTTCCTTCCCATTTATACTTCTTGTGTTCAATGTTCCATAAGTCGTAGTCCGTAGTCCGTTCCAGTTCGTCGCCTTTAGAATCAGTCCGGTTTTCTCTCTTGTGTTACTCGTAATCATGGTTTAAAGCAGCGGTGGCCAAACTACGGCCCGCGGGCCAGAACCGGCCCGCCAACCAGTTTTGACCGGCCCGCCAACCTGTTTTGGCCGGCCTCTTATTGTTGATTGAAGCCACACTCTTCACAATGAAATAACACACAAATGCATGTTTGAAACATATAATTACATGTCATATTACAAATTACAAAACAAATTAAAACAACAGATTCATTATATATATATTTTTTTACAGTAATTTCAGTCCGAAGGCTGGTATGCATGTCTTGGCAGATGTGCAGTACAGTAGTTTGCCGTTGCTTTCTGTACGTGGTTCATTATATATGTAAAACTAAATCTCAGAACGTTATTTTTTAAGGATTTTATAGGTCTGGCCCTCTGGTGTTACCCTTTACCATAATCTGGCCCTCGGCCAACCTTAGCTTGGCCACCACTGGTTTAAAGCAAACAGGTGATTGGCCTGTTGTGCCTTTGCATGGTGGAGGGGCTGCCTCCTTACGGCCTCCATGCAGGCCGCCCTCCTCCTTTTTCATCCGGGCTTGGGACCGGCATAGGCGGAGTTATTTGCTATACTAATAAACATTAATAACAAATAATTACTAATAAAAGAGGTAAGCAGTGCTAACAAGCTAACACACCATTCTATTAATAATAATAGTATATACCATCACTATGCTAAGGGATTTGAGAAAAAAAAAATTGAAATTATTGCCTATTAGTTGAAGGAGGCTCAAACACCAAAAGGGGATCCAAGACGCATCAAAAGTGAGGAATGCAGTAAGCGACCCATAGCTTGACTGCCTGTGTCAGGGTCAGCGAACCAGAGCTGACCAAGACCCTACTCCACCTCCATATGGTGGTCCTGGAAACAAGCTGCATCACTGCAGTCTGGCTGAGGAGTAGGGATCGAAGAGGGAAGGCAAACCCAGTCCCAAAAAATTCCGTGCAGAAGTCAGATGTGTCGGCTGAAAGGCGCAAATACCGCAGCTTCGCTGTAAATGGACACAACGCAACCAACGTCCTTTTCAGGACAAACGAGGAAGAAGAAGAAGAAAGACCAAAAGGCCTAGAGGCTCTTCTTGGCTTAATCCTGCCCTGGCTATTGTTGTGTCAGGCATGTCTTAAGAGACGACTAACATGGTTGGTCATGAGGCTGGCAGCCTTATCATGTCAAACAAATTGCTACAGAAACGACCACTACAAGAACACATAAATGTTGTGGTGCAGGCTTCCTGCAGGGGGGCTCAAATCCATTGGTTGCTCCATGCTCCATAGGAAAAGGGTCCTGTTACACGCCCATTGAGGCATATTGGGAATATAGTGTTAGGCCCATATTTTCTTGACCATCGGCACACTAGGGGTGATGTGGTCAGCATCACGCCGGCCGCCTTAACCTTCCAGAGTTGCTCTGGTACACAATTCATGAGGCTGGGTCGACCCCGGAGCCGTTTGCGGTCTAAAACATCCCACCTCAACTGTGGAATAAAACCGTGGACCACTGAACTAGGAAGCCAGTGCACTAACCACTGCGCTACCATGGCTCCTAATGGCAACAACAACAAAATCAAGTGATGATGACAATTTTGGATGCTTGGGTTAAAAGAAGAAATTTAAAAAAGAAATATATAGATTTGTTCAAGATCTTTTTGTTTTTTTAAATAAAATTTTGGTGAGGCGTGTCCCATTCAACCTAGTCGGTTATATTAAGGTGCATGTCCAAACATAAAAGACCTTTAGATCTGATAATGTTACTGTCAACTGTAATAGAGGGCAAAGGAAATTTTCCCATGTTTTAGAAGCCAGTTAACGTCAGTGCCAGATTTGAAATCCATATATGTTAATTTGTTTTGAATATTATTTCAAGGAATATTCTAGAAGGTAAAAAAAAATTAAAGGTAACAGGTAGTATTGGAGGGTAGAGTGTTGGAGACTTCCCATATACTTGGTCACAGCTTTATGAGTTAGAGTGACCGGTTGCCTGTTTTTCTGCCTTTGCCTTCCATAACTCATAGCAGAGTCATATACTCATGTTTACAATTGGGTAGACTGGACCATGAGGCTACCAGGTTTTAAACCCAATCCCTTTGCCTTGAGAAGCAAGCAGTCTAATCGTTGTGCCACTTTGCTGCTCATAACACTATAGAAGGACAACACTTTTAAAAAACTAGTCACAGTGCTGAAAATTTACGAGGGGCGTTCAGAAAGTAATGCACCACATCGTTTTTCTCAGCTAATAATGAAGATAGAAGCATGAAATGTTGCACACTTCAAATATGGCATGGGCCAATTGTGTGCACTAAATTGCACCACAACCGGCAAAATAATACGGCTGCCCTAAACCATTGAAATGGAGCATGTTAGCAACTTGCGTTATAAACAGCGAATTGTGATAGAATTTCTTGTTGCAGAGAAGGAAACTGTTGTGAATATTCACAAGCGTCTATGTGATGTTTATGGAAGTTTTGCAGTCGACAGGAGTACAGTCAGTCGCTGGGTTCAGAGAATCAAAGAATCAGGAAGTGGAGATACGGAGCTGCTTGATCGGCCGCGCTGTGGACGTCCTGCCACAGCCACCAACGCAGAAATGTTGAAATGCGCTGAGCGCATTATTCTTACTGATAGGTGAATCACTACTCAACAATTGACTTTACAGCTGTCAGTCCCCATCGAGGCCAGCTCCTTGACGTGGAGATGGGGCTCAAGTACAGCCATCAGCGGCTGAAAAACCAAGACTGGCCAGGCCCTCCCACACTCGAGCAAGACCACAGTCTGCCCTAGCAAGTCAAGGTGCTGAAGACGGAGGCAACCAGCCAAGAGGCGCACCACAGCAATCAGGATGCCACGCACATGCGCTATGGAAGTATGCCTATATCTGCAAAACGTTATGGCACTCGCCCTGTGACGGACACCCATGCAGGCGCAGTGCCGGGCCCTCTGCCTCAGAAGGGCCCAACCCCTACTACTGGGGGTCCTTCTCAATTGCCCCGTGGAGCCAGGAGGCATGAGAATAGAGCTACTGGCCAAGCAAAGAAAAGACCATTTAAAATAATGCACTGGAATGCTGAAGGCGTCAATAGTAAAAAAGACTTCGGTTACAGCAAAAACCCTCAATCCAATAGTGGCAGCTCGGAAAATATCTTGAATAACTACAAAAGACAGGAAGCTCTTTATTTCCAAGTTCGAAACATTATGGTGTTCAGATATAGACCAATATAAGGTTGGTCAAGCGAACTTGGCTGCCAGTTAGGAACTTTAAGAGAAAAGACGCCTGAAATGGTCTCCCATGTACTTAACCATGTGCGTTGCCCCATTATTAGATTTCGCTCAGTGCAGCGCCATTAGTTCTTCCATCGGATGTCATCTTCATTAACCAATGTTTTGTGCTAGTGGTTATCATTTTCTGATGTTTTTTACACCATCCTAAGGCACCTGTAGCAAATATTCTTTCCATCTTTCCGTTTCCTTCGGGACAGTAAGCAATTTGCTTGGCTAGTCGTTTAAATTTGAGAGGGCAATGTTTTCCTGATGAGATCTTTTTCTAGCTTTTCTCCCAATTCCGCCCATCTTCGTTTTGGCTTTACTTCGTCGAATGTCTCATATAGATTTTTTTACAATATTGTCCTGTTTGTTAATGAGAACTTTGTGGGACTTTCTCGTTTGCATTAGCACTTTGAATGCTTCTGCAGGACATTATGACGAGTTCCTTGAATATTTTTCCATTTGTCACTGTCGCTGGGTTTTTAACAAGAAAAAAAAACTTTTTTCTTTCTTTTTCTCTAACATTCACAATATGATGTCGGTCTAGATTGTTCTGGTCAATTTTAATGCGCTGTTTTTAAATCTGCAAACCGTTTTTCTCTATTCAGGTCGGGGATCTCTAGAAATACGCAATGAAGTTTTCTTAATAGTTGAAGGCATACAGTATTATCAATGACATCATTCGTACAAGAAGTATAACAGTTATGAAGGCTTGAATTTCTTTGCAGTCGACTTTCGTCGGTGAATGGCATGTGGTACATCGCGATGAAGCATCCAACAATAATCGGCAAGCATGGTCACACTCCACCGTCCTTGATAGCGTGACTCCATTACGGCGATATCTTGATGGAATTGTTCTCCATGTTCATCGCTGACTTCGCCAAGTTTGTCAGGGAAAAAGTCAAGATGCGAATCAAGCAAATGGATTTTGAGGGACATGTTACAGCCCATAATTCTGTATGCATCTATGCACTGCTTAACAATATGCACATAGTCGACAGATTTATGATTTCCCAGAAAGTTATCGACGATCGATTTGAATGCCATCCATGCGCGAAGTTCACTACCATGTAACAAGTTCTCGAATTGTTTGTCTGCAATAACTTTCCTAATCTGAGGTCCTACATAGATACCTTCCTTTATCTTTGCATCGCTAACTTGCGGAAACTTTTCTCGAAGATAAGTGAAAGCTTTGCTCGTTTTATCTAACGCTTTTACGAAATTCTTCATGAGCCCCAACTTTATATGTAACGGTGGTAAAATGATGCCGTCTTTGTTAACTAATGGCTCATGTATTACATTTTTATGCCCGAGCTGCATACGATCCCTGATAGGCCACACCTTTCTTGCATAATGTTCCTGTCTGTTGCGGCTGTCCCATTCACATAGGAAGCAACAAAATTTAGTATACCCAGTCTGCATGCCCGTGAGAATTGCAATGACCTTTAGGTCTCCACAAATCCGCCATTGGTAGTCATTGTACTTTATTTTTGCCAAAAGTATACCCATATTGTAATAAGTTTCTTTCATATGAACAGAGTAGGCGACTGGAATTGATGAAAATAAATTTCCGTTATGCAATAACACGGCTTTTAGAATAGTTTTGGAAGAGTCGATGAAAAGTCGCCATTCGTTAACTATGTGCTCATGACCGAGGTGCACCATTAGACCGTTTACATCTTTGCAATAGCAAATGCCATCATCCATCTCAAAGTATTGAACAAGTTCTCTGTGTCTATGACGAAATTTAGATATCGGAGTATTGGGCGCTAAAAGATTCCATTCTTTGAGTCGCGAACCGAGTAATTCCGCTTGTCCTTTGGTAAGAGCGAGATCACGTATTAGATCTGAAAGTTCTGAATGGTTAATTAAGTGAACACCATCATTCACCGGTATATAATCCGAGTCAGAATTAGTTTCTAAAGCAGGTAAACTATCACTTTCTGATGGTTCATTCACGTCCAACGGATATTGTTATGGTGGAACTGGGATCGGACACGTGATTGGATCATGAGGAACTGTTTTCGATACCGATTCAATATTTGGATAACCACAGACTTTCTAGTTTTAAAAGTGAAACCATGGATATTTGTCAAGCAGAAGTAACAATCAGTAGCGTGATTTGTCGGTTCACGCCATATTACTGGCACTCCAAAAGGCATCGACTTATGCTTCGGCGATTTTCGTAACCAACCTGCCAATGTATTTGCACAGGTCGAAAAAAACTGCATTTGGCTTCCAAGATTTATTTGCATCATCAACTTTCGAATCGAAATAACGTTCATATGCTTTCTTTAGTAATGGTGTAAAGTTTTTTCTGGTGAACACGATCGGTAAAATATCCGCACACGTAACAGAACAGATCAGCCGAATTTCTACAACTTCTAGAAGCCATATTTCGCTCAGAAATATTTCAAAATACAGTAACTATTTGAAAAAATAGCGTAACATATGTCATGCATCTTTTAGCAGTATAAAAAGTAGAATTATTTTGCATTTTATTAATTTTTAATAAGTTATATAGTAAAAATGAAACGGAGCAAATAACGGTTTCCCAAAAATATATTTATTCACAAATATCTTAAGAACCTGACGTGATAGAGATAAACGGATTTCAGATTTGAAATCAGCGCAACAAACTGACCTAAGAACACTTATTCTTATATAAGAAAGAAAAATGTTGTTTGTCAGTGTAGTCAATGGAGTGGCATCATCCGCAATCACCAAGAAGAAAGAAATTCAAGACAATTCCTTCAGCTGGAAAGGTCATGATCACTGTCTTTTGGGACATTGAAGGTGTGATTCTTGTGGACGTTATGCCAAGAGGAGAGACAATCAGTTCGCAAGCTTACATTAAGACATTGAAAAAACTCAAATCAACGTTTTCGCAGAGTTCGGCCGCATAAGAATCCAGCAGACCTGCTTCTCCTTCACGACAATGCGCGCCCTCACACAAGTCTGGCAACACGGGAAGCAATCACCAAATTGGGTTGGACTGTACTACCCCCATCCACCCTATAGTCCCGATTTGGCACCCTCTGATTTTCATCTATTTGGTCCACTTAAAGATGCACTCCGTGGGACAAGGTTTGAAGATGATGAAGGAGTGATTCATGCAGCGAAGAAATAGCTACATGATCAAGACAAAATCTGGTACGGGCTAGGAATACATGCACTTGTTTCGTGCTGGCATAAAGACGTGCAAGTTGATGGGGATTATATTGAATAATACCGATGTTTACATGACATATCCATGTATATTGTGTATAAATTTCATGCTTTTTGAATAAACAGCTCCTGAGAAAAACGATGTGGTGCATTACTTTCTGAACGCCCCTCGTAGATGCCACATCTGCCTGCAAACATGAATTGTTCCCTGCATTTGCATCATTGCAATAAAACTAGTGTGTGTTTCTTTATTTGTAAAAATGATTCTTCTCTCTTCTTCTTTGATCCTTAGCCGCCGACCGTCAAAGCAGTCAGTGGCCATCACGCCTAGTGGCGTCTTGTAGGGCAAGAACAAATTGATTCCACTTTGCTCGGTCGGTGGCCATCCTTCGTACAGTGCCCCAACTCTGGTTCATTCTTTGCATCTCAGCCTCCACAGTCCTCCACCAGGTTGTTTTTGGTCGGCCTAAAAATGATTCATTAGTTTAAAATAGTAGATGTTAGCACAGTTTGTGTTTGAACTTTTGTTTTATTTTATTATTTATTTAGGCGCTTAAAAGAGGTTAGAAACCAGTTGGATCAACTGAGAAGTCTTGTCCAATACTACCAAGGTCAGAAAGATGATGCTGAAGCCGCAGATGATGGAACCAGCTCACCCACACTGCCAGGATATAGTGATATTGCCTTGTAAGCACAATTGATGCCTTGATGCTCTCATTTTTTGCAAACATTCCAGTACCCTTGGTGCTGGAAACGGATGGATTGATTTGTTTAAAAAAAAATATAGGTCGCATCTCTCCTTTTCGTTCACCAAATTTCACTCAACATAATTGACCCTTTCATTAGATTCATCTAAGTGTTGTAATTCTGTGTTAGTCTTGGAGCCTGATATTAGCCTTTAGCACGCTGCCGGCGAGACATATCGCCGAACGCAACCTATGTTCTGCCAGCTGGAGGCGATATGTGTCGCCTTGCGGCTGTCACCGTTTCTAGCATGAGGACTTGTGTACACGTGATTTCAGCCCCGGATGTTAAGTTCTAATGTTATTTGCAAGAGAGTTAGCTTCCGTTTCCGATCTTAAAAAAGCGATGGGTGTATCCGCATTTATTTTTTGTAAATTTTTTAAATCGAAATGAATCGGCATCAACATGCGGCCATTTTTGCTCTAATTTTATTGGATTCTGACGCCATGCGGTGGGGATGAAATTTTTGTCTTTATAAGCGCTGAAATCGGTTCTCAGAATATGTTTGATGGCCGAGATGGAAACGAAAGTAAAATGGCCTTTCAAGTATGTATAATTTTAGGGATTAGGATTAGGAATATTGGAAAAATTTGGGATTACGGCCGAATGTCACGGCTGGCTAGGGAGTTTGTTGCTTTGCTACTGATGATGGGTGTAACGAAAAGATCGTCATTTGATTTGTATTGCTCTATTGGTCAAATGACTTTCATTGAGATGCAAGGGATATGGACTCTTCGTTCGTTGGTCATTTTTTTAATTTTTTTTTTTTAATTTTAAAATTAAAAAAAAAAATTTTTTTTATTTTTTTTTTTATTTTTTTCGTTTTTTTTCATCTTTCCTTTCCTCTCTTCCTATCACATCTAACATGTACACAAACAAATTTTATATCATCAGATTCATCATTCATTCATTTCTATACAATCTAAAAATTAGAGCAATTGACCAAAAAAACAAAAAAACTATAGAATTTACAAGTCACCCACTATAAAAATGGGGCGTTGTGAAAAAGAATGCAGTGGTTGGGCAAGTTTTCTGAATTTTTATGCAGCGTGCTAAAGGTTAGGAAGCAAAGAATAGTACCACTTCACCCCACCAGGCATGCCATAAATGACAAATGTGAAGATTGTGTACAGTGCTAGCTACCTCCTCATGTAAAATACGTTTTAATGAGCCACAGAAAATATTTATCGGGAAATGTTGCTGGTTTTGGTTCTCTTATTTTTGGGCAAACTGTAATTCTGGCTCCCCACAAATTATTTGCAGTGATATGTTTCTTAAATTGGCATGCATATCTTTAAAACTGAATTCATTTCTCTTTTCACTTGTGTGGATCACATATCTCCCCCCCCCCCCCAGTGCAGCTGGTCTCCTTGCAGGAAGTCTACACTAAAGTGTTCATGTGCTTTTTCGGTTGTGGTTTCTGTAGCATTTGGTTTGTTTTGATACAGTTGACAGCCCTCTTCATCATTATTATTTTCCTTTTTGCTCCCTATGGAGTATAGAGCCACCACTGCAGCTAGACCCTCTTGTTGGAAGCCTACACAAAACATTTACATGGTGAGGTTGCCAGCCTCATGCACAACCTCATGCTAATCGCCTTGCATGATTGGCCAGAAGAAGCAGTAGGCATGTTCTGTCTTTGCCTCTTCAGCGATCCCCTAGAACTGCATGAGGTGACAGCCCCCATTCACAGCCTGAAATGTTGTTGCCTCTTGCAATGCCTGAGGGATCAGTGGTCCTAGTTTGTCTTTGTCTCTTCAGAGACTTACAGAAACTACATGGGGCAATAAAACAACACAATAGTCAATATAACATTGATGTTTAAAGAACAGTTCTGCCTAATCGTAAATTCAGAAATTTCTTCATGTTTACAAAAAAACTCTTCCAGTTCCGATCGCACTTTACATTCCGGAGGCATGCCTGTAATTTGAGATTTATATCAATTGAGATATTTTCTCCACTCAGACAGCTGAGTGAAAAGGCTCTTGAGTATAAGAGTGAGATCCATCTTTGTTTCATAGTTCTGGAAAAGGCGTTTGACAGGGTCCCCTGGAACAAACTTTGGGACTGTTTAGCAAGGAAGAACATTCCAGCACCTCTGATTCATGCTATACAGGGCTTCTACAAGTCTTGCAGAAATTATGTGAGGACAGCAAACCATAAGTCAGAAGAGTTCAGGACCACCACTGGTGTAAGACAAGGTGATATCCTTTCACCTTATCTTTTCATACTCCTCATGGTTGATGTCATCAAGGCATGTAAGGAGAGAACAAGAAAGTATTCAGTTGAGTACTGGAAGATGAGGACAGGTCTGTATTTCAGAGCTGGCATTTGCTGATGATGTTGCCCTGATTGCTAAATCAGAGGCGCATCTCCAATCCAACCTGCAAGTCTGAAAGGAAGAGCTGGAGAAGAGAGGGATGGTCATAAGCAGCTCTAAAACAAAATCCATGGTGGTATCACGAGAAGAAAGAAGACATCAGATTAAGCTGGGAGAACAGGTCCTGGAGCAGGTCGACCACTTTAAATACCTTGGAGCTGTCATAGACCGGAAGGGAGGCATCAAAGAAGATTTGGCTACTCGAAGAGCAGCAGCTGGGAGACTTTTTCAAGCCATAAATCGAGGATTCCTCAGCGAAAGAGAGGTTGGTAAGAAAACGAAGATGGCTGTATACCGCTCCACCTATGTCCCAGTCTTGACATATGGATGCGAGTCATGGGCAATGACTACAATCCACAAAAGCCAGATCCAAACCTCAGAAATTAGGTATCTGAGGAAGGTGGTTGAAGTAACAAGAAGAGACATGGTCCGCAACCAGACGATACGTCAAGGCCTAAAATCCCACCCCCTGCAGACCCAAGTAGAACAGTCCCAACTAAGATGGTCTGGCCATGTCTGCAGAATGGGAGAAGATCGGCAACCACGACAAGCATGGGAAACAAATAGCCAGTGATCCAGACCCCCAGGATGACCCAGAGTCCGCTGGGAGGACAACATTAGACAATCTTTGAAGGACCGAGGACTAGAATGGAACCAGGCCAGGAGGAAGACAGCCGATAGGATAGTCTGGCGCTCTCTCTTCCAAACCTCTACAACTCACAGTAGAAGGGGAACGACTAAGTAAGTAAGAGATATTTTTTTCATAGAAATTCTTTCATTACAATTAGGGAGATGCTTCTGCACAACAGATTGAAATAATCAGTCAAAATTTTGTAAAAAAAAGCCTAGGGAAAATAACATAAAACAGAACAAACACAAAATAAAAACTTAAAAATATGAATTTTAATCAATAGAACATCATCTGTGAGAGAGTTTTATCAGTATTAGAGATCTTTTCCACTATTTTTTCCCTGCTCGCATTGTTTTGAACTCTCATAAATTGAGCTCGCGTAAATTGTGATTGCACTGTACAATATTTTTCTTGAGGAAGCACTGATTCTCGTCCCTTGGCTCTTAGAAGCCAGGAAAAAGTAATAGAAATTAGTGTTATTAAGGTGTGAAAAGACCCATGCAAAATTGGTACATTGTCAAGAATCACACTTTTCACGTACTTTAGGTAAATTGAATCAATTCTTTCTGCAGACATACATGTTTAAAATGGTGGTCTTAAAAAAAAGTTTCTTTTATTTTAACTCCTTGTGTAGCATACAGATAAATTAAATTGCTCCAATTTGTACCTGCCTTCTGTAAGCCAGCCTGGTTCATTCCAAGTCTTTCTGACTTTGTTAACTCATTCTCTATCGCTCTTCTCAGTGTTACCCTAGGCCTTCTTTTTCCCATAGAATACCATTGGGATATCTGTTTATGGGCCTTCTGCATAACATACTCATGTATTGTTAATCCCCAATGTATTAAATATTTTGTGTTTGTGGTGGTGGGAAGAAGTGCCATAATGCAAGTACCGAACACACTGCATGTAGCCACAGGTACTCAAATACAGTTGACACTAGCTAGCCAGTCACACAGTTAGGGTTATGGTTAGACTTCATTAAGTAACATACACAGAAGCCATCACAGCAAGAGCACATGAATCCTTTGATTCTGGCTTCCTCCACTGCTGCAGTGGTTGTTCTGTGCTCCGTGTGGAGCAAACAAAGGAAAATAAATTATTTCTTTATTTGGTCATCACTTTCAGCTCTATCCATGAAGTCCTGGTCACTTCACCAATCTCTTCTACTTCGCCAGATTAGTCAGACACACACACACACAAAATGCCTCATTAGTATCATGGAAGTATCTTCCATGCCACGTAAGTATCATGTGGATATTCCCTCACATGCAGGTTTTATGTGGATGATTTCAGACACAGACAAGCTAGTACTGAAGTTAGAGAGAGCCATTCATCACTGCAACAGCAGCAGTCACAGAAACAGCAACAGGTTCAGGAGATGGCGAGGCTGCGCACACAACAGCAGCTGCAGCAACGGCGACAAGGAAAAGAGGGCGGGGCGAACACATCCTCATCCATACACAATACAGTCCAGATGCCCAATCTTGCAGGTAATGTTTTTATATCAGTGATTCCTTGTGCCCATAGTGATGCATATTAGTTTTATGAAGTTCATGAATACTGTTACATTAGTAAAAGTTATATGTTACATTAGTTACTTTTTCTTTTCTCTTTTTTTGCTTCTTATGTAAGCAGCAGGTCACCTTCCAGGAAGCCTGAATCAAAGTATCCATCTGTTCTTGCAGTGATAGTTTCTATAGCCTTTTTTACATGATGAGTGTACCGGACCCCCGCACACATTAGCTGCTGCTAGTACACTGATATTGCTGCTACTTCTCATTTCTGCTGTGCAGGAAAAGCAAACACTAATGAGGTTTTTATCCCCTCAGAATGTAATATTCTGGACACACGTTATTAAAGTTTACATAATTGTAATCAGTTTATCATATTTCACCAGTCTGTTAGCAAGCTATGCTTGCTTTTCATTTGCTAAAATACTAACAGCCACTAAATACCGTGGGCCATTTAATATTCTTTACTTTAACTTTATCCTTTTTCGGTTCTCTCTTGCCATGTCTATCCATCTGTCTGTTTATGTTCCCCATGCACCTGAAACCAGGTTTTCTTCTACTGTAGGCACGTAGTGATAATTGTTTGGGTTGCATTCTCATGAGATTGCCAGACCACTTAATTATCTTGTTACTCAAGATACTTGATGCAGGATGTATATGTAGTGCCTACAATTTTTCTTGTGCGACCATTTCTTTCTGTCTCTTCTATTAACATTAATGGCTCTTAAGCATTTCATCTTGCCTGACGTGATTTTTCCTTTCCTGTGCTCTGGTTACGTACCGTGTTTGATACTAATGGCAAAGAGTTGGTAAAAATATACCATTTATCAATTGTTGTTTAGTTTCTATAATGATATTTTGAGTGTACAGCTGGCAGAGTGGTTAATGTGCTGGCCTCTTGTGGCAAAAGTACCGGGTTCAAAACATGGTGTCACGCTCCAGTCTACCTAGCTGTAAATGGGTACCTGACTCTACTCTTGAGTTAGGGAAGGCAAAGAAACTGGTCACCCTGCCCCTCAAAGCTGGATCTTCGCTCCCCTACGGCAATATCTGCTAAGGAGCTATCTTTACCTCTTTTAATGATATTTAGGTGTTTGAACAGTGGTGACAGTTGGTAGGTTATTGCAATGGCTTTTTGACATCTTATTACAATTTCTGTGTCAGGTCTTCCATTTTCTCTTCCTAGATATTCAAACTCTAAACCTGTTTGAGCTGACCATTGTTGACATGTAATTAAATACTAACAGCCACAAAATACTGTGGGCTATTTAATATTTCTTAAATGTAGGTTAATGGTTTGTTATTTTTTGTTTAGGGACAGATCAAGGTGGTGAACTTTCAGATGAGGACAATGCATCTGTATCCCATACTGAATCTCAGTGGTCACATTTAGGACCTTGGGATGATGACCCTGAAATACAAGAGAAGGTCAGGTGAGTTCAATTTAAGCAGAGAAACCCTGTCTCCAGATTTAATCCATAGATTCATAGGGGGAGAAAGAATTGGATCACTGTGCCCTACCAATCATATCATTGTTGTTGTTTAACTAAGGCTGCTGAGTTTGTCACTCTTTCTGTCAGTGCAAAGTTGAAGAATAGATATAAAACATGCACAGATATTGTGTAGATTTGTGACCTAAGGTACACTATTTTTTACCTTTTTAGGAAGCTCCGGGCTGCCAAGGAGAAACTGCGTCAACTCCAGGATCTGGTTGCCTTTGTCCAGCAGTCTCCAGATACTGCTGGGACTCTCCCTGAAAACCTTGGAGATTTAGCTGCCAGTGTTGAAGGTGAAGCTGTTTCACACGCTACTCAAACAGATGACCTCAGTGTGTCTGTCAGTGAAGGAGAGATTCCTTCAGAAACCCAGAGAATTCCACCAAAGTAAGTGGCCGTTATACATTTTCTTTCTTTATGTTAATGGCCATGGATCTCAGTTCTTCTCATCTCTGCAGCATTACCAACAGATTATCTCTGTCAGTTCCCTTTTATTTTCATACAGTTTTTTTTCTCCCTGTAACATCGTTTTGTTTAGTTATGTTGCTGTCCTTCACTTAAGTTTCATACCCATCTGTTTAATGGCTTGTCTGTTGTTTATTGTGTTCATAATATTCTCAGTTATCTTTGTACAATAAGAAAGGTAATGCTGCAGAATTCATGCCTTTGTGTTGCTGTCTTCTGTTTCAGTACATATCATTATCAGCTTATTATTGATTTCTTATTTAGTGCATGAAGTGAGGCTTGACGTAAGGTGCTGTATTTCATCTGGATATGCTGTCACTCCTCATTCTGTATGTACAGGCACATCCTTTATTCATGGCCATTTCTGTTCTGTCTGGCAAGTAACCCGTCAAGAGTTGATGGCAAAGAATTATGGTGTGTGATTTCTGTCCTGAGAAAAGCACTGTTTCTTCTGTATTCAGTTTTTTTCCTATGCATTTCCTTTCACCTTCCACTGAGTGATTAGGTCCATCAGCACACACAGACACTTGAGAACTATAATTAACAAAACCACACTTGTAAAAACTGCAGACAGATGAATGAATTGAAATATGTAAATTACATTTACATTTAAAAGAAACCTATGCCGGAAACAAATGCAGAACATTTGGTTGGAAGGTAATTGTTTTAACCACTAAACCACCGACACGCCATGATATGTTTGGTTTTTTGAAAATCTTAAATATCTCAATGGTTGCCTTCCTCAGTTAGCTTTGCATTACTTGTGGACATGCCAAGCAAATTGTCAGAGAAGATACCATTTGCCCATGCTGCTGGGTGAACAAATTTTATTCTTATAATGTGTGTCTTTCAGTATGTTCCTTTACTGTTGTTTCAGCATTGAGGCCATTTCATTTCTTGTTAGGTCTCTACCAGTCTTATCACTTGCTTTTTTTCACGCATCTCATTTAATTTGTGTTGTTTTGATTTTTTCCATATAACTGTAACTGTTGGTTTAATAATGTAAGAAAATAATAACATTAAATCATTTTTATTTGCTTTTGTTGTCATATCAGGGATGAGTTGAATGGAATAGACAATGCCAGAGCAGAGCTACTGAGGTTGAGGAAAGAGAGATCCATGCTATTGGAGTTACAGAACCAAGTGAAGAATATGCACAATCAGGTACAGATGCTTGATGAGGAATTCTGGAGAAATACGGGAGAGAACAGAGCCAAACTCTGATATGGGCAAGCCAGGTCAGATGGAGCAGATGTCGAGTGGAACAGTTGTCACATGTAAGTATAATAAGTTTTCTGCCCTGTTTAGAAAACTGCATGCTGTAAATAAAAAACACAGCTACTGGTTTTTTAGATCACAGAAGAGTTCTTGAATGTCAGATCAGTTAAGCTCTTTGTTTGAATAAAATTTCTGATTTCAGCAGACCCCTATTCATAACTTGGTTCCTAAGTAACGGTCAAGCCATTGTAAGTCGAACCCTCATTTCCCATGTTGTAAATTAGGGTTTTGTTCTTGGAATCAGATTTCACTTCACAAAAATACCAAAATGAACCACTAAAATGAAATAAAACACTATGTGCATTTACTAAAAGCATTTAATATGTTTAAAAAAAAACTTTCAAAGAATGTGTTAGGTTTTCCCATGTTTTACATAAGGAATTTTCTGACGCTTTGAGTTTTCATATAGTGTTAAGTTTGATAAAAATATCATGATGTTATACAGTTGTCAAGGAAATTACATGAAGGTTAATAAAATCGGGACAACACGAAACAAAAACTTAGTTCAAATATACTGGCACCAAAAACTGGCCTCCTGTCACAATCGCCTGAGAAAATTTGCCCCCAGTACTGAGCTTTCATCTAAATGTGTAAATTACAAAGTCACGCAAAATCTTGAAATAAAGTTCCTTTAAAATCTTCAGAAAGTTAGAGGGAATTGAATATAATTAGATGTGGAGGGAACTGGGTCATCTGAATCTTCATAACTTAATCTTCTGATATGAGAGGTGGTATGAAGAGGCTATATGTTCGATGAAAGGAGGGAAGTCACCGGGTGTGGATAATATCCCAGCAGAGCTCTTGAAATATGGAGGACCAGATATAATAAAAATCATGACAACAATTTGCCAGAAGATATGGAGTACAAAAAAATGGCCAAAAGAATGGACGCAGTCATTAGTAATACCGCTTCCAAAGAAAGGAAATCTAAAAATGTGCAAGAACTACAGAACCATTAGCCTTATTAGTCATCCAAGTAAGGTGATGTTAAGGATACTTTTGAACAGAATAAAACAGAAATCAGAAGAAATCTTGTCAGAGGAACAGGCTGGCTTTAGACCAAAAAGAAGTACCTCAGAACAAATCTTCAATATTAGATTACTTATCGAAAAACATCTCCAACATCAACACGATTTATACCATAACTTCATCGATTTCACAAAAGCCTTCGATCGAGTCTGGCATGAAGGCTTATGGCAAGTAATGAAAAAATTCAATTTTGATACCAACATCATAGATATCATTGAAGCACTATACAAGGACGCAAGCAGTGCTGTTTTTGCAAGCAACGACATTGGAGAATTTTTCAAAACAACTGTAGGAGTTCGGCAGGGATGTATCCTGTCCCCAGTGCTCTTTAATATTTATCTAGAACATATTATGCAAGAGGCTCTCTACGATTATAAATCAACCATATCGATTGGAGGCCGACCTCTGTGCAACCTACGTTTTGCTGATGATATTGATCTGATAGCTGGATCAGAATCAGAACTTCAAGACCTTACCTCTAGACTGGAGAAAGTAACAAGAACGTATGGGATGGAAATTAATATAGAAAAAAGCAAGATATTGGTGAATAGCCATAAGAAACATGTTCCGACCAACATTACGTTAAATGGGCAAACGTTAGAAGAAGTTAACACCTTTAAATATCTCGGGTCCACTATATGCAGTGATGGAAGATCAATTAAAGTAATCAAGACAAGACTTGAGATGGCCTCAGCTGCCATGACAAGGTTGAATGTGATCTGGAAAAGTAACATCAGTTTTCCTGTGAAGATCAAATTATACAAATCACTTGTATTATCTATTCTCTTGTATGGGTGTGAGAGCTGGACACTCACTGCAGATACGGAGCGAAGGATTCAGGCTTTCGAGCATAAATGTTATAGAAGAATTTTGCGCATTTGCTATAAAGAGCACAAAACAAATGTCTATGTTAGAGAGAAGATAAACACCTATGCAGGCCACCAAGAACCACTTTTGTCAACAGTGAAACGTCGAAAGCTTGCCTGGTTTGGGCATGTAACTCGTCATGACTCCCTTTCGAAAACGATCCTTCAGGGAACAGTCGAAGGTAAACGGAGAAGAGGAAGGCAGAGAAAATCCTGGGCTGATAACATCAAAGAATGGGCAGGACACGGTTTTTCCACACTTGTACGCATTGCTGAGGATAGAGAGCAGTGGAGGACCCTGTCTGCTGATGCTTCCACCATGGCACCCCTACGACCCATGACGGGTTACGGGCTGAGATGATGATGATGATGAAGAGATTATGGAAAATCTTTTGAAACTTGGGCTTTGGGTTGAACTTTGAGTGGCCCAGGCTTCTTAAAATAACAATCCAGTGATTTTTTTACTGAAAATGCACTCTTCTAATGATGCATGCTACAAGTGCATTTAAGGGCTTTGTGGAAGATGTGTTTGTTTGGCGGAGTGGTTAAGACAGTTACGGAACAGCTAGATGCACCACGCTATCTATATGAAGAGAAATCATCTACCTGACGGTCATCAATGATATAGCATCTGTCACATCTGATACATGACCTTGAGGTGGTCATATATACGAGTTTGCCTCATGTTCCCGAAGGTCTCTGATGAGACAAAGAAAGAATATGACCACTGCTCCCTGAGGCATGTCGTACAAGGCAACCAGTATGAGGTTGTACATGAGGCTGGCAACCTCATCATGCAAAACAGATTGCCACAGAAACAACCACTGCCAGAGCATGTGAATGATTGGTGCAGGCTTCCTGCCAGCAGACCAACTGCCTTAGTGGCTCCATGCACTGTAAGGAGCGCAAAGGAAAATGATGATAAATGAGTTTGGATGAAAGAGCGAGGATCTTATAGGGGTCTGTTGTGTTGTTATAAAAAAATGTTTCCCCTGCTTGGAATATGAGTTGCAATTTAATGGAAAATGTTTTGCTATTTTTTGGGCAAGTGCACTATTGTTAACTTACTACCATGCTTGAAAAGGACAAGTATCATGCTAATTGACCTATTATATAATTGAAGCTGTTACTTGTTAACATTAAATGTAGTATAGAGTTCTTTGAAGCCATCAGCTTTTTCCAGGTTGTTATTAAACCTTTTCCACCTTGTTATTTTTAATTTCAGTTGCTTCAAATGATGAATTGTACAGTAAAATGAGACGACAGCGCATCCTGCGTGAAGAGCTTCGGTCTAAAAAGAAAGAACTAGAAGCCATCATGAAGAAAGATAGAAACAAGAGGCAGTATTCTCGTAATCAAGATAACCAGAGTGACACAGTCTCATTGAACACTGATGCTTTTGGGTGAGTTTGAGTTCATTAAAATATAGTAAGGGGGATACTATAGTAATATGTACCATATCAGTGGTTATTATAGTGCAGTGGTTTCCAAGTCTCATGTTTAAGACCCTTGTAAAATTTATTTGTCTGGTAATTGGAATCTTGTATTTATAGTTAAAGAGACGATGTGCATTTCAAGGGTAGATGTTTATTTTTTTATGGATTCATTATAAATTAAACTCTTGTCCTAATGGGCCCATTACTAATTATAGGTTTAGTGCAGCTGTTGTGCTGACTGATGAAGTGTACTGTGTGGATCACGTCAGGTTGCACTGAAAATTCAAAAAGATGTGTTAGTTTACAAAAGCAGACCTGCTAGTTGATGTTGAGGTCAACTTTGCTCATAGCCAGTTTGCATTGATTCTTTTCAGGGGCATGTTTACTTGTATATATTGTCAAATGTAGGTAAATGATTAAGAAATATCAGTCATCTTAATGCATGGGGGCATATCTGGAGTCATCCTTATATGGCCACCAGCTATGCACAATGCTACAGCATTCATATGTGGAAGTGAACCTCTGTCTGTGAAACTAATTATACCCTTCTTGACTCTTGAAATCATCCACACACTTCCAGGGATTTCCCCCTGTGATGAAACTTGTTGAGAACCCAGCATTGCACACTAAGCTTGGAGAAGTCACTTGAGCCCCAGGCTTAAATCTGGCTTTTACCTGGTTGCCTGCATGCAGGAGGATCTCACTTTGGACCCCATGACAGGCAGGGGGAGCTGAGAAGTGGCTCTGTGTAGGACATGATGATTCCTTGGGAGAGCCCAGAACCAGAGCACAGTATTTTAGCTCTGCATAATTTGAGAACCCCCTTGGATGGTGATAAGGCATTAAGAGCTGATAAGGTGGCTGCAGCTGGTTCTGTAATTATTGAATCGCGAATGCGTGCTTTGTTCATTTATAATCTTCAAAGAGAGGGTCACCGTTACATGGACTCATTAGGTGTTGAATGTCCAAGAAGACATTGGTTCCTTTCGGAGCTCATTATTGTTTTATACATCTTCTCATCGGAAGAGTTCTTCATTATCATATTAATCAACATTGCCAATTCAACAGACAGCTGTAACGTATCAATGTGGATAAGTCTTCAACTTGGAGTCCATGCTTTATTAAACAGTTCACACACGAAGACATTTCACGTAGGTAGACATTCACATACAGTTCATTAGAATTTACTTGCATATATATTCTTATCCGTCCGTGTCATAATAAATTCATGTCGGCAGAACATCATGGCTATATACATGTACTGCTGGGATTCAGACAGCCAGAAATGAGCGCATGATTCTTGACGAAAATAATCAAATTACTTATCGACCATCCTTCCTTAACGTAGGTTAATCACTAACCTTTTTAATTCGCTTGTATATATTATTATCTGGACTGACCCTAAGTCCTGGTATCACTTTACATAAATATGGCTATTAACAAAGCCCAATAGTGGAAGGAGGTAAAAACACGACTTCACGGCTTGACGGACAACGTAACAAGGGTCCAGTAACTAAGTCACGAAGCGTGACCATATCGACGCTAACACGTCATAATTTGACCTTGTATTTCGCGTTCATTAATCCGTGAAGTATAAAAATCAATTTATATTAATTCTATTGACCCCAAAAATGTGCACTGCCAATTCTAGCAGACGATATCAATAAAACTACCGTAACAGATGGCTGGGAATGAACAGTGTGCCACATGATTCTTCTTAGCTTCAGCACAGATGTGATGATCTTTTAAATGCAGTCCAAGCTGGAGAAACTGGAGCTCATGACTGCATAATGGCAGAAAAGCCACAATAAAAGCCTAGATCTACAGTGTAGGTAATGCCATGGACTCTTCAGCTTGGTTTTGGCTGCAAAAGAGCAAAAAGCTCAGCAGCTGTAGTTAAAAAGCGACAAATCAGTCACCTTAATGTTTCATCAGTAAAATAGCACTGAAGTAGCATTATTATTTAAATATTGATGAATAACAGTTTAAAAGGGTGCTTTTTTTAATTTTAACTTGATGGTGTAGCATTCCAGCCAGTGTTGATGCAACCATGGCCACTTGGGGTGGTTCCACAGTGGACAATCTGGAGAATATAACAGAGGATGAGGATGGGCAGGAGAGGAATGACCGTGTTAATGCTGATGAAAATGATGAGGATGATGGTGAGTTGTTTTAATATTTGTTTGTGGGGGGGGGGGGGGGGGGGGGGGGGAGGGGGGGGGGGGGGGGGGGGGGGGGGGCCATGCATTTTTAGGCTGTCCTAAAACAGCCGTACTTCTTTTCTGCTTTCGTTGCATTTTGTCACCTCGTAGGATGCTTGCATCAAAGCATTTATGTGCTCTTGCATTTGAGGGTTTTTAGCTATTTGTTATACATGATACAGGTAAAGGAAAAAAAAAGGTAAAGGATCCCGTTACACGCCCATTGAGGCATATTGGGAATATGGTGTTAGGCTCATATTTTCTTGACCATCAGCACACTAGGGGTGATGTGGTCAGCTTCACGCCGGCCACCTTAACCTTCCCAGAAGTTGCTCTGGGACCCAATTCATGAGGCTGGGTTGACCCTAGAGCCGTTTGCGGTCTAAAAAATCCCACCTCAACTGGGGATTGAACCATATACCACCAAGCTAGGAAGCCAGTGCACTAACCACTGCTCTACCCCGGCTCTACATGATGCAGAGTCTCATATTATTTGCCTCTTACAACATAATTTAGTAAGCAGTGATCTTATTCTTGTCTCCTCAGAGACCCCTAGAGGTACATTGTGGCAATGTTGAGTAGATTGTTTTATACATATACCTGTGTGTGAGAGAGGGAGGGAGGGAGTAAGAATGAATCATTATGTTATTATTATCTTGACTCAATATGCCAACCGGAGCAGTACTCATAGTCTTTCTTTTTTATTGTGTGCCATAAGGAACAACCACTGTTTTAGTTTGGTTTTGGTTTTAAGGACTATCTTCATTGCACATGGAACAACTCCATCAGTTCTCCGAGCTCCTCCCTTAGATCACAGAAGGAGGATCTCAGCACAGTGCGCAAACTCCATAGCAACGGCAAGAATCCCAATGTGTTTATATAGGAATCACACATTCTATAGGAATCATACATTCTATAAATATTTTTGTGGTGGGTAGGTTTCTAATTTGTTTAATTTTTGCCAGCCAATGTATTTGCTGGAGGCCTTGCACCAAGGCACTTCATGTATTCTGTTTGGTTGACATGATGAGATGTATCCTGATATTATCATCATTTCCCTGTTCATTTCCTTATGGAGCTTGGAGCCACCACTGCTTCTGGTCCCTGTGCAAAGAAGTCTGCATTAGAGCATTTATGTCTTCTGTAGCAGTTTATTTACATGATGAGGTTGTCAGTCATGACGTGCACAGCCTTGTATTAGTCACCACTTATGACATTCCAGAGGAAACCATCAGTTCTATTCTTTCTTTGTCTCCTTAGAAACCTCTGGTAACTAAACAGGTCACTTATCAAACACAGTTAACAAACTGAAATATGATTTAGTTGTTAAACAGCATATCTGCAACTTCCAAAATATGGTATATGTTTTAGAATGATAAGATGCATTAATTGAATACTAAAAAATTTACAATAACACAGGGTTCATAGCGACCTGGAAAACGGAAAAAAAAAATGGCTAAAAGCCTTGAATTTCCCGCATTGGACCTGGAAAAAAATTACAAATCGAAAGTTGTCAATTTTTCGGTTATTGATGGTATTTTTCGTTAAACTTCAGTTACCGCAGAATTTTTATTTCCATTTGCGCACTAAATCCATTTCCAGACGTTTTCGGCGGTTTGCATTTATGACATGAACGCGCAAATTTATTTGAATCAAACATCGCCATCTTTTAAAGTCGAGACTTTGACATTTTGACAGCATCCTTCACTCTTCAATTTATTATTTAGAAACATGCCTGGTTGTCACTTTCAGCATAAATGGCTAGAAATGCCAAGTTATAAAACATGGATAGCGCCTGGAAAAACTGCAAATTACGCAAATTGCACCATGTGTAAAAAAGAAATATATTTGACCAGCATGGGAGAAAGTGCAGTAAAGTCGCATGTTACTGGAAAAAAACACCAACAACTTGTCTCTGCACATTCAAGTTGTATTAAATCGTTCATTCAACTGAGGTAAGTAATAAATTTATTTATCTCATTTAAAAAACATATTTAAATAAGTCCAATTTATAGATAGGCCTACTGTACTTGCGTCTTTAATTTACAATATATTTAGGCTACAGTTTTATTTTTAACTATGGCCAAAATTATAGTGTTTGAATGAAATTTCTTAGTTTACAACTGCTTACGGGAACATCTTTGACACAGTTTAAGATTGTCAGGAATAGAAATTGATGGCAATTCCATTTTACAGGCCTGCTGTTTCCAGTTAGATATTTAATAGATTTTCACTTATCATAAATATTATATGAATATTATCATACCTTCAACCTCCCAATTACTATATATTAGCTTTTGTTCTAGTTAAATATTGTTTGACTTATGTGTGTGTTTAGAACTTTGACTTTGTAAATATACCTAGCTTAGGCCTACTCATAAGTTATTTGTATGTTCCTTTGTTTTGTTTTTTTACAGAAAAGAACACAACCTCAAGGAGCAGTTTTACCCTCAGAAATATCAAAACCGTCTAACACTACCCCCTCGGATTCGTCAAAAACGTCGTAACACTACCAGAGGACCTACAGATGTGACATCATTTGTGACCAAGGAAGAAACTCTCAGAACTGAGATTATTTGGACTCTGTTTTCAGTCAAAAGTCACCATAGTTTTAATTCAAATACAGGAATTAATAAAATTTTTCACAAAATTTTTCCTGATAGTTCTATTGCCAGACAGTTTGGTCTGTCTGAAAGGAAAACTTTCTACCTGGCCTCTTTTGGACTGGCTCCATATTTCTCATCACTTCTTGAGAGCCAGCTTAGCAAAAACAGTTACATTGTTCTGTTTGATGAAAGCGTGAACAAATCAATGCAGCGAAAGCAAATGGATTTCCATGTTCGTTTCTGGGATGTAAATGTGATAAAAAAACACATTATCTTACATCAAAGTTTCTTGAACATGCTAGAGCTCTTGATATGCAGACTGCATTTGATGATGCATGCTCATCGTTAAATTTAGGACATTTGCTCCAACTGTCCATGGATGGACCTTATGTAAACTGGGCTTTTCATGACAAAATTAATGCGCTACTGAACCAGAACTATGGCATAGAACTAATGTTGGAAGCTGTGGGCTGCACAAAGTTCATGGTGCCACAACTGAATATATGGCCATTGATTTTTTTCAAACTTTTTTCCCCCGGCACTGCCATAGATCTGACCACTGACAAAATGGATAAGTACGGGGAAAATCACCTTGCTCTGCACACAGGCAGGAATATATTTCAAGCACTAACTGCCACAAAGTGGGGATTCAAACTATCTGCTCTCACTGATGCTAAAACATAATACTGCATGAAATTGAAAATTGATACTGGTAAGGAAAATTATGAAGGTTGTGTTGGGGCAACTTTCAGGGTTGTGAAAGATCTTCTTGATGGATAGGCAACAAGGGACATATTCTCTTCTGTGGTAGTTTTTATTCAGCCTTCAGCTTTATTTCAAGACCTGAAAGAAATTCAGATTGGTGCATTTGGAACAGTAGCTGAAAATAGGAAGCATTTTCCTGAAGCACTGAAGAAAAAGCAACTCAAATTGAAAAAGGCAAATCATCTTGTGTTTTGCGCGACAGAAGATAAGTGTCACGAAGTGGTTTTAAAGTTTATAGAGTTTGCCTGAATGAAAGCAAGACCCTAGTATGAGAAAGTCTGAGAAGATAGAATTTAGATGGAAAATGACATGCCTGTGGACAGATGAGACTATTGGCTCAAGGGATAGAACCAGGTTTTGACTCGCCCTTGCCGCTTCGTGACTTCAGAAAGGCTATAATCTCACCCTCCTCTGACTACCTTTAAATACAAGGAGATAAGGTGTATAAAACGACCACAGACACCACTATACAGACGACATAAAGTAAGTATAGTAAAGAGTAGAAGCTGATCCAGTATATAGTAAATATATATATTTATTTACAAAAATAAAGCATTAAAATTTCATCATCAAGCAATCACATAAATAGCGTGCGCTGTTGCATGGCCTGAAAAACCAAAGTACACATTAAATTAGATAGACACTAGAAAACCCCAACTCACATTCACTCTTTCTGTCACCCTGCTGAGGAACAACAAAAATGGTTAATGATTAAAAATAACTCTACTTTTGTGGGGGGCTGTCCACTTTAGCCTCCACTCTCTAACAAAATAAGATTCTACTGTCTCAGTCCTGTTGACTCTTCCTCAACGAACGTCTACACCGCTTTCCACTTGTTAGGCGATATGCACCGCTAACTAACACCACTGGAGATGCTAAAATAATAGACTTGGAGTAACACAATGGCTCAGTGTCTATCCTTCGAGTGGACACTGAACAGACCCTACTGGTCCTGTCTATTTTCTCCCTCCTCTCTCTCTCTCCCTTGGTCTCAGTGTCTCTCCAACACTCGACGACTGATGAAGTGGCGTCTCTGTTACGCTCTTCTCTCGTTACTTTCAAGACCCAGGTATGGTAACCCTGTCACCTGTTCCTGAAATGGGTGATGATGATGAAGTTCTGGCGTCAAGCATGAGGTACTTGATTAACTGTTGACAAACTTCTCAGCTGATGAATAGCTTCACTCTTTTAACCCGCTCCGGATCTAAAGGAAAACCACAGCCTTGATTTCTGGCTGTATGCAATTGAAACCAGTCTCGCTGAAGAATTGAACTTCACTGCAAAAGACCGTTTAGGTTATGTTCTTTTGCTCCTGACGATCACTCGAGTACTCTGACCCTGAGATATGTCTTTTTGCCGTGGATAATTTTAATTGACAAAATTATGCTCCCCACTGTTTCGCCGTGACTCGCTGAAATTAAAAGAAAATGCGTCTATTGTATAACAACTCCAACCTAACTCATCTCTAACCCATTAATCTTTATAACTCCCTTACTCAGTACTTCTCTCGTCATGTACAACAATACATAAAATAATACTACCCACGTGGCACTTAAATCTCTCTCCTCCCACTCCCCTTCTTTCGTTCTGAATCACCATACATAAAATATTCCTACCCACGTGTCTCTCTATCTCACGCTCCTAGTCTGCCAGGTAGGTAAACAAAAACCTCCTGACCTGTCTGACATATTACGTGGCTGTTACGCATGGCTAACCCCGTGTCCCAACATTACAGCTAGGGAATTCCTTTAACGTTACCCATGAGGTTTCCTACTTACTCCAAAATTAAATGAAATCTCGCTATAGGAATAGTTTACTCCTCTAAGCAGTATAATCCACTTACAACATACATCTTTACTCTCCGACTGCATTTCTTACATTTAAGGCATAATAAAATTAACGTACACACAATGGAGTTCCCAATAAAATTACATTTGTAAATACACAGGAATAAATGGTGGTTTTACATAACCTTCTACAACTATGAGCACACGTGTAGCTTATAACTTCACACGTTCCTATCTACTGCCAAAATCATAGAAAGAATAAGCACACTGTTACGTTTACATCGTTCTTCAAAGATGATAATGGATGGCACTATCATTTAGAACTTAAAAGTTAATGTCCCCGAAGAAGTTAACTACGGGCGAATTTCTCAAAACCCCACTAATAAGTAAAACGATAATAAAACTACTACATACCGATTATCGCTGTTTTTCCCCACAGTGGAGACGATAATACAAAGTCTGACGGCTAACAATTATTTCTTCAGAGAGACTTGCCCGCCGTTTAACTGGCTATTTATACACACCGGGGGCCACCCCCGCGTGTTCTCTCCTACGCATACCCTAGCTTTCCCTCGGACCAATGGAAACGCTAGAAAAGTAAAAATAACTACGAGCTACGCCAATGAGATTTGAAAACAACGCAACCGCGTGTCCCAAAAATTGCATCACGTCCACGTGCGTTTCTGACGCGTCATACAGGCGTGCCCGAAAATAGCGATTTCCGTAAACAACGGAAAATCGCGGAAAATCAGAAGAAAGAAAAACTGGTCGAGTGTAAAATAAACCTAACATCATAAAACGACCCCATTAAATCCCTACCGAAAAATACCAAACACGATATATATACAAATGAGAAGAAAAAAATGATGAAAATTCAAAATAGAACCACAGAATCGGGCCGGTTGAAGGACAGAATTCCAGTGCAGCATCACAATAAGGCATGCCGACAGTCACCTGGCACGATACGAAAAGATTTAACCTTATATCTACTGTTCACTCCAATGATAATATAAACAAGACAGTTAGAAAGACAAATTCTTTATGGCAGAAGAATTCAGAAGCCAGTGCTTGCAGAAAAATACAGCGAAAGTATGGGAGGTGTTGACCACTTCAGCCAACTAGGTGCAAGCTACCCCTAACCACACAGATCCTATTTTTATATCATTTCTTAGTTGAAACTGCCCTGGTCAATGGGCACATAACTTACAACACTGCCAACTCTACAAAAAAAGATCAAAGCAAAGATCAGGATGTCAGTATGACTCTTATTGAACATGCTATTCTTCGACGCAATGTGACACCTTCAAAACCACAGGTCACAACAACACGACTTACTGAGCACCACTTCATTGATAAATATGAAAGGGCAAGGTACAAACCAGACTGTAAAGTTTGTAAGGCTGCACTGAACAGAAGCCAGACTTGCATGTACTGCCCAGATTGCAATGTACCTCTATGCCTGATACCCTGCTTCAAGTTATACCACACAGTCAAGGATTACACTGACAAACAACATTTTTCTTTCTTATATAAGAATAAGTGTTCTTAGGTCAGTTTCTTGCGCTGATTTCAAATCTGAAATCCGTTTATCTCTATCACGTCGGGTTCTTAAGATATTTGTGAATAAATATATTTTTGGGAAACCGTTATTTGCTCCGTTTCATTTTACTATATAACTTATTAAAAATTAATAAAAAGCAACATAATTCTACTTTTTATACTGCTAAAAGATGCATGACATATGTTACGCGATTTTTCAAATAGTTACTGTATTTTGAAATAATTCTGAGCAAAATATGGCTTCTAGAAGTTGTAGAAATTCGGCTGATCTGTTCTGTTACGTGTGCGGATATTTTACCGATCGTGTTGACCAGAAAAACTTTACACCATTACTAAAGATAGCATATGAACTTTATTTCGATTCGAAAGTTGATGATGCAAATAAATCTTGGAAGCCAAATGCTTTTTGTTCGATACATTGGCAGGTTGGTTGCGAAAATCGCCGAAGCATAAGTCGATGCCTTTTGGCGTGCCAGTAATATGGCGTGAACATACAAATCACACTACTGATTGTTACTTCTGCTTGACAAATATCCATGGTTTCACTTTTAAAACTAGAAAGTCTGTGGTTTATCCAAATATTGAATCGGTTTCGAAACCAGTGCCTCATGATCCAATCACGTGTCCGATCCAAGTACCACCAGAACAGTATCCGTTGGACGTAAATGAACCATCAGAAAGTGATAGTTTACCTGCTTTAGAAACTAATTCTGACTCAGATTACATACCGGTGAATGATGGTGTTTACTTAATTAACCATTCATAACTTTCAGATCTAATACGTGATCTCGCTCTTACCAAAGGACAAGCGGAATTACTCGGTTCGCGACTCAAAGAATGGAATCTTTTAGCGCCCAATACTCCGATATCTAAATTTCGTCATAGACACAGAGAACTTGTTCAATACTTTGAGATGGATGATGACATTTGCTATTGCAAAGATGTAAACGGTCATGAGCACATAGTCAACGAATGGCGATTTTTTCATCGATTCTTCCAAGATTAGTCTAAAAACCGTGTTATTGCATAACATAAATTTTTTTTTCAACAATTCCAGTCGCCTACTCTGTTCATATGAAAGAAACTTATGACAATATGGCTATACGTTTGGAAAAAATAAAGTACAATGACTACCAATGGCGGATTTGTGGAGACCTAAAGGTCATTGCAATTCTCACGGGCATGCAGACTGGGTATACTAAATTTTGTTGCTTCCGATGTGAATGGGACAGCCGCAACAGACAGGAACATTATGCAAGAAAGGTGTGGCCTATCCGGGATCGTATGCAGCTCGGGCATAAAAATGTAATACGCGAGCCATTAATTAACAAAGACACCTTCATTTTACCACTGTTACATATAAAGTTGGGGCTCATGAAGAATTTTGTAAAAGCGTTAGATAAAACGAGCAAAACTTTCACTTATCTTCGAGAAAAGTTTCCGCAAGTTAGCGATGCAAAGATAAAGGAAGGTATCTTTGTAGGACCTCATATTAGGAAAGTTATTGCAGACAAACAATTCGAGAACTTGTTACATGGTAGGGAACTTCGCGCATGGATGGCATTCAAATCGATCGTCGATAACTTTCTGGAAAATCACAAATCTGTCAACTATGTTGCATATTGTTAAGCAGTGCATAGATGCATACATAATTATGGGCTGTAACATGTCCCTCAAAATCCATTTGCTCGATTCGCATCTTGACTTTTTCCCTGACAACCTTGGCGAAGTCACCGATGAACATGGAGAATGATTCCATCAAGATATCGCCGTAATGGAGTCACGTTATCAAGGACGGTGGAGTGTGACCATGCTTGCCGATTATTGTTGGATGCTTCATCGCGATGTACCACATGCCATTCACCGACGAAAGTCGACTGCAAAGAAATTCAAGCCTACATAACTGTTATACTTCTTGTAGGAATGATGTTGTAATACTGTATGCGTTGTTAAAAAACTTCAATTGCGTATTTCTAGAGATCCCGACCTGATAGAGAAAAACGGTTTGCAGATTTAAAAACAGCGCATTAAAATTGACCAGAAAAACATAGAAATGTTAGAGAAAGAAAAAAAAAGTTTTTTTTTGTTAGTCAGTGTTATCAACGATCCAGACAAAGACTCTTGCAGAGGCCTACAGCTACAACTTCAACTCCAGTTAATGAAAAAAGCAGCTCAGACTCCAACTAGAGGTACTTAACTACTCAAACATTTACAAACGCTCATTGTCAGATGCCACAGACACAGAATATATTCAAAAAAGACAAACACGAAAAATAGTTTTTTTTTTGCATTTTATTCACAATTTTATTATAGTCCGTTCGGAAATTCGTGCCCACACATTGAACGTTGTAACTTTGCAACTCCTTGACGGATGTTATTGAAATTTGCTACGTGCCCTACTGATATCAATGCAGTTATTAATATATTTTTTGCCCTTACAAAACTCATGTCATGTTCGAATTTTCTTCTTTAAGTTATATAAAAAACTCTTACCGTTGTCTGGGTTAATTTTTATTAGTTTTACAGGAAAGTTACAAGATCCGTTAAAAAAATGCGCACTTAATTTTTGTTGCAGCACAGCACAAGCGATGAAATGTGCTATTCAATATTTTTTTGGTTTGAATTAGTGTAGTGACTACATGTCCGCACCAGTGCGCACCTATTGCACACAGTCGCGAGTAATTATTTCAGCGGCGTATGCTAATTGCAATGAGTTGGCTGTAACAAAACAAAACGACACCAGCGTATAATTTATTAATAAACTAAACTGCATAATTATGAAAAGCGCAATGAATCTGAAATGCAAATTTATCACTTTGCAGAAGGTAACTGTTACATTGTACAGGCATTTTCGCAGAGAGGCTAAGATGGGTTGTTTATACCACGACATCCAAGAACCAGGTAGAACACAAAAGGCCCTGGGAGTGGATAGATGATCTTTTCGACGTTGGATACAACAGGACGGTAATTGTACAGAGGCTGCGGTTAAGCAAGGAAGGAAGAAAAAAATTGATGATTTTGACAAGGATGTAATTAGACGTTTGATTTTGAAGATGTTTAATGCCAATCAACTTGTTACTCTCCGCGTGCTGAAAAGTCGGCTGCAAGCAGAATGCGATATTAACGTCTCAAAAACAACTCTTTGGCAACTTGTCAGAAGTGTCGGCTTCACTTTTAGAAAAACGTCTGGCGGAAGGAATTTATTATGTGAAAAACCACATCTGGTTGCAGCTCGAAGCAAATACCTTAGGCAGATTCGTGAGAGAAGGCAAGACGGCTATGATATGGTGTATTTGGACGAATCTTGGGTTAATGCTCATCATACGAACGAGAAAGAATGGCAGTCTGTTGACGGAGACCATAGAAGGAAAATTCCCAGCAGCAAAGGTCAACGCATTATATTAGCACATGCTGGCAGCAGACAGAATGGGCTTGCCCGTAATGCAGAGCTTATTTTTCTATCAAAGTCTGTAGATGGTAGGGACTACCACAGTGAAATGAATGGGCAAATTTTTCGAGATTGGATAATGAATACACTCCTCCCGACTCTAGATAGGCCGTCTTGCCTGGTGATGGATAATGCGTCCTATCATAATGTTCTAGCACAGGAGTATAAAGCTCCCACTTCGGCAAGCACGAAAGACGAAATCAGGAGGTGGCTTGTGAATGAAAATATCTTCACTGACAACAGCTATTTAAAACCAGAGTTGTTGCAGCTTGTGAGACAGAGGAATAAGACAAAAGTGTATCTGATTTATAAAATCATCCAAGAACAGGGTCATGTTTCTCTTCGACTCCCACCTTACCATTCTCACCTTAACCCAATAGAGCTGGTTTGGGCTAGAGTTAAAGGGCAAGTGGCCGCCCAGAACACCACTTTTAAAATTTGCGATGTTAAAGACATGACT
Organism: Oreohelix idahoensis; assembly: GCA_024509875.1. Lineage (NCBI taxonomy): Eukaryota > Metazoa > Mollusca > Gastropoda > Stylommatophora > Oreohelicidae > Oreohelix > Oreohelix idahoensis. Next base: position 644,357 of record JAMPIV010019430.1, on the reverse strand, counting down.
CGTGAGGCCCTTTCACGAATAGACACAGAGTACTGGGCTAAATGTGAAGAACACGTGCTGCAGGAAGAAGAAGATTACTGGCAGCGAGATGGCTTGCAGTTTATCCAACTGTGATGGGGCCGGGAAGACACCCCTGAGGCCCCACCCCCACTTCAGTTCAAGGCATGTTTGTCGCCCAGATTATTTTCGATGTGCGCGAAGCATTCTGGGGTTGTGAAAAGTCTGAAGTAGAAGATATGTAATGAGGCCATAATAAAGCCTACATATAGTTGTGGTGTATAGTTGTGAGTCATATTTGATATTCGTGTGTTATATTAAATAGCTGTAGGTTTTATTTGTGTTTTCGCTATTCCTAAAGTGATAATCGCGTGTGATATTTAAGTAGCCAAAATTAATACGCCTAGCGCGCAGTAAAGTGAGTGATTAGCCTAGTGCCTATAAAAAGAAATAGCGAACCAGCAGCAGCCCTTTTTAAGTATCAGTCCAGACAAGAGAGAACGAAACGAGGCGCCCTGTGTACCCACACAGAAGAACACAAAGACATGACACGTGAGTTAATTTAAATTAGAATTAGTTTTATATAATTCTGATATTGTATTCAGCACGAGTCTGTTTTATTGTTTAGTGATATAGATAGATGTGTTTCCAGGACCTGATAATTTAGTCTTGAAATATAATTGAGTGGAAATAATGTGTGGATATATTTTACTAGTGTTAAGACCAAATCACATATGTAAGAGTTTAGTATCAAGTATTCCATTCATTAGAGAAGGGCAAATTTAGTAAGAGTGTTTTATACATGAAACCGGATAGAGAAGCATCTATTACTTGAATTTAGATGATATTGACTGTTATCAGGATGGCAACCACGTGGTCATGAAAGGCGGCGCGTCACCACGCGTGTGTATAAAGAAGACGCCAGTTTTATATTGTGTGAATTGAGACGGGGGTGGGAAGCAGATAAAGATAATGTTCCCCAGTAAAGGAAAGAGATAGTTTTCGTGTTAATTCCAGTTTTGTTAAAGTCAAGAGTAATTATTTTATTTCTTTAATGTAAAAGTAATTGAGTGTATTTCACGATAGCCTATTTATCATAATTCTACTGTATATATTTAATGGGTTACTGTGAGGTGAGAATATGTATTTAGATTTCTGGAGAGCGCGAGGCCACTCCTTTGTTGAGACATGTGTTTCTCTGGTTGCTCCCGGCGGAGCATGGAAACACCAATGTGGTTGGTGTCTATCACAAGCCGACAAGAAGCATTTTTATGCTATTGCAGTGGTTGTTTCGGTAACGATGTGTTTCATGTGATGAGATTCCCAGTCGCACCAGTGGTCATATACGATACGCTTGTTGCCAGGCGCACCAGTCGTCACATACGACATGCTTCAGAATGCAGTAGCGAATACTGATGTGGATCGGTTACGAGGTAGTAGCTTATTCTCATTACTGAGAGTATTTGTTGTACATATAGTTGAATATTATTTTATGTCCATTTTATGATTATTTAATTATGGTTATGTGAGGAATGGTTGTGAGAGCACGTGGGCTCACTTCAAGGTATATATTTCTCTTCTCCGCTCCTGAGGGAGCATGGGGCCAACAGTGTGGTTTGCCTCCATATTAAGTATTCATATGCTAGGGCAGTAGTGTTTCGGTAGCAATCTGTGTTACATGGTGAGATTGCCAGCCCCACGCACAACACCTTACTAGTCTCATTGGACGACATGCATGAGTGTGTGTGTGTGTGTGTGATAGCTGAGTGTGTGCTCTTGCAGTAGTGGTTTCCGTAGCAACCTGTGTTACATGGTGAGATTGCCAGCCCCACGCACAACACCTTACTAGTCGCATTGGATGACACACATGAGTGTGTGTGTGTGTGTGTGATAGTTGAGTGTGTCAGGTGGCGGCGTAGGACAGTTTGACAGGTGAGAGCGTGGTGTTTCTCATTTAGTATTATATTATGATTTTAACTATTCTGTGCTTTGTTTGCTTCTTCAGATTAGCATCGGGCACTGTTGGGTGTTTTGTTTTGTTTAGTTTTGTTTTGTTATGTTCGCTAGTCTATTTGTTTAACGTTTGCTTTGTCACTGAATGGGTTATAAAAATAAATATAGCCCCTGCCTCTAGAATCAAGAGTTTTATTGTTGTTCGGGTCGGTGCGAGTGTAAGCAGGAGAGTGATCACACATCACAATATAATCATCATCATCTCGCCCACCCTATCACATTAAGAAACCTCACACCCCTTTACAGTTTCTTAAGAAACATCACACCCCATTACAGTATCTTAAGACCCCTTGCACCCTTTACAGTATCTTAAGACCCCTCGCATCCTTTACAGTATCATATGAAACCTTACACCCCCTTAACAGTATCTTAAAAAACCTTGCACTCTTTTACGGTATCTTAAGAAACCCTGCACCCCTTTACGGTATCCTAAAAATGTGGCACCCCTTTACGGTAGCTTTAGAAACCCTGCACCCCTTTACAGTATCTTAAGAAACCTCACACCCGTTTACGGTATCTTAAGAAACCTCGCACTACTTTACAGTATCTTAAGAAACCTCGCACCCCTTTATGGTTATCTTAAGAAGCCCTGCACCCCATTATCTACTAATTTGCACAATATGCCATAGATGTGAAAAAGAGGTGCATGTATCTTGTCGTGGTTGAGTTAAAGTGTAAGAGTAGTTTGTCGAGTTGGACAATAGTAGTGAAATCGACAAGGGATAGTGGACTGACAGAGTTATAGATTACACGTAGATACGGTGTAAATAGGAGATGGACTTGAGACAACCTGGGAAAAAAGATTTATTAAATTTATCTCTCTCTCCAAGCCTCGACTCACTTTTATAGTCTAAGCACCTCCTGCTCTCACTCTTTTCTCTTAATCATAAATAGAGACTATAGTAAAGAGCTAAAAATGTAAATTATGGATGGAAGGGTCGTGAACAGCGCATTAATAAATGTGTAAACTTTATTAAAGCAGAAAAGCATGAAAATAATGCATTTCATCACAAACAACATAAAATTTATCAATAATCATAATATGCAACATACACCAACAACGAACACACAGACCACCGATCATAAAACCTGTAGAACACAGAGAAATGAAATAAACTGAGTTTCAGCCCGTCCGCTTTCGTGGGACCAAAAGCTAGCTCCAGAAAAGTGTCTTACATATAGATATCCTTTAAGGGGATGAAATAAACCTACAAAACTTTCCTTGTCGGTGCTATCATTGGTGACTTCTAATTGCGCGAGGTGGGCTGGAAGACTCTATTTACCTCCGGTTTACCAAATGAATAAACTGAGTGTCAGTCTGTCCGCTTTTGTGGGACCAAAGGCTTTAGCTCCAAGAAGTGTCTTTACGTAAATATATACTCCATGGGTGATGGAATTAACCTGTAAATCCAATGTAGGCGCTAAACGTTGGTGCCCCTAATTGCGCGAGGGGGACTGGAACTCTGTCTATCTTCTGCTGACCAAATAAACAAACTGAGCGACAGCCTGTCCGCTTTCGTGGGACCAAAGGTGCTAGCTCCAGAAAAGTGTCTTTACGTAAATATATACTCCATGGGTGATGGAATTAACCTGTAAAACTTTCCTTGTAGGTGCTAAACGTTGGTGACCCCTAATTGCACGAGGGGGGCTGGAACTATCTTTGGCTGGCCGCTCCTAAGTGCGAGGTTCTACATAACCCAGAAATACACCAGACGAAAGCGGTCCATTGCGCACTTATCCGGCGCTTAAAGAATCTTGCGTACTTGGTATTAAATCCTGTTTGGGCTGGCTGGACTGTGGCGTGACTGAGTGCCCCGTTTAGGCACACAAAGCTTGGTGATATAAATCCTGCTATAGATGCTGGGCTGTTTGATATGCTGGAAGCCGCCATGCTCTGACTGGCGATCAATAGGCGAGTAGGAGACTACTACTGCAATAGATGATTTCAGATTTAGCGTTGGCTCGTTGCACACTGCGTGAGCTTAACTTGGCGTTGACAAAGTGTTTTGGTTCAGGAATGGGGTTGACAACTCGTTGCTAGATGTATTCAGAAACCCTCTAGATCGAAGAGTATATGACGTTCTTCGCCTGACTGGAGTCTGCTCTAGCAAGTCGGTATCCCTGAAACCCGAAAAATGACAAGAACTTAGGCAAACACATTCTAGTTCTGCTGTGCTAACTCTGCCTTAGTCTCATATGGTCATCTACGGGCCAGGAAATATTTACGAGTGTGTTTGACTTATTAAAACTCTCTAGATTTATAGTTTACAAACAACATACTAGGAACACCTGGCTGGCCTATTTCTGCAGATGTATCGGCGTAATGCGTAATCAAAAGTAAGACAAAGGTTTCTCTAAAGACTACATCAGAAGTCAACAACCGCGAGAAAATTCCCCCCGATAGACATAATATTTGATCACTAACTGCGTTCTGAAGGCCAAACACAGAGACCACCCGCGGGTTATCTTCCCCTGAGTCGGCGATCAAAACTGCTTTCTGACCGCATACAAGCCGTTTCTTTCACAGAAACCCTTTCGCTCATTCAAACACTTTAAGCGTAACAGAAATGTTTCTCTGGTCAAACGAACCACAGGTGCGCTGATGTAATATTACCGCTACGCTGACCGTTGAAGGAATTTGTACTGAAGGCCAGCCAGAATGTAAACAAACCTCGGGTGGGGTTTGAGAAGGTGAAAAAATTTGGGCTACGAAGGTAGAAAAGAAATTACAAAATGTCAAGGAAACCCGAACATTAAAAAAGTAATAACATATGGAACGGAATGGTAAAATAAATTAACAGTCACTGTGACATATCTGTTATTTACACAACGTGGCTGTTGTTAATTCACTATGTCAGCATTCTATTTTGTACTATACATTTGATTTCTGTGTAGTATATGATGTTTATGATGATTAGCCTTCTGTCACAATGTGGCTTTATAGTCTGTCTGAGTACAGAGACAAGACACCAGTTATGAGAAAGTCTGAGAAGATAGATTTAGATGAGAATTACAGTGAATGTGGAAGAATGAGACTTATAGCTTCAAGGGTGAGAACCTAGATTGACTCTCCCTCGCCACTTGTGACTTATTTACTAGCTACTGTCTCACCACCTCTGACTACCTGAAAGGAAATAAGGTTACACTAAATTATCCACAGACACCACTATACAGACAAAGCATGTAAGGACAGTATAGTTAAAGATAAACTGATCCAGTGTACATTTTATAGTTTATTAAACAACAAATCAATACCACAGCAAACAAAATAAAGTGCGAGTTCGCAGAACCTGGAAAAAGAACAAATCAAGTGAAAGACACAATATATAAAAATTTTTACGCTCTCTTTCACACCTGCATGAAAATACCTACTGATAAAGAAATATACTTGGTGGGGGTCTCTAAGTAAGAGCCACCACTCCTGACTACACTATTGTTACTAGCTAACACACTGTCCCGCTGAAGATGTATAACTAAATGACTACGCTGTCTTAAAGGCGCTCTAGGCAGTCCTGCATAACTAACAAATACACCACCAGAAATGCTACGCTAATAGACTTTTCAGCGCTAACTCAGAGGCTGTCCTCTAAGTAATTCTATCTAACCCTACTGTTCCTCGATAACTCCTCTCTCTCTCTCCTTTGTCTCAGTTCAGTGCCACTCTGACGCTACCGTCTTCGTCTGAGGCTCTGATGAGTTGCTTCTTTGTCACGCACCTCCTCTTGTTAGCATTTAGAAAGGTATGTTTTCCCTCTCTCCTTTCCTGAATACTGATGAAGAGGGCCTTGGTAAATACAGCTATATGTCGTTGCCTAAGGCTGTAGATGTTATCACTGCTGATGACACTCAATTCTTCAAACTGCCGAGTTAACCCGCTTCGGGTTTAGGCCTACTGCATTATTATGGCAGTATGTACACACCAGGCAACATAGCCTGTTATGGTGAGGGCCTTTACGAGCTAAGAGCTCCTTATTGAGACCAGTTCCCGCTGAGGTATGTGTCCTCACTGCCAGAGAACTTCTCCTTTCCTTTCAGTGTTGCCGACGTAACTGGGCGCCCGGTACAAGCCTGTGCCCAGTTTTTCTTCAATTAAGGCGATGTCTCGTGCCTCCTTCTCCTGAGAAGGCAAAGTATGTGGTAGGCTTAGGGCTATCTACAACCTCCACGCCGTGAATTGCTGTAAAACGAAAAAATTAACAACATCTATACAACAATTCAAAATTACCTAATACAGAACACAATACCACCCAAAATTCATCTACACCCTGGTGTCTCCTAAATTAACAAATCTCCCCTACACACAAGCTACGCACAAAAATTAAAAGATATTTCTGCCCAAGGGTCAGACTAATTTACAGCTCCCCTATCTCTCCTTCACAATTTACTCGCTGTCTGTTACGTTAACCTCAGACGCGGGCTGACCTGAATCTTTTGGGTGCTTGTCTCGCTGGTAGGCGTCACAACATCCTTTCACTGAAGCTAAAATCCCCTGTACTGAATAATTTCCCAGCCCTATTCTTCTTAAAGACTGCCCCGGGAAGGTTATCAATTTAACAAAATTATTTAACACACATCTACATACACCATCTCATCATCATCATCAGTTGCCATCTCCACAACGAAGGTTGGCTGTAATGGATCTCCAACGTCTTCTGTCTCTTGTCTTGATGGTGCACTCTGATAGACTCTTTCCTGTCCATCTCTTGATGTTGTCTTCCCACTTATAGCGCTGTCTTCCCCTTGTACGTTTGCCTTCAACTCTCCCTTCTGTTATGGTCTTCTGCAAGGTGTTATGCCTTTTTATGTGGCCAAAGTATTTTAGCTGTCGAACTTTGACCTCCCTCATTAGTTCTCTTTTCATACCTAGATTTTCTAGGACCTCCTTATTTGTTTTCATCTCTTTCCATGAGATACGCCCCATTCTTCTATATATCCACATTTGAAGAGCCTCAATTCTTTCTTCCGACTGCTTATTCATCGTCCATGTTTCTGCACCATACAGAAATGCAGAATATATATAACACTTTATGATTCTCAGTTTTAATTTGTGAGATAACTGTTTGGATGTCAGTATATGTTTCATGTTGTTGAATGTAGCTTTGGCCATTCCTATTCTCTTCTTGATTTCTGTTTCACATCTGCCATCTTCTGTTATTATATGACCGAGATATACGTAGCTCTTGACTTGTTCCAGGATTTCCCCATTTACGCTTATCTTTAATGTGGGTTTATCGTCTGTTTTGCTAATTATCATAGTTTTTGTTTTCTTAATATTAATGTCGAGTCCATATTCATGACTGATACTGTTCACTTGCTTCACTAGTTCTTGTAACTCCTGTTCGCTTTCAGCTAACAACACGGTATCATCTGCATATCTAAGGTTGTTTATTGACCTTCCACTGATGTTCAGTCCTGGTATTTCCTGTATCTGTTTGAAAATTTTTTCGGTGTATAAATTAAATAGGCAGGGGGACAGCACACAACCTTGTCTGACACCTCTTTTTATGTCTATGTATGGTGAATAATTCCTTCCAGATCTTACTGTGGCAGTTTGCTCCCAATAAAGGTTACTGAGTATTCTTATATCTTTTCCATCAATACCTATGTCTTCAAGGCATTCAATTATTTTCTCATGATGGACTCTGTCAAAAGCCTTCTTATAGTCAATGAAGCACATATACATACTTTTTGGACCTCTGTATATTTTTCTGCTAATATTCTTAGGCAAAATATTGCCTCTCTTGTTCCACTGTTCCGTCTAAAACCAAACTGTTCTTCCTGGATTTCGCTGTCTACTTTACTTTTTATTCTTTCCTGTATGATTTTGAGCAGTATCTTAATTGCATGACTCATCAGGCTGATTGTTCTGAAGTCTGAACATTCTGTTGCATTTGGTTTTTTTGGGCAATGTTATAAAAACTGATGTCTTCATGTCGTGTGGTATATATCCTGTATTGTATACATCGTTGCATATTACTGTGATTGTATCTATACCAAAGCTCCCCAGAGCTTCTATCATTTCAATTTTTATGTTATCCATGCCTGCTGATTTTCCTTTTTGTATCATATGAATGGCATTCTCTACTTCTGATCTGAGAATGTTTGGGCCTTCATTAGAATCTGGTGATGGTTTTTTACCTCTGTTGTCCTCGAATAATTCTTTTACGTATTCTGCCCATCTGTTTGATATGTCTTTCTCATCAAGTAATATTACACCATTTTTGTTCTTGATACAGCTTCCTCCTTGTGCAAACCGTGACCGATTTGATAATTTCTTTATTTCTTCATGCATATCTCTTGTCCTGTGCTTTGCTTCCAAGTCTTCTATTTCCTTGCATTTTGTTTCTATCCACCGTTCTTTTGCTTCTCTACACATAGTACGTATGTCATTGTCTATTGTTTTATATTCCGGAGTGTTTTTTGCTTTCACCATCTATGTAATATTAAATCCCCTTCACCCCTTGTCTTCTGACTACATGACCAAATAGCACAACTAATTAATACACAAACCACACCCGTGTAAATTCACTACAAATTATCATAATCAAATGCAGTTACTCGGACCTCATATTTACATTACAAAGAGCTCCCGTTTATCTTAGCACCTAACCTCATACAGTTAATTATCTCAAAACCCGCTACACAAATCATAGATACTGCTAGCTTATACATAGTATAATTATAGACAAAGCTTACACTACACTGGTTCTAGTTTTGAATAAGTCAGCAATTGATGGCACTCCTGACTAATAAAAATTAAATTATGAACATATCCAATTATCGAATTTCCCGAACCGAGCAGACGACACTGGTGCTTATTAACGGCACAAAATTCTTGGACTAGTGAGCGATAAATAGTTTTGACGCTCACTATATATATTATGAATAGGCTGATGCAATTCAGGTGCGGTGAGTCATTGCGTGGAATATGCAGATGACATTGCACTGCTGGCACATTCACATCAACACATCCAGGAAAAAACGGATAGACTTAATAAATTTAGCCAGCAGGTGGGCTTGAACATCAATTTAAAGAAGTCTGAGGTCATGACGCTCAATGTGAGCAACCCTGAGCCCATATCAGTAAGGAATCAGCAACTGGTACAGACCTTCACATACCTAGGAAGCATAGTAACACCAGACGGTGGGGCAGGCAAAGACATCAACATCAGAATGAATAAGGCAAGAACAGCCTTCTTTAGCCTAAATAACATCTGGAAGTCCTCCCAATACAGCACAAGCACAAAATTAAGATTATACCAGAGTTGCGTGCTTTCTGTGCTTCTCTATGGTGCGGAATGCTGGAGAGTCACAGAGAAGGAAATGTCAAAATTGTCCTCTTTTCACACAACATGCCTAAGAAAAATTCACCGAATCTTTTGGCCGAATACCATCACCAACCAAGATCTGCTTACTCGTAGCAAGCAAGAGGACATGCACACCATCATAGCTGGCAGACGCTGGAGCTGGGTTGGTCATGTCCTCAGAAGAGACCCCGATGCCATCACAAGAACAGCTATGCTTTGGACCCCTGAAGGAAAGCGAAAGAGAGGCCGACCAAAAACAACTTGGCGGAGGACTGTGGAGGCTGAGATGCAAAGAATGAACCAGAGTTGGGGCACTGTACGAAGGATGGCCACCGACCGTGCAAAGTGGAATCAATTTGTTGTTGCCCTACAAGACGCCACTAGGCGTGATGGCCACTGACTGCTTTGACGGTCGGTGGTTAAGGATCGAAGAAGAAGAAGAGTCATTGCGTCTGGCATTATCTATAAGGAACCGCTTTTAACCAACCTTTGACCTACTATCATACCTGCACATAAATTAAATCAAACCCACCCAATCATATCATAATCTAACCTCTGACTCAGTGTTAACTGAGCAAACCGCAAAATTATTTCTGCTCACTCACCGAAATTATACGTAATATTCTGTAACCCTCTGACCTTCTATCTATCAGAATAATTTACTGGTTCTGCGTTAACCTGGGTCGTGCTTTCCCTCATCCCTACAAATAAAAGGGTTGGTGAAGGTGGTCTGATTAATCCAACCACCATAAAATTAACCCAGAATTAATAAATACTGAACTCGGCCACTGTCACGAAGATGATATAAGTTTTAGAGTTTGTCTGTGTAAGGCAAGACACTAGTATGAGAAAGACTGAGAAGATAGATTTTTGATGAGAATGACAGTGTATGTGAAAGATGAGACTATTAGCTTCGAGGGTGAGAACCGAGATTGACTCTCCCTCGCCACTCGTGACTATTTAAGAGCTAAAGACTACCTCTGACTACCAATAAAGGAGATAAGGTTTCACTAAAGTTCCACAAACACAACTATACAGACAAATATGTATACGTACAGTATAATTATATAGAGAGACTGATCCAGACTACAGTTTATAGTTTATTTACACAATAAAATAAATTACGTATAAAAATAAATAACGTGCGTGGTCGCACACCTGAAAAGAACAAAACCAATTATAATGACTGATAATATAATCCCACCCTTTCACCCCCTCATTCAACCTGCATGGGAAAAAGAATTTAGGATTAAACACACAGTAATTTGGTGGGGTCTCTAAGTACGATCCACCACTCCTAACTATCTTATTATTAATTATTAAACTCTAACACCACTGTCCGACTGCAGACGTAACTACCTGCCTACCCAAAATCTTAAGGAACTTTCTAAAGTCCTACACTGCCAAATCACAGCCACTGATCCACTAATGGACTTCTTCAGTGCAACTTCAGAGGCTGTCCTCTGCTCTGACTATCTAACTTCCTAAATTCTGTCTCTCCTCTGTTTCTGTTCTGACTATCAGCCTCTATAACTTCTGTCTCTCCTCTCTAAAGCATTCGGAAGGAATGTTGACCCTATCTCCTCCCACGAATATTGCTGTTTGATGACTTGGGCTTTTAGACTTAGGTACTTGACTTGGAATGTAGCTGCTTCACTGCTGACGAACTTAATTCATTATCGGCCGATTTAACCCGCTTAGGGTTTAGGGACAAACAGCATTATTATGGCTGTGTACGAATAGACCCAACTTCCAGGCCACGCGCCTCTTTGGAGTGGTATAACGAGCTAAGAGCTCTGGATTTTATAGATAAACTCGTTCCCGCTGAAGCATGGGGCTTCACTGCAAGAGAACTGCTATCTTCCTATGGTGCAGACGTACTTGGCGCCGGTAACTACCACGTCACCAATTTTCTTTCGCCTCTGGCGATGCCTCGACCTTTCTACTCCTGAGAATGGCCGAATATCTTGGCAAGCTGTAAGGCAATTTATGCACCCCTCCCTGTGTGCCGTGAAAATGCTGTAAACAAAAAAATAACAACTAATGTACTACAACTTCAAAATAAACTCATCTCTAACACATAACCACCATAAACACATCACCCGCCTATCCCCTACACCAATCTATGCACAAGCGATAACAAATACTCCTTTCTAGGGTCACTAACTTCCAATCACACCTCCCCCCCTTAACGTAACTATCTGTCTGGTAAGAAACCCCCGACACAAAATGACCTGATCTGTTACATTAATCTAGCCGCAAGCATCAAAACATTTCCTACGTTGAAGCGAAACCTTCGTAGTAAAATTCCTAGGCCTACTTTTTTTATGAATAACCCGGGATGGTTATCCGATTAACATATTTATATATATCATCTAGGAAATATTTAATTCCCTCTCGGTAATATTAATTACATCCCCTGTCTTCTGACTACACACAATTAATACCCAATTTATTAAAATTCCACAAATACGCTCGTATATATATATATACTGCAAGTTATCATAAAAATCCCCTCTCAGTAATATTTATTTACACAATCAGTTAACGTACACAATTACACTAGCGTATATACACTGCAAAGACTCATAATCAAATTGCAATTTTACACAACAACTCTACCTACTACAGAGCGCCCGTGTATCTAAGAGCTAAACTTCACACAGTTAATATCTCAAAGCCGCTACACCAATCAAAGATACTGCTAATTATCCACAGAAACTTTAAAACACTCTTACATTTCTACTTGTTCTTTAAGATAGCAATTGATGGCACTTCGAGCTAAATTAACTTTAATTAATTTCCCAGAAGAAAACTTTACTCTAACGTGCTAAGATCTTACAGAACTATCTCCTACGCTAATAAAGTTATGGACATACTCAAATACCGAATATCTCTTAGCTTGAGCAAGCGATAATGACGTAGATTTCACGGCTGATATTTCTGGAGACAAAGAGGCCGCTACTTGATTTACTCTGTTATTTATTACAGAAAAAAATGATGCAAGCGCCCATGCCATACGTCATCGCGTGGCTTCACTTGGGCCGCTCTTAAACCAATGAAATTGCTGCAATTAGTTAATAACTGACCCCGTCCAATCATATCAAAAAATAATACATGACTCATGTTTATTTTACGCACGTGCCACAAATTGCATCATGTAGATAAGATTTACAGACCGTTCGCGTTACCCAAATTAAATTTGATTGGTTATAGAGTTATGTCTACGAACCTGGGTCGTACTTCTAACCCCCATCCCCCGTTTAAACATAGAATGTACGGGAGTACGGAATTATCTCCTAATCGTCGGGAGATAATGCCCAGCCCTCTAATAAAACTAAGCGCTCAACTCCCAATGAAATAAAATGAACGCAGTTATTTTACAAAGAAAAGAACACTGGTGCGAATCTTAAAATTAAACGCCCCAGTAATCCCTCATAAAAACCACAATTAATACCTGGAGAAGAAGACTGGGGCCTGTTGAAAATAAAAATCAAGTAAATCCTCACAGCTGCCTTAGAATAATAAAAGAATAAAATGAAATAATTGGAACCAAAAAAAATGGGGCGAGTAGAAAATAAAAATAAAGTAACTCATCACACCTTCTAAAATATCTATAATTCACACCACCAGAAGGTGGGTTGCCCCATTTCTTCTCCCCCCCATGCACCCTTGGTTAAGAAGCACGGTTTTGTTGTTGTTGTTGCTGTTTAACTAGGGCTCCCAGCTTCTCGCTCTTTTGAAGACTCCTTGGTATTATCTACACTGTAGATCTAGGCTTTCCCTGTGGCTTTTCTACCATTCCGAAACGTGTTGAGTTGATGTCATGAGCTCTAGTTTCTGTAGCTTGGCTTGCATTTAAAGGATCATCACATCTGGTCCCAAGCTAAAAGTAAGAAGTGTGTGGCATACTGTGCATTCCCCGCCATCCAAAGGGGCTCTCCAACTATGCAGAGCTAAAATACTGTATTCTGGTTCTGGGCTCTCCCAAAAAATTGTCACGTCCTGCACAGAGCCACTCAGCTTCCCCTGCCTATCACTCTGTCCATAGTGAGATCCTTCTGCATGCAGTCAGCCAAGTCAAATCCAAAGGATTACACCTGGGGCTCAAGTGACTTCTCCAAGCTTAGTGTGCAATGTTGGGTTCTCAACAAGTTTCACCACAGGGGGAATCCTTGGAAGTGTGTGGATGATTTCAAGAGTCAATGAGGGTATATTTAGTCTCACAGACATAGGCTCACTTCCACATACATCTACTGTAGCATTGTGCATAGCTGGTGGTCATATAAGGATGACTCCAGATATGCCTCCATGCATAAGCACGGTTTAAATCTATGTTTAACTGCACTGGGATTATTTTAAATAAACATATTTCCTCTGTGGCAGGTTATCCTAGTGATGGAATTGTTCAGGCTGAAGAGGAAGAGGAGGAAAATGGCAGTGATGATGGAACATATACAATTGAGAAGGATGCCAGGCTGAGGAAAAATATAAGAAAAGGAGCAGACATGAACTTAGGTGCCCGTCCCAAAACATCAAGGGGCAGGCAGACATACCCACAGCCCACTAATAGAGATAAAAGTAAGTGACCACAACAGATATGTTGCAGCATTCATAGTAATCAGCCCATGTAGTTCCTAGGTGATCTCTGATGAGACAAAGAAAGAATAGAACTACTGCGTCCTCAGGCATGTCATACAAGGTGATTAATATGGCATTAGGCATGAGACTGGTAACCTCACCGTATAAAACAAATAGCTGCAGAGACCATTACTGCAAAAGCATGTGAATGCTGGGTGCAGGCTTCCTACGGGGACTAGTTGCAGTGATGGCTGCATGCACCATAAGGATGATTCATAGTAATCATATTTGTATTGTCTAGGCATTAGTGATAGTATATTGAGTATTTTGTGTTAAATGTGGATTGTTCTTAAGTTATGACGGAAAGCTTGTTGTTAATTTTTCTTACATTGATAAACTTGTGTAATGTTTTTGTCAATTAATGCTGACTTTTGAAATTAAAAGCACACCTTATTGTTTACTGTTTACACATTTTTGCTTGTGTATAGAACATTATTCATGTGCCTTTGTTCGTGCTGGTGTTTTCATGTACTTTTTTTTGTTTGTTTACAGAATAATTCAGAATGTTGAAAATAAGATTTTATAACTTTTAGCACCCCTAGAGGGATTAAAACTGTCCAGATAAGTCAGTCCAGCCCATGAACAAAGTTTTCTTTCAGATTTAATATTGAAAAGTGCAGAGGCTTTATGCATGTTTTATAAAATTTCTTTGTTGTGTTGAACAGATACGACAACATCTTCAAGAAAACAAAGCAGCAGTAGAAGCTTTCAAAACCAGAGAGATCTGAGGCTCAGACAAGAGGTAACAATGTAGCTCATAATGTGGCTGAAATATCTAAAACATTGTTAATTATTTTTTTTTATTAAACCTTTTATAAGAGCATTATCAGTTTGTGTGTGTGTGTTGTTTGCTGTTTTTCTTTTGTCTGTAGGAACAAGGAAGACAGAGGGAGATGGTATACTCAAAAAAATTCATTAAGTTAATAGAAGGTCAAGAATGACTGATTAATTCATAACCTTTACTCTCTATGAGGAGCATAAGCCTTCATCAAATGTATGCCGAGTCGTCCTGTCCTGTGCCATCAGCTCAAGATGTTTCCATGCCTTTCTTCATTTTTATTTCTGTCTCAAGTTCTCTACTCACATATTTTTTTATCTACCTCTGCTTCTCTTACCCTTGTGATTCCAGAACAAGACCTGCTTGATAATGCTATCAGCAAGTTTCCTCAGCGCAAGTCCTGTCTATCGCGAGCGGTCTGCTTCTCATCTCTTGTTCCACTGACACGTGTCTGGTAAGCATGACTGATTCCTTATAGTATCTCTGTCAAGGGTCCAATTCATTCATGGAGCTAACGTTACTTGCTTTGTGTTTCTTGCTGTGGCGAGATGGATAATTAGCGATGAACAGTAAATCAAGTTCAAGGTATTCTTGACCTGTTGAAATACCCTAGTCTCAGAAATGAGCACTGGTGTATGAATGGCACAGGATATAGTCAGACTGTTAAGTACTCTTGTCCAGATGGTAAAGTGATATAGATCAAGAGCCTACCTTGCCTTCCTGCTACGACTACACCTATGCTTTTATAAATTATTCCCAATTAATTAATTCACAAATACAGAACAAGGAAATGATTTCAAAACTTTAGAAGATAACAAAATCAATCAATTTACTTTTTTGCTTAATCTTCTCTTTTGTTTGTATTTGGAATGAAAACAAGTGTGTATATATATATAACATTATGCAGGACCCCAGTACGGCTGGTTCTAATGCAATTTCTCTAGGTCGAGATGAGTTTTGCAGTGTCAGCTGTTATACATCTGGTCTGCTCTTGTAAACTGCTGGATTCGTTGTGTGTGTCCTGATCTTGAAATCCCACCTCAATTTGCAGGCGTATCGGAGAGCAAATACGTCACACATTCTTTAACGACTGAAAATTCTCCCATCGGAGGGCAAATATATGGCAGATGTGCTTTTCTAGTAATGAGGATCCCATCCGTTCTGTCCATCCACTTCACCTATCACTTTCACCCATATACCTTTAGTGGTAGCTTACTTTCGGCTTCCTTTGTGTGAAAGTTTGACTCCAATTCGAGCATTCTTCATTTTTATCTCACATTTTATATACGCCTTTGCGTGTTCGCTTCTATGATAATTCATACAATTTTGCCAATTACTCTGCAAATATGGCAAGGGGTGATAAACCAAAGAAGTCCGTACCTATCTTCCATCTGCTCCTAAGTTGTGATAAAGGGTGAATCCTTTCCCATTATCCGTTTTGGAAATATTTGCTTATTTCTAGCCTAGTTTTACACAGTTGGAACATTCCAGTGTCTCGCCATTGTTGAATGTTTCTCGGCGATTACGGGAAACTCTTCTCTGAAAAGAATTTTCACAGAGTTCACGGCACTTACCTGTCGAGGGTATTTTGATATTGTTGTAGTTCCCCACACTTTCTGAGAGGAAACTATGAGAGGAAATACCAGGACTGAACATCAGTGGAAGGTCAATAAACAAACTTAGATATGCAGATGATACCGTGTTGTTAGCTGAAAGCGAACAGGAGTTACAAGAACTAGTGAAGCAAGTGAACAGTATAAGTCATGAATATGGACTCGACATTAATATTAAGAAAACAAAAACTATGATAATTAGCAAAACAGACGATAAACCCACATTAAAGATAAGCGTAAATGGGAAACATTACATCTCCAATCTAACCTGCAAGTCTGGAAGGAAGAGCTGGAGAAGAGAGGGATGGTCATAAGCAGCTCTAAAACAAAATCCATGGTGATATCACGAGAAGAAAGAAAACATCAGATTAAGTTGGGAGAACAGGTCCTGGAGCAGGTCGACCACTTTAAATATCTCGGAGCTATTATAGACCGAAAGGGAGGCATCAAAGAAGAGTTGGCCACTAGAAAAGCTGCAGCGGGGAGACTTTTTCAGGCCATAAATCGTGGATTCCTCAGCAAGAAAGAGGTTGGTAAGAAAACGAAGATGGCTGTATACCGCTCCACCTATGTCCCAGTCTTGACATATGGATGCGAGTCGTGGGCAATGACTACAACCCACAAAAGCCAAATCCAAACCTCAGAAATGAGGTATCTGAGGAAAGTGGTTGAAGTAACAAGAAGAGACATGGTCCGCAACCAGACGATCCGTCAAGGCCTAAAATCCCATCCGCTGCAGACCCAAATAGAACAGTCCCAACTAAGATGGTTTGGCCATGTCTGCAGAATGGGAGAAGATCGGCTACCACGACAAGCATGGGAAACAAAGAGCCAGGGATCCAGACCTCCAGGACGACCCAGAGTCCGCTGGGAGGACAACATTAGACAATCTTTGAAGGACCGAGGACTAGAATGGAACCAGGCCAGGAAGAAGACAGCTGATAGAATGGTCTGGCGCTCTCTCTTCCAAACCTCTACACCTCACGGTAGAAGGGGAACAACTAAGTAAGTAAGTAAGTAAGTAAATGGGAAAATCCTGGAACAAGTCAAGAGCTACGTATATCTTGGTCATATAATAACAGAAGATGGCAGATGTGAAACATAAATCAAGAAGAAAATAGGAATGGCCAAAGCTACATTCAACAACATGAAACATATACTGACATCCAAACAGTTATCTCACAAATTAAAACTGACAATCATAAAGTGTTATATATATTCTGCATTTCTGTATGGTGCAGAGACATGGATGATGAATAAGCATTTGGAAAAAAGAATTGAGGCTCTTGAAATGTGGATATATAGAAAAATGGGGCGTATCTCATGGAAAGAGATGAAAACAAATAAGGAGGTCCTAGAAAATCTAGGTATGAAAAGAGAACTAATGAGGGAGGTCAAAGTTCGGCAGCTAAAATACTTTGGCCACATAAAAAGGCATAACACCTTGCAGAAGACCATAACAGAAGGGAGAGTTGAAGGCAAACGTGCAAGGGGAAGACAACGCTATAAGTGGGAAGATAACATCAAGAGATGGACAGGAAAGAGTCTATCAGAGTGCATCACCAAGACAAGAGACAGAAAACGTTGGAGATCCATTACAGCCAACCTTTGTTGTGGAGATGGCAACTGATGATGATGATGATGATGATTTTCATTTTAGCTGCTAGAATTTGTATTGACCCATTTCTTGATTTCCATCTTCTTTTTACTTGTGGGCACCACTTCATGGACCCATTGACATTTCTTGAACTTGTGTTTTTCAACAGTTTTAAATTTTTGTTGTTATTGCTGAACAGAATCGACATCATTGCACTCCAGGCAAACCCATAGGTGCTCAGTCTCCCTCAGTATATGTCGAAGAGTGTGAATGCTAAATGTTTCTGTAGCTCACCATCACATGACGGATGCATCCTCTCATATGTCTATCTCTGCTAGCCTTACAGTTGATGCCAAATTCCAACAGTTTTAACCTTGATGATTCATCTGTTGCAGTGTCATTTTCTAACAGGCGATCATTAATTGTTCTCAGTATCTCTCCCTTAAGATGGGGTGGAGTTATCGGAGGATATGGAGAGGGTGCTCTCGGTGACAATGGAGGGCGACTCCTTGGGTTCTGCGGTGAGCAGTCTGATCATTGCAAACACAGGGTTCCCCCGTAAGCGCATACATGCATACACTAGATGTGGGCCAACGGGGAGTGAGGGGTCAGTGGTCGGCTATGCCGTTGTTCGGAGAAGCTCATTCAGATGTGTCCGGGGTGCGGGAGTCTGGGGGGGGCCGGAGATTGGAGGTGATCACTACCTGCTAACAATCAAACGAACAGCTGAGGGGGTTGCTCGGCCTGGGGGCTGCTCGGCATCACGCGAGAAACCGGGTGGACGAGCGGGAGAGGTGAGCATTGGGACCTGCAGGCTGAGAGAGCCAGAAATTGGGACCAGATTTCGGGGGCTTGTTGCTGCGGCGGTGGGCGGCACGGAAGGGCGACCTGATGACTTGGAAACCCTCTGGATTAAATTCAAGGATATCATAAAGACAGCTGCTGCAGAGGCATGTGGTGAGGTCCGACTTGGGAGCCGGAGAGGGGGGACACCTTGGTGGACAGAGGAGGTCAGGGAGAAAGTGGGAGAGAGGAGAGTGGCATGGAAGCAATACTTGGGGGCTAGAGGCACAACAGGACGGGTGGAAAAGTGTGGAGAATGTGTGACACTCGGGGCAGAGGTGGAGAGCGGAATTCTGGCGGCGGAACAGAGGTCCTGGGAGGAATTTGGAGAGGGGCTGGAGGGGGATGCACGGGAAAACCAGAGATTGTTCTGTAGGACCCTGGGGAACATGGGGAGGGAAGGGCAGTGCCCTCTCGGATTTATAGGGGACAGGCGGGGCGGGTTGCTTGCTGCCCCGGGGGGGGGGGGGGTATGGAGAGATGGAAAGAGTATTTCTCGGGGCTCCTTGATGGTGAGCAAGGTCAGACATCAGAGGTGATAACCACTAGCACAGGAGAGGAAACCAATGGTGATGAAGATGACATGGAGATGGAAGAGCTGAGGGCGGCGCTGGAGAGGATCGGGATGGGCGGGGCGGCGGGGCATGATGGTATGACACCAGGGGTGGTTGGGTGCATGGGAGCATTGGGCGACCTGTTGCTCTTGGGGGTCCTGCAGGCAGCGTGGTGCAGCGGGGCCATACCGGGGGATTGGGAGATCGCCATCATGGCACCAATTTTCGGGAAGGGTGGCAGTCGACGGTGTGGAAACCGTGGGGGCATGTCCCTTCTCAGTGTCCCTGGGGGGGTCTGCTCTGGAGTCCTGGGGCAGGGGCTCCGACGCCTAGCTGGGCCACGGTTGGATGAGGTCCAGTGCGGATTCCGGGCGGACCGAGGTGCTCGGGACCTGGTCTTCGCGCTCGGACAGCTGGGTGGGGGGGCCCTTGGGTGTAAGAGTGAGATCCATCTTTGTTTCATAGATCTGGAAAAGGCGTTTGACAGGGTCCCTTGGAGCAAACTTTGGGACTGTTTGGCAAGGAAGAATATTCCAGCACCTCTGGTTCATGCTATGCAGGGCTTCTACAGGTCTTGCAGAAATTGTGTGAGGACGGCGGGCCATGGGTCAGGGGGGTTCGGGTCCACCGATGGTGTGGGACGGGGTGATATCCTATCACCTTGCCTCTTCATGCTCCTTATGGACGATGTCATCGGGGCATGTGGGGAGGGAGCAGGAGGGTGTTCGGTGGGGTGCTGGAGGATGGGACAGGTCTGTGTTTCAGAGCTGGCGTTTGCTGATGATGTTGCCCTGATTGCTAGATCGGAGGCGCATCTCCGGTCCGGCCTGCGGGTCTGGAGGGGGGAGCTGGAGGGGAGAGGGATGGTCATGGGCGGCTCTAAAACAAAATCCATGGTGATTTCGCAAGAGGAGAGAGGACATCAGATTGGGCTGGGGGGGGGTCCTGGGGCGGGTCGGCCGCTTTAGATGCCTCGGAGCTGTTGTAGACCGAGGGGGAGGCGTCGGGGAAGAGTTGGCCACTTGAGGGGCAGCAGCTGGGAGACTTTTTCGGGCCATAGGTCGAGGATTCCTCAGCAAGAGAGAGGTTGGTAGGAAAACGAAGATGGCTGTGTGCCGCTCCGCCTGTGTCCCGGTCTTGACATGTGGATGCGAGTCGTGGGCAATGGCTGCGGCCCATGGGGGCCAGATCCAGGCCTTGGGGATGGGGTGTCTGAGGGGGGTGGTTGGGGTGGCAGGAGGAGACGTGGTGCGCGACCAGACGATGCGTTGGGGCCTAGGATGCCACCCCCTGCAGACCCAAGTAGAACAGTCCCAACTAAGATGGTTTGGCCATGTCTGCAGAATGGGAGAAGATCGGCTACCACGACAAGCATGGGAAACAAAGAGCCAAGGATCCAGACCCCGAGGACGACCCAGAGTCCGCTGGGAGGACAACATTAGACAATCTTTGAAGGACCGAGGACTAGAATGGAATCAGGCCAGGAGGAAGACAGCCGATAGAATAGTCTGGCGCTCTCTCTTCCAAACCTCTACACCTCACGGTAGAAGGGGAACGACTAAGTAAGTAGTAAGTAAGTATCTCTCCCTTATCCATATCCAGTCTCCACTGTGGCTGCTCTTGATGCTAGTCTGTCAGCTCTCTCATTACCACATGACCAGGACAGTAGATCCACACCAGCTTCTGCAAAAAAATGTACAGTAATTAGAAGCATAATTGTTTATTCATTGTTTGCTCCCCAGGGAGCATATGCCTTTAACAAATTGATGCCAGGTCTTTCTGTCCTGTGCCATATGCTCAGAGCCCTTACATGTCTTATTAATGTCTTTCATTTCTATCTCCAGTCCTCTTCTCCATATTCTTTTCTATCTTCCTCTACCTCTTTTAACCTGGGGTTTTCAGAATAAATACTGCCTTGTAATGCTATCAGAAGGTTTCCTCATTGTGTGTACTATCTATTGCCAGTTTCTGCTTCTGATCTCTTGTTCCACTGACCCCCTGTCATCATTTTCGTTATCAGTTCCACACCTGTGATTTTGCCACATCACTTCAATCCTATTCTATGCAAGCACCCTCCATGAAAGTCTGTAACATCCTGATCGATGTCCATGCTTCACAGCCATAGAGTAGGACTGGCCTGGAATGCTAAGCTGAAGATTCTTTATTTTTATGTTGGACCTGACTTTTTCAGACCTCCATACATCTCCCAGTGCAATGAAAGCTCCTCTTGTCCACTGTATTCCTATTTTGACATCACCATCTGTTCACTCAATTCTGTCTACACTGCTGCCAATGTGTATGTATGATTCTAGACATCTTGTAGGTGTGCTGCTTCAATTACAGTCCTGTTAAATTTCCTGCATTTATTCTCATTATTTTTGTCTTTTCCTTGTGAATATTCAGATCCGCTGGCTGGACCTCTTCTCGTTAAGTATTTTCATTTTGTTTTGCATTAGGTTAATGATTATGGGATAGAAGAACCAGATCATTGGCAAACTCTAGATCGTCAAGCTGTTTTGTCATAATCAATGTTGCTTACAGTTATAATCTTATCTGCAGGACTATTCACCAACTTTAGACCAGAGGCAGGACGACGAAGTCTTCCGAGGGCAGAGTTATGAGTGGTTTAGATCTATAGAAGATAAGCTGTCCAGTCTGAGCACTTCTGTCGAAGCACTGCTGAGAAAGTCAGAAACAGAGGGTAGACAGCTCAGTGTTTCTCTCAGCCAGGGTAAGAAATCGCTGCAGGCTTGCTTTTTGTCTCATAATTTTTCAGTATGTAACGAATCACTTAGCATCGTCGTGGTTTATGGCCAGTTTGATATCTCTAATATGAAGAAAGTCTTGTGTAGTTCCCTGGTGTCTCTGAGTAGACAATGAGTAGAACCACTACTCCCTCAGGCGTGGTGTAAGAAACGACTGATATAAGGTACGCGGCTGGCGACTTCATTATGTAAAACAAATTGTTACGTAACAGCACTGCATAAGCATATGAATACTTTGGTGCACGCTCCTTACAATGGGGCCAGATGCTGTGATGGCTCCAAGCCATGAGGAGTGAAAAAGGAAGTGATGATCATTGAATGAACATGAAGAAATTATTAAGGGTGAACTTTCATATTTGAAACATTCACTTTGGATGTACATCCCTGGCTCCATCCTCACGCGGGGTTGAATATCACAGAACCATTTTGTGATATCTTGAAACGAGAACATCATAGAACCATTTTGTGATACATTGAAAGAAGAACATCACAAAAAGCGACATCATCAGAAAATATTGATTTGGATAACCTCAGAAACATCATCTTTTTTCAAATAGTGCAGTTTCCTAAATACGTTGCAGAATTTTAAAATTAAAGCTGAATACTGGAAAAAACTAGTTTAATTTCAAACTCACATATTTTTAAAGGAGTAAAAGTTTCTGTGAGTGAAACTCAGTTAAAATTAAAAAAAAGACACTATAGTCAAAAGAAAGAGGGAACCACTAGCTGGAATGGTCAGCAGAAGAAGATTGTATTGACTAGGACATGTTCTACTTATGCCAAGAGGGTCTCCATCATGAACAGCAGTAACATGGACAACATGTGGTAAAATAAAGGATGACCCAGCGAAACATGAAATAAAAAAAAAAATCTGGCATAAATCATGCAGATGTCCTAAAAGAAGATAATCCATTTTGGTTTTGTCATGTTGAAGAAGCGGAAGATAGCAGAGAACAAACACTAAATAAGATATCAGACCAAAGAAGAGACTATGAAGATGATAAAGATGAGCTCATTTGAGATACTTCTTCTGCTTCTTCTTTGATCCTTAGCCGCAGACTGTCAAAGCAGTCAGCGGCCATCACGCCTGGTGGCATCTTGTAGGGCAGCAAGAAACTGCTTCCACTTTGTTCGGTCGATGGCCATCCTTCGTACAGTGCCCCAACTCTGGTTCATTCTTTGCATCTCAGCCTCCACAGTTCTCCACCAAGTTGTTTTTGGTCTTTCGCTTTCCTTCGGGGGTCCATAGCATAGCTGTTCTTGAAATGGCATCAGGGTTCCTTCTGAGTACGTGGCCAACCCAACTCCAGCGTCTGCCAGCTATGATGGTGTGCATGTCCTCTTGGTTACTCCGAATAAGTAGTTCTTGGTTGGTGATGGTATTCGGCCAAAAGATTTGGTGAATTTTCCTTTGACACATTGTGTGGAAAGAGGACAGTTTCAACATTTCCTTCTCTGTTACTCTCCAGCATTCCGCACTATAGAGAAGCACAGAAAGTACACAGCTCTCATATAATCTTAATTCGGTGTTTTTGCTGTATATATTTGAGATACTTGATCAAGTTAAAAGGGCTGAAAGAAAACTTCATAACAGTCAAGGTCAGAGACTTCAGTTGTGTAGGAAGAGAGAACAGAATAAAGCAAAATGTAGAGAAAGTAAGAAATGATGAAGAAAAATGCCAATGCAAAAAAGCACCCATTTTAAAAATAAAATAAAGTAAAAATGTCTGATATTCTAATGCCTTATTATTGATGTATGTAGTAAGTGTTTGGAACAGCTACATCCTCAGAAGTATTTATGTATTCACAATTGCCTTCTCTGCAGCAGAAAATCCTTTCCAGGCCGGAAACCTGATGTCCCCTATGCAAGAGCAGATGCTTCAGCTGCAGAATCAATCAATAATGTTGAGCTTTGGACAGTTGGTCCAGTCTTTGACTCATCAGCATGGAGACATACAACAACTGCAACAACAGATGCAAGCACTGCAATTACAGGTGATGACACACACGCATGCAAACGCACACACTATATGTATATATATATAATTTCCCTTGAACATGAGGGCACTGGACATAAATCCAGCAACATGGGAGGATGAAGCTGCCGATTGCACCAAGTGGCGATGTTATCTACGGTGCCACCTCAGATTGGGCGAAAAGAAGTTGACATAACAAGCAGAAGAGAGGAGAAAAGGTCGAAAGGAACATTAGGAAAATAAGCAGCTGAAGGCTGTCACCTCAGGGGCACATTCCCATAGTCAGTTATGACTGAAGGGGCTATTATTATTATTCCCTTGAGCTCCCCACCCAACATAGAACTTCAACAAACTTATGCCAAGTCCTCCTGTCCTGTGCCATCAGCTCAAGTTCTTTCCATGTCTTCCTCAGCATTTTCATTTCTGTCTCCACTTCTCATCTCCATGTGTATTTTGGTTTTCGTGTGTGTGTGTGTGTGTGTGTGTGTGTGTATATATATATATATATATATATATATATATATATATATATATATATATATATATATATATATATATATATATATATATATATATATATATATATATATATATATATATATACACACACACTCGCACACACACATATACATACAGGCCTACTTCACTTTATTGCGCTTCACAGATATTGTGCTTTATTTTTCTTCAAATTATTCATGTTTATTTATTAGAATGTGCCTTATTCTTCCGATAGGTTTTGGCTCAGATGCTGAAGATTAGCATTTTTTTTTTTAGCAATAAAGTATTTTTAATTTTACAGTACATTTTTTTTTTTTTTGAGCTAGCACCATTGTGCACTTAATAGACATAGTGTAAACATGATTTTAGGCTTTTATATGCACTGGGAAGCCAAGAAAATGGGTATGACCCGCTTTATTGCGATATTCGCTTTGTTGCGGTGGTCTGGAACCGAACCTGCAATATCTCCGAGGTATGCTTATATATATATATATATCTTGGCATAGAAGAAAGCTAATAGCACTAGGAGCAAAAAGTTGGGGAAAACCACAATTGCCTATACACTTGAATACAAAGATATGTCTTCTCTGAAGAGTAACACCTAATGTAAAATAAAATTTAATCCATTTAAAATGTGTCATTTTTATACGTAAAATTGATTGAATGTGGCATTTTGTGTTTAAAATTGTACTATATCTTTTAGGTCCAGGAAATGCACAGTGAGCACAGCCTTCTTGTGGGCTCTGCTGCTGGAGTTAGCAACCCCCACCTCTTGCAGCCAGCCTTGTCAAATCCAGCCCTCAACTTCAGCGATTACAACCTCCAAACAGCAGCTTTGGGCGCCCACACTGTGAACTTTAATCATCAACAAATGGGTAGTGCCTTTGCACCGGTAAGCTTTCACCCAGTGATGATCTGTGAGCTATGTAAAGAGATGAGCTTGGTGAAAAGAACTTTTTATTTTTCGAATACTTCAACTCCATGTACCAAAGTGGTAGTGTAGTGATGCTCCATTGTATACAGTAGTTACTTGGAGTTTGTATGTAGACAGTGCACCACATGGACAGGTTGAGTCCATGAGAGTCTGTGGACCTATATTTATGGAATAATTGCTGATGAATGAAGTTGTTGAAACAAGCATGAAGAATCCTTGGATTATTTGAAGATGTTTTTGTCATTTTATGAAATATGTCCGCACTAAGTTTGTTCAGCAGTGTTGAATCATGTCACAGAATGCAGTCCAGGATTGATGTTGAGATGTTGTTTATGGAATGACTGACATGCTATCATAGAATGGAGTTACTGAAAATGTTCAGGAAGAACCTATTCCAGGGCCGGCCCTGTGAATTTTGCTGCCCGTGCAATACCATACCTTGCCGCCCCAGCCCAACCTCAAATTAACGTTTGAAATTTTTAAAACCATTATGTTAAACAAGCTTCAACATTAATTTCATGACCATTAGCCTAATTTTAAATAGTACCATTAATAATGTATTGATAAATTGATGAAAATACTGTATAGTCATAAAATAAACCATTGACTTTATTAGAGACAGTTATATGGAATAAATGTAGTTACATTACTTACATATAGGGGATGCTCTTCTCATGTGGAACGATGAACTGTTGAGTCACAAACACTTAACTATTGTATGTACATGTTATAGTTTTTAGCACTATTTTCACATTATTTGAATTTATATTGTTTGAAGTATCTACTGCTTAAAACGACACTTTTCTTGCTTTCATATTTGCAAAATCAGAAATAAGGTCTGCGTAGTCTAATTTTTGACCGATTTCATGTTCAATTGAAATCATGGCAAGTCCTTCCAATCTAGTTGTGGCCATTGTTGAGCATAAATAAGTTTTAATAAGCTTCAGTTTTGAAAAACTACGCTCACCACTTGCTACCATTACAGGCAAAGTTAGTAATATTCTTAAGGCTATAGCGACATTAGGAGCAATGTTATTTTCAATAATATAACGAAGAACTTCTATTGGCAGTGTATTTTCTGGTACTAATTTGGATACTACTTTCAGTTCATCACATAGCTCAATGGCATAAATGTCTCTATTTTCTTGATGTGTTAAAACACCTTCTAGGTTTTTACATTTGTTTAACAGCTCATTTGTCGTCTCAGATTTCAATTTATGGATGTTATATAAAAAGGAAAAATGTGAACTGTGATGTTCCAATTGCTCGAACCTTAATTCAATAGAATTGGTTGCAACATCAATAATAAAAAAGAAAAATTCAATTTTGAATTTAGTTTTGGGATCCAAAATAGGTTCATCTCTTGCTTCATAGTTGTGTTGCTTTTTCTGCCGACGCACTCTAGTACATTCAACCATTGGTATCAAATCAGGATCAGCTTCGGCTTTCTCAGATAATGTTGTAGCATCAACAAGAAAATTTTGAAATGATTCATCATTTCTGAGATTCTTAAGGCTTTGGAGAACATTTCTCAAAGTTGTTATGGCACTAGTCAGTTCCATTTTTATGCTTTGCAACAGTTTACTAGCAACATTAATTTCTTTTAAAACATAGTGCCATATAACCAGACAACATAAAAATTTTAAATCTCTGAGTTTTAGGGCAAGGGTTTCAGCTTCATGTCTCGCCATTTTGTCTACTGACTCGTCATCAGCAATTTCTATCAGTGCATCATAAAATTCATCAATATAATATCTTAAAGGACGAATGGCCTCGATTCTAGATTCCCAGCGAGTTGTACTTAGTGGCTTGGGCGTTAGAGTTGTAATATGTTTCTTAAGGATTCCCCAACACAGTGTTGACGCTGAGAAAAACACATACAATTTCTGAACCGTTTCAAAAAATAAAACCCCTTCTCTAGATGACATCGCGGCATCATTGACCACCAAGTTGAGAGAATGAGAACAGCAAGGGATATAAAAAGCTCTCGGGTTCAAGTCCCTAATACGTTGTTGAACTCCTGAATGTTTTCCTTTCATATCTGATCTATTGTCGTACCCCAGGCCACGCATGTTTGCGATTGGAATATTCATGTCTGACAATTTTCTTAGAATGCATTCAGTTAACGCTGAGCCTGTAGTGGCTTCTACAGCAATGAAACCAAGAAAATGCTCATGGATGTTGATATCATCTGGATTCGTATTAACAAATCTTACAGTTAGTGTTAATTGTTCAATGTGACTTACATCGGGAATACAGTCTGCAACTAAGCTATAATATTTAGCTTTCTCCACCATAGAAATTATTTCTTTTTTTATGGTTCCAGAGAGAAGAGCAATCAATTCATTTTTTTTTTCAATGTTTTTCCCAAGGTAATGTTGGGTCGATCCACGAGCTACTCTCATTAAATGTTCACAAAAAGCACTATTAAATCTGTCAATCAGTTCAACAAGCTTTAAAAAATTTCAATTGTTAGGGTCATATAATTTATCAGATGTTCCACGAAATGGCAAGCATTGTTGGCTCAAGAACTGGACAATAGCAATTAGGCATTCTATTATGCTCCTCCAGTGTCGAACTTCTGAATTTAATAACTTTTGTTGCATTGAATCAATTGTCTGTACTGATTTAAGCCTGGACGATAATTCAATCCACTTTGTATGGGACTCCAAGTGGTTTTTAGATTTTTCGTGTTCATTAAGATACACATACAAATGACCCCAATTATTATAGCCATCAGTAGTGAGTGACATTTTATTACAGGAAAACAACTTACAGCAGAAACAAAATACAGAATCTTTTTTTTTTGAATACATTAACCATGATCGATTAATATGTTCTCCATTGCTTAGCTCCTGTGTAAAAATTTAGTGAAAATTTCCGACCATTAGAGCTGCGCGGAAAAACGAAATCATTTTTTGGTCTCTCTGGCAGGCCTTTCTTTTTACGATTTCCAGTCTTTCGGTATCGCTTAAAGAAGGATTCCATCTTGCCGGATCAGTTATCAGTCTCATTTTCAACATTGTTAGTAATATCTACGTTACTGGGGTCCGAGTTAGAAGTACTTGCCATGAGCTCAGAATCATTTATTTCGGTACATTTGCTTATTTTCTTCTGTCCTACATCAGCTGTTTCAGTGTTTAGATGAAACTGCTCACTGAACTGACTGGGAATCCCGAGACAGTGTATATCACGTGATCTCTGGTCACAAGAAAACATTCTCCCAGGGATGTACAAAGGCATCTCAAAGCGGAATATATGGCGGGATTGTAAAAATAAGTTAAAAAAAATTTTGCCCCCCCACCCCCCCCCCCCCCCCCCCCCAAAAGCTTGCCGCCCCGTGCAAATGCACGTGTTGCACCGTTGGTTGGGCCAGCCCTGACCTATTCAAGTTATTGACAATGTTTAAATTGCCTGTGAATATATTGTACCGTCAATACACAGAGTGGATAGACTGCATCATCTTAGTTGTTTCTTATGTTTCAAAACCTGTTGTGTTTATCAGTGACTTTTGCGGGTCAGTGTGTTGAACAGATAGAACCACACAACAGCAGTCTGTCACAAGCAGTAGGATGATAGTTTCATGAGTCTGAAATGATCATTAACTCTGAGCACACTTTATTAAGCTCTGTGTAGTTTCCCAGGGGTCTCAGAGATGATAAGGGAAGGACTACTACTCTCTCAGGCATGTTATAAGAAGTGACTAATATATTTTTGTACGTGTGGCTACCAACCTCATCGTTTAAAACAACTTGATACAGATGTCACTGCTGCAAGAGTACATAAGAACTTTGGTGCAGGATTCCTGCAAGGGGGCCAGGTGCAGTGGTAGCTCCTTGCTTCATGAAGAGCGCAGAGGAAAATAATGATGAAATTAAAGTTTGTTAACATTCCAGTTTTAGTATTAATGTTAATTATTGTCATTCCCTTTGGAATATACATTTGCAGTTTGTTGCTCATCACTGATTTCTGTTTCATGCCAAATTCTTTAGCTCTTCACATGAGGTTCCTGTTGCTTTGGCTTCATCTTCTTTTGTTCTTCTCTGGGTTCTCTATGCCTCTCCATTCTTTTCTTCCCCTGTAGGTTCCATTCAAATGCATGTCTGATTATAATATTTGTTTCCCAAGATCATGCTGGTCAGTATTATCATCACTTGTTCAACAGGGTTCCATCTCCGCTTCTCATGGAACCTGGGGCTACAGTTTTTGCTCACTACCTCTATCATGGGCTATCTTATTCATTTCTGCCGTTGAGACGCAGATTACTGGCTCCTTGCTCGACCATTCTTCTCCAGATTCCCTTAAAACCTCCCACTCTTTCTTTCACTGTTAATTCCAGTCAAGGACACACCTGGTTAAAATGGTTAGTTGTGTCTCTAGGATATGTCTTATTGTCCTTCATTCTCTCTCTTTAATTTGCAGCTGTGTTCTTGTCTGTTTTTGTCATTACATCTGGCCATCTGACAGGAAGGATACGAAAGAGGCATCTGTTGGTGAAGGTCTAAGTGTGGATGTAATTTTAATCTTGACATGTCATGCTTCTAAATTGTAGAGTAGGACAGATTGTGCATGTGTATTGAATGGCCCAGTTTTAATGTCCTTTTTTATTTCTATTTCCTGTTCTGCTGTTTTCTGTAATCCTTTCACAGTTATTGTGTGATCTTTATTTCCCATAGCTATATTAATGTCTTTTCTTATTGCTTTATCTTAATCTCCCTGGAGTCATGGTTGATGGTCTTGTCAGCATTTTTATTAGTGACTAGTTATGGTCTTTGAAGTTTTTGTAAGATTCTTTTTGTTTTCTTGGGCTTACCTGGAGGACTGGTTGTGCTCTGATTTGTTGTGCCTCTCTGAGTGAAATATCTTATTTGGATGAAAATGCCTGGAGCATAAGGCTGTCGTAGTCATAAGCTCACAGGATCAATAAGACATGTGAACAGTACCACCATTTTCTGCTGATCGGTATATTTGTTCCTTTTTTTTTTTCAGAGTAGTCTAAACAACACAACCCCTTCTGGTATGTTTGGTGAATTGTCAGCAACCAGTCCACGTCTGTATAATTTTCAACCTAGTAGCCTTGGCCTGTCAGCTAGTAATCTGTCACTGGGTTTAGATAGAAGAACTACAGGTGGAGCCACTGGGCTAGGGGCCAGTCTTAGTGTCAACACAAGATCTAACTTGTCTTTACCTCAGCAAGGCACAAGGTTTGCCTTTAATCCCATAGGACATCCCACTGCAGACACACAGCACCCACAACACCATCAGCCATTGCAGGTTGGCTCTTCTGTTGCAACCATGACAAGAGACTTCAGCCAGTTTGTCAATACCCTACAGTCCACCCCTCAAACACCAGATAACACTAACATAGATTTCAGTAATCTTTTTGGGCCCAGTAGCCAACAACACCAACAGAGTTTGGCTAACAGATTGAAAGAAATCGAAAATGAATATTCAGCACCTGGAGTGAGCTCACTTCTGACTGACAACAGGAATAAGAGCAGGTGAGAGGGTTTCTCTTTAATTGTAAAATGAGAAAGCAGAGTTGTCATATTCTGTAGTTTTTTTTTTCTATATCCAAGAAGTACATTCAGCACCTGTGTCTTCCTGTTTGTATCATCTACTGTATTTCAGAACACTTTTTAAAAATCCACTTAAAATGTTATGTAAAGCATAGAGAATAATATTTTTCACTTATGATATACTTTAAATATTATTTACCTGTCTTTTTAATGTGATGTTGACCTTTTGGGAACACAAGTGAACAGAGGGGTGAAGATGATTGGATTAAGTATCTGTGTATAATTTCTGTTGTAGAGTATTTGTTCCTGCTGTTTGCTGTGGGTGGCTGTTATTTTATGTTTTTCCACTAAACAATCTTCTTCTTCTTGCGATCGCATCTTTGATGTTTACACCGTCAGACGAGTTCTCATGATGAATTCGACTGTTGTTTGAAGTTCCTCTTTAGCTCCATATAGCTTTGAGTTTAGTGTTGAGTCATTGGGCCAGTATATCTTTCTTAACTGGTCATATAGAGGACAATCCTGTAGAACATGCTCAGCAGTTTGTTCGTTTAATCCACATGTGCACAGTGGTGCAGCAGACAATCGTAAATTAATATTAGTAAATTAATATTAGACAAACATAAAGGTATGTTTTCAGGCACTCGTAAGAAATAAAGAAGTAGAACACTTGGACAACAGAAAAACAACAGACGTGAGTGGCTTACCCAGGGTTCGAACCCCGTACCTTCCGTACGACAACTCCGCCTAGCTATCAAGCGAATCACACTGACCCCACGGCCAGCTAGGCATCCCCAAAAAAAGATGCTTTACTGGCTATTTATCAGTAAGAAACACAAGATAACACCGGAAGTATACAGCCCCTTAATGACGCAATCACTTCTGTTGTTCTCCTATTAACAGTATGTGTCAGTCCAAACAAGACAAAGACCTTGATACTGGGTCCAGTAAATAGTAGAAGACTAAAGGACAATAGTATAGAACAGTGGGTAGGTTTCTGGTATTGTATGAACATAAATAACACATAAGGAAGGGAAACCCGAGGCCTGTAAACAGTAAATTAATATTAGTAAATTAATATTAGACAAACATAAAGGTATGTTTTCAGGCACTCGTAAGAAATAAAGAAGTAGAACACTTGGACAACAGAAAAACAACAGACGTGAGTGGCTTACCCAGGGTTCGAACCCCGTACCTTCCGTACGACAACTCCGCCTAGCTATCGAGCGAATCACACTGACCCCACGGCCAGCTAGGCATCCCCAAAAAAAGATGCTTTACTGGCTATTTATCAGTAAGAAACAAGATAACACCGGAAGTATACAGCCCCTTAATGACGCAATCACTTCTGTTGTTCTCCTATTAACAGTATGTGTCAGTCCAAACAAGACAAAGACCTTGATACTGGGTCCAGTAAATAGTAGAAGACTAAAGGACAATAGTATAGAACAGTGGGTAGGTTTCTGGTATTGTATGAACATAAATAACACATAAGGAAGGGAAACCCGAGGCCTGTAAACAGTAAATTAATATTAGTAAATTAATATTAGACAAACATAAAGGTATGTTTTCAGGCACTCGTAAGAAATAAAGAAGTAGAACACTTGGACAACAGAAAAACAACAGACGTGAGTGGCTTACCCAGGGTTCAAACCCCGTACCTTCCGTACGACAACTCCGCCTAGCTATCAAGCGAATCACACTGACCCCACGGCCAGCTAGGCATCCCCCCAAAAAAGATGCTTTACTGGCTATTTATCAGTAAGAAACACAAGATAACACCGGAAGTATACAGCCCCTTAATGACGCAATCACTTCTGTTGTTCTCCTATTAACAGTATGTGTCAGTCCAAACAAGACAAAGACCTTGATACTGGGTCCAGTAAATAGTAGAAGACTAAAGGACAATAGTATAGAACAGTGGGTAGGTTTCTGGTATTGTATGAACATAAATAACACATAAGGAAGGGAAACCCGAGGCCTGTGTCAGTGTGATTCGCTTGATAGCTAGGCGGAGTTGTCGTACGGAAGGTACGGGGTTCGAACCCTGGGTAAGCCACTCACGTCTGTTGCTTTTCTGTTGTCCAAGTGTTCTACTTCTTTATTTCTTACGAGTGCCTGAAAACATACCTTTATGTTTGTCTAATATTAATTTACTAATATTAATTTACTGTTTACAGGCCTCGGGTTTCCCTTCCTTATGTGTTATTTATGTTCATACAATACCAGAAACCTACCCACTGTTCTATACTATTGTCCTTTAGTCTTCTACTATTTACTGGACCCAGTATCAAGGTCTTTGTCTTGTTTGGACTGACACATACTGTTAATAGGAGAACAACAGAAGTTATTGCGTCATTAAGGGGCTGTATACTTCCGGTGTTATCTTGTGTTTCTTACTGATAAATAGCCAGTAAAGCATCTTTTTTTTGGGGATGCCTAGCTGGCCGTGGGGTCAGTGTGATTCGCTTGATAGCTAGGCGGAGTTGTCGTACGGAAGGTACGGGGTTCGAACCCTGGGTAAGCCACTCACGTCTGTTGTTTTTTCTGTTGTCCAAGTGTTCTACTTCTTTATTTCTTACGAGTGCCTGAAAACATACCTTTATGTTTGTCTAATATTAATTTACTAATATTAATTTACTGTTTACAGGCCTCGGGTTTCCCTTCCTTATGTGTTATTTATGTTCATACAATACCAGAAACCTACCCACTGTTCTATACTATTGTCCTTTAGTCTTCTACTATTTACTGGACCCAGTATCAAGGTCTTTGTCTTGTTTGGACTGACACATACTGTTAATAGGAGAACAACAGAAGTGATTGCGTCATTAAGGGGCTGTATACTTCCGGTGTTATCTTGTGTTTCTTACTGATAAATAGCCAGTAAAGCATCTTTTTTTGGGGATGCCTAGCTGGCCGTGGGGTCAGTGTGATTCGCTTGATAGCTAGGCGGAGTTGTCGTACGGAAGGTACGGGGTTCGAACCCTGGGTAAGCCACTCACGTCTGTTGTTTTTCTGTTGTCCAAGTGTTCTACTTCTTTATTTCTTACGAGTGCCTGAAAACATACCTTTATGTTTGTCTAATATTAATTTACTAATATTAATTTACTGTTTACAGGCCTTGGGTTTCCCTTCCTTATGTGTTATTTATGTTCAGACAGTCGTAGCTTGTGCATGTGTTTATTCAGTTTGTTATGCCCTGTCCTGAGGCGAAAAATAGTTATCTGTCCCTGCCGGTCGAGAGTGTGATAGTCGTCTTTGGGTTGGTTCTGTTCTCTTCTGATAGTCTGGATAGCTCTCTTTTTCTAAAAGTATGTGACTTCATTATCTTCTTGTTCACATTCTCCTCCCTTTTTTGCAAGTTTATCTGCCTTTTCATTTCCGGGTACACCACAATGAGCACTAAACAATAATTCCAAATAAGCTCAGATTTACTTATTAAATCAAACACCTACAAAGAAAGATTGAATCAGCTAGAAAGTATTAATTGCTTACTGGTTGTTGCTTATAATCATTCTCAGAAGGCACACTTGTCTGCAAGGACTAGATATATGTTTTTTACATAATAGAAATGTTGTGCTCAAAGCAATTTTTGAACTCTGGAAAATATCGTCTGTATTTAAAATGTAACAAAAATAGCTCATTTTCAACAATACTTGCCCATGTCATTTTAAAATGGATTTTACACTAGTCATTTATATAACTTCTGTTCTAGAGTTGAATTTTAAAAGTGAAATTTTGACCAGACATCATTCTTGTGACCTTTGTCGCTTTCCATATTGCCAAGGGATCTTTAAAGGAGTGCAGAGTCTATTTGAGACCCCCCTAAATTTTTCAGAATTTCTCATAAACTCGAGTCATTGAGTTGAAAATTGCTGAAACATATCAGCTTAACTTCTGCCTAGATAGAAATTCAAGTACTTGACTTTATAGGTCACATATACTATGTTTTTGGAGTTTTACTTTTTGTTTTCTTAATCCACAGAAAATTTGGCTCAAAAGTTAAGAAGTCAGAAAGTGATCCAACATCAGGTACATTTCCATCTCTTGTTGCTTCCATCTAGCTCTTTGTGAAAACTATATAATGTTTGCAGTTGTA
The DNA here is from genome assembly GCA_024509875.1 of Oreohelix idahoensis. Taxonomy (NCBI): domain Eukaryota; kingdom Metazoa; phylum Mollusca; class Gastropoda; order Stylommatophora; family Oreohelicidae; genus Oreohelix; species Oreohelix idahoensis. Next base: position 609,223 of record JAMPIV010019430.1, on the reverse strand, counting down.
TGTTTGTAAATGCACTTAACATCTAACATTAAATGCAGAGAATAATAATTTTTTTTTTCACTTTTTCCACTGAGTTTTTCTTTTACTCTACAAGTTGGCAGGAGCCATAGTAGCAAAGTGGTTAGTGCACTGGCTTCCTAGCTCGGTGGTCCACGGTTCGATCCCCAGTTGAGGTGGGATTTTTTTAGATCACAAATGGCTTCGGGGGGTGACCCAGCCTCATGAATTGGGTACCAGGGCAACTCTGGGAAGGTTAAGTGACGCTGACCACATCACCCCTAGTGTGCCGATGGTAAAGAAAATATGGGCCTAACACCATATTCCCAATATGCCTCAGTGGGCGTGTAATGGGATCCTTTACCTTTTACCTACAAGTTGGCCATATAAAATGTAAGTTTGGAGTTGGATGATGGCTTTTTTTCCCCTCTCACCTTTTTACTGTGTTATGGAAATATAGGAGGAAAAAGACATTGAAGAATTATGTGTGTAGGCTTTTGTATTTTGTTTTTTTAAAAGTTTGTTACGTGCCATGAGGAAAACCCATTATGTTGTGTTTTGGATAGCCTGTGTGTGGAAAAAATCTTAAGAAATAATCATTTATGAAGTACAGGAGCACCTCGATAATCTGAAATAAGGACGGATAATTCTGATTTCTGGTTTATTCAGATTTTCAGTTGTATCAAACATACTGTTCTGGAGAGTTAAAAAAAGGGTTTAGTAATTAAAAAACACTGAATTGTTCTTAGTGTACTTTTATTAATTGGTAACAGGACACATGGAACTTTCAGCAGCACCATTTTTGAACCTCATTTCTTTGCTGCCAGGTCTCTCGCTGGTTTCAGCAAGAGTAGTTGATATGGACAGCATTCTTTGTGTTGCTTATATCAAGCCATTGCAGCCTGTGTTGTGGCAAACGTCACGGCATCCGTAGGCCCATCATATGAATCAAGTTTCGATGTGAACTTTAGTTTTTTACTGGTTTTTAATATCTGTTGGCTAATGAAGACTCATTTTCTCCTTTTGAAATCTGTTTAAAATCTCAATCTTCGATTAAGTTGTTTGAAGAAGAAGATGCAGTAGGTACAGTATGATAAAAGTAAAATTAAACACTAGACAATCTCACTTGCACTTAACAAACTGACCGATTGAATGTGAGCTACAAATAGACACTCCTATAGTTCTCACAGACAAGGACATATTTTGTTTTAGCTCAGGCATACTTCTCACTTTCTGAAAAAACATTAAAACAAAGCTGGCTGTTTCAGATTACTCACATTTCGGATTATTGATTTTCCACTTTAATGTTTAAACAGTTTTTTTGTTATTCCCAAATATTTATTAGATACTGCATTATCAGTAAAAAGAAGATGTAAATTATGGCTGGTGGAACAATGGGGATTTGAAATCACTTTGTCAAATTGCAGTGCAGTAACTCAAAGTTTGTAGTAACCAATTAGCCTATTGAATTTTTTCTTTTTTATTATTCAGAGTGAAATTGCTTTAATGGTGTGTTTCATTAATCTGGCACTGTGTATAGGGATAATTTTTATATTATTTAAACACCATGCAGTGTACATACATTTTTTGTTTGCTGTTTGTCAGATGTGAAAATGTCAGCAAAAGTGGAAAACGTCAGCGTTCAAAATGGAGGTAGAAGTATAGCTCATCGTAACTGGGAAAGGGAGACTACTTCAGACCACAGGTCCATCCCTAGGGGTGCTGGTTCTGAAGGGGCTGCAGGCTTTGCTGGTGGTACAGCAAAATTTGATAAAGGCTCCAGCTTCTCTAATGTACAGTTTATCCGGGACAAACATTCAAGACTCAGAAGAGAACAGACACAAACAAAGTGAGTTGCTGTCTTTGAGTTGCACATTTTATTCTCATTACCTACCCTTTTTTTAAATTTTGAATACAAATAACAAAACACTGTAGTAGTTAGATCTGATGGTTACAAACACTTAAAAATTTTTTTTAATGGACTCATAATAAGGTAGCCTGGAGTAAGTGGAGGTGGTCTGTGTACGTGTTACAGGCACTAAAATTGCTGAAAAATAAAATCCTCTACCTGTAGCTATCATCTCACTCTTGAAGTCGCCAAGGAGCATAGGCCTTCAGCAAACTTTTGCCAGGTCATCCTGTCCCAGGCCTTCAGCTCCAGGCCTCTGCATGTCTTCCTCATCATTTTCATTGTTATCTCCAGTTCTCTTCTCCTTGTGTCTACCTCAGCTTCTTTTACCCTGGGAATTCCAGAACAAGGACATCCTTGTAATGCTGCCAACAGGTTTCCTCAGTATATGTCCAATCCACCGCCATTGTCTTCTTCTCATCTCTTGTTCCTCAGTTCCACAATAATGATCTTGTCATACCACTTCAATCCTTCTATTCTGTGCAACCACCCATTTTATGAGGCTCTGTGGCCAGAAGCCATGAAAGATTATATTTCATCCACTTCAGAGATGGTACACAGCTGTTTTTTTTTTTTTTCTAACCAGCGGCACTCGAGCTTTCCAGCCCTTTTGGCCCAATGACATGTCATTGCGAGGCTGGGGGGTCAGTGGACTTTCCTTCCAACCCGGTCAGGAGCTTCGCCCCCTTCCCATCCACAGAGGGTTTATGTGCAGGAGCCGTTCAGGTTATTCAGTCAAATTCCCAGTCGTAAACATTCCTTCAAACGCTGACGCCCGGGCTTGAACCTTGAAAACCTGGTCGCCAGTACAACGTTGTAGCCATTACACAGCTGTTAAAGAAAATCTGGGAACAAGAGGTCATCCTCAAAAATGGAAGGAAGGGCCACATAATTAAACTGCTAAGGCCAGCTTGACTGTATGCAGCAAGTGGCAAGGCACAATTCTTCTGACAGTGGCTGGAAATATTCTGACTGCATGAAAGCAGCTTTAGTCACATTGTACAACATTCTTCAGGGGACAGTAGTCCTGTTATTTCTTTGTCTCTTCAGAAACCCTCGGAACTACACGGGGCAGGGTGAGATATAGAAGGTAATTATTGTGATGTAACTTTGACATTTTTTTCATATTTTCCAGATCAACTTGTACCACTACAGAAAGTAACACACTTTTCGACACTTTACGTGATACTATCTATGCAGAAGTTGCATCATTAATCTCTCAGAATGAAAGTCGTCCTCATTTCCTGTTGGAGCTGCTTCGAGACATGCGACAAATCGACTCGGACTTTATGCGACAGCAAACCTTGTACTCTTTGGAAGAACTTTTAAGATCAAACCTGAAGAGTGACACAGCTGCCTCTCCAGTAAGTTAAAAAAAATGTTAAGAAATGTTTATTCGGGGGGGGGGATATGCTGATAATAGATTTTGTTTTCATCATTGACACCAGTATATGGTGTAATGGGTTATGAATGCCCCCACTTCTTACGGAGCATAGGACACCACCTCCAGTTATAGGAATTTACATCATTTACACTTTCAGTGGTGGTTTTTGTAGCACTTTGTTGTATCTGATGAGGTTGCTCAGCCTCGCCTAAGTAGCCTCTTATGTCTTGTCTGGTTATGGCAGTAATCATATTTGGCTAAAAATGTAATAAAATGGGCTGTTTCATTATCATTTTCATTTTTTGCTTTCTGTGGAGCATTGGGTCACCACGGCAGCTGGTCCCCTGAAATCCTGCACCACAGCATTCATGTGCTGTTGTAGTTTCTGTAGATGTTTGTTTTGCATGATGAGGTTTCCAGTCCCACACACAACTTCATTTCCGTCACCACTTCCGGTATGCCACTGGGAACAGTTTTTTCTTTGTTTTCTTAGAGATCTCCAGGAACTACGAGGGGCGTTCAGAAAGTAATGCACTACATCGTTTTTCTCAGCTAATAATGAAGATAGAAGCATGAAATTTTGCACACTTTAAATATGGCATGTGCCAATTGTGTGCACCAAATTGCACCGCAACCGGCCAAATAATATGGCTGCCCTAAACCGTTGAAATGGATCGTGTTAGTAACTTGCGTTATAAGCAGCGAATTGTGATAGAATTTCTCGTTGCAGAGAAGGAAACTGTTGTGAACATTCACAAGCGTCTATGTGATGTGTATGGAAGTTTTGCAGTCGACAGGAGTACAGTCGGTCGCTGGGTTCAGAGAATCAAAGAATCAGGAAGTGGAGATACGGAGCTGCTTGATCGGCCGCGCTGTGGACGTCCTGCCACAGCCACCAACGCAGAAATGTTGAAATGCGCTGAGGGCATTATTCTTACTGATAGGCGAATCACTACTCAACAATTGGCCTTACAGCTGTAAGTCAGCATTGGTAGTGCAAATGCAGTTAAAAAAACTCAGATTTTCTAAGGTTTGCGCAAGATGGGTTCCTCGAAGTCTCACAAATGACCACCGATTGCAAAGGAAAGCAATTTCTTCTGAATTGTTGGAGCGTTTCAATGCTGATGGAGAGAACTTTTTGGCTAAGATCGTTACAGGTGACGAAACCTGGGCACATCATTTTGAAGCTGAGACAAAAAGACAGTCAATGGAGTGGCATCATCCGCAATCACCACGAAGAAAGAGAAATTCAAGACAATTCCTTCAGCTGGAAAGGTCATGATCACTGTCTTTTGGGACATTGAAGTGTGTGATTCTTGTGGACGTTATGCCAAGAGGAGAGACAATCAATTCGCAAGCTTACATTAAGACATTGAAAAAACTCAATCAACGTTTTCGCAGAGTTCGGGCCGCACAAGAATCCAGCAGGACCAGCTTCTCCTTCACGACAATGCCCGCCCTCACACAAGTCTGGCAACACGGTAAGCAATCACCAAATTGGGTTGGACTGTACTACCCCATCCACCCTATAGTCCCGATTTGGCACCCTCTGATTTTCATCTATTTGTTCCACTTAAAGATGCACTCCGTGGGACAAGGTTTGAAGATGATGAAGGAGTGATTCATGCAGCGAAGAAATGGCTACATGATCAAGACAAAATCTAGTACGGGCATGGAATACATGCACTTGTTTCGCGCTGGCATAAAGCCGTACAAGTTGATGGAGATTATGTTGAATAATACCGATGTTTACATGACATATCCATGTATATTGTGTTTAAATTTCATGCTTTTTGAATAAACAGCTCCTGAGAAAAACGTGTGGTGCATTACTTTCTGAACGCCCCTCGTACACAATGAATATAAGTCAGCCTTTTAATCACTTCTCAATAATAGATTTTGTTTTCATCATTGACACCAGTATATGGTATAATGGGTTATGAATGCCCCCACTTCTTACGGAGCATAGGACACCACCTCCAGTTATAGGAATTTACATCATTTACACTTTTCAGTGGTGGTTTTTGTAGCATCTTTGTTGTATCTGATGAGGTTGCTCAGCCTCGCCTAAGTAGCCTCTTATGTCTTGTCTGGTTATGGCAAAGTAGTAATCATATTTGGCTAAAAATGTAATAAAATGGGCTGTTTCATTATCATTTTCATTTTTTGCTTTCTGTGGAGCATTGGGTCACCACGGCAGCTGGTCCCCTGAAATCCTGCACCACAGCATTCATGTGCTGTTGTAGTTCCTGGAGATGTTTGTTTTGCATGATGAGGTTTCCAGTCCCACACAACTTCATTTCCGTCACCACTTCCGGTATGCCACTGGGAACAGTTTTTTCTTTGTTTTCTTAGAGATCTCCAGGAACTACGAGGGGCGTTCAGAAAGTAATGCACTACATCGTTTTTCTCAGCTAATAATGAAGATAGAAGCATGAAATTTTGCACACTTTAAATATGGCATGTGCCAATTGTGTGCACCAAATTGCACCGCAACCGGCCAAATAATATGGCTGCCCTAAACCGTTGAAATGGATCGTGTTAGTAACTTGCGTTATAAGCAGCGAATTGTGATAGAATTTCTCGTTGCAGAGAAGGAAACTGTTGTGAACATTCACAAGCGTCTATGTGATGTGTATGGAAGTTTTGCAGTCGACAGGAGTACAGTCAGTCGCTGGGTTCAGAGAATCAAAGAATCAGGAAGTGGAGATACGGAGCTGCTTGATCGGCCGCGCTGTGGACGTCCTGCCACAGCCACGAAGGCAGAAATGTTGAAATGCGCTGAGGGCATTATTCTTACTGATAGGCGAATCACTACTCAACAATTGGCCTTACAGCTGTAAGTCAGCATTGGTAGTGCAAATGCAGTTATAAAAACTCTCGGATTTTCTAAGGTTTGCGCAAGATGGGTTCCTCGAAGTCTCACAAATGACCACCGATTGCAAAGGAAAGCAATTTCTTCTGAATTGTTGGAGCGTTTCAATGCTGATGGAGAGAACTTTTTGGCTAAGATCGTTACAGGTGACGAAACCTGGGCACATCATTTTGAACCTGAGACAAAAAGACAGTCAATGAAGTGTCATCATCCGCAATCACCACGAAGAAAGAAATTGAAGACAATCTTAAGCTGGAAAGGTCATGATCACTGTCTTTTGGGGACATTGAAGGTGTGATTCTTGTGGACGTTATGCCAAGAGGAGAGACAATCAATTCGCAAGCTTACATTAAGACATTTAAAAAACTCAATCAACTTTTTCGCAGAGTTCGGCCGCACAAGAATCCAGCAGACCTGCTTCTCCTTCACGACAATGCCCGCCCTCACACAAGTCTGGCAACACGGGAAGCAATCACCAAATTGGGTTGGACTGTACTACCCCATCCACCCTATAGTCCCGATTTGGCACCCTCTGATTTTCATCTATTTGGTCACTTAAAGATGCACTCCGTGGGACAAGGTTTGAAGATGATGAAGGAGTGATTCATGCAGCGAAGAAATGGCTACATGATCAAGACAAAATCTGGTACGGGCTAGGAATACATGCACTTGTTTCGGCTGGCTTTGTTGTATCTGATGAGGTTGCTCAGCCTCGCCTAAGTAGCCTCTTATGTCTTGTCTGGTTATGGCAGTAATCATATTTGGCTAAAAATGTAATAAAATGGGCTGTTTCATTATCATTTTCATTTTTTGCTTTCTGTGGAGCATTGGGTCACCACGGCAGCTGGTCCCCTGAAATCCTGCACCACAGCATTCATGTGCTGTTGTAGTTTCTGTAGATGTTTGTTTTGCATGATGAGGTTTCCAGTCCCACACACAACTTCATTTCCGTCACCACTTCCGGTATGCCACTGGGAACAGTTTTTTCTTTGTTTTCTTAGAGATCTCCAGGAACTACGAGGGGCGTTCAGAAAGTAATGCACTACATCGTTTTTCTCAGCTAATAATGAAGATAGAAGCATGAAATTTTGCACACTTTAAATATGGCATGTGCCAATTGTGTGCACCAAATTGCACCGCAACCGGCCAAATAATATGGCTGCCCTAAACCGTTGAAATGGATCGTGTTAGTAACTTGCGTTATAAGCAGCGAATTGTGATAGAATTTCTCGTTGCAGAGAAGGAAACTGTTGTGAACATTCACAAGCGTCTATGTGATGTGTATGGAAGTTTTGCAGTCGACAGGAGTACAGTCAGTCGCTGGGTTCAGAGAATCAAAGAATCAGGAAGTGGAGATACGGAGCTGCTTGATCGGCCGCGCTGTGGACGTCCTGCCACAGCCACCAACGCAGAATTGTTGAAATGGGCTGAGGGCATTATTCTTACTGATAGGCGAATCACTAATCAACAATTGGCCTTACAGCTGTAAGTCAGCATTGGTAGTGCAAATGCAGTTAAAAAAACTCAGATTTTCTAAGGTTTGCGCAAGATGGGTTCCTCGAAGTCTCACAAATGACCACCGATTGCAAAGGAAAGCAATTTCTTCTGAATTGTTGGAGCGTTTTCAATGCTGATGGAGAGAACTTTTTGGCTAAGATCGTTACAGGTGACGAAACCTGGGCACATCATTTTGAAGCTGAGACAAAAAGACAGTCAATGGAGTGGCATCATCCGCAATCACCACGAAGAAAGAAATTCAAGACAATTCCTTCAGCTGGAAAGGTCATGATCACTGTCTTTTGGGACATTGAAGGTGTGATTCTTGTGGACGTTATGCCAAGAGGAGAGACAATCAATTCGCAAGCTTACATTAAGACATTGAAAAAAAACTCAATCAACGTTTTCGCAGAGTTCGGCCGCACAAGAATCCAGCAGACCAGCTTCTCCTTCACGACAATGCCCGCCCTCACACAAGTCTGGCAACACGGGAAGCAATCACCAAATTGGGTTGGACTGTACTACCCCATCCACCCTATAGTCCCGATTTGGCACCCTCTGATTTTCATCTATTTGGTCCACTTAAAGATGCACTCCGTGGGACAAGGTTTGAAGATGATGAAGGAGTGATTCATGCAGCGAAGAAATGGCTACATGATCAAGACAAAATCTGGTACGGGCTAGGAATACATGCACTTGTTTCGCGCTGGCATAAAGCCGTACAAGTTGATGGAGATTATGTTGAATAATACCGATGTTTACATGACATATCCATGTATATTGTGTATAAATTTCATGCTTTTTGAATAAACAGCTCCTGAGAAAAACGATGTGGTGCATTTCTTTCTGAACGACCCTCGTACAATGAATATAAGTCAGCCTTTTAATCACTTCTCAATAATAGATTTTGTTTTCATCATTGACACCAGTATATGGTATAATGGGTTATGAATGCCCCCACTTCTTACGGAGCATAGGACACCACCTCCAGTTATAGGAATTTTACATCATTTTACACTTTCAGTGGTGGTTTTTGTAGCACTTTGTTGTATCTGATGAGGTTGCTCAGCCTCGCCTAAGTAGCCTCTTATGTCTTGTCTGGTTATGGCAGTAATCATATTTGGCTAAAAATGTAATAAAATGGGCTGTTTCATTATCATTTTCATTTTTTGCTTTCTGTGGAGCATTGGGTCACCACGGCAGCTGGTCCCCTGAAATCCTGCACCACAGCATTCATGTGCTGTTGTAGTTTCTGTAGATGTTTGTTTTGCATGATGAGGTTTCCAGTCCCACACACACTTCATTTCCGTCACCACTTCCGGTATGCCACTGGGAACAGTTTTTCTTTGTTTTCTTAGAGATCTCCAGGAACTACGAGGGGCGTTCAGAAAGTAATGCACTACATCGTTTTTCTCAGCTAATAATGAAGATAGAAGCATGAAATTTTGCACACTTTAAATATGGCATGTGCCAATTGTGTGCACCAAATTGCACCGCAACCGGCCAAATAATATGGCTGCCCTAAACCGTTGAAATGGATCGTGTTAGTAAACTTGCGTTATAAGCAGCGAATTGTGATAGAATTTCTCGTTGCAGAGAAGGAAACTGTTGTGAACATTCACAAGCGTCTATGTGATGTGTATGGAAGTTTTGCAGTCGACAGGAGTACAGTCAGTCGCTGGGTTCAGAGAATCAAAGAATCAGGAAGTGGAGATACGGAGCTGCTTGATCGGCCGCGCTGTGGACGTCCTGCCACAGCCACCAACGCAGAATTGTTGAAATGGGCTGAGGGCATTATTCTTACTGATAGGCGAATCACTAATCAACAATTGGCCTTACAGCTGTAAGTCAGCATTGGTAGTGCAAATGCAGTTAAAAAAACTCAGATTTTCTAAGGTTTGCGCAAGATGGGTTCCTCGAAGTCTCACAAATGACCACCGATTGCAAAGGAAAGCAATTTCTTCTGAATTGTTGGAGCGTTTCAATGCTGATGGAGAGAACTTTTTGGCTAAGATCGTTACAGGTGACGAAACCTGGGCACATCATTTTGAAGCTGAGACAAAAAGACAGTCAATGGAGTGGCATCATCCGCAATCACCACGAAGAAAGAAATTCAAGACAATTCCTTCAGCTGGAAAGGTCATGATCACTGTCTTTTGGGACATTGAAGGTGTGATTCTTGTGGACGTTATGCCAAGAGGAGAGACAATCAATTCGCAAGCTTACATTAAGACATTGAAAAAACTCAATCAACGTTTTCGCAGAGTTCGGCCGCACAAGAATCCAGCAGACCAGCTTCTCCTTCACGACAATGCCCGCCCTCACACAAGTCTGGCAACACGGGAAGCAATCACCAAATTGGGTTGGACTGTACTACCCCATCCACCCTATAGTCCCGATTTGGCACCCTCTGATTTTCATCTATTTGGTCCACTTAAAGATGCACTCCGTGGGACAAGGTTTGAAGATGATGAAGGAGTGATTCATGCAGCGAAGAAATGGCTACATGATCAAGACAAAATCTGGTACGGGCTAGGAATACATGCACTTGTTTCGCGCTGGCATAAAGCCGTACAAGTTGATGGAGATTATGTTGAATAATACCGATGTTTACATGACATATCCATGTATATTGTGTATAAATTTTATGCTTTTTGAATAAACAGCTCCTGAGAAAAACGATGTGGTGCATTACTTTCTGAACGCCCCTCGTACAATGAATATAAGTCAGCCTTTTAATCACTTCTCAATAATAGATTTTGTTTTCATCATTGACACCAGTATATGGTATAATGGGTTATGAATGCCCCCACTTCTTACGGAGCATAGGACACCACCTCCAGTTATAGGAATTTACATCATTTACACTTTCAGTGGTGGTTTTTGTAGCACTTTGTTGTATCTGATGAGGTTGCTCAGCCTCGCCTAAGTAGCCTCTTATGTCTTGTCTGGTTATGGCAGTAATCATATTTGGCTAAAAATGTAATAAAATGGGCTGTTTCATTATCATTTTCATTTTTTGCTTTCTGTGGAGCATTGGGTCACCACGGCAGCTGGTCCCCTGAAATCCTGCACCACAGCATTCATGTGCTGTTGTAGTTTCTGTAGATGTTTGTTTTGCATGATGAGGTTTCCAGTCCCACACACAACTTCATTTCCGTCACCACTTCCGGTATGCCACTGGGAACAGTTTTTTCTTTGTTTTCTTAGAGATCTCCAGGAACTACGAGGGGCGTTCAGAAAGTAATGCACTACATCGTTTTTCTCAGCTAATAATGAAGATAGAAGCATGAAATTTTGCACACTTTAAATATGGCATGTGCCAATTGTGTGCACCAAATTGCACCGCAACCGGCCAAATAATATGGCTGCCCTAAACCGTTGAAATGGATCGTGTTAGTAACTTGCGTTATAAGCAGCGAATTGTGATAGAATTTCTCGTTGCAGAGAAGGAAACTGTTGTGAACATTCACAAGCGTCTATGTGATGTGTATGGAAGTTTTGCAGTCGACAGGAGTACAGTCAGTCGCTGGGTTCAGAGAATCAAAGAATCAGGAAGTGGAGATACGGAGCTGCTTGATCGGCCGCGCTGTGGACGTCCTGCCACAGCCACCAACGCAGAATTGTTGAAATGGGCTGAGGGCATTATTCTTACTGATAGGCGAATCACTAATCAACAATTGGCCTTACAGCTGTAAGTCAGCATTGGTAGTGCAAATGCAGTTAAAAAAACTCAGATTTTCTAAGGTTTGCGCAAGATGGGTTCCTCGAAGTCTCACAAATGACCACCGATTGCAAAGGAAAGCAATTTCTTCTGAATTGTTGGAGCGTTTCAATGCTGATGGAGAGAACTTTTTGGCTAAGATCGTTACAGGTGACGAAACCTGGGCACATCATTTTGAAGCTGAGACAAAAAGACAGTCAATGGAGTGGCATCATCCGCAATCACCACGAAGAAAGAAATTCAAGACAATTCCTTCAGCTGGAAAGGTCATGATCACTGTCTTTTGGGACATTGAAGGTGTGATTCTTGTGGACGTTATGCCAAGAGGAGAGACAATCAATTCGCAAGCTTACATTAAGACATTGAAAAAACTCAATCAACGTTTTCGCAGAGTTCGGCCGCACAAGAATCCAGCAGACCAGCTTCTCCTTCACGACAATGCCCGCCCTCACACAAGTCTGGCAACACGGGAAGCAATCACCAAATTGGGTTGGACTGTACTACCCCATCCACCCTATAGTCCCGATTTGGCACCCTCTGATTGTCATCTATTTGGTCCACTTAAAGATGCACTCCGTGGGACAAGGTTTGAAGATGATGAAGGAGTGATTCATGCAGCGAAGAAATGGCTACATGATCAAGACAAAATCTGGTACGGGCTAGGAATACATGCACTTGTTTCGCGCTGGCATAAAGCCGTACAAGTTGATGGAGATTATGTTGAATAATACCGATGTTTACATGACATATCCATGTATATTGTGTATAAATTTTATGCTTTTTGAATAAACAGCTCCTGAGAAAAACGATGTGGTGCATTACTTTCTGAACGCCCCTCGTACAATGAATATAAGTCAGCCTTTTAATCACTTCTCAATGTTGTGGACATAGACTAGAAAATTTTCATTTTGTTTTTCAAATACTTTAAATAATATTTGAAATTACCAAACAACTTACTGTCTTGTTGTTGTTGCTTAACTAGCGCTGCTGAGCTTCACCTGTTTTGCAGCCAATACCAAGCTGAAGACTCCTTGGTATTATCTTTACTGTAGATCTAGGCTTTTTCTGTGGCTTTTCTGCCATCCCAAAACATGTTGAGTTGAAGACATGCCTCCGTGCAAACTTGCTGTTTTAAAATACTCACACAACAATTTTAATTGATGAAATTTGTTTCCGTGATTTCATTTCTTGCACATTTAACTAAAAATGGAATTTTTGGTGTGTCATTTTGCAAATAACACGTTTTTCTTCAATATTTCGTTCTCTTTAGTCGTCATATTCATGGAGTAAAGCTGCACCCAACACATTTGGCTTGACCAACTCTGAACAAACTCCCAGTGAGAGCATAGTCTCTGAAGATGATGATGATCTCAAAGTGGTAATTGGAAATTGTCTGTTTTATTGAATAATGATTTGTGTAGTTGACTTGAACAGAGTGGTAAAATACAAAGTTTGATTGGAACCTGATTTGTGCTGGTTAATAGAATAAAATGGTAGAGACAAATTGTCTATAGTTTTGTTGTGAATGAAGTGCTGCTTGTTCAGGTTATTGGAAACAAAGATGATTTCCTGTGTTTAAGAGACCCCTGGAAGCTGCATTGCAAACAACAGATGTGATTTCTCATCAATTCATTACCATAATACAGATTTCACGCATTAAGGAAACCTGTTAATAGCATTACCAGACAGTTCTTGTTGTGGAATCCCCAGGGCATGAGAAGTAGAGGCCAACCAAAAAACACTTGGAGATAGAAATAAACATGATGAGGAAGACCTGGATAAACCTTGAGCTGATGACACGTGACAGGAGGACTTGGCATGTGTTTGTTGAAAGCTTATGCTCTGTGGGGAGCTAAAGGGTATTGATAATACAGAATTATCAACACAAGTGTGTAATCATTCCTTTTTATTCCTGATGGAACACAAGATTACAGTTATTGCTATCTATTGAATACTATTTTAGGCCATCTTCTCCAGCTGTGCCTGCGAAAATCTGATTGTTTTGGCTTCTGCTGTCCTTCTCCATGTTGTCTTTAGCCCTATGAGTTCCAATTAAGGCAATTCCTGGTTATACTGGTTAGTTGTTTCCTCTCTTTAATCTGTCCAGCTGTTGTTGTCCGGTTCACTTCCATAGGTCTGTGTTTGTTGTAACATTTTGTCACCTGATAAAAGTGAATTCCACAGAGGCATGTGTTGGTGAAACCTCATCATGTAAAACAAATTGTCACAGAAACTACCTCTACATGAGCAAGTAAATGCTTGGCGCAGGCTTCGTGCAAAGGGACCAGCTGCAGTTATAGCTCCATGCTCCTTTAGGAGCGTAAAGGAAAATGTTTTTGATGATATGTTAGTGAACATCTAAAGTGTAGATGAGATATTTTTAGTGACATGCCTCCAAATCATAAAGTAGGTAATATTTAACATTGTGTTAACAAGTTTTTTTAAATTTTCAAACTCAGAGTATGCCATCATCTATTCGTTAGCTACCCAAGGAGCATAGGATCCCGTTACACGCCCACTGAGGCATATTGGGAATATGGTGTTAGGCCCATATTTTCTTGACGAGGAGCATAGGCCTTGAAAAAACTTGTGCCATGTACTCCCTGTCCTGTGCCATCAGCTCAAGGGTTTCCTAGGCTTCCTCATCATTTTAATTTCTGTCTCCAGCTCTCTTTTCCATGCATTTTTTGATCTGTCTACTTCTCTTACCATAGTGTTTCCACAACATGGACTGGCTCTTACCATAGTGTTTCCAGAACATGGACTGCCTCTTACCATAGTGTTTCCACAACATGGACTGCCTCTTACCATAGTGTTTCCACAACATGGACTGCCTCTTACCATAGTGTTTCCACAACATGGACTGCCTCTTACCATAGTGTTTCCACAACATGGACTGCCTCTTACCATAGTGTTTCCAGAACATGGACTGCCTCTTACCATAGTGTTTCCAGAACATGGACTGCCTCTTACCATAGTGTTTCCAGAACATGGACTGCCTAGTAATGCTATCAGCAGGTGTCCTCAGGGTGTTATTATCTTCTTCTCATCTCTGGTTCCACTGATCTAGTTCTTGTCATCAGTTCCACATTAGTGATCTTGCCGTACCATTTTAGTCCTTCTATTCTGAGCAATTCTATTCTTAAGTTCAACACCAAGACAATCCCAAGAAGCAATAAATAATTTGTGTCATCTCTCGGTTAAAATTGGTCTCCAAATAAATGCCTCTAAAACTAAAGCTATGAACTTTTCTAACGAGACCTTTGATATCATCTTGAACGGGGAAAAACTACAGAAAGTTGAAAGTTTCAATTATTTAGGCAGTAAAATGACTCAGGATGGTGACACAAACAAGAGAAATCCATACTAGAATTGCTTTGGCAGCTAGCGCCTTCAATAGATTATCTAACATTTGGAAATTACGATCATTGAATATACATACCAAGCTTCGTCTGTTTAATTCAAATGTTATCTCAGTGTTAACATACGGCTGTGAGAGTTGGAAAATAACAAAATCATTGGAGAACAAGCTGAATACATTCGAGAACAAATGTCTTAGAAAACTCATGAACATCAGTTGGAAAGAATTCAAGACTAATCGACAAATAAGAGAAGACTCTAGGCAGAAATATGTCTCCGACTATATAAGGAAAAGACGATGGTCATATATCGGTCATGTCCTACGAATGCAAAACAACAGAATACCACTACAGGCGCTCACTTGGGTTCCTGAGGGTAAGCGGAAAAAAGGAAGACCAAAAGAAACACTCAGAAGAACAATAATAAGAGAAGGAAGAACGTTGGGCCTAAATAATGTGCAAGAGCTAAGAGGAGTGGCGTCACAACGAACAACCTGGAGAGCACTGGTTTCTGCCTTATGCGCCGTGTTTGGCGCTTAAAGAATTTATTATTATTATTATTATTCTGAGCAAGCAGCCATTTAGCAGAGTATGCATTTTTCATTAAATAATTTTAAGATAGATTCATCTCTGTAGAATTAGGGTTTTCATAAATTTATCTGCGGTACACAGACTCGTCTTCAAGAGGAGATCACAGCTATAGAGAGAAGTCGGATGGACAGAATCTCACGAATTGGTGCACTTCAGAATTTCCCATTTGACTATTCAGAGCCAGCAAATAATCCAAGTTCTTTATCTACGCCCACAAATGGGAGCATGGAGTTGCAGTTGGCCTCTTTGCAGGATACCTATGGGCTCTGGTTTCTGCAGAAATTTGTTTGAATTTTTGTGAGGTTGCTAGTCCCATGCACAACCTAACATTAGTAGTCTTTTATGACATGTCTGAGGGAACATCTATCTTTGTCTCCTCAGAAACCCGTGGGCACCATACGGGGTCAATAGTTCCATCCTCATTCTTAAATATCATTAACATGACTTTATTGCTTGTGATGGAGCAAAAGGCCAAATAAGCGATCATACACTCTGCAGTTCTGTATATTTCTCAATAGTCTGGTTTTCTCAGTGTTTTCAACAGACTTTGTCACATTTCCCACCATAGAGACTTCATCTTGATGATTAAGTCAAGGTTAATTACCAGAGCAACTTCTGGGAAGGTTAAGGCGGCCGGCGTGATGCTGACCACATCACCCCTAGTGTGCCGATGGTCAAGAAAATATGGGCCTAACACCATATTCCCAATATGCCTCAATGGGCGTGTAACAGGATCTTTTACCTTTACCTTAATTATCTCTAGTTTGCAGAATCTTATATAAACACTTTTAACACTATTTATGATTCACCCAGTCGGCTTCACTAAGCTCTTTTGGCCAGAACATTTCTCTACCTGTTTCCACCTTGTAGAAAAGAAAAATTACAGGTTGACCTTTGCGACGCCATCATCAGTTTAACTCTATTCAATTCTTGACTTTTGAAGGTTTTTTGAGTAGGTTTCAGGTGACATTTTGTAAAAACGTAGAATATTGTTAAATATGTTAAACCTATACACATTATGTATCAGTGTGTTTGGAAATGAATGGACTTTAGTACAGTAGTAGTTATTTTGGGATTTTGTTTAACTTGGTTGAGTAGCAACAAATTAATTACCGAATTTGATGCATGAAAAATAACAAAAATTTACATACACTGAAATATTCAAAGAAGGGGAAAAAACTAGCAAATGCAAGATGTACAAAACAGTGGCTTTTATTTAAAAGTACTTTCACTTTTGTATATGATTTGTGAAAATCAGACAAATATTGTCATAAATTCATTAATAAAAAAATTAATTAATGTGTCAGGTAGAAAAGGGGAACAACTGAGCATTTGAACACGATTATCATGACTTCACAAAATAACACTTAAAATCTTGAAAAATGTATGAAACTAATGTACATTATACATAGATATGTTTGAAAGTTAATAAACTGTGTATCTGTGGCATTTATAGCAATAATTTTTTACAATGTAATTATCCAAGGTTGAAATGATTTGCATAATCTGACACAAAAATGTACATAAACTGAGATATTAAAGGATGAAAAAACCTATGTAATTAAAATAATACAACAAATTGACATTTATTTAAAAGATTATCCAATTATGTAAAAATTTAAAACAAAACTTAGAGGTTCTGACACTAAATAAAAAAATTAAAAGCTAATTAAAATTGGCACACAGAATGGGGCAATAAGTGGAAATGTATAATTTTAAAAAGTAAACTGAGATTTGTAGGAAAAAAGTGACATCAACAAGCAAATCATATTAGCTGAATCAAGAAACAAAGATTGTTTTAGGACTTATGGTATTCAAATAGGCAGTTTCTGTTTTTCATGAAACAAAGAAAGGTGTTGCATGCACGACATTTTGTTTGTGTTCTTCTTTCAATACCTTGAAATTGCCCAACAATGTTTACAATTTTTCCTTGTAGCAGTATGTTCTGGTATTATTGAGTGTTTGGTGCTAATTTTAGTTTTTATGGCATTATGTGCAGAAGGAATATTCTAATGTTTTTTTAGTCCACCCAGCTCCCTAATCTCCTTAAAATCTATTTGAAGGTAACGATTCGGTCTATCTAGTTCTTCAACATCAGGATGATCCTTTCTCCACTCTTGAAAAATTATATAGCTGTTAACCCTGGCAATGTCAAGAAAATGGTAGAACAAGGTTTTCCAATATTTGTTTTCCTAAGAACATTATATTTATTAATTAATTGGTCACTTTTATCCACCTAACCCAAATAAGTATTATATTGTTTCACTACATTAGGCTGCTTAACTTTTAACTCTCTAAATTCCCCATTGACTTTTGTTCTTCTAGTGACTTCTGAATATCCATTAGCTGTCATAATAATGTTACACATCTTTTTGTGCACCTCAATGTTTCGTTATTTTGAAACGCTGCGGTGTTCAACTAGAGTGTCACGGGAATGGGCGTGAAAAGGGAGATAACTTACAGAGCAGTGTATTCAGCCGGAATGTCTAAGTGGGATGTGTAGTTTCTTGGATTATATTCTATGTCTGCTGTATGATTCTACTTCATGAGGAATTAGCAATGTGTGTGATTGCTAGATGAAATATTTATTGACAGGAAGTATATTTTGAGCTCTATTTGATTCATTCATGATTTCAATAATGTTATGTTAAACGACTTCCGTGCGGACGCAAGAAGGACCGAATAGTTCGCTTCTTGAATTATATATTGACTGCCTAGGTCCTATGAATGGACACTATTCAAGTGTGTTAACTTGATGAACATCTGTTATATTGGAGTAATGTATCGACAATAAAGTGTGTATTGTATCTGTCACTGGAGCATTGATTTGAGGATTTACTGTTGGCGTTACACCTACTAGACGTATGCTTGGATTAATTTAATGAACATACCATTGATAACGCCTCAGGATCAATCATCAACAGCTCTGGCGACTGTGCAGTAGAAATTAAAAGAAGACTTGCAATTGCTTCACATAAACTAATACAGATGAAAAACCTATGGCAAGGCACAAGCAAAGAAACAAAGTTACAACTGATCAGAGCATGTATATTCCCAGTAGCAACATACGGCTGCGAGACTTGGACACTCAATAAAACAGTTGCAAAAAAGATTACATCATTCGAAATGAAATGCTACAGAAGGATGTTGAGAATACCCTGGACAGAAAAAAAAGACCAACAGAGAAGTACTGCACTCACTAAACGTACAGGAACATTGGCTCCTAAATACCATCGCAATAAGGAAGCTGAAATTTTTCGGTCATATAAAAAGACATAATAGTTGGAAAAAACTGATGGAAGGCATGGTCCCTGGAAAAAGGGGAAGGGGTCGACCTAGACGACGGTGGACCCAGGACATCACAGAGAGTCTGAACTTATCTTTGGCTGATGCAGGTCGACTTGCCCAGAATCGGGATGCGTTCAGAGCAGCTGTAATGGAGACAACGTTCTGGAAAGAATACGTCACATGATGATGATGTCATAAAATTAGACATGATAGAGATTGTTTTATTATCCCTCCACTGCATTGTTAAAATCTCCCTCTCTCTGACCCAGCACATGTCACAGCGAGCTGATTTTTTTCTTCAAATGATTTTATTTCTTTTAAAGATTTTGGAAAACCTTTTCTATTTTTAATAATAGTTCCACATGCACAAACACCTTTCTTTAAAAGATCTTTTAGAAGCTGTACACTAGTGTGTTTGAGCTGAAGTGAACACCCTTTCACAGGTTTATCACACAGGCAACATGACGTTTATAGTCATAGAAAGGGTAACTTCGTTGTATAAGTTTCTTTCATTTATTGCACGCCACAAAACAGTCATGATACTTATGACATCAACATAGTTAACGAGTTCAGCAAGATGGTATGGCACATTGAAAACAATTTCTGTAGTCAGCAATGACAGCTGTTGTATATATGCGTCATAAGACATCACAGTTCAATAGATTCAGAAATTCATAAATCATAGAGTTCTAGTTCGTGAAGCTGTATAAATAATAATAATTTCTATAACTTCTGCAACAGTGTCAGCTACAGATCTTCAATGTTCATAAACAATAATAAATGCTCCCATTCTGATGCTAGCAGATCAGTTGTATACAATAAGTCCGTTCACTGTCTGCACGTGAATAGCATACATGGGCTACAGGTCAGCTCGACCTTTATAATGTTCCTAAGTCTAACCATCTGACTTGGACGTGATCTCTGATATAACGAATCCTGGAACACAGACAATAGTCTTGTTGGTCTAGAGCGACCCATATATATTTAACTAGTTCAGGTATAAAGATACCCGGTGACTTAATCCTAGTCAAAGTACCTCTCCATTTTGCATCACACAGGCGAGCAAATAGGCGACAAAATGACGAACCTCTAGATGATAGCATAAAGTTCGATACAAGAGGAATTACCTTATTTCGGAAAATCAACCATGAACATATGCCTCCAGGCAGGCGTGAATAATACTGGGAAATAGTCTAGTTAGCTAAC
Organism: Oreohelix idahoensis; assembly: GCA_024509875.1. Classification (NCBI taxonomy): domain Eukaryota; kingdom Metazoa; phylum Mollusca; class Gastropoda; order Stylommatophora; family Oreohelicidae; genus Oreohelix; species Oreohelix idahoensis. Next base: position 589,393 of record JAMPIV010019430.1, on the reverse strand, counting down.
TAACTCACAAAGACACTGTATTTCCCTCAGAAAATCACAAGACGCAGTTGCGTCTGCTCGCTTCTTAAACCATTTCTCAACTCCCGAACTGGGCGGAACACACAGAACGAACTCCCAGCTTTTGACATGCGCAGAACGACAATCTCTGAGTTGCCGTTCACAATAAGACGATTCTAAGAACATTCGAGATAAAAGTCTTACACAGTCGCGCCTTTTATGGTCATGAAAAGAAGCGTTAAGAAAGGTTTCAGACATCTACCATAGTTGACTGGTACTACCAAATAAGGAGATGTGGTCACGCTTCGTTCAAGAAATTATAGACCGAACGTGTCTCTATACAAGAGAAGGCAACTCCTAAAAAATTGTAGTTTCGATAACTCGGATTATGTCCCTTTGACCATAGAAAACATAATACACACTTCAGTCAAAAAATGATCATACATATGAAAAATGTTTATACAAACGAAAAATAATAATGATCCGTGCGTAACACCATCCTTTCATCGAAAGGTGTTGTCGTGGCTGATAAAGCTTCTGGCATTTTCTATGAATATAATCAAACAGAAAGCGTACTTTACTTTGCTATCAGTTGAATTTTCAGTCTCAAAGTTGGAAACTTTTAGAAATGACATTATCTGTAAAAATCGCTTTTTTGTCATGAAAGACCTAGCCCACAATCCATGGTACAAGGAAGCTGTAGACCAATATTTCTGCACACCTGGTATTTGTACAATACCCATGTACATAAGAAGTCCCAGAAACTTATAAAATTCTTCAACCGTTACATCCATCTATCCCCTGTAAACTGATGGCTTTGATGGACCATACATCAAGGCATATTTGTTTGTATATAAACATAAATACGATACAAGATCAACAGTAAAAAACAACTTGAAAAAATCCACAGGCCTTAAAAATTCTCTGACATATTCTCTTGTTAGAATTTCCTCCTTCAGATGAACACCAGGTTTTCGTCAGGGCAAAAACTTTGGAATTGACATAGGGGCTCCAGCATCCAAATCATTATAGCTTTTGGGTCTGTAATGAAAAAATTTAACAAACTGTTAGTTAAAGTTTGAGAAACTAAGTGTAATATTTTAAAATAGCACTGTAGAGTCTAGTGGATGTAGAGTCTACTTTATTCACTGTAGAAGTCGTTATGGACTATACTGCATACATGGTGCATGGGTTGTAATAATATGGCGCGGTTAACAACTGTCAGTATAGTTAATTTAACTGTTATCAACTTCAGTCGGGCTTATATATGGCCGACACAAATTCAACATATGAAATAAAAGGATGCAGTCTCAAGTACTGACCACAACTGGCAAAAGGATGTAAGTCGAGTCCATTTCTTGACGAAGACGCAGACAATTTATTACAGGCGTTAGTACAAGTTCAAACGTAATATTCATAAGCATGCATCAACAACGTAGATTACTTCTTGGATATGACAGTTCATATTGTTCTCGTTCTTTCCAATTTCTATTAATCATGAGCTTGATCAACATCTTATAATAAGGACCGACCCTTCAAGGACGGTGACGACCTTCGTGGTAATAATTTCTTCTTGGCTTTCTTGGAGCCTACACGCCACGATGGAGCCTCTGGAGTAATCCATAAAATGCAATAGTAACCTTCAAAATATTCTGGGTACGTCTGGAACCCACTAGAAATACGACCTGTGGTTCGTATTGAGGTCCAGCCAGATCGAAACACGTCAGAAGGACTGACGAGAAAATATCATATAATTAATGTACACATATCGCCCTACCTTGGCCGATACAACTGTGCTCCTCTCCGGAGACTTTGAATACTTTATGAAGGCTTCCCAATATCTGGGCAAGCTTGAACAATAGTTCACAAAAAATACATGACCGACCCCGGTCATGGCCATCAGGTCTCTCCTACCTCATTGCTCTCTCCTTTTCTTTCCATCCCTTCGCGCACCGCGCTGCGCTTTTCTTCCCACTAATCTCCCCGACCGTGCGCAAATAATGAATTATATATATACTTACTCAAATGTGCCCCCACATTTAAATTACACGCGCCAAAAGGACGCAACAAGCACATTATGCATTATAATGTATTCTTTAAAATTAAAATAATAATGATAATAATAAATTGGAACCTATAAATATCTTTAAACATTATCCCTTCAAACAAAATATAACTTTGATCACTTTCCAAGCTGTTTTATTATATTTTTGTACTTTGTATCTGTTTGTTTTGCAAATATACATTTCCTTAGCAACCGTTACTATGGACGGGTAAGCTTTAAAAAAAATGAAGTAAAAATAAATTGTTCACCATAAATGTTAAAATCATTATCAATTTTAATAGAAAATAGGTTACAGTTACTATTTAAGTGGTAATTAAAAAAAAATCTAGGTCACTACTCAACCACATTCCATAACAATTCTTGACACAATCGCGTCATCACTGGTTCTCGCAGCTTACCTTGCCATGCCGGCTTCACAAATTGGGTCATCGGGGACACTATTTTCAACATCTGTGTCTGAATCCGATGTTTCAGGCTCCCAGACATCATCCTCTGCAGAACCATTCATAATGTAAATCATCGCTGGAACTCGTGTTTTAATTTTTTTTGCGGAGACAAAGAAATCGAACTCAGGCGTCGAGTGTTTTCGTTCTTCACTCTCGTTTTCAACGTTGATTATTTTTTTATAAAACTTGTTTTAAAAAAGTTTTTACGTTTTAAATAAATTTTATGCAGTATTTTATTATAAAATAACGATATTAATTTTTTTAAAATGTTTTAAGGTTCTTTCAGCGGCTTCTGAATTTACCTGCCAAATTTGTCGGGTTTTATAAGGATAGAAACGAATAGAGTTAATGATATTTTCGCAGAAACACGGAGCCACTAACTGTGGTAATTGAAAACAGAATATGCCACTGACTAGGACATGTTTTGCGGATGCCAGCAAACCCCTTACCAACAACAGCAGTCAGATGGACACTATAGGGCAAACACATTAGAAGATGGCCCAGAGAGTTTTTAAAAAATATGGTAGAAAAAAAATGTTTAGGGGTCAAAGTCTGCCCTGTGGAAACAGGTGGATGGAAAGCAGCAAATAAGACTTCTGTGGACCCTTGCAGAAGCCTGATGTACATGAACATACAGAGTCCTGAATGAGTTGAGTTTGCAGGGGTAGAAAATTATTAGATCTGTTGACATATGTAACTTACTGTTGTAATGTTTAGTAAAACATATTACTGCATAGAACACATCACTGTGTGGTTTCAGGGGTCTCTGAAGAGACCAATAAAAAATGGCTCTCTTAGGCATAGTGTAAGAGGCTGCTAGTGTGAGGCTGTAGAACTAACTTTTAGGAAAAAAAAAAAAAAACATTAGTGCAAAACCTTGAACAGTGCTTTGGCACATGCTTATGAAATACTTGGCCATGAAGCTGCAGATATCAGTAATTGCATTTGTACAGCTTTCTTGGCGATTATGCCATATTTTTTATATACGCCATTTATCATAGATTGCACTGGGAGATACACCCTGCAAAATATGGAATTGTACTTATGCCTTAGCAGCAGTGTAGACACAGTTAGATGAACAGACAGTGTTATCACAAAAGAAGAATACTAAAACTATAGGTGCTTTCATTGCATTATGATTTATATGGAAATCATAAGAAATCAAATCCAGCACAAAAATAAGAAACCAACTTAGATGTCAAGTCAGTTCTATTGTGTGGCTCTGAAACATGGTAAACAACAATACATGACAACTAGAAAGATGTAGACTTTCATATGGAGGTGTTTTTGCGGAATAGAAGGATTGACACTGTATGACAAGATCACTAATGTGGAACCGAGAAGAGAGAACCCGTCAAACACCAGTAGAGCTGAAGGTAAGGAGAAGATGGTGGTGATGGGTAGAAGACACATTAAGAAAACCAGTTGTTAGCATCGCAAGGCACTCCCTGTTCAGGAATTACCAGGATAAGAGAAATAGAGGAAGATTAAAATAACACATGAAGAAGAGAGCTAGAGACAGGAAAGGGATAACAAAGACATTAGAAGACTTTGAACAGACAGCACAAAGTAGGGAGGGGCTTGGAGTGGTTTTGTTGATGACCTGAGCTCCTCCACAGGGAGCTGAAAGGTATTTATGATGATAATAATTTATCACAAACACAATACACATGCTGATGAAAGGCTTTATAGACTGTCCTCTACTTTCTACGGGATTCCATTCTGACGACCTCCATTTTAAGTCGATATGGTAGTAAGTAGGAAAACACTATATAATATATGGGCGGTTAGGATATGTTTACTTCTTCTTCTTCCTCATTCGCCTTCAGACTTCCACATTTATGACTAATAAAGGCAGTAGTCAACTCAAGGTTCCCGACATCTCCAAGTCGTTGACAGAAGTGGGTTGTTGCCATATGCTACTCCGTTCATTAATGTAGGTTGGGCAGTACTGCAGCAGGTGTTCAGCAGTCATCGAGCTGGTACTGCAGGTGCAGAGATCTGTTGCACCAATGATTAAAACAGTTGTTCAAATTAAAACTTAAAATTACTGTACTGTACTATAGCAAGTAATGAAACATGTGGTATAGGACAGCTGTGTGGCGCCCATAAAAATGATGGTACAATCTGTAGGATGCTCTTGGTGAAACTGTATATTCAAATTAACAGCTTGAAGAGAGAAGGGGAAGAGAAACAGTTGTCTGGCCAGGGAGATTTAAGCAGAAAGAACATAACAATAAAACTGTTTTTACCAGGTTCTAGGTGGAAACTTGATAGAAAAAAGGCCATGTTAAGCAGTTTTTCAAAAAAAGGCCATGTGAGTTTTGTGTGTGTTCAAAGTATAGAATTAAGCTCTTGATTGCTTGTGACTAATACTGATAATGCCATGGTTGTAAAATATTTATTTCTTTGCATCATAAGCTCGGTAAAGTAGAATCACTTTGGAAATGGATGAGGCATTATGGAATCCCCATGAAGATTATTGACTTAATAAAGAAACATGAAGATATGACATGCAGAGTTCTTCATGAAGAACAACTTACAGACTATTTGGGATAAAAACTGGAGAGTGACAAGAATACCTCGTGTCTCCATTTCTTTTCTAACTAGCAGCGAATTGGGTTATGAATACATTAACGTCATACAATGGAAATGGAATCCAGTGGAATCCTAGAAAATGGGTTGATGATCTAGATTTTGCAGATGACTTGGCTCTTCTGTCCCATAACTGTAATCAGATGCAAGTTAAAATGAAAATAATCGATGAGAGGTCACATGAAGTGGTTCTGAAAATACGCAGGGAAAAGACAAAGTTAATGAGAATAAATGCAAAAATTAAAAAAAAATTATAACGATGTCGAACTTGAAGAAACACCACTACAAGATGTGGAATCATACACATATCTTGGCAGCAATATAGACATAGTTGTAGGGACAGACAGTGATATCAAAATAAGAATACAAAAAGCAGGAGGAGCTTTCATTGCATTAGGAAACATGGAGATCAAGAGAAATTAAGTCCAACACAAAAATAATAATCTTCAACTCAAATGTCAAGTCAGTCCTATTGTATGGCTCTGAAACATGGAGAACAACAAAAACAACAATCAAAAAGCTACAGACATTCATAAATGGGTGCTTGCATAGAATAGAAGGAATGAAATGGTATGACAAGGTTACCAGTGTGGAACTGATGACAAGAACCAGACAAGTGCTAGGGAACAAGAGATAAGAAGAAGACACATGGCGATGGATAAGACACACATTGAGGAAACCTGTTGATAGCATTACAAGGCAGTCCTTGTTCTGGAATCCCCAAGGAAATAGAGACAGAGGTAGACCAAAAAACATATGGAGAAGAGAACTGCAGACAGAAGTAAAAATGGTGAATAAGATGTGGAAAGAACTTGAGCTGATGGCATGTGACAGGAGGACTTGGTATGTGTGTTTTGAAGGCCCATGCTCCTTGGAAAGCTAAAGAGTTTTGATTGTATCACCCGTGTTGTTTCCAGGGTCTCGTTAAAGAGATGACCAACGGGCTGATCACCCGTTTGCCAGTCACTTCAATTACGGAAACAACAGCAAATGGATTGATTTGCCGTTGCCCTAAAGACGCCAATAGGCGTGATGGGAAACAATGGCAAAGAAAACCTATCTGCTGTTGCCCTAAGACGCCACTAGGCGTAATGGCCACTGACTGCTTTGACGGTCGGTGGCTAAGGACGGAAGAAGAAGAAAAAGAAGTTAAAGAGATGAAGAAAGAATAGAACCACTGGTTCCCACCTGGTATATCATCATCATCATCATCATCATCATCAACTTTCACTAATTCACGCCAAGTCATCCTGCCCTATGCCTTATATTTATGTTCTTTCCATGTTTCCTTTATATTGTTTTAAAGGTCTGTCTTCTATTCCCTTCTTCTTGTTCACCTGGGTCTCCCTCCACTCCTTCATCTGAGGGATTCCAGAATAAGGACCACCCTGAAATGCCATTAGATGGTTTCTCTGCATGTGTGTTTCATCTTACACCAAGTTCTCTTCCCCACCTTCCATTCTACCAGCACTTTGTGGTTCTTTTCGTCAATGCCACATTGGTGATCTGGTAATATCGCATTGACGTTTGCCAACGGCTCCGCGTGTAGTTTCATACCATTTTGATTTAGGGTTAGGGTTAGCCTACCCCAACTCTAATTGTAACCCTAACTGTAAATGGTATGAAAATACATGCAGAGCTGTAGGCGAATGTCAATGCGATATTACCGGTGATCGTAATACACCACTTCAATTTATCCATTATGCACAAGCCCATCCATAAAAGTCTACAACTTCTTCATTCAGATAAATTATTAAGAGGTGACCAATGAGAAGTTGTGCATGAGGCTGGCAACTTCGTAATTAAAAAAAAATTGCTAGAGAGGTCTTCTTCTTCTTTGATCCATAACCGCCAACCGTCAAAGCAGTCAGCGGCCATCACGCCTGGTGGCGTCTTGTAGGGCAGCAACAAATTGATTCCACTTTGCTCGGTCGGCGGCCATCCTTCGTACAGTGCCCCAACTGTGGTTCATTCTTTGCATCTCAGCTTCCACAGTTCTCCGCCAAGTTGTTTTTGGTCTTTCCCTCGGGGGTCCATAGCATAGCTGTTCTTGCGATGGTATCAGGGTCCCTTCTGAGGACATGGCCAACCCAACTCCAGCGTCTGCCAGCTATGATGGTGTGCTTGTCCTCCTGGTTATCCGAATAAGTAGTTCTTGGTTGCTGATGGTGTTTGGCCAAAAGATTCGGAGAATTTTCCTTAGGCAGATTGTGTGGAAGGAGGACAGTTTCGACATTTCCTTCTCTGTTACTCTCCAACATTCCGCACCATAGAGAAGCACAGAAAGTACGCAGCTCTCATACAGTCTTAATTTGGTGTTTGTGCTGTACTGGGAAGACTTCCAAATGTTGTTGAGAATAGCAAAGGCTGTTCTCGCTTTATTCATTCTGTTGTTAATGTCCTTGCTTGTTCCGCCGTCAGGTGTTACTATGCTTCCTAGGTAAGTAAATGTGTCTGTCTGTTCTAACTTCTGGTTCCTTACTGTTATTGGCTCAGGATTGCCCACATTTAGTGTCATGACCTCTGTCTTCTTCAGATTGATGTTCAGGCCAACCTGCTGGCCATACTTATTCAGTCTATCAGTTTTGTCTTGAATGTGTTGGTGTGAATGCGCGAGCAGTGCAATGTCATCTGCATATTCCAAATCTTCCAGTGTAGAAAACGTTGTCCATCTAATTCCCCTTGGACTCTATAATGTTGCAACCTGAGGGCAAAGCCTTTTTTCAAAATGTCCTGAGGGCAATTCTGTCCCTGGCCCTCTTGTTGTCTGGGCGCATCACCCAATAATGTTGTTGATAAGGGGCATCCCTGTCGTACTCCTGTTTTCACTTCGAAAGTTACATTGCTCGATCCAACACTGCACATCTGCACATCTTCTGTTCTTTCTGAAGCCCGCTTGTTCTTTCCTCAGTTTATGGTCAACTGCTTTTGAAATCTAGAGAGGTCACCACTGCATAATCATTTATTTCTTATTGCAGAGATTTGGACAGCCGGTGTTTCTAATGTCTGAACAAGCAATGAAAAGCCTGAAGAATACAAGACCAGGAGGAAAAAGAAAATTGAGAGAGGCAACAGGAGCCGAAAGTGGGCACAGATCGCAAGGATCACAGTCAAGTGAAGTGGCCAGTAGTTCTGCGATGGACCAAGGAAGTGAGAGTTCAGTTTCAGACATGCCAGTAAGTTCTGAAGATTTTTTAATGTCTTTTAATTCTTAAGAAAAGGTATTATGTGTACTAACTTTTTATATTTTAAATTTTTGTATTCAAATTTTTTACTTATCTAACCATAGAGGAAATGTTTCTTTATCTAAATCTAGCAGGTGCACAGACAAAAAAAAAAAAGTAAATGTATTCTAGATTTCTGTCTGAGAAAGTCTTATTAAGAAACTGGCAGAATTCAGCTCTGAGGTTAGTGGGGCCTGATGGAGATGAGTTGTAACACAAAAATCTTTCCTTCTTTAGTTAAAGCATATATGCCCCATGAAGTTACTGGCATGTCAGTGAGAAGACAGAGCAAGAATTGAACTACTGCTCCGTTAAGCATGCCGTACGGGGTGACTAATACAAAATTGAGCATGAGGCTGGCAACCTCATCACGTCAAATAGTTGCTACAGAAACAGCTGCTGCAAAAGCATGTTCTTTGACATAGGCTTCCTCAAGAAAACCATCTGCAGTTGTGGCATCATGTTTCTCCATACGGAGTGAAAAAAAGATGATGATGATATGTATTTTTTTTTCACGTTAAAAAGAAGAAATAATAAACTCATTATGTGGTAATTTCTCAATGACTGTTGCTGAATGTTCCGCACAGAATATTCATTCGGAGTTATTTCCCTTTAGCAGTGTTTCGTGCTTTAGCAGTGTTTCGTGCTTTAGCAGTGTTTCGCGCATTAGCTGAATGTTCCGTGCCGGGGCGTTTTAACTTAATTGGATACGCCGATCGCGCACATAACTCCGAGCCAACTACATCAGAATAGGTGTCCATCGCTGTTCGACGTCATTTCATGTGACAACAACAACATTACAATTCAAGACATATTGCTTGACCCGATGCGCGAAACACTGCTAATGCATGAGACACTGCTAAAGGGAGATAACTCTAAAATACCCATATTCTGTGCGGAACATTCGGCGACAGTCATTGGGAAATTACCCATAATGTTACACGAAGAACAGTAATATATGTGATATTTCTTTTTTCTGACCTGAAACAAGTATTCCCTTTTTTATTTTTGTGTGTTGTTAACCTGACATCAATTGAATGTGTTTGTTCAACGTTTTCAGTATGCCCGTATTGACATGAAACAGCTAGACCATCAGATCAAAGACATCATGATGGAAACAATTCCTGTGGTGAAGGAACATATGGATGATGTCTGCTCCACTCAGCTTCTTGGGTACATTAAACGTCTCGTCCTTTCTCTTACTGACCAGATGGGCAACCAGGAGTTTGCCAGGTTCTTCCAGCACCAACTGGCTTCCATAATAGAGGAAACTTTGCAGAAGTATGAGGGAAGAAAGTAAGTTACCATATGGTAATGTGCTGTAGAATTTGCAGATTACCTGGCTGTTGTGTCCCAAAACTGTAACCAGATGCAAGACAAAATGGCAATACTGCATGAGAGGCCACTGCAGTTGTTTCAGTAAATGCACAGGGGAGAAAAAAAACCAAGATTATTAGAATAAATGTGGCAAATGATTGCACAATTGCACTTGAAGAAAAACCCATATAAAATGTAGAATAATACATATATATCTTAAGCAATATCCATTAGCTTCCCAAGGAGCATAGGCCTTCAACAAACATGTGCTAAGTCCTCCTGTTACGTACTATCACAAACTTCTGTGCTTCAAATCAACTAGTTATATAAATCTTGAGCGTCCGATTGACAGAGTGGTTAGAACGCTGGTCTACGCAGCTGTAAATGAGTACCTGACTCTGCTCTTTGAGTTAGGGAAGGAAAAGGCAGCGAGGAAGGGAACTGGTCACCATACCTCTCGATGCTGGACCTAGTATGGTGAAGTCTTTAACACTTCACTCCCCTACGGCAATATCTGTGGGGGGCTACCTTTATCTTTTATATAAATCGTGGCAGCAGTGCAAAGCTGGTTATTGTTGGTCAGAGTTGACGTCATTGCACTCCGGGCAAATCCATAGGTGTTCAGTCTCCCTCAGCAAACGTTGAAGGGTATGAATGCTAATTGTTCCTGTTGCGAGCTGGTTTTATATACGCCAGATGCATCCTCTCATAAGTTCATCCAGGCCAGCAATGTAAAGCTGGAAGAATGGACAGTGATTATAAAATAACAATACAAAAGGTAAAGGAGTGCTCATTGCAGTGGTAAATGCTATGAAAATCAAAATAAATCAAGCCCAACACTAATATCTGAATTGTCAACTCAAATGTCAAGGCAGTCCTACTGTATGGCTTTGAAACATGCAGAACTCAAAAATACTACAGCCAAGAAGTTACAGACTTTCATAAATGGGTGCTTGCAGGATTGAAATGGTTAGATACATCACCAATGTGGAACTGATGACAAGACGGCAGGTGCCAGTGGAACAAGATACGGGAACGGATAAAACACACATTGAGGAAACCTGTTGAAAGCATTACCAGGCAGTCCTTGAGCTGTAATTCCTGAGTAAGAAAGGTATAGGGAGACCAAAAAAAAAACGTACAGAGAAAAGAACTGGAAACAGAAATAAAAAGAATAAGGACATGGAAAGACCTAAAGCAGATTGTACAGGATAGGAGGACTCGGCATGAATTTGTTGAAGTGCCTATGCTGCTTGGGGAGCTGAAGGTATTGAATGATAGAATAGACATATATACATGAAGGAGATACAGAAGACATGGAAGACCATAAACAGACAGCACAGGCTAGAAAAGCTTGTCATGTATTTTTTTAGGCTGTGCTCCATGAGACCCGAAAGATAATGAATAATGTGATACCATGATAAAGTGATGTGGATTACCATGATATCCTGTCCAAAGCTGTTGGTTCTAAGTGATTGCATGATAATTTACTATGGAATATCCTGAATTTCTAACCTTGATTGAGTGATTTAAACCTTGATTGAGTGATTTAAACCTTGATTGTGTGATTTAAACCTTGATTGAGTGATTTAAACTTTGATTGAGTGATTTACAATGTTCAGTGAGTTTTCACATTGGAGAAGAAGCTTTACACTAATTCTGGGCACAATTGTGTGTTAACATAATTAGACATGTCAGTAGTATAGTGTCACAGAGGAAGATGTTTGGCTATCAGTTTTGATACAAATTTTAATAGCTCAATCAGGCACCTAAGCAATAATAAAGACTTTCCTTTTTATTTTTAACATTAAAAAATGACCCATTTGTATCCACAGGTTAATCCGGTCAGCCGTATTGAATAAGATAATATAGTAGGCAATATTAGGCCTAAGAAATCTTTGCAGTTGTACCCATTTGAAACTGAGTTAATAATTTCTAGGTCTTTGAAATGTGTTCGAGAATCTGCTTTTTTTTCACTAATGTGATGCCTGAAAGGTTTTAGAAAATTGATTGACTGTTTTTCAGGATGAGAGATTGTGGTGAGGACCTGCTGGTGGAGATCTCAGATGTTTTGTTCAATGAACTTGCATTCTTCAGGCTGATGCAGGACCTAGATGATACTGGTGTTGCTAGTAAGATCAGGTCTGCAGAGTGGCCATCAAGAGTGAGTTCCCTTCCTGTCCAGTGTTGCATGTTTGTCTTTATCATTTGTTCATCATCATCATCATCATAATTTCCCCTTTCACTCCTTATGGAGCATGGGGTAAAAAAAAAGGAACCTGTTACATGCCCATTGAGGCATATTGGGAATATGGTGTTAGGCCCATATTATCTTGACCGTCGGCACACTAGGGGTGATGTGGTCGGCATCACGCCGGCCGCCTTAACCTTCCCAGAGCTGCTCTGGTACCCATTTGGGGCTGGGTCGACCCAGGAGCCGTTTGTGGCCTAAAAAATTCCCACCTCATCTGGGGATCGAACCATAGACCACTGCGCTAGGAAGCCAGTGCACTAACCACTATGCTACCGCGGCTCCAATTGGAGCATGGGGCTTCCTCTGCAATTGTTCCCTTTGCAGAAAACTTGCACTTAATTCTTTGACTCCATAATTATTTTCCACCCTGTGCCATAATTATTTTTTGAAGAATTCTAAACGGTGAAGTGTCCTGTCTTTTAGTGTAAATTTTATGTTAATCTTTTTCTGTTAACATGTACTTATTATATACCAAACTGTAGGGAAATTGATAGAGAATTGTAATATATAACTTCTTTGGTAGTATTAACACAAGTGTGTTCGGTATACTTAAAACATTTTGCATGTAAAATTGAAAAATACTAAAAAGTTAACTGTAGAATATGATCTTACCAAAGACAAATTACTGTTGTAGACAATAAAACTTTCTTTTTAGTCTTCAAACATCAAGTTAATCCATATACAAAGTTAAAAAAAAACATTGCTTATGGCCACAATTAGTACATTTAGTGTTATTCACACCAGTTTTTACTGTGGTCCCTTGTAAGAAAAAAATAAATTATGCAATTGTGCATTACGTAATTTTCAAACAAATAAAGAAGAATAACGTCGTATAAACACTTTTTTACATTTGTTTAATGTTTTAATAGTATCCCTAGCTTCATCTTCTACCTAGGACTAGTGATTAGATGTTACGGTAGGTCTAGTTTTGTTGCTTTTTGATCGGCCAGAATATGACTACGCCCACTCATCAACTAAATCTAATGTGTCTAGCTTTTCTGCACCAATTCCGTATTTTGACAACAAACTGTGACTACCAAACAATCATCATCAATGTCAGCAATGTTTCAAAGTAGTTTGACACAATTATTTTCTTAGGAGACATAGAAATATAAATATAAAGCGTGACATATTTCTCTAGCAATAACAACGAAAAATGCAAACACACAAATCATCACACAAATTGTGATAACATCAAAACAGGCACATGTGCTGCTTAACTACAGTCAAATTAATTGTTTAAATAGTAGAAGAAGTCATTCTACGAGTTTTAAAATATGAACTGCATTAAACGGACAATTTTTGGGGTTTATTCGTGATAAACTAAAAACAACGCTCTGAGCGTTGCGCTGGCACGGCGCGTTGAATTTTGCAACGCTGATAGCGTTGGTCTGGAGTCAAAGAGTTAAGCAATCATGTGCTAATGCAATAGTGGTTTTTGCAGTAGAATGCTGCATGAAGTAGTTAGTTATCTCTTAATTCATGGGTTCTCAACCTTGTTTGTTCATGGCCCCCTTCTAAGCAGCTCATTTACCTCTGTCACTGTTGGCTGGAAAAACAGTACCTTACCAGAAATACGGCACTTACTGTGACTCCCAAGAAATATGGCATGGCCCCCATTGGGAACCACTGTCTTAATTCATCCTTGAGAGAGCTGTAGCCATGTTTTTTCTTATCTTTCCCAGAGATCCCTGGCATCGTTCATTCAGAAAATGTTAATTAGACCAGGGGTCGGCCACCCAGGAGCTGTGGGGATCTACTTTAGAACCACTGAGTTCTCTAAAGATCTACCTTGATAAAATCATGTCTGTGTTCAGGTTTCAGAGTATTTAGAATTTTGGATAAGTGCAGCCTCATTGTAACTTTTATCTCAGCCGGACGATCTTATTCCTGTAGTTCCATCAACATAGTGGTGAACAAATTTAAACTAAATTATATTTTACAGAATGTTAACTTCACTTCAAACAAAAGATCGTTTCTTATCTTATGCTGTTCATGAATAAAGTGAATTTAGTTAGGTAGCTTGCGGGTTGAGAATATTGTGAAAGTACCTTTAAACACATGGACACCGCACCATTAAGTACTGGAAGTTAAGGGCTAGTCCACAATTTACCTATGTGAAAAATGTTTTGTTCATATTTCACCAACTAGAGATCTACCAAATTATCCCATAGGATCTACCGGTAGATCAAGATTGACTAGGTGCTGAACCCTGAATTAGACTGTCAGTTAATTTTATATAGCTTCAACGCCTAACATGATTGCTAGTTTGGAATAGTTAATGGCAAGAAATACAATTTTGTAGTCACAACGAACAATAAAGTTCTGGGGGGGTCTCTCTCTCTGATGAGACAGAAAGAATACGACTACTGCTCCTTCAGAATTGTTGTGAAAGGTGAGGTTGTGCAGGGGGGAGCTGGCAACCTCATCATGGAAAAGAAATTACCACAGAACCACTGCTGCAAGAGCATATGAATGTTTTGGTGCAGGCTTCCTGCAACAGTGATTGCTGCATGCTTCACAGGGAGCAACAAGAGAAATGAATGAATGATTAGTTTGGTTTGGTTTTAAGGACAACTCCGTAAGTGCTCTTATCTCCTCCCTTAGATCACACAAGGATGATCTCAGCACAGTGCACAGACTCTGTAGCACCGGCGAGGATCCCAATGTGTGTATGCAGGAATCACTTATTCTATAAATATTTTTGTGGTGGGTAGGTTTCCTAATATTTAAATTTTGCCCAAGCAGCGGCCGTATGGCCTACTCTTTACGATTTCCAACTGCAGAGGGATTTTTAACTTGTGCAACTTGCACACGTCGGGACCTCCTATTCTTTTGCCCTTATCCGAGAATGCTAGGCATCTGATTTCACTACCCAGGAGATCAGAGGGGAGTATGACATCATTAGGAACCACTGGTTGTGAAAAATCATTTCCATCAATGAAATATATGCTACTAGAAACCCAGTACCTTTAGAATTAGGTGAATGGCATACCTCTTAGCCACTCCAACTCCCCCAAAAATGAATAAAAAAACAAGGTGTGCAAGGAATGAAGTTATGAAGTTTTTTATAATGTAAAATGGTTCTTCCAGGTCTCCAAAAATGAAAGCTCATCAGAGTATGCAGCTAGCAGCAGTGCTTCAGAAGGGTTTGGTGAAGATAACAATTATGATGATAATAAAAATGAAGATGGGGGTACAGATAAAACACTAGAGGACAACAACACTGTCAGGGAGCAGAGAACAGAATCTGAGTTGGAGGAGTTAAGGAGGGTAGGTGTCTCATTTTGTGATATTTTTAAATAAATATATATGCATTTTAAATGTGACTCCTCATATTATGTACGAGTCATAAAATTTGACATTATTTCTTATAAGTAGTGATATGGGCTACTCAAAATATGTGGATATACTGTATTCATAAGACACACATTGAGGAGTCACCTGGCACAAGAACACAAACTTATGTCCTCACTAAGCCTTCTACCCTAGGGTGTAGAGGTTTACCAGAGAGAACGTGATGCTATCCTATCAGCTGTCTTCTTCCTGGCCTATTTCCAATCTAGTCCTCGGCTTTCAGAGATTGTCTAATGTTGTCCTCCCAGCAAACCTGGAGGTCTGGATCCCGGGTTCTTGGTTTTCCATATTTGTGTGGTAGCCGATCATCTCCCATTCTGCAGACATGGCCAGACCATCATAATTGGAACTGTTCTGCTCGGGTCTGCAGGGGCTGGGTTTTGAGGCCATGATGTATCGTCTGGCTGCGGGCCATGTCTCTTCTTGTTACTTCAACCACCTTCCTCAGATACCTCATTTCTGTGGTTTGGAGCTGGCTTTTGTGGGTTGTAGTCATTGCCCATGACTCGTATCTGTAAGTCAAGACTGAAACATAGATGGAGCAGTATACAGCCATCTTCATCTTCTTGCCAATTTCTCTTGTGCTGAGGAATTTTTCTATTTATGGCCTGAAAAAAAGTCTCCCAGCAGCTGCTCTTTGTGTAGCCAACTCACGGCAAACATGGAAGAAAATACAGTAAATTAAGTACTGTATTCCTGTATCCCTACTGCACATATTGATGGTATGAGATGAAATTATTAAGAAAGATAAGTTAATCAAAGTTGTTTGTATAAGAGGTTTCACATATAATTTTGAGGATAGCTTGAAAAACTTACTTACTTAGTCGTTCCCCTTCTACCGTGAGGTGTAGAGGTTTGGAAGAGAGAGCGCCAGACTATCCTATCGGCTGTCTTCCTCCTGGCCTGGTTCCATTCTAGTCCTCGATCCTTCAAAGATTGTCTAATGTTGTCCTCCCAGCGGACTCTGGGTCGTCCTCGGGGTCTGGATCCTTGGCTCTTTGTTTCCCATGCTTGTCGTGGTATCCGATCTTCTCCCATTCTGCAGACATGGCCAAACCATCTTAATTGGGACTTCTACTTGGGTCTGCAGGGGGTAGGATTTAAGGCCTTGACGTATCGTCTGGTTGCATACCATGTCTCTTCTTGTTACTTCAACCACCTTCCTCAGATACCTCATTTCTGAGGTTTGGATCTGGCTTTTATGGGTTGTAGTCATTGTCCATGACTCGCATCCGTATGTCAAGACTGGGACATAGGTGGAGCGGTATACAGCCATCTTCGTTTTCTTACCAACCTCTCTCTTGCTGAGGAATCCTCGATTTATGGCCTGAAAAAGTCTCCCAGCTGCTGCTTTTCGAGTGGCCAACTCTTCTTTGATGCCTCCCTTTCGGTCTATAATAGCTCCGAGGTATTTAAAGTGGTCGACCTGCTCCAGGACCTGTTCTCCCAGCTTAATCTGATGTTTTCTTTCTTCTCGTGATATCACCATGGATTTTGTTTTAGAGCTGCTTATGACCATCCCTCTCTTCTCCAGCTCTTCCTTCCAGACTTGCAGGTTGGATTGGAGATGTGCCTCTGATTTAGCAATCAGGGCAACATCATCAGCAAATGCCAGCTCCGAAATATAGACCTGTCTCATCTTCCAGTACCCCACTGAATACTTTCTTGTTCTCTCCTTACATGCCTTGATGACATCGTCCATAAGGAGTATGAAGAGGTAAGGTGATAGGATATCACCTTGTCTTACACCAGTGGTGGTCCTGAACTCTTCCGACTTATGGTTTGCTGTCCTCACATAATTTCTGCAAGACTTGTAGAAGCTCTGTATAGCATGAATCAGAGGTGCTGGAATATTCTTCCTTGCCAAACAGTCCCAAAGTTTGCTCCAGGGACCCTGTCAAACGCCTTTTCCAGATCTATGAAACAAAGATGCATCTCACTCTTATACTCAAGGGCCTTTTCACTCAGCTGTCTGAGTGTGAAGATTAGGTCTTGAGTACTTCGGTTTGCTCGGAATCCGCACTGGACCTCATCCAATTGTGGCTCAGCTAGGCGTCGGAGTCTCTGCTCTAGGATTCTAGAGCAGATTTTACCAGGGACACTGAGAAGGGATATGCCTCTATGGTTTCCACACTGTCGATTGTCACCCTTTTTGAAAATTGGTGTTATGATGGCAATCTCCCAATCCTCTGGTATGGTCTTGTTGTACCACGCTGCCTGTAAAACCCTTAAGAGTAATAGGTCGCCTGATGCTCCCATGAACTTAACCGTTTCTGGTGTTATACCATCATGCCCTGCTGCTTTGCCCATCTTGATTTTCTCCAGTGCTGCCTTCAGTTCTTCCATCTTTATGTCATCTTCACCATCATTGGTTTTCTCTTCTGTGCTAGTGTTTATCATTTCTGATGCTTCACCATGCTCACCATCCAGGAGTTCTGAGAAATATTCTTTCCATCTTCCCATTACTTCCTTCGGGGCAGTAAGCAATTTGCCTTGCTTGTCCTTTATAAATTTGAGAGGGCATTGTTTTTCCTTCCTCATGTTCTTTAGGGTCTTATAGAACAATTTCTGGTTTTCTTGTGCATCTTTTTCTAGCTTTTCTCCACATTCTTCCCAGGACTTCTGTTTTGCTGCTAGCACTTTGTTCTTTGCTTCTGTTCTGAGTGTCACATATTCTCTATATTTTTCCATTTGTCCTGTTGTGTTTTTTAGCTCCTAAGTATTGTTTCCATGCCATTTTCTTCTCTCTTATTTTCTCTTTGACTTCCTCTGTCCACCAAGGTGTCCTCTTTCTCTTGTTCCCAAGTCGGACTTCACCGCATGCTTCTGCAGCAGCTGTCTTTATGATATCCTTGAATTTAATCCAGAGGGTTTCCAAGTCATCAGGTCGTTCTTCTGTGTTGCTCACCGCTGCAGCAATAAGCCCCTGATATCTGGTCTTAATTTCTGGCTCTCTCAGCTTATAGGTCCTAATGCTCATTTCTCCTGCTCGTTTACTTGGTTTCTTGCGTGATGTTGGACAGTTCCTAGGCTGAGCAACTCTTTCAGTTGTTCTTTTGATTGTTAGCAGGTAGTGATCACTTCCAATCTCTGGCCCCCTCCAGACTCTAGCATCTCGGACATATTTGAATGAGCTTCTCCGAACAATGGCATAGTCGATCACTGACTTCTCATTCTTTGTTGGTTCACATCTAGTGTATGCATGTATGCGCTTATGGGGGAACTTTGTGTTTGTAATGATCAGATTCTGCTCACTGCAGAATCTAAGGAGTCGCTTTCCATTGTCATTGAGAGTATCTTCTCCATATCTTCCGATAACTCCACCCCATCTAGCATGGTCATTTCAAACTCTGGCATTAAAATCTCAGAGCATGATAACTTCATCTAGGCAGTCATCCACTGTCCTTTGAAGCAGCTCGAAGAATTCCTCCTTGACCTCTGTTCTCTCATCCTCATTTGGCCCATACACTATGACCAGGTTGACTATGGTTTCTCCTTCTTTTAGTTTAACAACCATAATGCGCTCCGAGACAAAGTTCCATCCCTTGATACTATCTTTTTGATTTTGGGCCACAATGCAACCCACGCCCCCTTTAGCTCTTTCAGACATGGGTACACCACTGTAGAGCAGCGTGTTGCCATCGAGATCCATGACTCCTTGTCCTTTTTTCTTTGTTTCCGTTATAGCCAGGATTTCTAGTTTTGCTTTCCTCATCTCTTCCACCAGCTCCTCTTCCTTCCCATTTATATTTCTTGTGTTCCAAGTTCCATAAGTCGTAGTCCGTAGTCCGTTCCAGTTCGTCGCCTTTAGAATCAGTCCAGTTTTCTCTCTTGTGTTGCTAGTAATCGTGATTTAAAGCAAACAGGTGATTGGCCTGTTGTGCCTTTGCATGGTGGAGGGGCTGCCTCCTTACGGCCTCCATGCAG
Source organism: Oreohelix idahoensis (assembly GCA_024509875.1). Classification (NCBI taxonomy): domain Eukaryota; kingdom Metazoa; phylum Mollusca; class Gastropoda; order Stylommatophora; family Oreohelicidae; genus Oreohelix; species Oreohelix idahoensis. Next base: position 570,211 of record JAMPIV010019430.1, on the reverse strand, counting down.
GCCGCCCTCCTCCTTTTTCATCTGGGCTTGGGACCGGCATTGGCGGAGTTTAGCTTGAAAAACAAAATAATAAAAGAAGAAAATTAGGCATAGACATAAGGCAGATAAAGAAGTCATGTAAAGGCCTGGAACAGATGGCACTGGACAGGAAGGAATGGTATATTTCTTGATGGCGTGTGCTCTATGGAGAGCTGAAAAGAAAGGTAATGAAAAACAGTAAATTGAGTTGGTCTCTTATCTTTTTTAACTTCTTTTTGAGCATAGGTTTGAGCAGTAGCTGATTAGCAGATCCAGTCCTGAGCATTATTTTTATCTCCAGATAATCTCCATTTTCTGGAGATTTTGCCTTCGTGTTTTGTGTTATCTGTGTAATTCCTGGAGGTCTCTGAGGAGACTAACAAACAGAAGAACTACTGCTCCCTCAAGCATGTCTAAAAGTTGGCTGACGTGAGGTTTGTGTGTGAGGCTGGAAACCTCATATTGTAAAAGAAATTCCTACAGAAACCATCACTACACGAGTTTGTGCTTGGTTTTGGCTTTCTCAAGGGAGCCTTTTGTGGTGGTGACTCTGTGCTCCATAAGGAGTAAAAAAAAAAAAAAGATAATAATGACAATCTGTCCTTATCATTCTCTGTTGAGCTAAGGGCAGCAGCCGATGCTCACCATTGATTCCGTTATAGTCAGCTTTTTTTTTAGTTTCATCCAAGAGGCTGTAGTTTATTTGAATTTCTCTTTCCATAGATCTTTTCTGAGTTCCCTTTGGTTTCTCCACTGTTTTCCTGCCATGTGGGTCTCGCTCAAGGGCATATCTGGTTATAAGGGAAGGATTCCATAACACGCTCATTGAGGCATATTTGGAATATGGTGTTAGGCCCATATTTTCTTGACCATCGGCACACTAGCAACACGCCAATATCTGGTTATACTTGCTGTTAATTTACAGAGAGAATGTCTTCTACACCTGAAGTGAACAGACTTTGTCAATGGATGCTTGTGCAGAGTAAGACTGAAATGGTATGACAAGATCATGGATGTGAAACTGATGGAAAGAACCAGTGGAGCAAGGTGTGAGGAGAAGATATGGTATCAGATGGGAGACACATTGAGAAAACCAGTTGATAGCAGTACAAGGCAGTCCCTTTACTGGAATCTTGAGGATAGGAGAGGTAGTGGGAGATGATAAAAAACACATGGGAGGAGAACTGTAGGCAGAGATGACAAGGATGAAGAAGACATGGAAAGACTTTGAACGAATGACACAGAAAAGTCTTGAAGTTTGTTTGTTGAGGGCCAGTGCTTCACGGAGAGCCAAAAGGTATTGATGATGATGATGATGCCTTCTTATGAAGCGTTGTGTGGTCTTTTCTCATTTGCTGCTTCTTGTAAGGTCAGTGTTAAGAGTTATCTTGTTATATCTAGAAGGTTGACATGAACTGCTGTGATACTGGAGTATTTTTCTGCAGGAAAGAGATGATATGGCCAGCGAACTTGGTATCAGAGATGCTGGCGAGAAGGACGATGATGAATCTGAGCAGTTGTACAAAATTGAACTTGCTCCAAGTGAAACTAAACCATTTACCAGGTAGCATTCCCCACATATTCTCATCATTTTCATATGTTGATGCCAAATTACTGTACATGACGGTTGTGTCTGTATTATTGGATCATGTCCTACTGGACTGATATGACTGTGTTAAGGAACTGTGAGCAGTTAGAAAATTGAAATATTATATGGAAATGATTATTTAATTTCTTATTAGATTTCTTTGAGTCTTACTGGCTGCTTTTCTCAAATGTCTCCGGCTGCAACTAAGGAGTTATTGTTAATGCATGTTGGTTAATGTCTCGGTGTGAGCATTTAATACAGGGTTGGTGTATATAATGTGTCAGTGTTTTTTTTTTGTTGCTTTTGTGTGCGTATGTGTTCTCTTTGTTGCCATACAATTTTTTTAATCTTTCAGAAATTTGGTATACTGATAGGAATTTCTTTTTAAAGTATTGTTTCTGTCTTTTTATAATCTATGCAAAGCATTTATATATGTTTTTAAAATGTCTGCCTCATCTGTTCTAGAATTGGAAGTGATGAGGATGACGATGAAGAAGATGAAGAACAGAGTTTGGATGACCCAGGTGAAACTGCTGTCAGCCGAGACTCCTTGCTAGAAATAAATGACCAGTCACAAGCCATAGTCCCTCTCAGCACACGACCGGAGACGGAGGGAGCCCAGGGTGATGATGGGGCAGAGAAACAAGATCTTGAAAAGCCTGTATCTCCTAGGAAGTCGGGGCAAGCCACAGCAACAAAGTCCCAGGAAGAAGGAGATGGTGCAGAGGTTCTATCTGCAAATGTGTCTGCAGTTGTAACAGATACATCACAGGTGAAAATACTAACATGGTCAAATAGAGTTTATTGTCATTTTATAATTTAAGTTTAGTACCTGAGTTTTAAAGATAATGTAGAAATTTAGTTTAACAAAAAAATGTGCTAAAGGTAGTCCCATAGCACAGTGTTCCACAAACTTGTTTACTTCACACCACATTGAAGAATTCAACGGCAATGTATAAAATTTAAGTAGGTGAGTGTGGTCAATATTTAACAATTTTACGCTGCAATCATAAGACAACGCTCCCTAATTTTTGTGTGTTGGATTGGTGGATGATGATAACTCAACTTAAAGTTGTGTGTGAGAGATACGTTTGTAATATTTTACCATAACATATAATTTTGCATACCGTTATATGGTGTTGTGGAGCACTGTCATAGGGAAGGGAAGTGTTTGAGACTTCACCATACTAAGACTCAGCTTTTTGAGGTGGAGTGACCAATGCCCTTCCTCACTTTGCCTTCTCTAAGTCAAGAGTAAAGTCAGGTACCCATTTACAGCTGAGTAGACTAGAGTATGATGCTACCTGGTTTCAAATTCGGTAACTTTGCCTCGCTGTGAGCCATCTTTGAAAAGTTTCCTGCTATTCTTTTTTTTTTGGGGGGGGGCAAATGTTGTTTGATGTAATGGTAAAAAAAGGAAAAACAATTAACTATTCTTATGCAAGGTAAATTGTTTTAGCCAGTGATGTACCATATTTTTCTCAGGATTCATTTAACGTTGTCTTTTGACCTTCCTCATATGCTTACCGGAACTATATCTTCTATGCATCCTGTAGCTAAATATTCTGCCAGGAGTTTGTTTTAGATGATGAGGTTGGGACCGAAGACGCAGCAACATTGATAAATGCAGTCAGCGACCCATAGCTTGACTGTTTGCGTCAGGGTCAGCGAACCAGAGCTGACCAAGACCATACTCCACCTCCAAGTGGTGGTCCTGGAAACAGGCTGCATCACTGCAGTCTGGCTGAGAGAGTAGGGATCGAAGAGAGAAGGCTAACCCTGTCCTAAAAAATGCCATGCTGAAACTGGATGTGTCGGGCCGAAAGGTGCAAATATCGCAGCTTTGCTGTAAACGGCGACACAACGTAACAAACGTCCTTATCAGGACGACGCAGAAGAAGAAGATGATGAGGTTGCCAGCCCCTTGCACTAAAACATGTTGGAGAAGTGCTATTCTTTTTTGTCCTGTCAGAAGCCCCTTGGAACTACAAGGGCATGCTGAGGATTCTAACACTGCACTTGACCTATTGTTACAACATTACTTACAACATTGATACTGTTCTTTCCCCTGGTATACACCTGGGTGTCAGCATACCAGCAGACTATTCATATTTGTGTTTTTTCATCATTATTTCCCTGTTTCGCTCCACATGGAGCATGGAACCGCCACAGCAGCTGTTCCCTTTGCAGGAAGTCTGTCTCACAGCATTTATATACTTTTGCCATGGTCATTAATGTAGCATTTAGTTTTACTTGATAAGGTTGCCAGCCCTTTGCACAGCTTCGTGTTAGTGGCCGCCTGTGACCAGTAGTGATTTTCAGTTGCACAAGGCTCTAGGCAAGACCCCTTTTAAATAAATACCTGTTGTATCAACAGGCATATAATTGTGAGCAAGGCCCCTAAAAGTGCTGGACCCAATTCAAAAGTCTAGATTGCCAGTGCCTAAAACTGCCACTGCTTATGACATGCCTGAGGGAGCAGTAATCATGCTCTTTCTTCTCTTCAGATTCTCCCAGTAGCTACATGGGGTCTGTTTTCTTTGTATCTTACTAAATATATGTGGCTCCCTCTAGTAAACTGCATACCTATATCCTTCAGCTGAGTGATTTACTGACCTTTTTACAAATTATGTTTCAGATGAATGGGACAGTTAACGGAGAGAACAATAATGGCAGTGATGAAGAGCTGACAGTAGATGACTTACCAGAGAGGCTAGCTATTCCACTTGCACCATCAGCATCAACAGCTGACAACAGCACTGTGAGTGCATCTCTGTGTATTGTGTACTAGTGCTGGGTGTATCTGCTGTGCCAGCCACTCAGATAAATGAAGAGCTCCACATTTTAAAAAACATCTAAATTTGTTACTTTGGTCCATATTGTCTTCCGCTTCACTAGGGGTAGATTAAAAAAGAGTCTGAGAGTATTTGTTTTGTTATTCCAAAAACACACGGTAAAACATTTTGATAATAAACCTGTAATTGTGTGAATAGTTAATTGGTCATTATCATCATTATCATTTCTCTTTCTGCTTCTTATGGAGCAAGGAGCCACCACTGCATTAAGCCTGACCTTTCATGCAGTCTGGCACCAGTGGTTTCTGTCCCAATTTGCTTGACATGATGAGGTTGCCAGCAACAAGCTCAACCCTCATATTATTGGCCTCCCACATGTTTGAGGGAACAGTAGTCTTATTCTTTCTTTGTCTCCTCAGAGACCCCCTCCCGGAGCAGCTACACTGGACAAAAACAACAGGCAAGACATTTGCTAGTCTGTCAGAAAAAGTCATTGAATAAGGCTACTAATGGATTATATAATATTTGATAGTTCGGTTAATTGGTACTATGGTAAAGTTTACATTATCTCATGTACGTGATTACTACACGAGAATGGACAAATGAGTGAGTGTTTCAGTAAAGCATGTTCCTCATACTGTGCCTACAGTCAGTTCTTGTATCAGATAAAGTGACTGCTGAACATCTGCTTTAAAGATGCCCAACATGTGAGGAAAATAGAAAGCACAAATGGCCGTGACCAGTACCATTCCTGGAAAAACTCTATAGAGATGCAAATAGCCTTAAGCTTACTACTGCTTTCTTTGAAAATATTCAAGTAGATTTCTGAGATTGTACAAAGAAGAAGAAGATACTTCTTAATGCTGTCTCTACCTCCTCTCTGTCTCTGATTTGCCTCGTTATCTTTATTTTCCTCTTTTTTTTTAATTGTCCTGCAGAGCTCCCATCTCAGTGCCATGTAAGGGTAATTATTTTTATAAAGTTTTATGTATGCTGTCACTGAAAATACGTATAGATCAAAGTAAAGTCAGTTGTAGGAATAAACATGAAGAGTGTCTTGTACTTTACTCCACAAACTGACTTGTTTTGGCTCTGTTTCAGCTAGAGTTACAGCTCAAGAGTGGGGAGGAGAAGCAATGAATGGTCATGACAGCACTTCCTTAAAGATGTACAGGAGTTAATGGAGTACACTGCTGAGATGTTGGACCAGATCCCTACCTTTATGACATTTGTCTTCTGCTAACATAATGAGATTGAACTAGCAATATGGTTTATGCCTGCTGGGCTTTTGAATGAGTGTTATGAAGCAAGAGTTCAGGATTTCAGATTGAGTGGTGAAAAAAATTGGTCTTATTAAGCAAGAAGGGCACTTTTTAACAAGAAATAAAACTACCGAGTTGTTTCTATTAAAAAAAAAATGTTATATTGTCACATCCGTAGCTGTCATGTCATGTCTAAAACTTTCCTGCAGTCCCATTTTGTCAGTAAACCTCATTGATACTGTAGTGTCTGTTTTTAGTATTCTTAGTTTATGCTTGTTATATGGTAAAAGTTTAACTGTTTTTATTTATAAAACAGTTGTTAGGCAGACATGATTTGTTCTTTCTTTTGTTCTTTCTTTTGTTCATTTGTTCTTTCTTTTGTTCTTTCTTTTTTTGTTTGTTTATAAAAAATCTTTTTGTTAAACAGAATATGCACAGATATATTTCCAGTGTAAAAATAGAAGGTATTGCTTATATAGTTGTGTCACTGTCATATATTTGGAGAGTTTCTACTAGATAAAGGTCTCTTGACAGGGGTGGTAATTTTTAATTTTGAAGATGGAAAACTTGCATGTAGACTAGGTCTCTTTAAAGTGTTTAAAAAAAAAAAAAAGTTTTGATGAGGTGCATCCCTTTTAACCTAGTCTGTTTATACTAGGGCACATGTCCAGATATAAAAGACCTATTGGTCTTGTAAATAAAATACAGAGGGTGGGGATTTTTAATTTGTAGATGGAAAGCTTTCACGCAGAAAAGATCATTCTTAGAATATTTGAAAAACAAGCGTGTTTGTGTCCTTACTTCTCTCTTGTAAGAGCAAGTAGTCACTGATGTTGTTGGCCATCTTGCAGGAAGCCTGTGGTAAAGCATTTTATGTCTTCTTGCTGCGGTGGTGTCTGTTAGCAATGTGCGAAGAGAGGCTCACACAAGAAGCAGAGGTGAGGAGAAAACGTCAAAAGGAGCACCAGGAAAATAAGCAGCTGAGGGCTGTCACCTCAGGGGCGCATTCCCATAGTCAGTTATGACTGAAGGGGCTATTATTATTATAACATGAGGTTGTTAGTTAGCCCTATATTCCTAGCTGACTTTTGCAGCATGCTTGATAGGGTACGAGCTGTGAAGCACAGTGGTTAGTGCACTGGCTTCCTAGCTTGGTGGTCTATGGTTCAATCCCCAGTTGAGGTGGGATTTTTTTTTAGGCCGCAAATGGCTCCGGGTCGACCCAGCCTCATGAACTGGTACCAGAGCAACTCTGGGAAGGTTAAGGCGGCCGGCGTGATGCTGACCACATCACCCCCTAGTGTACCGATGGTCGAGAAAATATGGGCCCAACACCATATTCCCAATATGCCTCAATGGGCGTGTAACAAGATCCTTGATAGGGCACATGGGTCCCTTTCATCAGTCACCAGTATCAGACACTGTGATCCAGCTATGATCTAATAACATGATAATATGGGCTACATCAGTGTTTCCCAAACTTTTTCGGGTTACTGCCCCCTTAACTCACTGAACACATCCACAGCGCCCTCCTCCATTTTCCTGTATCACATAAAAAAACCTAGGGTTTGTTTAGGATTAGGGTGTGTTCAGGCTATTTTCTTCTTTTAAGCGCTCATGTCAAGCTATATAATCAAACCACTTTTATATGTAAGCGTTATACTAAGTAATATAGTTGAATTTAGCCTGGCGAATCCTCAACCACCCCATTACTACTGAATGCGCCCTGTCGCCACCTTTTCCCTTATCGCCCCCTAAATGCTCCCAAAGCCGGGGGAGGGGGGGGGGGTGGTGGTACTGCCCACTTTTGGAACCATTGGGCTACATTATCATAGCCCTGAGCTACAGTCTATATGATACAGAGCTACTGATAAGCTGTAGGGGCATCATTCTTCTATTGGTATCCGTCTTCTTTTTTTCCCTTTGTGCTCCTTATTGAGCCAGTGCTGCAGCGGGTCCACTTGCAGGAAGCCTGCCTCAAAGCAGTGGTTTTTGTAGCAGTATGTTAAACATGATGAGGTTGTCAGCTCCAAGCACAACCTGATATTAGTCACATATTACGGCCATTCCTGAGTTAGCAGTAGCTATGTTCTGCGTCACCCCTGGCAACTACACGGGGCTCTATGGGTACATTAAGTTGATAATCATCATTTTGCTCTTTATGAAGCGTTGGGTCATAGACATCCGATCTCACTACCCACGAGATCAGGGGGGAGTATGACATCATTAGGACTCGCTGGTTCTGAAAAAATTTGAATAAAAAAATATTCTCTGTACTGGAAACCGAGCCCGGTACGTTTTGGAATTAGAGGTGTATTGGATTACATCACTATAAACTATGGTATGTTTGCTGTGCTGAAAGAAATTATTAATATCAGCATTACATGGCATCTTCATGGTCAAAATTGTTGTTTGTTCATATTTTGTCAGTGATGTTGGTGACTGATTTGATGATTTTTGCTGTCTGTGATTGTTGTTTCATTCATCAAAATCTTTGTGGAATTTCTGACAGCCACATACTGATTAAAATGTCTGTTTTTATACTTTGAGATTGCTGGACACCAAACAAAAGATCTAATATTTTTTTAAGAATGATGGCTGAAATCTCAAAACATCTGCTTTGCAATGATAGCCATACAGGTCATTAAAAAATCAACATTAGATTTGATCCACTATGTACGTAATGCCATAATTATAGAAATTGAAATTTAAAATATAATTTTAATAATAAAAATAAAAGAAATATCAATTTTTTTACTTGTGGTTTTAATGTAAAAAAAAGTTGTAAATTTGACATCCAGGTTCTATCTGCTAATGTTTCATTCATTTTTTTTATATTTTGCTTTTCCTTTCCTTTGCTGTTCTGTTTGGTTTAAATTAAACATGATTTTTCTGCAAGTTTTATGCAGTACTTTCTAAAATCAAATTGACCTTTTTGTGGCAGTGACAAAACTGTTTAAGTAAGACAATTTATCATGCTGTTTATATACTGTATGACCAATAGTTATTTGTCGTAGATTGAAAATTCACTTAAAGTTGTGAGCTTGTATTAATGAATTATTTATCACATTTTATTATAGTAGCCTTGTAATTATTAGCTTTGTATTACCTAATTTTATTTTTCAGAAAAATTGTGTAGTAAATTATGGAATTATCTGTAAGGATTTCTTCTTCTTCTCTTCTTCCGTCCTTAGCCACCGACCGTCAAAGCAGTCAGTGGCCATTACGCCTAGTGGCGTCTTAGGGCAACAGCAGATAGGTTTTCTTTGCCATTGTTTCCCATCACGCCTATTGGCGTCTTTAGGGCAATGGCAAATCAATCCATTTGCTGTTGTTTCCGTAATCGAAGTGACTGGCAAACGGGTGATCAGACCGTTGGTGTAATGATTTCTTTGTCTGACTTATATCTTGTTCGCAGAGGGTGTAGATTTTAGTTGTGAAAGCCAGCACATTGCCTTACTATTATGCTTGTTTATTATCTTACTTATCTATCTATCTTGCTTCCACCCATAACTGTCTCTCAGTTTATCCATTTAGTTTCAGTTAAGGTTGTAAATATTGTTTTCAGTTTATGTGCAAGCTTCAGTTGTTATGCTGCTGACCTAATTTAAACACTAACAAATTTATTTTATCATATATTTCATTATGCAAGAAGTTGCAAATGTTTTTGTTAGTGTTGTCCACTTGTGAGAAAGTCATGTTGGTTGAGCATTGGTTTCTGTTGGTGTTTAAAAGAATTTTCAGTGCATTGCAGAGAGAGAACGGATGTTGTGCCATTTGTTGAATGTTGGATTGGCCATTGAACAAAGCATTCCATCTCATCTGCTGCAACCATTACACATTTTCATTTTATGCATCTGCTGTTTTGAAATGTGACTAAGAGAGATGTGGAGAATGCAAATTGCTACATTTTAACTGCGAAACATTTTAACTGAGCCCTCATCATGCCTCATGTCCAGCAGCACATAAACCAAGCACAAAATAAATTCATCCAAACCTAGTCCTGGGTATCTCACTATCTTCCATCATCATCATATCCTTTTAGTGTGGAGACAGATTTCATTGAGCTTGGGCTTGTCTGTCTGTTTTCACCCAGCCATTTATCACTGACATGTTGCTTGCTATAAAACTTGTAGAATCCATTGTAGATTGATACTGGCTTATTGTGTGTCACGAGTGTTTTCAACAAGTAAAAATGTCTTGTGCTTGTTTTTGCCATGGTCTAATTATCACTAACATTTTATTTTTAATTCATGTTATGCTCCTTGTGGTGAAAATGTTCTTTTTAACACTTTCAGGAATTGTTAATCCAGATGATTGCTGTTGAATTAGTATCACAATTAGCTGATATCTGTAATTCATAAGATGGAATTGACATTATAACCCAGTTGAATTTGCTGTGAGAGTCTGTTATTACATATATACATATTGCTTGAAATGACTGTCAGCTCATGTGGATGACAGGCCTTTGTTTACAAAAGTATAATCATCACTGTTGATACTTAAGAAAATAAGACTTGCCTGTTATAAGAGGCAGAATGGCCTTCTGGGCCTCGTGATTTTTCCAGATCTTGGAACACACCTCTTATTCCATTTCTGTCTCACATAGGCTCCATCACATATTCTCAGAGCCAGCCTCCCTCCCTTTTGTCTTCTCTGATCAGGCAATCAAATAAGATCATGTGTAGTCTATTCTGTATATTAAATTAAATGACCAGACTGTTCATGTTGACATTTTTTTTTTGTTTTTGATTGGTTGGTTTGAAGAGTTTCTGCAGGATGGGGTATCTGACCCCCAAGCCTAACCCTCCTTATTTGCCTTCTACGACATGCCTGGTAGGACACAATGTTACTATTTTTTGCTCCCTTTTTAGACCAAGGTAACACATTATGGAAGGTCCTCTGTTAAGGAAACTCATGCAACCCAGATAACCTTGAAGAGTCTGAGTTGCTGTGGTTATCTGGGTTGCTGACTCATCCTTTTTATGTTAAGAAAATCTTCAGATTGGTCACCAGGGATGTTCAAACACTAAACTAACAAAGAAAACTGCACACATTTGTGTGTATGAGCATCCATGTATGTGAGTAGTGTGTCTGTAGACTTTAAAAAAATAATATAATCAAAATTATAATTGTTATAAAAGTGACAAAATATAATTTAGTAGCATTCAGTAAGTAATTACTGAAACCTTACAACAAACAATCTAAAAAATTAGGCATAGCTTAATGTAGAAATTAGAAATATATAGGGACTTCTTTTTTAAACTGGTTCGATCTTTGACCAATGAAAACTACTGCCTGAGGTATATATTTATATTGTTAACATCTCTAAGTTTGTTTAGACGTGATGAAATTGACACATCATTGGATAGACCTTTGATCAACTGATTAATTGTATCACATTGGGTTGTTGGCAAAGACTACAATTCACAAAAGCCAGATCCAAACCTCAGAAATGAGGTATCTGAGGAAGGTGGTTGAAGTAACAAGAAGAGTCATGGTCTGCAACCAGATGATATGTCATGGCCTAAACACCCAACCCCTGCAGACCCAAGTAGAATAGTCCCAACTAAGATGGTTTGCCAAGTCCGCAAAATGGGAGAAGATTGGCTACCATGACAAGTATGGGAATCTAAGAGCCAGAGATCCAGACCTCCAGGACGACCCTGAGTCCACTGGGAGGACAGAGGACTAGAATAGAACCAGGCCAGGAGGAAGACAGCTTATAGGATAGTATGGCACTCTCTCTCTCTTCCAAACCTCTACACCCCAGGGTAGAAGAGGAATGACTAAGTAAGTAAGGGTTGTTGAGATCTTTAATTAACTGATCAGCTGGTTTTTTTGTCTTTGAATGTCAGCATTTCTTGTCCTCTTTTAAGATTTTGCTTGTGATAATCATGTTTGTCACCAGCTTTTGTTTGAGATATGTCCGTTGACTTTATTAATAAATTTTTGGAATGACCTCCAGGATACTGTTACTTCTTTGTGAAGGGTGATATATTATTAAAATTGATTGGTGAGAATTTTAGCTGTCTTCAGACATCATGATCTGAAAATCAGATCCATCTTTCAGAAAATGAGAATCCAAAAACTCAACTATTGAAATTTTGCAGCTCTGTACAATCTGACCTTAGTTGCAGTACAATCTGACCTTAGTTGCCTATTGTAATAATGTTGTAACGTGCCGGGGGGGGGGGGGGGGGTCCTATTCTTTCTTTGTCTCATCGAAATGTCTAGACAAGGCAAATATTTATTTGGCAAAGAACAAAACAAAACATGATTTTCAAAATAAGCAACAAGTAGCTACACATATAATATGTATTTTCTGGATGCATTTTTATTTTCTACAAGTCAAGCATAGTTATGAGCTAGCCACAAGTTAAATTACAAGTAGTGTAATCTACAAATGTATGGAAATGGAAAAATGAAGGCATTTTTAACTTAAACAAAACAACAAAAAAGACAGAAATTGCCATGCATGACAGTTGCACATGATGTCACATACAGATGAGGATTGTACCACGAAACAAAAATTAATATGTATTACAATAAACTTATTTACAAGGAACATTTGCAATGGGTCCAGCCTATGCATACAACACTGTAAAATGTAAACAGCTATAGGTAATCCTCACAGAAAATTTTTTTTTTTTGGCCCAGATGTTGCTAAAACTATAAATGAAACCGCAACAAGAGAATTCTAGGATAATCTTCATGTAATCATCTATCTCCAAACAACTCATCAGTCCTACCACTACCAGTGGTCATATCTTTTCTTTCCTCCTCATCTGATACCCCAGACATGGGGCAAATGAAGCAATAAAAACAGTAAAACTGTCAGAATATGATCGTACCACATTCAAGAACTGATCAGTTAAATCCTAGAATACATTACACTTACTGAGATGGTTCTACAGAGTCTGAAAAAGATATATATTATATATATATATATATATTTTTTTTTTTTACTTGGGATTCCCTTTTTATATGAGTAAATGTTACGGATCCTTTTGGAGTATATTGAAAAGCTGGACTCTGGTGTCCAGATGGGTCTAGGGTTTAATGTAGTACAGTCCGACAAGCACAGTTCAATAGAAACGTGAGGCTAGTTTTAACAGTATAAAAACTTCAATAGCCAGTTTGACGTTTCACAAATATGTAGATTTAATCACAAGGACAAAGCTCCTCAATACTTGCATCATATACATGACATTGGCAATCGCTGGCCAGTCCATAAGTAAGTCTAACATCTTGTAGACTATAAGAACACTGTCAGAGTCATCATGCTGAATTTATTTAATATCAAATTACTCATCCTTTCCAACTCCATTCAGCGCTGAAACGTCCTTAGAAATATAATCAGACTTAGGCTCTAACTGGTAGACGACCTAGCTGAATTAAATATATGAATTATCTGTACTCAAAGTACACATCCAGGAGCACATAAGAACACAACCTTCTCCCTCGGAGACACAATGCCAAAGAGACCGATAACTAGACCGAATCTTCGATCATAGCCCGGCAAACGACATCTGCTAAAAAATCAGCAGGCTATGTGACGTACTTCCGGGGTCGTCGTAGTTACGCTTTGTAAACAAGGAAGTCAGCCCACAAACCAAGTTTGAGAGCGACCGAAAACTGTTATGAATTTAATCATAACAGTAATATTATCTCTTATTAAGTGTCAGAAAAGCCCCATTTAACACATATGTGGTAGAGGTTGTTAAAACACACGTTTAAATAGGGCTGCTAACTTGTCAATCTTTTGCAACCAATGCCAAGCTGGTTGTCTCAGCATTATTTACAGTGTAGATCTAGGATTTTCCTGTGGCTTTTTCTGCCACTCCACAACTTGTTTAGTTGAGAGTAGTGAGTTCTAGTTTCATTCCTGGGAATTCTATCCTGGCTCACCAGCATTATACATAGTAATCTGTTACCACACTACCCAAATTAGCATGGTGTTTTTAAACAGCATGTGTGGGAATAAAAATCCTGTACGTGATACTGCAAAGACAAGATGAAAGACCTAAGTGAGTGCATGTCATCAAACATATGCACATAAAGTCTGTCAAACAAGGCAACAGCTGAAAAGTTAAATAACATTCTACCAAACAACTGTAAGTTATAAACAGTGTGAATGAAGGAACATCTTTATTTCATCAGGGTAAAGAAATAGGCATTACTGCCTTTTTACATTTCTGTCCTGAAAAGATAGCAAAACAGTAATAGAACAGGTTAAAGAAAATTTATGGATGAAATATAGGGAAAACAATAAATTATGCAAAGAATCCTAATGAAAATCTTTTAAACTCTCACAGAAATAAACAAGAAACAACACATTAAAAATATGCAAACGTATGTATGCCAAGGAGTGTGATCACGGATAGATGAGAAGAATGCTTCGAAGAATAGTTAAACAGATAAGACACAGGAAAGACAATGCCATTCACATCAATATATGAAAACCACATAGAACCCAGAATCCTTGAACCAGAAGTCTGGGAGGTTATCACAAACAGTCATAATAATAAATATAGTTGAACTTTGCACGCTGTAGACTTTTTTTGTGACAGAATTGAGTGATCCATCTTTCACTAAGTTTGTGAGATTAGTGAACATGAAAACAACTGATCATGAGAGAATTCAATATTTTCCTTGGTAAAGAACACAAGTATGTTCGGTATACTTAAGCATTTTGCATGTACAATTGAAAAACGCAAAAAGTTGACTGTAGAATAATCAACCAAAGACAAATTACTGTTGTAGACAATAAAACTTTCTTTTTAGTCTTCAAACTAATCAAGTTGCCATATACAAGTAAAAGAATCATGAATTTCAAGGCCACACATTTAGCTGCTTCTGGACTAAACAAAATGAATCGTGCATTACGAATTTTCAAACAAATAAAGGAGAATAACGAAAGTTTAATGAAAAGTAGTGTAAGAACTAGTGATTAGATGTTACAGTAGGTCCTTTTGTTGCTTTTGATCGGCCAGAATCGAGTACGCCAACTCATAACTAAACCTAGTGTGTCTAGCTTTTCTGACAGATTCCGTATTTATCAACAAAACTGTGACTACAGACAATCATGATCAATTAGCAATGTTTCAAAGTAGTTTGACATCATTTGCAGAGGAGACTTAGAAAATGTAAAATATAAAGCGTGACATATTTCTCTAGCAATAAACGACGAAAAAAGCGCAAACAGGAAATCTTCACAAAAATTGTGCAATAACATCAAAACCGCACACGTGCTGATTTACAGTAAATTAGTTGTTTAGCTGAAGTCTACGAATTTCAATTATGAACTGCATGGATTTTTTTTAGGCAATAAAAAAACCACGCTTTTTGTGGACACGGCGTGTTAAATTTTGCAACGTTCAGAGCGTTGCTGTGGAGTCAAAGAGTTAAAGAATGGAGTTCAGCTTAAGCTTATGGCCACGTAAGCAAAGAGATACTATGGAAGGTGCTAAAGGATATTCGTGAATTTCAAGGAGTTTTGCCATTGCTTTCTGAACGGTACGGCACTTATACCATTGTTAAAAATCCACACAAAGCGATCTGCTACCAAACCGCCTGCAGCAGGTTTCGAACCTGGTATATCTGGATTATGAAACTGCGTTCATATCCATTAGGCCACAGACGCCGACAGCATAAAAATATAGAGATTGGGGGCTAGCAGCAACTGCAGGCCTTCCCACTGGGAATAACAAGAATGGATAATAATGATACTGTAGCCGTGGAGTGGTTATTTGTTTGTAGATGTGTTAGTGTTCAATTGTTCTTAAATGTTTCTTCGTACTGTTTCAATTTCCTGTACCAGTTTCATCTGCCAGTGGTTCTCTCTTATTTGAAAAATGCTGAATGCTCATAAGTTAAGCAGTCTGTCTAAAGGGACGTAAGCTGACTAAATTTCTCTTTCTAGCAGATATGCAAATATTATCCTTTCTCTAACGTTTAGAATCTCTAGTACCAATGACTTTGTAGTCATTTCAAGAAAAACGTTTCACTTATGATAAATGTCTTGTACAGCTTTCTAGTTGAGCAGTTACCACGAATAACGTATAGACACGATTTACCTCTCCTTTAAAATGAAATCACGGGGTCGTTAACAAGGAGCTGGATGCTAAGAGTTGCAATCGTGGGAGAGATCTGTGTGTTCTTCTGTTTCTAAGTAACAAATTTGGCAGTTCTTGAGGTCTAAAAGGTTGTTCTATCTTCTACCAGACCCTCCGTCTGCTCCCTTCAGCAGTTGCTCTCCGTCTGGTGCTATACAATTAGCTTACTGCTTTTGTTTTCTCATTTTGCCAACTAATATTTTATTTAATTCTGCTGACTATACTAGTTTACGATTTAAGTTCATTGGAAGGGTTCTCAGTCTATTTTCATTAATAACTTCTAACTTATTGAAGGAGTTTCTCTTATTACATTTACTACATTGTGAGAACCATTGCTGACTTCAGGGGATTTACCTATCTATTTCTAGAATCACCGCTGATGTAATTTAGTACAGTCCAAAGATCGACCTAATCATTAATTTCTTTTGACAGACTGCCATTTCAATAAACTGCACTGTCCCAACCTTGTCTGTTCTACTTTTGGTTAACTTAACCACTAACAAATATAGATACATGTCAGTCTATATAATCTTTTTTCTTATTTGTCCTATTATTTATTTTTAATAAAATCGTCTGTGCACTCGCATGGCGACAATACAAACATCATCATCAGATAGGCAAAGGTACAATCATGTGATCAAAATCAGCCATGTGATCTTGATGAACAATGTGATCTAAATGAATTGGTTTGGCTGATGACCAGTGTATATTTTACTGAGACAGTGCACAGCTACAGAAACATACATTTTAGCATCATCTGCCTGCAGCTGAACAAGAACTCAGAAATATTAAAAATACATAAAACATCAAGAAAGAAGTATATCAAAGTTGGTAATAGTAAACTAAAATAAGTGGAACAGTTCAAATACCGTGGCAATATGTTCACCACAGAATGAAAATCTGAGGAGGTTTAAATGAGAATTCAGCAAGACAATAAAGTGGTCTGTCTAGTTCATTCCAGTTTTAAAACATCCACAGATTAAAATGACTAGAAATAAGCAACTAATAAACACACTATTGATACCAATGATGTGCTATCAGCATCAGACATGGACATTAACCAAAAAACATGGACATTAACCAAAAAATAAGACACTAAAATCACCAGACGTGAAATAAGATATCTAGAATAGGTAAACTAAGAGAACAAATGAAGAAACCTTATAAGAAACAGAGGTCAGGGTCATTGCTGCAACAGCACCAGTGAAGGAGTAAAGTGAGAAACAAGAAATACATTAATCTGGACACGTCAAAGTTAACAAAATCTTATAGAAATCAAATTTGACAACACACCAGGCTGCAGTAAAAGAGAAGTAACATGCAATGGATCAGAAACCAATAATAACATCATCATCATCATGTGACGCATTCTCTCCAGAACGTTGTCTCCATTACAGCTGCTCTGAAAGCATCATGATTCTGGGCAAGTCGACCTGCATCAACCAAAGACAAGTTTAGACTCTCTGTGATGTCCTGGGTCCACCGTCGTCTAGGTCGACCCCTTCCCCTTTTTCCAGGGACCATGCCTTCCATCACTGTTTTTTCCAGGCTATTATGTCTTTTTATATGACCGAAAAATTTCACCTTCCTTATTGCGATGGTATTTAGGAGCCAATTTTCCTCTACATTTAGTGAGTGCTGTACTTCTCTGTTGGTCTTTTTTTCTGTCCAGGGTATTCTCAACATCCTTCATCAACCTCACAGGCAATCCTTAATGGCATAAGTAGTAAATAAATGAAAGAACTAGTTTACACGGAATGCTAACATATTGGAAATTAAATAATTTATAGTGAATGTTAATACAAGTGATTAAGCAGTACACACCGAATGGTAATGTATTATAAATAAGTAATATACAGGGAATGTTAACGTATTATAAATTACTAACTTGTTTACACTGAATAGAATGGTACTGTAGTATACATTTTAAATATGTTTATAGTGAAAGATCCTGACCTGCACAATGCAAGCTACAAGTACTTTACACTGAATGTTCAATTTTTAAAAATTTAGTTAACCCAAGTCATGGTCTTTAACAACTTATGACCATGAAGTGTCACGTCACAGGGTAATTATATATCTCTTATCTTCCATGGAATGTGGTGTTTTAAATTAAGTCTAGGTTTTTTTTTACTTCCCCTGCCTTGTGACTAGCAGATCAAAATATTTCTCTGTATGTCTTTTTGTTTTGCTGCTGCTATTGTTGCTTTTATACTGAAGTATGTACCATGCTTTCTAGTTTTTTTCCTGTACAAGACATGTCCATGGACTCTGATGGTCTGTCTTATTTTGATATCTGGTACGGTACTCCTTCCTTGTTCATCTTTTACAGTTACGTCTCATACGCCTTAAGTAATAATCATCATCATTTTCTTTACTTTTCTACACCTTGTGAAGCATAGCCTTTCAACAAATTCACACCACACCACACTTCCTATTCTGTGCCATTCAATTAATGTCTTTCCATGATACTGATAAAGTTTAACATGACAGGGTAGCCAGCCCCTTGCCCAACACTCCATAAATTCCTTACAGAATCTCTAGGTTACAATGTACGATTCTTTGCTACCCTTTCCAGCTCTGGTAACAAATAAGTGTCTAATGTAATCATCATCATCATCTTTCTTTGCGCTCCTTACAGACCATGAAGTCTCCACTAGTTCTCCTGCTTGCAGGAAGCCTGCATCAAACATTCACATGTGGTTGCAATGGTGGTTTCTGTGTCAGTTTGTTCTACATGCCCCATGCGCAATCTCAAATTAGTCATCTTGTATGACATTCCTGAGGGTATAATACTAGGTACCACAAACTGCCGCTTCGCCGCGGTCGAAAAATTCTGTGACGCGCAAGCGAGGCCCAGTTTGGGCCCTTTTCAACCTCGCTCTGCCTAGTAATTAATTTGCCTTTTCTAAATAAAAATTATATCTTCTCGTTCCTTGATCTTTCTTCTTTCATAATATGTCAATTGTAACTTTCTGCGTGTCATTGAAATTGAGTGAGACAAAAAAATAAAACACCATTAAAACCGCTCTTGCCGTGCGCTGGCTGACTGGCGCTCAAGAGAGCGAAATTCCCTGAAAGGACCCCACCTCATTCAAAGCGTCGGCGCTATGTCCTCAAAAATGCTACACTAATACAGTTTTCACCAATGAGAAGAGCGGAAACTGAGGTTTACGCACATGTAACATGAGGCACAGATTTTTTATCGGAAGATATCGTAAATTCGAAGTGAATGAGAAAGTTTGGATTTTAATACACATCTGGGAGGCCTACCTACACTCGTGTTACATCAAACAAACGAGCAACCATTCTGCTAAAATCGTATCAAAGTTTTAAACATCATAGTTATTTGAGCAAAGAGCGAACGAACGTTAAAAGACAGCACCTACAACACATTTCGGCGTGTAAACATAATGGCGGATGTTCCATCTGACAAACCCGGACACGATGGGCCGGCTGTACGAAACACAGCACGAAATGACTCAAGCGCTGAAATGAAAGTTTCACCAATGGAAGTCAACGCAATATGTGTTCTGAGTAAGTTTTGAACTTTGTTTTATTTCTATTCATTTCAGACCTATTTTGTTTATTTGCAATATAGCAACGGCAAGTGACAGAGGGTGGATGTATTAGTAAAAGAACAGCCAAATGTTACTGCTCGATTCACACATTTAGACAGAAAGTTTTTCGTTTTTTAAGCAATTTTGGGGGTGGGGTATTGTTGTTTATGTAGCTATTTGGTTGTTTTATCGGACCATCACCATTTTCTAAACATTCGGTATCAGAATTAAGGTCTAACAGTTTGTAAAGCTGCTGACCTCCTTTCGATAAAGTTATGGATGTCAAAGGTCATGTTTAGAATTTAGCTTGCTACACATTTGTGAACGTTAATTTTTTTTTAAAATTGCCTCTCTCGCTTAATTAACCTTTTTTTTCTCAATTATTTCAGGGGACGATCGTTATGATGCACATTGCGAGCATATTTTTCAATGACGGGAAGAGGCAGACGTCCGGCTCTGCCACCGATTTCTACTTTGACAAACAGACTATTGGCACAGTTCTGTCTTCTGAAGGACTAGGAAAATGCAACATGGGAGCTAGTACGTCTTGTTGTGTAAAGTTTATATATCATATTATTTCCTCTCAGGGAGCCGCGCTAGCGTAGTGGTTAGAACACCGCTCTGGCGACCGGGTGATACAGGATCAAACCCGGGCGACGGCATTTGAGGATTTTTCGTCGACCGGGATTTGGACTGGATTAACTCGAGACCTGGCGAGGACATTTGAAGGAGTGTCGTCGACCAGGGACTGGCGGCTCCTGAGCCGACCCAGCTGCAATGGGTACCTCCGAAATCGGCGAGTATTTGCCTGAATGGCGAGGGACACCTGTCTCTGTACAAGAAATAAAGGGATACTCACGTAAAATCAATGTCAGGTTAGACATAAATAATAACCTGAGATTTCGCCTCGAGTATTAGCGGGCGTACGCAAAAAAAAAAAAAAAAAAAAAAAAAAAAAAAAAAAAAAAATTTCCTCTCATTCTCTGATGTTAAAAATCATTAGGCTACTATGTAGTTGAAGCTTTCCTAGAAGCCTCTACAGGTTTTGAGTTTATTTTACAATTACAAACATAAAAGACAAATGACATAATCCATGTAAAAGAGAGACTTACAATCTACTGTATAATTAATATAATGATTTAAATGGTAAATGCAGTAAAAATTAATGCCGCAATAAATGCTTAATGATTAACAAAGGGAAAGAAAAAATAATTTGGCCTACAATTTTTGTATTAATAATAACATAACACAATCATGCAATTTGTCCTCTTCCCGTCCCTCCCAACAAATTTCTCTCAGGTGACCTCTTGGTTTCTCTGTGCTACCCGAACAGAATGTGAGTAAAGGACAGTTACAGTACAGGTGCCAAATGTCAGTACAAGCCAGTGCCCTGAGAGGAGATTCACTTGAGGACTTTCTGAACACACAATTATCTTTTGATGCAGCTGACCTCAAGTGACAGTGAGTTGGACACGGACTAATATGTAATGTTTCTTTGTTTCTAAAAATCAAATTTTAAGCAGTAAAGGTTGTTTCAATCAAGAAAATAACCATCAATTTGAATTGTACAACTCAAATTACATAAATATGGAAGTTTTCAGCTCTATAGCTGCAATATTCATGATTTTATGACAACATTTGGAATTTCGTGAGATTTTTCTTCCGAACTACAAATTTAGCCTTTGATCCATTTTCACATAATGCAGTTTTATAATATTCAGTATTTCATGTGGCTCAAAAAAATTAAGCATCAAGTATATAATGCTCTCTTTAAGCTCAATAAATCTTATAGCTTTCCTGTATGTAGTTTTTGATTTATGAGTGCATGAAAATGCATATTTGCACTTTGCGAGCACAACAATGAGACTTAAAATTGTATTTTTTGTCAATTTTGATGGACCATAATTCATTTAATTGATTTGTTGTACTACCCATGTTTCTTTTCTGCAATAATGACTTGTATGACTTTGTACAAAAAGCATTATTGACTTGGTAAGTGTTTGTTGACTGTAGTTATGATTGTGCAAAGTCAGGCAATTTGTTCGGTGCGAAGATGTTTGAAAAATGTTGTAATTCCCCACAATTTTGAAATGCTGTAACTCGGTTGTTTGATGTCCAATTTTTTAAATTTAAAAAGGAAATTTCATGGCCTAAAGAGATCCATTAAGATCTATAAACAAAGACACTGTAAAAACAAAATGAAAAATCAGTTTGTGGTACCTAGTAATACACTATTTTGTTCTTAACAACATTTGATGTCAGTCTGATACAGAGTATTATGAAATTTAATCACAGAAAACTTCTTGACTGCTCTGTTACCGAGTGAAACAGCAGCTGCAGTAGAGTATAGTATATTACACACATGATACACCCATGAGGTAGGTACAATCTGAGTGGACATTCCATTGCTTGAAGGTTTTAAAATACTTTTTTTTCCTTAGGGCTTAAAGTTTCTACAGGATAGAGTAGATGGTCTCATGCCCAGCCCTCTGTAACTGCCTTCTGTGACATGCCTGGTAAAGTACTATTCTTTGCTCCCCACTACCATTACCAGTGGACCAAGGGGTGAGGAAAATATGGCACAAGATTGGATGTACACTGAGAAAACCAGCTGATAGCTTTACAAGGCAGTCCTTGTTCTGGAATCCTCAAGATATGAGAAATGGAGACTGAAAACACACGAAGAAGCGAAATGGAGACAGACTTCAAAGGGATAAAAAAGACTTGAAAAGACTGTGAGCGGATGGCACAGGATAGTAAGGCTTGGAACGAACGAGTTGGAAGGTCTATGTTTCACAGGAAACTGGCACAATGAATGAACTCAACTAGTGAAAAAAATCTGACGTAAGAAAACAATGTAAAAATAAAGGTGAGAACTCAATACATTATATGTTAAATGATTTTAAAAAAAAAATCAACTTGTATTTGTTCAATTTTATCACTATTGCACCAATATGTGCAAACATAAAATGCTTAAACATACAATCAAACATATTTACAGATATAAACCTAACATGACCTCATGTAAAACAAAACCGCACAACTTAAACTTGCTTTGATCAGCAATAAATAAATAAACAGAAAATGCAAGCCAGCTTAACTGAATGCACATATTTAAAAGCATGCCCATGTACTACCATTTAGAAAAGAACAAAGGAATACTGTACACAAGATTTTGTATACAACAAGATATCTTCCTTTTATGGAAAAACCAAAATGTCCACGAGTTCATTCTGTGAGTGTGTTTTCATCATTTTGTATGTGTGTTGATAAGTACAAAATTTATTTATCAGAACAATAATGAAATCTGATTCTGTGGACCAGAGAACAAATATTTATTAAGGTAAGTTGAAAATGCATCACACACTTCACAAGTGAGAAAGTGGAGAAGCATAAGCATGGGCAAAAAGTGGCTGTATTCCACAGAACCAAGCACAACAACTCCACATGATAAACCTAATTTAGCCTTGACAAAGGGAATGCACTAAGCCGTTTGGTTAAATTATGATGTCTAAACATCTGACAAAGACTAGTGTACCCTGACCAACACAAGTTTCAAATGTTGTGAGCTGCAGTGCACAGGGGGATCTTTGCTAATGAAAGTATCTTTAGCTTAGATGTAACCCAGTGTCCGTAGTTCACCAAGTGGCTTAGTCCATTTTTTCCCCCTTACAGTGAGGCAGGTGTCATGTGAAGCTGTTGTGTTTTATTCTCTAGTATAATGTCACCACTGTTCACATTCTCTTTCTCTTTTCCTATCTCCTATCTCTCCTAAACCACTAGACGGTGTACTCTCCATAGAAAAAAAAAAGCGAGTTGCGTGATACTGTGGTTTCCGGTGCGCCTTCTGGCCCAGTATCTACGACTTTAGCACCTGTTCAACGGGAGAGTGGGCTCATCCCTAATCTGTTTATGTTCCCAGTAGTAGACTATTCGCAAGCAGCCTGGGGGGTGTCACTGCTCTGCGCTGACCTTGTTTACCGAGGCGGCGTCCGAGCTCGTATGGTGAAAATATGGTTGCGTTATCTTCAAAATAGCCCTGTCTTTCCCATGGCTTTTCTGCCATCCTGCAACTTTGAGTTAGGGAGTTCTGAGCTCCAGTCTCTTTCCCAGGCATTTTATCCTGGCCTGGCACGCATACAGAGGACCCCACTTCTGGTTCTAAGTTAGCAGTTGGGGATAGGTGGGGTAGCACACTGTGCATTCCCCGTCATCCAGGGGGCTCTCCAACTATGCAGAGCTTGCACAATGCTGTGCTCTGGTTCTGGGCTCTCCCAAGGAATCCTCACGTCCTGAACAGAGCCACTTCCAGATACCCACCACCTGCCAACCCTCCATTGTAGAAATCTCCTGCATGCGGCCATCCAGTCAAGAGCCAGTATTAAGTCCGGTGCCCAAGTGATCCCCCCAAGCTCAGTGTGCAATGCTGGGTTCTCATCATGCTGCAACACAGGGGAGATTGTGATGCTCAGCCATCTCTCTCAACTCTGCACCGATAAGTGACATCGGGGACTTAACTGTGCCTCAGTACTGGGAGGCCCCGTTTCCGGGTACACCACACACAGCCAATTGAGGCAACGGTCGCCGTGGGCGTCTAAACCACTAGAAAAACACATACATAAAACAACACTACAGTACCTAGTTAGCAATGACTTGCTAATTGACAGTCAGTCAGGGTTTAGACAAAAGCATTCATGCCACACAGCTCTAAGATGATTGACAACTTGCACCCAAACATTAATAACGATATGTGGAGCAATCTTTGTAGACTTTAGGAAAGCATTTGATATGTTAGATCTCGCTGTTTTAATAAGGAAATTAGAAACAATGAAAGTTAACTTTAAACTAGTGACATTACTTAAATCATTCCTGTCCGACAGACAGCAAGTAGTGTGGTACAATAACTCATTGTCAAACCCAACTATTATTGACACCGGTGTTCCTCAAGGTTCTATTCTCGGCCCTCTTTTCTTTTTCCATTTACATAAATGACCTTCCACTACACATCAAGCACTCATCCAGGGACCTATTTGCCGATGACTGTACCATTTATACTAGTGATAAAAGTTGCAACATGCTAGAAATATTATTACAAAGCGACACAGACAATCTTATTAAGTGGAGCAATGAAAACTACATGCAAATAAATATCATTAAAACAAAATGTATGATAATATCAACTAGACAAAAATTACAAAACTCACTGAAAACAACACTTCAGCTCTACATTGGAACCTCTTTAATTGAAAATAAAACACTAGGACTCATAATTGACCAACATTTAAGTTGGAATTCGCATGTACAAGCACTAACCAAACAAACGGCACAAAATGTTTACGTTAGCTAAAATCAAACATTTCCTAGATGAGGAGACTCGAAAAATGTTCTATACATCCCAAATACAAACACATCTAGACTATTGTTCCACAATTTGGGATGGCTGCTCCATGTCCAACACTAAAAGACTCTATTCATTACAAAAACATGCAGTGCGCCTAGTTTCAGACAAAAACCTCACACAGTGTGTAGACCCATATACATATCTTAACATATTACCACTAAGAAAGCGCTTTCTCTTCAACAAAGCCAAATTTATTCACAAAATCTTATCACAGAATGCTCCAAAGTATTTGTGGCCTATTTTTAAAAAAAATACAGCGGAAGATGCAGTCAACGCTTAAATAAATTACGCATGCCCAAGCCTAGGCTCGACTTATTCAAGAAAAGTTCAGCTTTTTCTGCTGCTCATCTGTGGAATAATCTTCCACACGACCTAAAAAACACGCTTAGTCCATATTCATTCAATCAGACTTTTCAAATACATCATGAGTGCAGATTATATGCCACACTAATTTAGTTATGTTCTTAAATAATTACATAACATCATATGTAGGTTTTAAAGATAATTTTGTCCTGTTTAGTATTAATTATGGTAAGGTACTGTAAATCTGTGTTACTGTTATTGTACTGTTACAATGTTGGGATTTTATTTTATTTTATTTTCTTATTTTATTATTTAAGTAATATTTAAGATACATGTGAGAATAAATGGATTCAGTATGGAAGATGAGAGAAAGGAAGGGCAGAATGTTAGACGGGCCTGTGTGCCCAATTCTAAATCCTTTGAAAATAAAGTTCGTTCGTTCGTTCGTTGTGTGTTATGTTATTATCTACAATTTTGTCCTAAGATAATTTATCACAGAGAAGTGACTGTCAATCATCATTATTTTCCTTTGCACTCCTCACGGATTATAGAGCCACTACTGCCGCTGGTCCCCTTGCAGGAAGCCCGCATCAAGCAATCGCTTGCTCTTGCAGCAGTGGTTTGTAGCAATTTGTTTGACGTGATGAGGTTGCCAGCCCCATCCACAACCTCATATTAGTTGCCTTGTACGACATGCCTGAGGATGCAGTAATACTTCTTTTCTTTGTCTCTTCAGAGACCCCCCAGTAACTACACAAGGTCGCTTCAAGGTCACACACACATAAGGTTAGTTAGATTGGCATTTGTAAGAAAACAAACAACAAAGACATAATGTAATTTTTTTTTGCAAAATGATCTCTCATGCAACTGGAGCAGTGTTTTAACACTGTGATTCAATGACAATACATCTGACATTATATTGTTTGATTTCAATATCACACTGAGTGTAGGGGCAGAAGAATACTTAGCTCATGTGCCTATATAGTATTTAAACCACGTATTCATTTTCTACACAAAACCCAATAATCTGTACACATAATCTTGTTTTGTGTGGTTGTATGTTTTCTCATTTTCCCACATCCTAGTGATACAAGTCTTAGAGACAGGGCTAAAGGAGTCTAATGTATTAACAAGCTGAAACTATACAAACAAGGAAATGAGAACACAAACAACTATTTTATTTGTCCTTACTGAAGCAAATGCTAACAGATTGGTCCAATGTGTTAAAATGTTGATGGAAATGTTACAGGTAACATAATGAGAACAAATACACCAGTTTATGTTTGGTCCTCACTGAAGCAAACTGGCAACATTAAAATGCCACTGTGAATGGTAACTCACTGTGTATCAAAATATGAACTAAATCAAAGGACATCTTTGATGTGGTACATGCACACACACACACAAAATATGGAGCAATGTAACAGTAAAACGTTGTTCTCTTTTGAACCTTCTTGTCATCTGCTTCTCTATTACAGCAACACACAACACATTCATGCAGCTGCCGTGCTGAAGTTGGATGTGTCGGCCGAAAGGCACAGATATCACAGCTCCGGCGTAAACAGACACAACGCAACCAACGTCCTTTTCAGGACGAACAAGGAAGAAGAAGATTCATGCAGCTGGTGCTTTCTTATCGGATGGTCGAATGTAGTCCACATGTATAGGATGTATCCCCATCCTTTCTCTTTTCAACTCTTACTGAGCTTGGAGCCGCCACTGAAGCCAGTCTCCTTGTAAGAAGCTCGCACCAAATTATTCATGTGCCCTTGTAGTGATCATTTCTGTTGCAGTTTATTGTATGTGATGAAGTTGTGTCAGTAAAGGATAACATTTTGTCGCATGACGTAAAATGGGGATTAAACAAAAACTAGTAGAGTAGGATACTTTCGGTACTATTTTAAAATTAGCGAGGAATACACCATACAGCGTCGATCAGAAACAGTCACGATATAGCAAGGAGACGGTGGATGGAAAAATGGAAGGACAGTTTAACATCAGACATAATAAGAAATTCCAAAAACGGTTAACAGGAATTAAAAACCAAAATTGTTGGAGGAATTAATCTCACTAAGTTTGGAAAATTCTTCAACGTAGATGATTCATTATTTCGAGAATTCATTACATCCAAATGAGAGAAGAAAAATTCAATTTGGGTATTGATCAACCACCACTCCTTCACACACTTACTGATTATGGCTAACCCATGCCCGACTCAGGGTTACCAGTTACATTTTGGTTTACATGTCCTGAACTATGCTTGGGCTGACTGGCAGGTAGGCCAAGTGGTGACATTCATATTGCTCAGATAACAACACAAGAAAATCCAAGGTACTATTTGTCAGTGTTGCAACTGCTACAATGCAAACATTAGCCTGTTAGTTCCCAGCACGTCACATTTTATCATTTGTAAACATTTGTTACTTAGAAGTAATTATCCTTGTGGTTTTCAACAGATTATTTTTTTGATTCATTAACACAAGATATATGGCAAGCACCCATTTATTCACAGATCACAGTTTGTATAATCCACAAACATGTGCTATAAAACACTTACTTCTACAGGTAGTATTACAACTGAAGACCTGGTTACTCTCGGATAAGATAAGGTGTACTCCTGGAGTTTACAAAGAGTGCAGTTAATGAAAAATATGTGAAAATGTCATGAAACCTTGTATGTGAAACTCTATGTATGAAAAGTTGATATTTCTGATAACAGTTTATGTTGAGAATTATTTTTAAATTAAAAAGATTAAAAACACTATAACAAAATGCTGAAACATTGAAATATTCACAGTGTCAGTAAAAAGTAAAGATCAAAATAGTCCCAAAGCAGATACTCCCTCAGGGAAGTGAAGTGTTAAACTTCACTACACTAGGTCCAGCTTTATGAGGTGGAGTGACCAGGCCAGTGGTTTACTGCGCTATCTTTAACTGAAGAGCAGAGTCAGGTACTCATTTACAGCTGAGTACACTCAAAAATAGAACATGGTAACTCTGCCAGTTGAATGTAATCAAACTAACATTCCTTAGTCACCAAAGAAATTATTTATTGACCAAAAGTGTGCTAGCAAACAGCAATGATCTCCTAAGCAGGAACACTTTATCCCCGAGTTGCTTTTACAATATTTTCACTGGGCAGCCAACGTAAGCATATTCACTCTTCTCATTTCTTGCTCCAGGTCTTTAATTTCGGAAATGCAAGAGGGAAAGAAGCGAAGGGTGATAAGAAACATGTCACCTAAATTTGTCTACTAAGCCAACAAAATTTTTTGTTAACCAGGTCATGCAGTGTAAAATGTTTCCTAAAATAGACACTCAAAAGGACTTTATTATTTCAGCTAGAATAGCACCTACCATTGTACGGGCAAGTCTAGCCCTTACTTTCCTAGACAGGATGTATGCTATTTGCCAGTGACAACAAAAACTGTGGAGTGTACGTAGGTGAGCAGTAAGAAATTCTGACATTTAAACAATAGGATAGATTGCTCTTCCCCTCCAGCACGATCTCCCCACCAGTATATAGAATAACATCTGAGATATGTAGAATAACATACTGAGATATACAGAATAACATACTGAGATATACAGAATAACACTGAGATATACAGAATAATATACAGATATACAAAATAACATACTGAAATAATAAAAAAACATACTGAGATATACATAAATACATATTGAGATATACAGTATAACATATATGGAGATATACAGAATAACATAATCACAAAGTTTCAAGATTTTCCCCTTTTTTTCTGCCTTTCAAAATTGCTATGCTTCAGGATCATCAAAAAATATTTTTTAGTAGCACTTATGTTCTTGCGTATGTATCTCCTCAACAGTATTAATATGCTTAAAGTGTATAGGTAACCGGGTCTCCAACTGTACTACACTAATAACACTGCTTCTGTGTTCGTTCACATTTACACTTATTTGTAACTGTTCAAGAGCCTCAAGTTTGTATAGGACTAATTGATTTTATTTACAAACTTTTAACAATGTTTGAAAGTCTTCTGTGAAACAGAAATGATGAGACAGAACTTCAATAATACTGATAAAACTGACATAGAAACAAAAAAAGTTATGCAAGTTTATAAGCGCACTGATCAGGATAAATCTGTCTTACAATTTACAAAGCCTACTACACATCTGACAGTGTTTACACAGATGTTTCCTGAGATTCTACTACACATCTGACAGTGTTTACACAGATGTTTCCTGAGATTCTACTACACACCAAACAACGTTTTCACAGATGTTTCCTGAGCTAAGTACAAGTTTAAAAAAATGTTTCATTTCATCAGATATTAAGGGCCTACTTAATGCCAATGTGAGCCAGAGAAAATACAAAAACGTGCATACTATAAGCTAACCAACAAATGGTTTCTTCCCCCCTGCCCACAGAACAATTTGAAGTTGCATGTCTACATAGCTAAGACAATAAATGCACATTGAACATGAGAATAAAAAAGTAGCAACAGCATACAATGAGACATACATAATTTTTATGTCAGCTAATGCCTAATGCAGGGTTTCTTAACATGTTTTTGTGCCATGCACCCCTTTGATTGTCTGGTGAAAGCTACAAACTTATTCTCCAAAATAAAATGTACAAATGCATAATTTAAAAAATTACATTTTAAATTTACCTCTACACCTCACGGTACAAGAGGAACGACTAAGTAAGTAAGTACATTTTAAATTTTAGTTTATATACAAGGACTCCCTAGAATTAATTCATGGATACCCAGGGGTTTGTGGACCACAGGCTAAGAAGCCCTGGTCTAATGGAATGCAATACTCAACAAACAAGAATGTATTACTGATAATTACTGGAAAAAAAAAAGATATGGTCAGGAATTCTGTTATTTTGTTTAAAGTGATCTTGGAAGTGACCTCTTATTTGACTTGGGTGTCATCCTAGACACCAAGGACTTTCCCACCCTCCTACCCCTTGTTAACATTATGGCAGATGTGAGAGACTGATTTTTTTGAGACAGGGGAGGGCACACACACACATTCACACAATTTTACACTTTTGATTTACTCTATTTGGACTAAGTGGAGGGGTGAAATGATGCTATATTTAGTTATCAGAATCAAAATTAATATCTTGAATTACCTACATTATATCTCCTAATTATAACCCATCAGAGGTCAAATGAGATATATTTTCCTTTAAAAAAAAATCTTGTTTGAAGGAATGGAAAAATAACACAAGAGCTGAGGCACCTCATTCCTGACTGATGCTAAATTAAAATATGACAGTTAATAAAAAAACATGCAGACTGTTAGTCTGCAAGAAAATTAGCTCTTGCAAACTGTGATATATTTAAATTACCTACAATGACAGCTTACCAGATCGTTAGGAAAAAAAAAACTTTCCAAAGTGATCACTCATTTCAGCAAGAAACTTCCACAAGTAAATCTGCCTTCACATTATCCTATATATAAAATTCCAGCTTCTTCTGTCAGTGCGTAACGCTAAGGGATGCAACTTTGGTTGAAAGTTAGACATTAATTGTATTGTTTCCCTTATATGTACTCTCCCGAAATAGTAACACTTACCAAAGAAGAATGTGCAAATGACGGTGTGCACAAAAATATATTTATAGAATGTGTGATCCCATATACAGACATTGAGATCCTCGCTGCTCTTACATAGTTTGTGTACTGTGGTGATGCACGGTGGGTTTTTAAAATACTTTTTAATAAGTAAAATTGCCGTTAAGTATTGGTGCTTTTGAATTTAATTCCTGTCTTATGACGGGCTTTTACACTAGTTTTATTATAAGCAATAATTCCCTCAGCATATTAAAGTCATTTCCCCTTTCGCCCCTTACACAGCATGGAGCCACCACTACAGCTGGTCCCCTTGTAGGAAGCCAGCACTAAAGCATTCATGTGCTTGTGCAGTAGTTGTTTATGTAGCAATGTTTGACATGATGAGGTTGTCAGCCTTATGTATTACCTCACATTAGTCGCTTCTTGAAATATGCCTGAGGAAGTTGTAGTCCCAGTCTTTCTTTGTCTCCTCAGAGACATTCTCCCCCCCCCCCCCCCCTCGTGTCATAATTACCGGTAATGGCACTGTTTAAGCAACTCCAAGTAATTAGGAATGATCTGATCCCCTAAGATCTATATGCTATGCTCTTCCAAAAAAAAGAATATGAAGAGAGAGAACAGTAACAGAGGAATCAAATATCAAGTTTGTTATGTTAACTCTTAGAGGCCGAAATGACGTTGTTAGCGTACATCCGCAAACCCCCTAGAAGCCAAATCGACGTTGGTATCGTCACTTTTGTGTTCCATGAAATTTGTTCTGTATTTTCGTAATTTGGTATTTTAACATAATGGATGTTACTCTTTTTTTATTCAGAAGAGCGCTATCTTTGAGTTGTGATTCGGAAACACGCTTGTTCTAGCTAATTTCACTGTGAAAAAAACTTTAAATCTGTCAGCTTTCGATCAGGTGATTATTGTTGTTTATACAGACAATGTCTAGCGAACCAACCACATCATGTTTATCAAAACGTAGGTCTTTTTTATCTGTAGAAAAGGCTAGGGAGCTGTGTATGTTTGATGAGTTTAGTGAAGATGATGTCATTGATGATTTCGAATTTGACGTTAATGAAGAAGCTAGTTCTAGTGACGAGGGGGCGTGGTCACAGCCAGGCCCTAGTGCTACAAAACGACAAAAAGTTTTGATCAAATCATCGACAAAAAGGGAGAAAAGCATTAGTACCAAGGAGCAACAAGGGGCAATTGGTAATGAATGGATTTCAGTACCAAACATCAGTATTACAGAGACCCAAAACGCATTCATATTTCTTCCCAAATATGGTCGCAAACCAGGAGTACACGATGACTTAGGTCTTAGTGAGGCATCAACTCCTTTTGACTGCTATAGGACATTGTTTACTGATGACATTGCAAATTCAATAGTACATTCTGTAAATGAGTATGCAAAACTTAAAGTTCTTAAAAATAATCCATCCCTAAAAAGATCAAGATTTTCCAGCTGGACAGCACTATCAAACTATGAGTTGTTAAAATTTATGGCTACAATAAATGCTATGGGCATTGATCCCAGAGCTTCTATTAGAGACTATTATTCATCAGAAACTGATTGCCTTTATGCACCATTTTATCACAAAAACTTTGAAAGAGATAGATTTTTGTCTATCTATCAAACAATGTTGCATGTGGGAGAGCCTGATGCTGAGGGGAAAAGTAAAGTGGAGCCATTCATCAACTCTTTGATTGAAAATTTCAATAATGCCTTTACGCCCTTTGAAAATGTTTCGGTTGATGAAATGATTGTAGGATTTAAAGGGAGATGGAAATACAAGCAATTTAATGCAACTAAACCTAGTAAGTATCATATAAAGAGTTTTGGTCTTGTTGACAGTACCACTGGGTATGTTTTATCCCTGCTTACTTATTATGGAGCGGATACCTCATACGATCCAAGCACAGACACCAATAGTGGGATGGCAATAAAAGTCTTTGGAACTCTATTACAGCAAATTGGAACTGGTTATCTATCATATATTTGCAGACAGGTTCTACACAACAAAAGCACTCATTGACTATTTGCTTCAGCAAAAGCAATACTATACTGGCACCCTCCAGTCAAACCGAATTGGCTTTCCATTAGAAATTTTTTTTTTTTTTTTTTTCGTACGCCCGCTAATACTCGAGGCGAAATCTCAGGTTATTATTTATATCTAACCTGACATTGATTTTACGTGAGTATTCCTTTATTTCTTGTACAGAGACAGGTGTCCCTCGCCATTCAGGCAAATACTTGCCGATTTCGGAGGTACCCATTGCAGCTGGGTCGGCTCAGGAGCCGCCAGTCCCTGGTCGACGACACTCCTTCAAATGTCCTCGCCAGGTCTCGAGTTAATCCAGTCCAAATCCCGGTCGACGTAAAATCCTCAAATGCCGTCGCCCGGGTTTGATCCTGTATCACCTGGTCGCCAGAGCGGTGTTGTAACCACTACGCTAGCGCGGCTCCCCATTAGAAATAAAAGCACTTTCCATACCACACATGGAACAGAAATGCTGGCAAACTAAAGATTCATCTTTGCTTTGTATTGGATGGAGGGATAAGAAAGCAAAAAAGCCAGTAATCATTGTTTCCACCAAAACAAATACAGGAATGACTACTACGACAAAACCAAAGCCAATAATAGTCCATGACTATAATCAGAGCATGAATGGATGTGACCGTGCTGATCAAATGCTTGGATATTATGGCATTCACAAACGACGCAGCAACAAGTGGTGGAAAAAAATATTCTACTGGATAATGAAAATTACTTGTACCAATGCTTTCATCTTCTATAGGCTCACAGGCAGTAGAAAAATGACATTAAAACAGTTCAACATATCTCTGATTGATGCTTTGCTTCAGTGGGCCGCAGATCTAATGCCCGAGCCACAGAGGAGTATCAAGGCAACCCCTGGAAGACCAAGGACAGCCAACCCAATTCAGAGGCTTGAAGGAGCTAAGCATATGATAGCTTACACAGAAAAAGACAGAAGATGTAGAGTCTGCAGCAAACCAGATTCTCCAAAAAGAACAAATTTTATTTGCGAGGGTTACGATGATTATCCTCACCTCCACCCAAAACACTGCTTCAAGATATGGCATACACAAGCCACCATTGATTAAAATGTAAATATCCTTTCAGATAAAATTGTGTACATATTGTTTATACATAATAATGTAAGTACAATACAATATATGAATTACTTTGAATTTGACCTTTTTGTTTCCAAATTTTAATAATAATGATACGGTCCGCTGGAGAGTCTCTTAAACATTAACAAAACATCACAGAAAGCTGAAACTTGTAATTAATATTCATATATGGATTAGTGTTATTTAAAAAAAAACCATGGAGCACTTTGGATAATATTTCAGTCTTTATGCATGGGTTGGTGGGTACATTTTTCATTCACTAAAATGAATTTTAAAAAAAAATTGTTTACATTATTACTGATAATTGAATATAATATGAAGAATAGCACTTAAAAGCCCCAATATTATAATTCTAAATATATTTATCTTTACTGTGAAACATAATTTGTGTGTCTTTGTTGTGTAATATCAACACAATATATGATTTAATTTAAAAGTTCATGTGGCCTTGAATATCTTCTTTTTTATTTTAATGATGATGGTACGGTCTGCTGCATGGTCTGTAAAACATTAACAAAATATCACAGGAAGCTGACACTTGTAAATAATATTCATATATGGATTAGTGTTAAATTTAGAAAAAAAAACCATGGAAGCACTTTGGACAGGAAGCTGACACTTGTAAATAATATTCATATATGGATTAGTGTTATTCTAAAAGATGCTGCAGCACTCTGGATAATGTTTCAGTTTTTATGCATGGGTTGGTGAGTACATTTTTCACTCACTAAAATGACTTTTTATTAAAAAGTAGTCTATAAAATATGTAGAATACCACTAAAATCCTTCATATTCTAATTCTACATTCATTTATCTTTACTGTGAAGTATAATATGTGTGTCTTTGATGTATAATAACAATATAATATATGATTTAATTTAAAAGCTTCAAGCGGCCTATAATGTCCTTTTTCTTTCCAAATGTCTATAATGTTTATATGGTTCGCTGGTTGGTCTGTAAAACATTAACAAAATATCACAGGAAACTGACACTTGTAAATAATATTCATATATGGATTAGTGATATTTTAAAAGATGCTGGAGCTCTCTGGATAATATTTCAGTGTTTATGCATGGGTTGGTGAGTACATTTTTCATTCACTAAAATGAGTCTTTTCTTGAAAGTGGTCTATATTATGACTCATAACTGAATACTATATGTAGAATATCACTAAAAATCCTTCATATTCTAATTCTACATTCATTTATCTTTACTGTGATGTATAATATGTATGTCTTTGTTGTGTAATAACTCAGAAACTTTAGAATTTATAAAGGTACTGCTTTAAGGTAAAAAAATAATTCTGGCAAAACTGATGAAAAAATTCCGGCCTGCAAGAGTTAAGCTTGTTAACTGAAAATCAACATTTCTAGACTAAAGTTTAGAATGGTAGAATTATTGAAAGACAGATAGAGGGAGTGATATAATCTCTTTGCGTATTAAATGAACTATTTCAAAGCTGTAACTGTAAAATATAGCTTATGATCATGCATTATAATTATAACATCACAAGTATTTTCAACTCTAACTGCAGGCTTTCCTGGTGAGGAAAAAAATCAACAGGAGGCTGACACTTAGGAGCCATTACCAGTGTCCTTCTCCCCCCCACCCTTTTTTTTTATAGTGTAAAAGAGATAAAAAGGGCTGATGCACTCAACTGACAGAGGAACTTCTGATGATCAGACTACCTCCTGTTGTAATGCTTTGTAAAGAGTTTCCTTTCATCGTCACTTTGGAATGTATCTAGTGACAACACTGGCCTAAATACAGTTGGCAGACTGTTGCTAATAACTTTCTCTTGTTGGATGATATTCAGAAAACGAGTTGCAAGTGATACACATGTGGTGATTGTTTTATACTATTATTATCATGTATAAAAAAATTAATAAAGCTGATCTACAGCTAGCCTCTACTACTATTTACAGTTTACTTATGGTACCTTACTTACTTAGTCATTCCCCTTCTACCGTGAGGTGTAGAGGTTTGGAAGAGAGAGCGCCAGACCATTCTATCAGATGTCTTCTTCCTGGCCTGGTTCCATTCTAGTCCTCGGTCCTTCAAAGATTGTCTAATGTTGTCCTCCCAGCGGACTCTGGGTCGTCCTGGAGGTCTGGATCCCTGGCTCTTTGTTTCCCATGCTTGTCGTGGTAGCCGATCTTCTCCCATTCTGCAGACATGGCCAAACCATCTTAGTTGGGACTGTTCTATTTGGGTCTGCAGCGGATGGGATTTTAGGCCTTGACGGATCGTCTGGTCTTATGGTACCTACTTTTTATATTTTACATTAATTGACTGCTCTACAGCCACAGCAGTTAAGTGCTGCAAGTTAAACTCTCACAACAAATTTTTAAAAGTTTAATTCAGACCTCACATTTATTTGTTCATCTTTCTTTCAATCAATTTTATGCAGTTCAGGAAAAAATAATACATTACAGAAAAAAAAGACATTAAAAATCTTTAACACAAACAAGAGTTTGCCATTGTCTGTGAGCAGCAGACTGAGAATGTTTAAAGAGTACAGCCCATTACAAATCCAATGAAGATAAAAGGTCACATGACTGAAGAAGTGCACAACTTTACTTACTTTATAAGTATCAGTGATCAAGAAGGAATAAATTAGAATGTTAATACCAGGATAAATAAATTGTAGACGTCATTATAAACTGGCTACCAACACTTACTTTGTTACATATTTGGTCTAATTACACTCCAAAGGTTACATTTTGCTTCAATTTGTATTTCATTACTTTTCTTTTGTTAGATAAAAACTGGACACGGTAGTCATGTTATCCCGTCCTAAGTCTCTTACAGAAGCCAATATTGCAGGCTATTGCTCTTGTCAAGTTAAATGTACGACAGTTTCACATACAAATTTAAAAACAAAACAAAACAAATCAATGAATGAAGAAAGCAATATTTCTGGAAGTTTACTTTGGTATTGGTTTTATGAGCACGGCCATGTTTTTACACTGATCTTGGTTGGGCACACAGACACTCATAGTGAGGTGGTTGCCACGGCTACAGATGGTGATGTCAGACTCTTCCACCTGGATAACTCGGTCATTCTCATTGGTTATGATGAGAGCTGCCTGGATTGGGGCTTCACCACCAACAAGAGCAGATTCATGACAGTACAGCTGTGTGAAGAAATTATACATGCTAAATACAGCTGTTGTTTTACTTATTTCTTTCTTTTTTTTACATTTTCTTAGGTTAACTCACGCATTATGGTAAATAATCATTCATTCCTTTTCGCTCCTTATGGAACATGGAGGGGCCACGACAGCTGGCCCTTTTGATGGCAGCCCATATCAAAGTCCAGGACCTAAGACGCATCAACAGTGAGGAATGCAGTTAGCGACCCAGAGCTGACCAAGACCCTACTCCACCTCCAAGTGGTGGTCCTGGAAACAGGCTGCATCACTGCAGTCTGGCTGAGTGAGTAGGGATCGAAAAGGGAAGGCTAACCCAGTCCCAAAAATGCCGTGCTGAAGTCGGATGTGTCGGCCGAAAGGCGCAAATATCGCAGCTTCGCTGTAAATGGACACAGCGCAACCAAGTCCTTTTCAGGACGAATGAAGAAGAAGAAGTATCAAAGTCCCCATGTTCTTTTAGCAGTAGATTCTGCAGCGTTCTTTTACATGATTAGATTGCCAGCCTCATGAATAACCTTATGTTAGTAGCCTATTACAATATACTTGAGGGAGAGGGAGTCCTATTCTTTTTCTGTCTCCACAGTGACCCCAGGGAAATACACAGTACTATACCGACATTGTCAGGTGCTAAAATGCCACGATATGATGTAGGAATACAAATTCAGGTCATTTTGTTTAATTCTTCTTCAAGATACAAGCCTTATGGTAGAGGCTATCATGTCTCTCACAAACTTCTATCCTCGGTGCTATCAATTCCGTTGTTGATGTCTTTCTATGCCATGATATTAAATTGTCCATATATTCTCTCTTTATTGTTCTCTCTCTCTATCTCTTTTACCTTTAACATTACCCGTCAATACAATTTATTCCAGCTTTCCCCCTCTCACGAAATGCCCAAAGAAAGTGGTCCTTTTCTTCTGAAAAGCGTATTAAGATCCCTTTGTACACTGACCTTTTTCAGGACATCCTTATTACAATTTTTTGCTGCCCAAGGCATTCTTAACATTCTTATGTAAAACAGCATCTCTGCGACCTCCAGGGATTTTCTTGCTTGTTTACTGATTGGTCATAACTCACTTCAAATTTGGCAGGACTGGCTCTAGGTAGCACTGAATGTTGTTTTTGCCTGGCTTTTCTACTCCTTCTGAAATGAACCTTTCATCTGATGTTATTAACATGTCCAGGTATTTGGATCTATTGACTTGGTTCAGATCTGTTCTATTTACTTTTATTGCACATTTAGAAGTCTGTTTCTTTGAGGTGACCATAACTTTTTTTTGCTATTTAGGCTAATGATTTTTTTTTTTTTTTTCACTTTCTGTCACTACAATTTCAATCATTTACTCTAACTGTTTTTCAATTGTTTGCTTTTAAGACTGTACACGTCAGCATATCTCAAGGATACAGCTTTACACGCTGAAAATGCATGGAGGCATATCTGGAGTTTCTGGCTTCGACTTGGCTGACTGCATGCAGGAGGATCTCACTGTCGATCCAGTGAAAGGCAAGGGGAGCTGAGAAGTGGCTTGTGATGACGTGGACAATTCCTGACAGACAGATGATACATTACCTGTATGGTCCAGATATCATTTGATTTTCTGTATGAGATTTTCCACTCTCCATCACGTGCCATAGAAGGTACAGGACCCACATAAGTTCGTACATCAACCTGAATACCATATCTCAATGTGTTCTGCATGCGAGCCTGCAAGAGGATGACAAATGTTGCGAGTTTCAAACAATTAAAACTTGGTTACACAACCAGCATGTTGTGAGGGAATAAGAGATGTGTTGCAAAATTTTACAATTTTCCTTTTTTATCAAATACTATGTTGCAGCAATAACAAAAAGATATAATAATACAATGCTAAAATTAATTTTAAAAATACCCCGTATGTTTGGTTTGTTTTTTAAGGACTATCTTCACTGCACACGGACAAATCCATCAGTGCTCCGATCTCCTCCCTTAGATCGCACAAGGAGGATCTCAGCACAGTGCACAAACTCTGTAGCACCAGTGTGAATCCCAATGTGTGTATAAAGTAATCACACATTCTATAAATATTTCTGTGGATGGTAGGTTTATAATTTTTAAGGTCTACTCTTTACGATTTCCAACTGCCGTGGGATTTTTAACGCGCAACTTGCACACGGGACCTCTTATTTTTTCGCTCTTATCCAAGAAGGCTAGGCATCCGATCTCACTACCCAGGAGACCAGGGTGGAGTATGACACCATTAGGACTACTGGTTCTGAAAAACAAATTCCATAAACTATTGTGAGGAGTTAATGTGATTGGATTTGCAACAGGCCCCATTTCTTTTCTCCTCGCTTTATTTTCACTACTTCTAGTAGGGATTACAGGTAATCCACACCATGTTTCTTCTCCTTCTATTATTTACGTTTTTCAGAGTGAGATCCCGATGGAGTTTTATCTCATCTGCTTTATGTTTCTTCTTTATGGAGTTTAGAGTTGATGGGTAGGGAATTGTTGCAGTTTTATTCTAGAAGAAAGACTATAGAGCCTAGATCAGATTTGCACCAGTTTTAAGTCTTTTTACAGATATTGCGTGGCCATAGACGTATTTTCTGGAGTTAAATTATTTTCGGCCATTTTTGCTTCATTTAACAGTAGAGGGCTGAACTTTAATCTCGTTTCTTTGTCTAAACGGGGGATGGGGGTTACCCATGCACGTAACACGTGCTGGCAGTAACCGGATGAGCCAGAGTTGTTTACAATTCTGGTTGGCTGAGATTTAACTGCTTTGAATGGCAGCGCGTTCATTGGGGCTTAGAACAAAGCCACGCATACGACGTCAAGAGGTCAGCATGCTTTCTATGATGATAAAAAAGCCCGTAATTCATAGCTCGGTCTCTCTAATGATAATTGCCAGCCGCGTGCCAGAGTCAAACAGTCGATTCACCTTCAATGGGAATTCGAGTTTTGGTAAGCATTATTTATTAGCGTGGTACTTTATTGATTTTAATTGCGAGTCCCAGCCCGATCAGTAAGTTTTCTTGGGAAGTTAATTTTTAATTTTATTCTTATCGCCAGAGCCATCAAATACTATCTTAGTGATAGACTTGAGAAACTTAAGAGGTTCATAATAATTCCTTATTGAAGGAATAGCGGGGTCTAGATGGTTTAAAAGTGAGATGTTACGGGCGTGCTTTGGATTATTTCAAAGTAGGTCTGTAGAGAACCCGCATCTCTGATTTATGTAAATTTACAGAATAGTCATGAGCGCGTGTAACGTGTATTTTCATTTGAGAGGTTATTCTGAGTTATATAGTTACATATATAATTAGACGGGAGCACGTGGGTGCTATCATTTAATGAATATTTATGCAGGAGCACGTGGGTGTGTTAGTTACTGAATATTTATTCGAGACAATGTTCAGAGGGATGAGGAGTGAAGCACATGGTTGTAACTACAGGGTAATTGTTAACCTGGGTTTATGTATAACTTTTGATGGCATGTAGATGCTAGCGTAAAAAAGAGTTATACGGGTATTATGCATTGTGGTACTGTGTATTCAGAAGACAGAGATGAAATTTATTTCTGTTAAGGGAATAATATTTTATTTCATTTTGATGTGATTAATATTACTGTACGGGAATGTAATGATTTCTAGATTATTTTGGACTCGGGTAGAGAGAAGAGAAGGGAGTCGAGTGGTGGGAAGCTGATTTTTAGCATAAATATTTTGTAGTTGCTGGAGTGGGAAAAGACAGGGGAGTTACGTGTTGAAGACTTGGGACTTAAAGGTTAAAGTAATGGAGTTATTTGTTATATAGAAATAGATTATTGATGTGTTGTTCAGCTGTTGCAATTTTTTTGTCTAAAAACAGCAGGTACCGGCTTTGTGGGAAAGAGAGAGCGGAATTTTGATACCACAAAATTTCCCCCACGGCAAAGTTGTGGCATTCGCAGAAACGCAAAGTTTTGCGTTGATTGTCAGAGGTGGAAGAAGAGAAAAAATACGTTTTCCCAAGGCAGGGAAGACATTCTCCAGGTGAAAGGGATTTTGGTGGAAAAATCCGGAGCTCTGATGCTCAATCTTCTTACACACGCAAATCGGCAGGTTGCCAGCGTGGTTGTAATTTATTTTGCTTCGTCCCGGCCATAATAAAGCCGAAGGCCTGAACCCAGAGGGGAGCGGGCAGGTAAATCCAGAGTGATAGCAGCAAAACCAACTACCTATTCCAGTTTTTCCAGAATCCAGTGTTTAAACCTAGTCGTCAATTTCAGAATTGTGGAGGGAAACAGGGTTACAATACCCTCTACAGATTTTAGAGCAGAGGACAGCTGCTGAAGTTTAGTCTACAGGTGGTAGACCTGAAAGACAGAACTGAGACATACTTTTGTGTAGATCATAACAGAGGACAGCTGCTGAAGAGTTGTAGAAGAGTTAGTTGTGTAGCAGTGTTCGGGAGATTTCAGGATAGGCTGTGTAGAAACGAAGTCTGTGCAGAGTTGGTGTAGACACTTCGGAGTCGTTCCAGCTGACTGTGTACGTAGAGTTAGAATTTAGAACAGCTAGTTTGGAGTGGAGGCTCGACATCTGAGACCCCACCAAGTGCAGTGTGGTTTATTTAATTTAATCTTACCTTTTTTTCTCCATACAGGTGAAACTTGTGGGTGAAGGGCTGGGTTTGATGATACATCATTTGTAATTTTGCCTGAATTTATTTTCCAGGTGTGCTTACACTGCATTTTTATTCTTTTGACATGTATTTGATTACTTGTTTGTGTGTATAATAAAACTTGTACATTATAGCTGGAATAAGTCACCTTATTTACGTACAGTAGCTATCTGTTGTCTGTATCATTGTGTATGTGAATCTTAATTGAACCTTATCCCCTTAGGGTAGTTAGAGGTGGTTGAGGCCATAGCAATTTAGACGTCCGGAGTGGCGAGGAAGAGTCAACTTCGGTTCTCGACCTCGGAGCCAATGGTCTCAACTTTCACATTTGCACTGTCATTTTTCATCTGAATCTATCCTTTCAGTCTTTCTTCTCACTAGTGCCTTGCCACTATATGTAGACAGCCTCTAGTCGTAAAACCATTTCATGACAAC
Source organism: Oreohelix idahoensis (assembly GCA_024509875.1). Lineage (NCBI taxonomy): Eukaryota > Metazoa > Mollusca > Gastropoda > Stylommatophora > Oreohelicidae > Oreohelix > Oreohelix idahoensis. The sequence goes on along the minus strand of JAMPIV010019430.1, from coordinate 528,209 downwards.
TATATTCCCTCAACTGGGAATCGAACCCGGTACCTCTAGAATTTGAGGCGGACGCCATACCTCTTAGCTACTTCAACCCCGTATGGTTTCAAGATGTCTGCACAATGACACTCATTACCTGATATGATACAAATCAGGGACAGAAAATATGGGCCACATTTGATATGGAGCATTATGAGAAAAAATTTTCATTTTTCTAACTCATCTTTTTCACCAAAAATTACTATTGTTATGCACACTTCAATGTCTATAGCAAAAACATTATAATTTCTACTGCATATTTTTTTGTTGTTAATGTATATAATATAATGAGTTATGATTTTATCTTAATTGTGAATGTTACGTAACTTTATTCCACAACAAAAATTTGACTTATAGAACACATAAAACTGGTTACAACATACTTCATCACCCACTTTGCTATGTTACCAAATAATAAAGTAACAAAATTAATACATAGTTTAGTAAAAGACAACACTCTCACAGTATCTACAGCCAAATCCAGGTAATTTCTTGGTAGATAAAACTCTTCTAGAAAAGAGACACCAATGTCTGCCTGCTGAGGACACAGTGAACGGAATCTGTAGGCCTTGTTAATAAGATGATCAAGCAAGGGACCAAGCTCTTCATGTTTGAACATTTCACACTGTTCCACTTCATAGAGTTCATGAACCTACAAGGAATCAGACACATTATATAAGGAATAATTTCATAGTTATAATATTATATGAACAATATATACTAGCATCAAATGGTTCTATCATAACAGCCAAAATATATAAACAAAATATCTTGGTACCAAACAGCCAAATTATATAAACAAAATATCTTGGTATGAAATATTTCTCTGACAACAACTAAAATACATAAGCACAAAATATTTGTCATAATTCTATAGGATTAATGCACTGGCTTTTGAGATCAGTGGTCTATGGTTTGATCCCCAGTTGAGGTGGGATTTTTTGGGACCACAAATGGCTCAGCGTCAACCTAGCCTCATGAACTGGGTACAAGAGCAACTCTGGGATGGTTAAAGGCGGCCAGCGTGATTGTGATGTGGTACTGTGATTTTATTTTTCAATAGGCCCCATTAGTCCTCTCTAGATAATTATTTATGTTGTTATGAGACCATTCTTCTCCCTGTAATTTTGTTCTATAACTAATTGAGTTTAGTCTTCTTCTCTTGGTAATTAATTGCGTTTTTTCAGGAGGGATCACTGTAGGGTTTAAGTTTATACTCGCACCAGTTTTCTTTTCTCTAAAGTAATTGCGTACAAGTAGTCGTAGTTCCTTTGTTAAATTAATCGCAGTCATTTTATTGTATTTACTAGGCGTTGTAGTTATTTTAGGCTGGGTAGATTTTTCAGCTCAGATGAAACCAAAAAACCCGCACCTACCCAGGTAAATTGGGGGTGAAAAAGCACTTCCCAGGTCTCTTAAAACTGGCGCTAGGATCGAATTAAAGTAAATGTTGCTCACGCGGTCGTTGTAACATTATCTTAAATGACGCAATTTTTGGACGCACAGTTGCGGTAATAATATGAGTCATGAGTTGCTTATCTTTCTTACTGTCCAGAGTGCAACTCTCAGTACAGGCCCAGCCATTACAAGATGGAACTACAAAAAAGCCAACTGGGGTTTATTCAGGCATCAGGTGAACACGCTGCTGTCTACCCTCAAGGTACAGAACAGAGACATTAATGAAGTGGTAAAAGACTTCAACAGATGCATACTACAAGCTGCAAAAGAAACCATTCCCAAAGGATGCTGGCGTAACTACATACCATACTGGTCCAGCACACTCCAAGAATGTCAGGAAGCTATGGACAGGGCTAGAAAGGACGCAGAGTCTCAGCCTTCACTTGAAACTCACAACAAATGGAAAAAAGCTGTAGCAGAGTTTCAGAGAACAAAGCTAGAAGAAAAACGGAAAAGCTGGAGAACTAAAACGGTATCGCTGAACCTTGAGAAAGACGGCAGGAAACTTTGGAGATTAGTCAAGTCTCTAAATGAAGAGCGTTCCTCACCTAGGCAGACTATCACATTGGATGAAGGTGGCAAACTTTTCAGAGGAAAACAAGCTGCAGACTTGTTTGCTAGAAGATACAGTTCAGAAAGCAACTTACCCATTAACATAGATCATCAGAGAGAGATAAGAAAAGAAATACTGGCAACCATGGGACAGACAGATACTCCTGCCCCAATGAGGGAACCCATCACACTAGGAGAACTACAGAAGGCTATTTCCAAGCTTAAGTTTCAAAAGTCACCCGGCCCAGACAAAATCAGCAACGAAATGCTAGTAAATCTGAGCTCAGCAGCAAAGACAAAACTGCTTGAGATATTCAACCACAGCTGGTTGAAAGGAACGGTACCCCAAGTATGGAGAGAAGCCATCACAATACCCATACTAAAGAAAGGGAAATGTAAGACCGAGGCTGCAAGTTACCGGCCAATCAGTCTCACAAGCTGTGTTGGGAAGACTATGGAACGAATAGTCAACCACAGATTGAAATGGTATTTAGAGTCTGAGCAGATCCTGGTGCCGGAACAAGCTGGATTTAGAGAATGCTACAGTATAGAAGACCAAGTTACTTACTTGTCTCAAGTAATAGAAGATGCCTTCCAGGAGAAGAAAAAGGTCCTAACGATCTGGGTCGACTTCAAGCAGGCCTTTGACAAGGTGTGGAAAGATGGCCTCATTGCAAAACTTAGGAGAAGTGGAATCCAAGGCAACATGATGAAATGGATCCAGTCATACTTGCATAACAGGAGAACTAGAGTCACTCTTGACGGTCTGCAGAGCAGAAAAGTGTTACTCCATCAGGGGGTACCTCAAGGAGGAGTAATTTCCCCAACACTCTTCCTTGTTTACATCAATGACCTGGTGAAAGATCTCCCTGCAGGAGTTAAAGCTGCCTTATATGCAGATGACCTAGTACTCTGGTGCGCTGATGAAAATGTCACCACAGCAAATTATAGAATGCAGCGGGCAGCAGACATGCTAGTGTCATGGGCAGAGAAATGGCTTATCACAATAAACACAGACAAAACCTCCACAACACTGTTCTCCCTCGCCCCCAAGGACAAATCAGCTAACATACACCTAGGGACAACCGTGATCAAGGAAGAAAGCTACCCCACCTATCTTGGGGTGACATTTGACCAAAGGCTTACATGGAATAAGCATATTGAAAATGCAGAAGGAAAGGCCCGAAGACGACTAGGCATACTCAGAAAATTAGCAGGTACCAACTGGGGAGCAAATGAACGAAATCTAAAGAAGATTTATAATGGAGTAATAAGACCACACTTAGAGTTTAGCTCAGCAGCATGGTCATCAGCTGCTAACTCACATCTGCAGTCTTTGGACAAGGTGCAAAATCAAGCTCTCAGGCTCATTACAGGAGCCATGAAAACTACACCAATAACAGAGATGCAGAAGGTTGCTGGATTACAGACATTGTCCCATAGAAGAGACACAAAAACCATGATCCAGATGGAAAAGTACAACAGTATGCCAATGCACCCAATGAAGGCAAGACTAGATGATCTGGCATTGGGACGTCTAAAGCGTAGCAGCTTTGTGCATCGGGGAAAAAGACTGATAAGACAGCATCAAGAAGACCTATCCATGAAGACAACACCACTGAAGCCCACCCTATACCCTGTACCATGGGAGCAGGCCAGCAGTGCCCTCCAAATTAATACATCTGTCAGTGGTCTCACAAGTGGATATGAGTATAATGATCTGCAAAAACGAACTGCTACATTGAGTATGATCCAAGAAAGCTATCCCGATCAATCATGGATACATGCCTATACAGATGGATCAGCAACTAATGCTGTTAGGAATGGAGGTGCCGGTATCTTTATCTCATATCCTGACAACCACTATGAGACTAGGCACATTCCCACTGGTAAATTCTGTTCCAACTATACAGCTGAGGTTCAAGCTCTAGAGCAAGCTGCAAATATGATTTATAACACCAACTCTGACTGCCACCAGGTAGTCATCCTCACAGATGCACTGTCTGTCCTGCAAGCTCTCAAGGGTGGGTAAACTCCCGCATCTGAGAAATGAACTAAACAAGGTAGCTGCCAAAAAGAGAACCATACTTCAGTGGGTACCATCTCATTGTGGTGTACCCGGAAATGAAAAGGCAGATAAACTTGCAAAAAAGGGAGGAGAATGTGAACAAGAAGATAATGAAGTCACATACTTTGAGAAAAAGAGAGCTATCCAGACTATCAGAAGAGAACAGAACCAACCCAAAGACGACTATCACACTCTCGACCGGCAGGGACAGATAACTATTTTTCGACTCAGGACAGGGCATAACAAACTGAATAAACACATGCACAAGCTACGATTGTCTGCTTCACCACTGTGCACATGTGGATTAAACGAACAAACTGCTGAGCATGTTCTACAGGACTGTCCTCTGTATGACCAGTTAAGAAAGATATACTGGCCCAATGACTCAACACTAAACTCAAAGCTATATGGAGTTAAAGAGGAACTTCAAACAACAGTCGAATTCATCATGAGAACTCGTCTGACGGTGTAATCATCAAAGATGCGATCGCAAGAAGAAGAAGACCACTGTGCACATGTGGATTAAACGAACAAACTGCTGAGCATGTTCTACAGGACTGTCCTCTGTATGACCAGTTAAGAAAGATATACTGGCCCAATGACTCAACACTAAACTCAAAGCTATATGGAGTTAAAGAGGAACTTCAAACAACAGTCGAATTCATCATGAGAACTCGTCTGACGGTGTAATCATCAAAGATGCGATCGCAAGAAGAAGAAGAAGAATGAGTTGCTTGCGTTATCTTTTGGGGATTTCAATATTTTATGAAATGCAGGAATATTATTGGTTTAAGAGCGACGCCAAGCGATGACGTAGGGCGTGGGTTCTGGCGTGGGATCCCTTGGATAAATAACAGGGTAAATCATTAGCGGGCCTCTTTTACCTCCAGAAATTCAGCCGTGTAAACAAAGTCATTTTCGACTGCTCTTAAAGTGGGAAATTCGAATTTGGGTATGTTCATATTTTAGTTTAGCGTGGTACTTATAATTCAATTCTTAATAGAACCTTAGCACGATAACGTAGTTTCTCTTCAGGGAGTTAGGTTAACTTTAATATAAACGAAAGCGCCATCAATTACTATCTTAGAGATATAATGTAAATGTAAGTGTGCATATAATGTTTTTTCTAGGTTAAGCTAGTTCGATCTTTGGTTGTTGGGGTAGCTTTGTGATATTATCTGTGTGAGTATAGCGTTTAGATACGCGGGCACTCTGTCATAGGTAATTGGTGGACTGGGAAAATCGCAATGCGATTATGATAGGGGCAGAGTAGATACACGGGCACAATTGTGTATTTTTAATTAATTGGGGATATTACTTTGTTATATAGTCAGAAGACAGGGGTGTACTTAATATTTCCTTATCTTTTGATCTATAATATTTGCAGCGTAAATACGCTTGCGAAATTAATTGTAGAAGGTTAAGTCCTTAGACTTTATCAATACGGTAATTGTGAGGGTCCGATATATATATATATATATAGGTAACCTCGATTTGTTTATAATTTTTTGCAGTATAAATATGCTAGCGTATTTTGTGTACGTTATTTTATTGTGCATTTTATTGTTGTGTAGTCAGAAGACAAGAGATGTAATTAATATTACTGAGACGGGAGTTCATCTTTCCTAGTTTATATTGTGTAAGGTGATGAGCATCAAAAGTCAGCCTGTAAAAATAAAGTAGGGCTAGGAATTTAGTACAGGAGTTTCCCTCAGTTTGAATGGTTGTTAATCCGTGGCTAGACGGGCGTAACAAAAGATTCAGGTCAGCCGTGTCTGGGAGTTTTATTACCAGACCGATGTTTACTTTGAAATGGGGTAGAGTGATCAAAGAGAGAATTGTATTGGAGGCTGACTTTGGGGCATAAATATTTAATTATCACTGGGCCTAGTTGAGTAGGGGATTGAGTGGAGCGGTCTTTATTTAGGTGGTTATATGCTAGGGTTGAGATTTATTGGAAGGTGTTGTACATTAGTCGTTATTTGTTTTGTTTTCAGCAGTTTCACGGCACAAATTTGGAGGGTGTAACCTGCCTTCCAATTTACAACTGAAGGTTGTCATCTCAGGAGCAAGGGCTCAAGATATCGCCAGAGGTGAAGAGCACTGGTGATGCTGTGGTTACCGGCGCCAAGTACGTCTGCAGCAGTAATAAGAAGCAGTTCAATTGCAGTGAAGCATTCTTCAGAGTGAACGGATTTCCAAAAAAAAAATCCCGAGCTCTAAGCTCATATCTACACACTGAAACAAAGGCACGTGGACTGGTGTTGTCGTTTAAATTCGGTCATAATAAAACCGACGGCCCTAAGCCCAAAGAGGGGTAACCGGGTAAGTGAATTAAGTTTCGTCAGTAGTGAAGCAGCTACATTCCGAGTCAAGTATCCAGTCTAAAAACCCAAGTCATCAGCTACAATATTCGTTTGGAGGAGATAGGGTCAAAATTCCTTCCAAAGGCACTAGAGAGAGAAGGGGCGTAGCGGAGAAGCCTCTCAGTAGGAAAGATTTAGGGTTACGGCCAAATGTCACTGATGACATGGGCGTTTGTTGCTTTGCTACTGATGATGGGTGTAACGAAAAGATCGTCATTTGATTTGTATTGGTCAAATGACTTTCATTGAGATGCAAGAGATAACTGAGATATGGACACATCGTTTGTTGGTTATTTTTTTTTTTTTTTTTTAAATAAAATAAAAAATGTTTTTATTTTTAAATTTTTTTTTTCGTTTTTTTCATCTTTCCTTTCCTCTCTTCCTATCACATCTAACATGTACACAAACAAATTTTATATCATCAGATTCACCATTCATTTATTTATAAAAATTCCAAAAATTATAGCAATTGACCAAGAAACACAAAAACTATAGAATTACAAGTCACCCACTATAAAAACGGGGCATTGTGAAAAAGAATGCCGCTGCAGGGCAAGTTCTCAGGAAGAGAATGCAGCGTGCTAAAGGTTAAAGGCATGTGGCCATTTCCCTTTTCTCTCTTTAAACTCCAGCCTTACAGTTTGTTGGCTGGCTCTAATCCATGGGTCTCGTTTATTATTGCACCCAGCCATTTGATTTGAAGGATGCAATCGAAGCTTTAGCTGGTGAACATCTGGATTTAAACATGATATTCTTGGTGACCTGCTGCACATCTGAGCCATACAGGAGGGCAGATTTCACATCTGTGCTGAAAAATCTAATTTTCTTTTTCTGAGAAATAGCAAAATAACGTGAAATAATAAAAATAGGACAAAAATTAACAAAGAACAAATAGCAGTATACAATTTTAAGAAAAGTGAACAAATAAAGGCAACCAACCTGCATCTGTGGAAATCTAATCAATGGAAGCAATTTCTTGGTATTCTCTAAGTAGTTCTCCACATGCTCTTCATTTTCAAGCCACCGGACTAAAGCTTTGTAAAGTAGAAATTCCTTTGGAATGACCAAATCACCATTCTTTAGCACATCACTAACAAAATCTAAGTCCATGTGATCCCATTCTGGCGAAGTCAGAAGCTGCTCTGCATTCCATGCAATGGTTTTAGAGCACTGAGTTATGAGCTCATCCATGTGGAGTGCTTTGGACCAGGAGTACCAGTTCAAAGCATTTTGGATTAGTGGGGATCTGCAGAATGTCATAAAATGAAATCAGTTTTCAGTTAACCTTTATTGAGACAAAATTCAGGTTTTCACTTAACCTTTATTGGGACAAAATTATCTCCTTTGTAGGGGTCTAGAAGAATCAAGTGACACAGAGCCTTGCTGCTGGCTAATAAACTTTTGGACACCAGAGTAATGCTGATGCCATTTCTCAGTCTCGTTGCAGATACAAGTTTAATGTTGACAGAGTTGCTTTAGGTTTTTCAATAATAACCTCTACACCCCAGGGTAGAAGATGAATGATTAAAAAAGTTGTCAATAATTTAGAAATTCACCTGTTTAATCTAGATTACGTTTTAAAACCATAAAGACACCTCTGATAGTGTTTATTCAACTATTCTGAGTGTAGTTAATTAATGTGCATGTCTTTTTCTGTTATTATCATATTTATGTGGATAAATAACTTTCTTCTTCTTGCCAGAGAAATCAAGCAAGCCATATTCCTGCAAATTCCAGGCCTCCTAGGCGAATCAAAATGTCAAGAGCATTTAATTTACTTAAAATCATCACTAACAACGATAATTTGTTTGACTGATTTTGATAGTTTGTCATTACATGATGGAAGTGATGCAGAAATGCCAGAAACATATTTGGCTGAGTGGGCATTGCTCCAGCCTGGCCTATTGAAAGGTATCAGAACTAATCTTACTGTTGTACCTCATAACTGCTCACAGGCACAAAATAAAACTAGTTACTGTTAAAAAGAAAATTGTTACGTGATGTTATTCTTCATCATAAAATGACCCAGTAGAACACTTTATATACTTTTTTACTAATTTCTGCTACATTCAAAGTTATATTTCTTCACAAATGAATATCTAGATGTTCTTAGCATAAAAATTAAGTTTTAGTGACTACAACATTAAATTACCTTCTGTAAGCTTGTGTCTAAAGTTAACCTTTGGGCACCTTCCAAACTACATGTAACATCTTTTTATGGACATTATACCACTTCTACTTGTGTTAATACTAGGGCTGGGATCTTTATCGATTAATTGATAAAACAAATTTTAAGAGATTATTCTCTTTTTAGAGATGTTTATGTTTTTTGCTTAAATGTGAGAGCATTTGCTATGTTAGAGGTTTGTGACAGGGAATTTGGCAAGTATGGTCAATAATAATAAATTGTTTGGTTGTAACATTCATTATTTTTTTCAGGACAATGTTGCCTTATAACAAGTAAAATAAATAAAGTCCTTAGTAACTTTTAAAAAAATGTCGGAGTGGCTAAGAGGTATGGTGTCCGCCTCTAATTCTAAATGTACCGGGTTCGGCTCCCAGTACAGGGAATAAATTTGATGGAAATTTTTGTTCAGAACTAGTGGGTCCTAATGATGTCTTACTCTCCCCTGATCTCATGGGTAATGAGATTGGATGCCTAGCCTTCTTAGACAAAAGCGAAAAAATAGGAGGTCTCGTGTTGTGGCGAGAGGTTTTCTTTGGCTCTTGGATCAGTATAGTACTGACAATTACAGAAATAGAATTTCTGCAGAAAATGGTGAAGTCCCAGTGTCTGAGAGGACTACTGGTATCACAAATTAGTTACGGCTGTGAATGTTCTGATCTCGAAAACAATAGTAGAGAGGAGACCGACATAAAGCGCCACCTCCGCTGTGTAACTAACTGTGATATTAAACAAAAACAAGGAAACAGATTTTACTTAACAAAGATAAAATTGACAAGTCTTCAAATACAATTTCCTTATTATTTATTTAGTATATACACTATCTACTCTTGTGCTGAAGGGTGAATGTTGAAAAAAATGGAATGTAATGAATTTGTAAGTTTACATAAGATTTACAAATATTTATATTTATATAGTTAGGTAAGTGACGGTGTACTCTCCATAGAAAAAAAAAAAGCGAGTTGCGTGATACTGTGGTTTCCGGTGCGCCTTCTGGCCCAGTATCTATGACTTTAGCACCTGTTCAACGGGAGAGTGGGCTCATCCCTAATCTGTTTATGTTCCCAGCAGTAGACTATTCGCAAGCAGCCTGGGGGTGTCACTGCTCTGCGCGGACCTTGTTTACCGAGGCGGCATCCGAGCTCGTATGGTGAAAATATGGTTGCATTATCTTCAAAATAGCCCTGTCTTTCCTGCCATCCTGCAACTTTGAGTTAGGGAGTTCTGAGCTCCAGTCTCTTTCCCAGGCATTTTATCCTGGCCTGGCACGCATACAGAGGACCCCACTTCTGGTTCTAAGTTAGCAGTTGGGGACAGGTGGGGTAGCACACTGTGCATTCCCCGTCATCCAGGGGGCTCTCCAACTATGCAGAGCTTGCACAATGCTGTGCTCTGGTTCTGGGCTCACCCAAGGAATCCTCACGTCCTGCACAGAGCCACTTCCAGATACCCACACCTGCCAACCCCCCATTGTAGAAATCTCCTGCATGCGGCCATCCAGTCAAGAGCCAGTATTAAGTCTGGTGCCCAAGTGATTCCCCCCAAGCTCAGTGTGCAATTCTGGGTTCTCATCATGCTGCAACACAGGGGGGATTGTGATGCTCAGCCATCTCTCTCAACTCTGCACCGATAAATGACATCGGGGACTTAACTGTGTCTCAGTACTGGGAGGCCCCGTTTCCGGGTACACCACACACAGCCAGTTGAGGCAACGGTCGCCGTGGGCGTGTCTTCAGTGGGGAAGTTGTGGAGTCTTCCTGTCCATGTTCTTGCACATCCTAACACTGCCCGCAAGACATCGGAGGTTTGGAGAGTGGCCTTCTCTGTAGTTAGGTAAGTAAATATTACAACAAGTTTTCCCATTATAGGAACAAAAAAAATTATATCAGCTGTGCTGTTATTTTCGTATAATTTATCCACTATGATCTTATTATTGTCTCTTGCTACGCTAATTCACGTTTTCTTCATTGACAGTTCTATGCTCACAATGCCGACAGAAATGGTACTAATGTGTACTCATCTCTCATAAGTCTGTTCTTCTTTGTTTGGTTCACACCACCAGCAGAGTATCGTTCCTTTAGCCCACCCAAGACTGAGGGGGACCAAAGATGTAGAGTCTGGTCAACCTCTATGCTCCTGCGGAGTTCCAGGCAGCGGGATTGACTCGAACATACGACCTCGGGTTTTTAGGACACAATTAAACCTGTAACAAAGCAAAAATAGGGGCTAATTTCTGTCCTCAAGCCCACCTATTTCTAGTGTGAGTGAAATGAGCGTGTCTCCGATGTATGCCTGTGGGATGAATGACAACATGGCTCAGTATGATTTAGCAATAGCGAGACAAGACAGGTGTCTACTTGCAAAACATTCTTTCTGATAAACTAATACATGGATACATTCAATAATATAGATTCAATACATGAATACATTTAATACATGAATACATCCCATAATATAAATCAATACATGAATAAATCCAATAATATGTACACCTAGGTGTGATACAACAATGTCCTTCCCCCTATACTATACCACGCCCTCTCTGACAAGTGCTATACTAGCTGGTAACATATATCCTAACAATATTGTTATGTTCTTATGATAGGAGTATATGCGACGAGGACTGTTTGGTGATATATCAGGTTGGAGTTATAGGAGACAATAGATTGGAGTTAGATGCGCCAATAGATTGAGCCCTGACAAGGACTGTTTTGGTTATATTGGAGTTGGTCTTATCTGAGACAATAGATTGAGTTATAGAAGACAATAGATTGAGTTAGATGCGACAATAGATTGAGTCCTGACAAGGACTGTTTTGGTTATATTGCAGTTGGTCTTATCTGAGACAATAGATTGAGTCCTAACAAGGACTGTTTTGGTTATTTTGCAGTTGGTTTTATCTGAGACAATAGACTGAAGTTATAGACTGACAATAGATTGAAGTATAGGAGACAATAGGTTGAAGTATGAGTCCTATTAGTCTTCGTCTATTCAATCATAATAGGAAATACAATCATTATACTTAATTTCCCCAAGATACAATCAGTAACCTGATAGGTAGTATAAATGACACACAACAAATACCAACGGTTATCGTGAATATATTTACCCTCCTAAGATTTTAAACTGGCCAGGTTTTGACGCGACTTAGTGAAGTAGGTTGCAGGTCGATGCCCTCAGGTAAGTTGTAAATCAAAGTGACAGCTTCTTCCTCTTCAGCTCTGGCGTCAAGTTCGGGATTGCGTGGTTAGCATAAAATCCGCTTGATTATATAGTCAGGTAACTACTTGAGGAAAGCTTTCGGTTGGTTCCTGGCGGAGCAAAATGATTGGTTTCCTCCGGTTTTGTACCGGGTCTCATACAGCCTAATTTTATTCAGTTTTCATCGGCCATCTTGCGTGAACAAGATGGCCGTTAATTTATTCTGTCTCAGAGACTGGTGAACGTTGATCGTTGATTGGTTGAAGCAAATCTGTATCTCGACATAGTGATTAACAAAGTAGTGGGTTACACTTCGTTTCACGACATAGCCCCCTCCTTTCCTAGCTGTGACTTGTCATAGCTGACGTGTAAACCCCTGCTGTGGTTAACCCTTTTGCGTCTGTCCTTCCAGAGTACTAGGGTGTCGACTTAAAAAATCAGCTCCTACATTGTCTCTTCCCGGAATGTAATTCACGGTAAAGGAATAAGGCGCCAGAAGCAGACTCCACCTTAACAATCTCGAATTTAGCTTTTTAGATGCAGCCAAGAATGTTAAAGGTTGGTGATCGCTTTGGACAATGAAGTGTGTCCCATACAGATAAGGTGAAAATTTGTTGATGGACCAAATTAGAGCTAAACATTCCTTCTCTATGGTCGAGTAGTTCAACTCAGCTGCATTCAGTTTCCTACTGGCGTAGGCGACTGGTAAAAGTTCCTCCGGCTGGGCTTTTGATTTCTGCAAGAGAGTTGCACCTATCCCTATACTGCTAGCGTCCGTCATTAATACAAATTCCTGTGTGATATCGGGTAGTGTAAGGATGGGTTTGCTGGTGAGTTTTGCTTTTAGCTCTGTGTAAGCTTTTTCACAATCAGCATTCCATTGGATTTTGTCAGGCTGTCCTTTCTTCGTTAAGTTAGTTAATGGTGCACACAGAGAGTTAAAGTGGGGTATGTACTTCTGATAGAACCCACATAAAGACACGAATGATCTCATATCTTTCTTCGTTTGAGGTCTGGGTGCCTTCTTTAACTTCTCTATATTCTTTGGGTCAGGAGACATATGACCTGTAGAAATAGTGTGACCTAGGAATTCCAACTCCTTACAACCGATATAGCACTTGGTTGGACGTGCAGTCAATCCAGTTTCTCTCAGTCTGTCGAACAACATGGAGAGCGCTACTATATGCTCTTCAAATGTGTTTGTTGCAACAAGAATGTCATCCATAAAGTTAGTGATATGGGGATTTTGTAGAGGTTCCAATAATTTCCTCATCATTCTTGAAAAGATACTGGGAGCATTTTTCAGCCCAAAGGGTAGTACATTAACTCTTAGTATACGAGCTGCCTTTCATGACTACCATTACAGATTTTGCAATAAATAATTTATTTATAAAGATAACATAAGTGTTATATATCAAAATGTGAAGAAATGAAACCCCTACATCATGCACGTAACTAAATTGATCAGTGGTTTGAAACATGCATTCAGCTATAAATTTTCGCTATTGACGGGGATCGATCATCAGCCTCTCTAGAAGGCCGCTCGTATACTAACAGTTAAACTCGTAGTGTCCGTCCGATGTACTAAATGCCAGCATTTTCCTAACTTCTGGTTTCACTGGTATTTGGTAGTATCCCTTGCTTAGATCTACCTTCGATAAATACCTAGCCTTACTCAGTGTAGAGAACAGCTGGTTGGTGTCAGGTAATGGGTCCACCTGAGATTCTGTGATCGCATTAAGCTTCCGGTAGTCAATACATAACCTGTGTTCACCACTCGGTTTTCTCAATAGCACCACACTTGAGCTATAGGGAGAGTCTGACTTCGAGATAATTTTCTCCTTCAACAGATAATCAACTTCCTCCCTTAGTGCTTGGGCTTTCGCATAGGGTATAGGGTATGTTCTCATGCATACTGGGGTAGGGTCGGTAACCTTCATGTCGTACTCTAACAGATTCGTCCGACCTGGCTTATCTGTGAGCACATCAGCATGGGTTTCCAACACTTGCTGAACCATCTTTTTCTGCTCTGGAGTTAAATGTTCACTAATATTTACTTGAACATAATCCTCTGTAGTTGTGAGTGGATACTCCATAGAGTGAAGTGGTTCGCCGTGCATTTCTGTTGCTATGGCTAGGGTCATGATATGTGCAACTTCTGATGATTCCTTGTCATAGTATTTTTTAAGAAGATTGACATGATATACCTTCTCCTTTCCTTTCTTGTCAATCTTATAATTGGTCCTGGAAAGTTTCTCCAGTATGACATAGGGTCCCTGCCATCCAATCTGCAATTTATTATTGCTGCTTGGCAACAGTAATAACACCTTTTCACCCACCTCCAGTTCCCTATCCTTTGCTTTTTTGTTGTAGTACGCAGCATGCTTCCTCCTGGCCTGTCTTAAGTTATCATTGGCCAGTTTCCAACCTGCTTTCAACCGAGATGTCAACTCGTTGACGTACTGGTATGCGGAAGTCACTGTTTCCTCTGCCTTTTCATCAGTCCATGTCCGCAGCAATGCTTCCAGTGGACCTTTTATTGGTCTTCCAAACAACAATGTAGCTGGAGCCAATCCAGTTGAGTTGTGGGGTACTTCCCTATATGCAAATAGTGCAGCGGGTAAGTATGTATCCCAAGTATCAGGTTTTTCACTCGCCAGCTTTCTAAGGATTGAAATTAGCGTACCATTGAACTGCTCTACTTGACCGTTCCCTTGGGCATGGTAGGGACTACAATGATAGTGCCTGGCTTGAAATATCCTGAATACTTCTTGTGTTAGCTTTCCCTTAAACTGAGACCCATTGTCAGTCAATATCTGATGCGGGAAACCTAATCGGGTAAATATTGTCAACAGGGCCTCTGCCACGTGCTTTGAATCTATAGCTGACATGGCCACTGCTTCTCCCCACATAGAGCAAGTATCAACCAAGGTTAAGATGTAAGCATTTCTCTTCTTGGTCCTAGTGAGGGGTCCAACAATATCTACTGCAACACGTTCAAAAGGGGTTCCCATAATAGGCATTTCTCCCAGTGTTGCTGGTGCAGTCCTATGCTTAGGAGCTACTCTTTGGCATTCTGGACAGGATCTTACATATCTTTTTATGTCCTCTGTGATTCCTGGCCAAAAGTAGTGACAGGCTATCCTTTGTCCAGTGGCCCCTATTCCCATATGTCCACTGAAGGGTATAGCATGTCCTAGCGTCATAACCTTCTCCCTGTAAGATTTTGGCACTACAAGCTGTCCATGCCCTTTAGGTCCTGTTCCAGCTTTTCTGTATAGTAGGCCATTCTTCATATACAAGTCTCCTTTCTCTGGAGGGTTATGTGCTTTAGGCAATTTGCCAAAACAAGGCTTCAACGTGCTGTCTGCTGCTTGAGCCTTTTTCATCTCTTCTGGATGAGTATTGATAGGATTCTCCTCCATTTTCCTGGAGCTTTCCCTGGTCTGGACTGTTGCCATAACTACAGGTTTTATAGGTTCTCCAAGGAAAACATACCTACACCCCAAAATCAAAGGGTAAATAGGGTCGTCCATCACTGCTGCTTTGATTTCTCCTTCCACATAGCGAGATCTTATGTTGATTCGAGCTATGGGTAGTGTCATGGTTCTTGCTCCCTTGATCGGTCCTCTGATTTCCACTGTTTCTGTGGTTATCTGGTCAGGACTCACTAGAGAAGAGCACACAACTGAATCAAAGTCCAATCCTGTGTCATATAAACACAGTACTTGAGTGCCATTCACGGTCACTTCCTCACAGACAGGGGGATGATGGAAGTCTTTCTGACTTACTGCCATTTCCGTCCTTCCCTGATTCCCTGTTGTAAGACATGCAGCATGATGAGGAGGATTCTTCCTTCTGCAGTCCGCAGTATTGTGGTTACTCATTAGACAAGTTTTACACCACTTTCCTTCCTTCCGGTAAGGTGTCTTATCCGATCTTAGAGGGTTTTTGTCCTTTTGGTCAAATCTTTGTTTGTTCCTTGTGGTATGGTCCTTTTGTTCATATTTGGTATAGTTTTGTGATGATTTGAAGTTTTCACCCTGCTTCTTCTTATTTCCTAATAATTCTGCCTGAGCTGCTTGATATCTCTCAGCAACAGTTACAATATCTTCCAATCTCTCTGCTCCTTGTTCCATGATAAACTTCCTCATTTCTTGAGGCATGGACTCTTTCACCTGCTCCATCATTATCATTTCTTTCAGATCCTGACACTTTCCTAAACTACTCCATTTTTCCAAATAGGTTTCCAATCTAGCAGAGAATTGGTGATAGTTTTCTCCTGGAAGAAGTTTAGCTGTTCGGAATTTCTTTCTATATGATTCTGAGTTCTTTTCATATCTCACAAGCAGTGCCTGCTTCAGGATTTCATAATCTTCCTGGTCATCTCTTGAGAGCTTCAAATACACATCGTAGGCTACACCTCTCAATCCCTGAGATAGTTTAAGACTCCATTTTTCTTTCACTAAGCCATAGGTAGTGGCTAGTCTTTCGTATCTATCCAGGTACGACTCAATGGCGTCTTCTTTCTCAACAAATGGGTCCAGATGAAAATTCATGGCCCCACTTGAGGTGCTCTGGCTGGAGCTACTCTCAGAGTGAGGTGAGCTACCACCATTATTGCCAGTATTTGCCTGAATTTCAAGCTCTTTTAATCTCAACTGATGGTCTCTCTCTCTCTGCTTGTAATTTCCTTTCCTCAGCTTCTAACCTTTTAGTTTCTCTTTCAGCTTCCAGTCTTTTGTCTTCTCTCTCAGCTTCCAGTCTTTTGTCTTCTCTCTCAGCTTCCAGTCTTTTGACTTCTCTCTCAGCTTCCAGTCTTTTGACTTCTCTTTCAGCTTCCAGTCTTTTGACTTCTCTTTCAGCTTCCAGTCTTTTGTCTTCTCTCTCAGCTTCCAGTCTTTTGACTTCTCTCTCAGCTTCCGCTTGCAACCGCCTTTCTTCAGCCTCTAATTTCTTTGCTTCTCTATCCGCCTCTAATTTCCTTGCTTCAGTCTCTAATTGCAACTTTCTTTCTTCCCTATCCATATGTTTGTCCACTTCTGTTGTGACATACTGAGTGAGAGCATCACCTGTCATATTTAATTCCTTACCCATCTGCATGATCGCAGTCCTGAACTTCACTAGATCAGCCATGGCGTTACTTAGATAGGGTATGTATATCTACTATAACCAAATTATTGTAATAAAACTTAATTACTTTAAATGAACAAAAAATTTCCGTGCAACTTTGTGAGCATCAACTATTTACTGAGTACTAAATGGTACTCCTCCTAAGAAAACAATAAAAAATCCTATTATAGAATTTTTTTCAAAAATTGGTTTCTTATGTTATCTATGGGTGGCACAAGATAGAGTGTAGATAGATGAATAGACTAAGTATGGCTCAAGATATACAGAAATATCCCAGGAACGAGCCCCCAGTGTGGCGAGAGGTTTTTATTTGGCTCTTGGATCAGTATAGTACTGACAATTACAGAAATAGAATTTCTGCAGAAAATGGTGAAGTCCCAGTGTCTGAGAGGACTACTGGTATCACAAATTAGTTACGGCTGTGAATGTTCTGATCTCGAAAACAATAGTAGAGAGGAGACCGACATAAAGCGCCACCTCCGCTGTGTAACTAACTGTGATATTAAACAAAAACAAGGAAACAGATTTTACTTAACAAAGATAAAATTGACAAGTCTTCAAATACAATTTCCTTATTATTTATTTAGTATATACACTATCTACTCTTGTGCTGAAGGGTGAATGTTGAAAAAAATGGAATGTAATGAATTTGTAAGTTTACATAAGATTTACAAATATTTATATTTATATAGTTAGGTAAATAAATATTACAACAAGTTTTCCAATTATAGGAACAAAAAAAAATTATATCAGCTGTGCTGTTATTTTCGTATAATTTATCCACTATGATCTTATTATTGTCTCTTGCTACGCTAATTCACGTTTTCTTCATTGACAGTTCTATGCTCACAATGCCGACAGAAATGGTACTAATGTGTACTCATCTCTCATAAGTCTGTTCTTCTTTGTTTGGTTCACACCACCGGCAGAGTATCGTTCCTTTAGCCCACCCAAGACTGAGGGGGACCAAAGATGTAGAGTCTGGTCAACCTCTATGCTCCTGCGGAGTTCCAGGCAGCGGGATTGACTCGAACATACGACCTCGGTTTTTAGGACACAATTAAACCTGTAACAAAGCAAAAATAGGGGCTAATTTCTGTCCTCAAGCCCACCTATTTCTAGTGTGAGTGAAATGAGCGTGTCTCCGATGTATGCCTGTGGGATGAATGACAACATGGCTCAGTATGATTTAGCAATAGCGAGACAAGACAGGTGTCTACTTGCAAAACATTCTTTCTGATAAACTAATACATGGATACATTCAATAATATAGATTCAATACATGAATACATTTAATACATGAATACATCCCATAATATAAATCAATACATGAATAAATCCAATAATATGTACACCTAGGTGTGATACAACAATGTCCTTCCCCCTATACTATACCACGCCCTCTCTGACAAGTGCTATACTAGCTGGTAACATATATCCTAACAATATTGTTATGTTCTTATGATAGGAGTATATGCGACGAGGACTGTTTGGTGATATATCAGGTTGGAGTTATAGGAGACAATAGATTGGAGTTAGATGCGCCAATAGATTGAGTCCTGACAAGGACTGTTTTGGTTATATTGGAGTTGGTCTTATCTGAGACAATAGATTGAGTTATAGAAGACAATAGATTGAGTTAGATGCGACAATAGATTGAGTCCTGACAAGGACTGTTTTGGTTATATTGCAGTTGGTCTTATCTGAGACAATAGATTGAGTCCTAACAAGGACTGTTTTGGTTATATTGCAGTTGGTTTTATCTGAGACAATAGACTGAAGTTATAGACTGACAATAGATTGAAGTATAGGAGACAATAGGTTGAAGTATGAGTCCTATTAGTCTTCGTCTATTCAATCATAATAGGAAATACAATCATTATACTTAATTTCCCCAAGATACAATCAGTAACCTGATAGGTAGTATAAATGACACACAACAAATACCAACGGTTATCGTGAATATATTTACCCTCCTAAGATTTTAAACTGGCCAGGTTTTGACGCGACTTAGTGAAGTAGGTTGCAGGTCGATGCCCTCAGGTAAGTTGTAAATCAAAGTGACAGCTTCTTCCTCTTCAGCTCTGGCGTCAAGTTCGGGATTGCGTGGTTAGCATAAAATCCGCTTGATTATATAGTCAGGTAACTACTTGAGGAAAGCTTTCGGTTGGTTCCTGGCGGAGCAAAATGATTGGTTTCCTCCGGTTTTGTACCGGGTCTCATACAGCCTAATTTTATTCAGTTTTCATCGGCCATCTTGCGCGAACAAGATGGCCGTTAATTTATTCTGTCTCAGACTGGTGAACGTTGATCGTTGATTGGTTGAAGCAAATCTGTATCTCGACATAGTGATTAACAAAGTAGTGGGTTACACTTCGTTTCACGACACGTGTGCAAGTTAAGCATGTTAAAAATCTCTTGGCAGTTGGAAATCATACAGAGTATGCCATATCGCCACTACCTTGGCAAAGTTTACAAAATTAGGAAAACCTACCCACCACAAAAATATTTATGTAATGTGTGATTTCTGTATACACGCACTGGGATCCTCGCCGGTACTTTGGAGTTCGTGCACTGTGCTGAGATCCTCCTTGTGTGATCTAAGGGAGGAGATCGGAGCACTGATGGAGTTGTCCGTGTGCAATGAAGATGGTCCTTAAAACAAAACCAAAAACATGTTATTTATGATTGTTTTTAATTTATTAAATTGTTTGAAATTGAAAGATTAATCTTAGATTAAAGAAATTCAATTAATCGATTAAGGTTTTTTTAATTAATCCCAGCCCTAGGTAATACAAACAAAAACATTGCAAATTATCATTGTCTACACATTTCCCACCAATGTGGCATACTATACGTGCATATTAACAGAAACAATTCACACATTATTTACACTAAAAGATTATACACCTTTGTATATATGTCTCCAAGGTTACTTTGTTTACTACTAAAGTTACTTGCCCTTATGCTAACTTCCTCTTCCTGTTTTTCTGCTCCTAACAACATGGTTGAATAAAAGTGTCCAGTTGTATCCAGTTTCTTCAAGCTTCGTGATTATGCTTCATAATGTGAGGATGTTTGACAGCCAGCCATGGCTCATTACATTTAGCAACATTTACTATACACAACAGTAAATATCAACAACCTTACTGTTTAAAATTTTCAAAAACAATTCAGACGCGTCATGAATAATAATTCCGGAATCAAATAGTAAAAAGTCACATTATTCAGTATAAGCTTCTTATCCATAAAAACGGACTACAGAGTTGTGAAAACAGACCTTGTATGCTCCACCATATACTGAGTACACAGGCTCTTCAAAGATGTGACACTGTACTTGTCAGCCAGACACAAGATTCCAACTGCCGACTCAACACTTATAGCCACCTCTGCTGTGTATAAAAACCTTAGAAAGGTGTCAAAATATTTCTGACACTCTTCTGTTTCTTCAAGCTCAATCTCTGGCAGATCTGCTTGAGTCCAGTTCTTATTGTATAACATTGCCCGAAAGACTTCACTGGACTTGGCTAGTACAAACTTGTGGCCATAGTATTTCTGTTTTCCAATCTGAGAAGAAAGTAATGGTAACGTTTTGTACATACATCATTGTTCACTTCTTGAACCTCCTTTTCCTTTTCTTCATTCACATAACAAGTTTTATTCTAATAATATTATTTGACTTACAGAAACTCTGTGGAACGGATACAACAGGAGACATATGCCTTGACACTTCATGGAAGTCAGGGAGGTGCAGGTCATTCGAGTCTTAATTACCAAATGTAACTCTTCAGTATTTTTGTTTACTGTTCTTGTTTATTAATTTAAAATAATGCTTGATAGCCAATATATGAGGGATGTTCAAATATGACCTGGACTCTTTAAAAAAAAAACAAAAAAAACACAGTTTGCTAATATAGAGTGCACGTTATCTATATAATGCAAGCTCTGTGAAACAACTATTATCTGGTTGTCATAGTAACCCATGGTATTAACAGACATGACAGCACCAGCAGATATTTCTATTTCACTGGCAGAACAGATTAGTAAATTTCTCTGCCAAGGAAATGTGAAAGAACTTGAAACTCATCATAGGCATGAAGCACAATATGGGGAATCTTGCCTGCCACAGACTTCAGTGTTTGAATGGTGCAGTTAGTCAAGAAGGGTCTACAGTACGTCAAGAATAAAATGCACAAAGCAAGGCCAGAGACCACCATCAATGACTTGACATAAATGTTGGTTAATGAGCTCATACAGGAAAACTGAAGAATTATACTGTGTGTGAACGGACTTTGCCAGTTAACATTAGTATTAGTAGTTTTGATACAATAGTCCATAACAACCTTGGATTCCATAAAGTCTGTGCAAAATGGGTGCCTAAACAGTTGTCTCCAGATGGTGTCAGTTCAAATTTCAACAGTTCTGAATACAAAGTGCAGAAAAAAGACACTACTTTTGAAAGCAGTTGTGCCATGAATGGAGCGTAGACAAACATATTCACTGAAAAAGTTCAAGACTGTTTGGGCCAATAAATGAGAAATCAGAAGGTATGAAATTCTAGTTGGATGACGAGCTTAAAAAACAGAAGCAGTCTTGATATGGTTGATATCTAATGAAAGATTTCTTTAAAAATTGAATAAACAAAATTTCAGAAAACCGGAATACATGGAAGTGGAAGATTACTTTGAAAAGTGATCGTAATAATTTTTTCACTGATCATTGTATGTTAAAAAAAAAATAAAAATATCCAGACCAAATCCGAACAACTCTCTTCCAGTTTTCTGTAACCACCATTTAAATAATGTTATTATCCTTGGCAGCCTTGTCAAGTTATACTACCAAATAACTAAAATCCCACCATTACTGCGCATGAAACTTTACTACTTCACTCTCATCCTCTTTTTTAATTTTATATATTGTTATATTACTCACTTTCAAAATGACATCACTCATATCTTGCTGATTGTAGAACTGGCCCACATTCTGTATAAAGTTGCTCTCATCTCTCAAAACACGAGAATTACTTAGGGAAGCTTCATGTGGGACATCAGCAGTGCCAGTTTCCACTGTCTGAGGATGTAAATTAGTAAGCGATGGAGTGAGAGGATGCATTGTTGTGAATAAATGTACACAGATTAGTAAATTTTACTAGAGTCACATGTAAAGAATCACATGTCAGCATGTAGGACACAAAAAACTTAATTTAATGAAGTTTGTATGTGAATTCCAGGACTAGACCACTAAGACCTGAAGCACCTCCATGGAGCACATCCTGGAAAAAAAAAGCAACCATAGACTGTTGGTTAATTCACACCAAGTCACCCAGCATGCTCTAGTCCTTCCATGTCTCTATCCCTTGCAATTCTTCTCCAATTCTTTTCTCCGTGTGGATTTCTGTCTCCCTCAAAATTTCTTACCCTGTGGACTTCAAAACAAGGACTGCCTGCTAAAGCTACCAACAGGGTTCCTTAATGTACGTCTTATACATCGCCAGCATCTTCTTCTCGGCACTCGTTCCCCTAGCATCTGTCTGGTTTTTGTCCTAAGTTCTACACTGGTGATCTTGTCATACCATTTAATCCTATTTTATTTAAGCATCCACTGATTAAAGTATGTAACAACTTGATTGTTGTTCTCCATGTTTCAGAGCCATATAATACGACTGTCTTGACAAATGAGTTAAGATTCTTATTTCTGTGTTGGACTTCATTTCTTCTGATTGCCATATATTTCACAATGCAATGGAAGCTCCTTTGACCGTATGTATTCTTATTTTGATACCATTATCTGCTCCTCCAACTTGCTGCCAAGATATTTGTATGAGTCCACATCTTGTTTCTTAATAGCAATCTTGTTATTATTTGCTGCATTTATTCTTATAATCGTTGGCTTTTCTCTGCGTATTTTCAGGCCCAATAGCTGTGTGTCTCTCATCAAGAGCCAGGTGACTGGCAAAATATGGATCATCAAGCTGTTGTGTCAGAGTCTACACAATTTCATTTCTGTTGGCTGATGATGTTGTTTTCATTACCTAATCTAGTCAGTAAGACGAGAAATGATGACAATAGATATTCCTGTGGCACTCCAGTTCTTATCTCAAACAGTTCTGTAAGCTGTCTGTTATGAAGAATTCTGCATGTTATGTCTTCACGTTTTTAAAATTAAGTTAATGAGGGGGACTCCATAATGCAACATCAGTATCTACACAGAAAACAAGGACAGAACACACCAATTTGCACAGAGCTACAAGCATGGTCAGTAGACTAGACCTCACCTTGATATCAGTGAACACTGCAGATGCTTGCACCTACAGGGTCTAAGAAGTGACCACAGACCAATACTAATTACTACAGAAAGACAAGAAATGCAGACAAAAGAGAAAGACCTACCTGAACTGCAAAAAAGGCTAACTGAACAACATATGTAACACTTTGAGATAGAAGATTCAGCAGCATCAACCTATCAGACACAATGGAATATACACACAACATCACAAAGAATTTACTGCATATAGCTAATGTACTTAAGCAGCTACAAAAGTTTAATCCACGTCTGGACTCCAGCTTTAACAAAATAAAATATTGTTAAAGAATGAAAACATGTCAGACTGAGGATGGAAAAAAATGAGTCAAACAGAGCAAACAAAATTATAACAAACTCACAGCACAGGTAAGATATCACATTAGGAAAGCAGAATGGGGAAAAACCTGTGAAAACTTAAAGAATGAAGGGTACAAAAAATGGAAATTTCTTTATCATACTGATGGAAAAAAGGGCAGAAGAACAATCCAAAACCATTAAGAACAGGAGAAAAAATAAAAGTAAAGAACGAGAAAAAAAAAGCAAATATTTAACAATTACTATGCCAAAGTCAACCTTACTTTCGAAGTGAAAACAGGTGTAAGACAGGGTTGCCCCTTGTCAACCATTCTATTTTTAACTGTCATAGACTGGGTGATGTAATGTTATGATGTATGTATATAAGCATTACCTCGTCATCTACACAAGCACACACATGTTTCAGAAAGCACTCAGTAAAAGCATGTTCAGTTTGCAGCCATGTTTATTTACAGGATGTCGTACATGTCAAGATTCGCATTATATTACAATGTGTGGTTTCGTATTTATGTATTATATTACATCCCCCCTTTTTTGAAAAAAAAATATGTGTGCAAACATTTTCAACGAAATGTTTCATGTGAGAAAGGATAAGTATGTGTAATGCTCAGTGTGAGTATATATGTCACTGTCTGTATCGGCTGGGAGGTGTCACTGTACGGCCAGAACGAGTGGTGTAAAGTGCTGGTGGTTCTGCGGACAAACCCAAATTAGCTTGAGTTGGTTGTGATTTCGGCCTTGGCGCTTGTTGGTTTTGTGGGGCACCAAGGTCTGGAGTTACTGCATTGTCTGTTGAAAGCATGGGAAAAGGAAATGTCTGCTCTGTTGTATTCTGTGGGAGTCCACACTGTTTTATCCTCCTTCCACCAGTTTCGCCTCAGGAGGTTGCTGCTGCTGTCTGGTCTTAAAGTATAGCTCCTGGGTTCAGGGTTTCTGGAAATGATTGTTGCTTTTGACCATGTGTCATTGTTGTGGTTGTAGTACCATGCTGACCAGGATATAATGGTGGTAAGTCTTTAGCACATTTGTCATAGTTGGATTTCTGAACTTGCTGACGATGCTGAAGTTGATCATATGTGCTGTCTCTATGTTGTGGACGGAAGTGGACCTTAGATGGTAGAAGGTCTTTAATTCTTCTATCAAACATAAGTTCTGCTGGACTGTCGATCTTACTGTCTACCGGTGTTGTTCTCCATCAAGAGTGCTAGGTGTACATCCTCTGTTCTTGTTTTCTTCATGATTGACTTGATAGTTTGTATCTGTCTCTCAATGAAACCATTAGATTTAGGGTATCTAGGTGATGATGTTGTGTGTTTGATCTTCCAGTCCTTAGTGAAGTTTCTGTATGCTTGACCTGAAATGTGGACCGTTGTCTGATCTAATTTCATCTGGGATGCCAAACATGCTGCAATACTTCTTTGTAATGTCTGCAATAACAGCTGATGGTGAGGGTTGTGGAAGTTTCTCAATGATGGGAAATTTGCTGTAGTAATCAGCAATAATAAGATAGTCATTATTGTCGATTGATAAAATATCAGTTTTCCTATGAAGCTCCAAGTCTGAATGCCTTCTGATGGTATGAATTCTCTGCACTGCCTATTTGCATGTTCTTGGCAAATGGAACAGTTTTTACATAGTGTTTTTCATGGCCAAATCTGTGGTTAAGAACATGATCTTTCTTTGCTCTCAGTTGTGTTTTCACAATACAATTCCATCCACACTATGGAGCTGTTTGTGATTCATTTCGCGTTGTGTTTCTGGTACAACAATGCGATCTCCTTTAAGGATCAGACCATCTTCGATGCTTAACTCGGCCCTCATCGAGGAGTGTGGACGGATGTGTGTTGGAACTTCCCTGATAGAGCTTGGCCATCCATGGTATATCAGTTTTTTGAGAGAGTTAAGGATAGTGAATGTGTGTCTTCTCAACATGTGTTCAAATGAAACCATTACTTCAGACTAAACTTGACAAAATCAACTATTAGGGGTAAGATCTGAACTGTCTTGCTGGGGTTGTACTATAAGACTTGAGACTCTATAGGAAAGACCTGAAGACAACTCTGCCAATCACCATTATCAAATAAATGAATCTACCTCACTGCAGTAGGTTACAGGACTTGGTGTATCTGAAGCTATTGTTTCCTTTATGAATCATCTAGGCAAGGATGCAGCTTGTACTCTGTTCAATCTGAAAATGGGTCTAAAAGAATCAGTGTGCTCCGCTTTGTCGTCCAATTGTAGCACGCTAGATTTCTCTTTCAACCTCGCACAGGGGTGCTTGACCTCTCTACAGCATGTCTTAGTAGTGGACGCTGGCAATTCGACATAGCAAGGTCCACAACTGAAAAACATATTGATTGATTTTTCACAGGTGTATCCAGATCTTTATCAATTGTTGCAGCGCTTACAGGATAGGTATATCCTAATCGTAAAATGCTGAGCAAGGACAAGTAATGTCTGGGTTCAGTGCATATATCACTATGTCATAACCACAAATTTCCTAACTTGATTTCTTTCACGCCAAAACATTTCATATGCATTAATCTGCAGATATAACTAAATTAATAAAGCTAATAATTATTCATGATACTAATAAGCGGCAATAAACAGTGATAGTAAGAACCAGACAAATACCAGTGGAATAAGAGATGAGAGGATGACTTCATATGTGCTTGTTAAAAGCCTATGCTCCTGGGGGAGGGAAAGGGTGGGCGGCGCTAGTCTGTTTTACAGACAGGGGGTATAATGTGTTGGTGTTGTGGATTCTCCCCCTTGCTTCACCCTAGGCCTAGTGAATTCATTTTTCATGAAATGAGCGACCATTGTGGTGTTAGTCTCTTGGCCTAGTAAAATCTCTCTTACCCTAAGATCGTCGTGCATGGTAAAGACTGGAACCCATCGTACAGGCACAGAGGACGTGTCGATCCTGCCTTCAACTTTTGGTCATATGCCTACAGCCTCGGAGAACTCGGCATAACAAGCAGGTAATTTGGTGGCGGGGAATGAGCACTGTGTGTCCTACCTTGGCTACGTATCTCAGGGAGATGCAGAAACACCCCCTTTATCTCCCCTACAGCTGACACAGTACACTTCTGGCTTCTACACAGGGTGGGTAGAAAATCCACAGGCACCCCAGCATCACAATGCCCTGATGATGAAATGCTCCTTGGGGAGCGAAAGGCTGTTGATTGATTGAAACAGTGACAGTAGTTTTTTTCTATGCCTTTCAGCTCTCTGCAAGTAGATGCTTCACTTTGTCCTCTATCTGTAACACACTGATTTTTACATGTTGTGCTTGATTTTTGTAAATTTGCAGATATTTTGTAATGCAATGTATTCTCACTGTCACATCTGTATCACTTTTTGTTCCTAAAAATGTGTCTCTATAGCTGCCATAAACATCTTTTCCATACCTCTTGTTCCACTGGCATTTGTCTGGTACTTGTCATTATTGATGATGTCATACTATTTTAATCCTTCTATTCTATGCAAGCACCCATTTTTGAAATCTGTAACTTCATGATTGTTGTTTTTGTTGCTCCCATGTTTCAGTGCCACACAACAGAATGACCTTCACATTTGAGTTGACGATTCTGACTTTCGCGTTGAACTTGGTTTCTTTACATTTCCATATACTTCCAAATGCAATGAAAGACTTCTTATCAAGCATTATAATTTTGTCTTGCACCTTGTTACAGTGATAGGATTTAACAGGCAGGTCATCGACAAAATCTAGATCGTCAAGCTGTTTTATCATACCACCGAATTCCATTTCGGTTGGCTGATGTTTTCATAGCTATAGAAGAAAATTTTGACAACAGGCATCCCGCACGGTGCACTCGAGTTCAATGTGGGTTGTGGTTTGCTGAAATTATTTTGCCCTTGTGTTTCATGTCAAAAGCCAGATCCAAACCTCAGAAATGAGGTATCTGAGGAAAGTGGTTGAAGTAACAAGAAGAGACATGGTACGCAACCAGACGATACGTCAAGGCCTTAAATCCTACCCCCTGCAGACCCAAGTAGAACAGTCCCAATTAAGATGGTTTGGCCATGTCTGCAGAATGGGAGATCGGATACCATGACAAGCATGGGAAACAAAGAGCCAAGGATCCAGACCCCGAGGACGACCCAGAGTCCGCTGGGAGGACAACATTAGACAATCTTTGAAGGACCGAGGACTAGAATGGAACCAGGCCAGGAGGAAGACAGCCGATAGGATAGTCTGGCGCTCTCTCTTCCAAACCTCTACACCTCACGGTAGAAGGGGAACGACTAAGTAAGTAAGTTTCATGTCCTTTAAGTAAACAGGATCACCTGCTATAAAGGTTAGTAATTTTCTCGCAACATATCCATGGTCACAACTGCAATGCTGTTCATTAATTACCCTACAGCTCCACACAGAACATATGCTTTCATCAAACACATACCAAGTCTTCTTGTCATGTGCCATCAGTTTAAGGTCTATCCATGTCTTCTTTATTCATTTCGAATTTTGTTTTCAGTTCTCTTCTCCATGTTTTTCCATCTTCCTCTACCTTTCTTACCCTGTAGAATCCAAGGACTGCTACTATCCATCGCCTGCAGTATTTAGATACAATTGGTTCTTTGTAACGACAGGAAATTGTACACAGAGCGTTACAGCATGAGGAAATGTTGTACAATGTTCTTAGTAAAGCTATTAGGCCTACTCTGAAATCTAAATAGCCTACTAGGCTAAGTAGTAAAACAACTCCATTAACTTCGTCTAATTGTTGATGTTGGTTATTTTTTGTCAGTTCCGAAATATTTATTTTAAAATCGAAAAAGCAGAAACGTAATATCTACACCAACATACCTTTGCCCTATAATTATATATTTGTATCCTCTAATTCATTCTGCTTCAGCATCACGTCACCTGTTGTCTTATTTGATACTTTTTGCGTCTACTTTTTTTTGCTTGTGCTTTGGTTCTTTAATGTCTGATGCCAAAACTTATTATTTCTTCACATAAAAAAATAATTCAATAATATTATATGCTATATATGTGCCTATATCACCTACGGCCTACCTAGCCATTAGAAACTTCATAAATAAATTAGTACATTATAGCCTACTATTACTTATATATTTTTAACAATACCAGAAATGGGTTTTCCACCAAGACAAATGAGAGATCCCAACTGGCATTACAATGTGCTTATATTAGTTTTAATAAATTAAGGGGCTGCTGTAAAACTGGTAAGGAATATAAGTATTTAAACCAATAAAACGGTATTGAATCAGTTTTACAAATAACGGTTCACAAGAAACAAAGGACGTTTCGAGTTTTACCCTTCGTCAGCCACAGTTACAAACAGGTGACAAGGACAAGAATTACATATAGGTACTACAAAAACATTTAAAAATTTAAAATTTCGATTTGTATTAGTTTTAATGCAGTAAAGCTGATTATAACCGAAAGTAAACTACCAACATATAAATAAATGGGTAAATTTACAAGGGCGTAATAAAAGTATTGGGTTATTTTGTCACAGTAAGCCAGTATTTATCTGTCGACTTTAGTAGCCTAATGTTTATTTTGTGCCCAGTAACGGCTATTTTGTGCTTATAATATTTTAGAGAGTAGGGAGAAAGTAACGGAGCCAATTAAAAATAATCTACTGTTACGATACTTCGACTTGAAAGTTGTCGTCTGGTTACATTATTAGCAGACAGCTTACGTTTCAAATACAGTATTGTCAGTAGTTTGTACAAGTATAGAATTAAGAACTGATAATACCACAAAGTTATGGCAGACTCGTATGCAATGGTAAAAGGTGGAAAATTAAATTTGAAAGGCCAGACGCATAAAAAGTAAGTCAAACGGAATGTTTTATTTCATTTTAATTTTCACAATTAACTTTAGGAAGTTTCAGAAGGAAGGAGAAGGCATGCAGCATCCATTTGTTTGTGTACATTCGAGCCAAACACAGCAGAAAGTACATCATTCTATTTACTCTACATTGGATGGGTTTGAAAAAAAAATCGAAAAAAGGTGATTCGTCTTACGAGGACAAAAGACAAAGAAAATAGTCTACGTTACGGCCACAAGGCCTTCGTCAGGAAAGGAAAGAAAGTGAAGGCTAGATAGGACACATAAGAACTTAAATAAATATAAAAATAAAACCTAGGTACTTCCCTGAAGGCAAGGCATCGAAATCCGATCACTATTTGCTGTCCGCTCTACATTCAAATTATATCCTTATTTGGTCATCAAAATCAACAGTATGGCAGTGAATCCGTTTGGATAGGCCTAATTAGTTGTTACACGATGTACTGAAATGACAGGGGTTTTGTGCATCATACCACTGGAACTACGAAGGAAAGAAGTGAGATTCAGCTATTGGGAAAAAGTAGCAAAAGACAACAAACCCAGCACATAAAACCCCAGTTGTGACCATGGAAATGTTGTGAGAGAATTACCAGCCTTTATAGCAGGTGACTTTGTTTACGCAAGGGACACGAAACGCAAGATATCTGAGGTCACATTCATGGTTTCAAACCAAAGAATCCCTACTGTCATTGAGGAACCTGTGAAAAGCCTTGGCAGGGTGTATGATGCCTCATTAAAAGACTCAAAGGCAGTTCAACAGACAATAGAAATGGCAGACAGAGGACTACAGATCATAGACCAAAGCTGACTCCTAGGAAAGTTAAAACTGTGGTGCCCTCAGTTCATGTTGATACCTAAATTGCTATGACCACTGCTTATATATGAAATAAGCACCAGTACAGTGGAAGCTTAGAGTGTAAAGGAGATTAAGGGGCTGAAACATTTGATCGATGGGGGAACTCCTTCTGATGATCAGGTTGTATCGCTCTGTAGGCCTATAGAGTTTCCTATCATCCTCATGTTTTTACTGATATTCTCGTTGATGCTGCTGTTATGATTTATAGTGCCTGCTTTTGGATTTTGTCTACTTTTAATTTAATGATGGGGGAAGTTGATTCATAAACAGTGCTGGCATAGTCCAGTTCTTTTCCTAATAAATAATTTATAAAATGTGATCATTATTGCATTATTATATGTATATATATATATATATATATATACATATATATATATATATATATATATATATATATATATATATATATATATATATATATATATATATATATATAGTATATTTATAAGTCCATGCTGCTTTTATGTAGTTCTTAGAGGTCTCTGAAGGGACACATAAAAAATTTGGATTACTACACCCTCATCATCATCATGTGACGTATTCTTTCCAGAACGTTGTCTCGATTACAGCTGCTTTGAATGCATCACGATTCTGGGCAAGTCGACCTGCATCAGCCAAAGACAAGTTCAGACTCTCTGTGATGTCCTGGGTCCACCGTCGTCTAGGTCGACCCCTTCCCCTTTTTCCAGGGACCATGCCTTCCATCACTATTTTTTCCAAACTATTATGTCTTTTTATATGACCGAAAAATGTCAGCTTCCTTATTGCGGACATTTTTTGGTCATATAACCTCAGGCATGTCATACAAGGTGACTAATATGAGGTTGTGCATAGGGCTGCCAACCTCATCATGTAAAACACATTCCACAGAAGCCACCACTACTCATCATGTAAAACACCTTCCACAGAAGCCACCACTACAGGGGCATGCGAATGCTTGGTGCAGGCTTCATGTAGTGGGACCAGCTATATTAATGGCTCCATGCTGTGTAATGAGCGAAAAGGGAAATGATGATGATGATGCTTTCTACTAGTTTTTCTATGTGCTTGTTTCAGTTTAATTGTTGCCATTTCTAGTCATTGTGGCCATGCATATTTTTCACACATTTATTTTTATATCAGTGCCGTTTTAACTACAGTACCATCAGAATGAATAATACATCATCATCAGCTGCCATCTCCACATCAAAGGTTGGCAGCAGTGGATCTCCCAACATCTTCTGTCTCTTATTTTGATGGTGCACTCTGATAGGCTGTCCATCTCTTGATGTTAAATATATCGTGGTCTTCCTCTTGCACATTTGCCTCCAACTCTTCTTTCTCTTATGGTCTTTAGCAAAGTGTTTTGTCATTTTACATGACCAAAATATTTTAGTTGTCTAATTTTAATCTTCATTAATTTCCTTTTCATACCTAGATTTTCTAGGACCTCTTTATTTGTTTTCTTTTCTTTCCATGAGACATGCCTCATTCTTCTATACATCCACATTTCCAAGGCCTCAATTCTTTCTTCCAATTGCTTGTTCATTGTCTATATTTCTACTCCATACAGTAATGAAGAATATATGTAGCATTTGATGATTCTCAGATTGAATTTTTGAGTTAATTGTTTAGATGTTAGTATTTGTTACAACAATACATACAACATAATTAATCAGAAAATGTATACACAATATAAGAAGTGTTGTAATATAAATGACAGATTCATTCACATGGTTAATGATGGTTGGAAAAAAATTTCACTCTTATTTGAATCCATTCTGCCAACATGACGCAGTTTTGAAAGTAACTGTTTTGTTGTATAAAGAATTCCATAGCCTGTTGCGGTTGTTCCACAGCAAGCACGATGATTTTCTGTAGTTTTGCCAAGCCTTTTAAGTGCCCTTATTTTTTACTATCCTTTCAGGCACAATTGTTTCAGTAGATCTTACACTGAGGTGCCCTCTAGATCTCTTTGCTGTTATAATTAATACATTATATAATGGACACAACTAAACTGTGAACAGTTTCTGTAAAGATGTAGAAGATTGTAGCAGCTTCTCTAGAGAAAACACATGATGGAAATGAAAACAATGTTGAAAAAAGATAAACCACTATTATCATTTCTTTTATTTTTTATTTCAGATCAAAGAAAGAAAAGCGCCACAAGAGAAAGCATGACGGAAACCTGGCAGTACCACAGACCAGTGATAAAGATGACACATCTAAACATGGTTTTTATTTTATTTTATTTGGTTGCAGTCCTCTTCTAATAAATGTATTATTTTGCTTATCATTTATGAGAAAAATGTAGTATTTTGTAATTCCTTTATTTTAAAATGAATTTGATGTCATACAGGTAATGACAAATGTTTTTAGTAGGTCAAAGGTAAAAGTAGTCCCATAGCAGATGCTGCCACAGAGTAGTAAAGTATTAGAGACTTTAACTAAACTAGGTTTCCTCAGTATGTGTCCTATCCATCTCCAGCACCTTCTTCTCATCTCTTGTTCCACTGGCACTTGTCTGGTTCTTGTCATCCTTTCCGCATTAGAGATATTTTCATGCCACTTCAATCCTTTTATTCTCTGCAAGTGCCCATTTATGAAAGTCTAGCTTTTTGGCTGTTGTTTTCTACGTGGGACCGAGGACTAGAATGGAACCAGGCCAGGAGGAAGACGGCGCTCTCTCTTCCAAACCTCTACACATCACGGTAGAAGAGGAATGACTAAGTAAGTAAGTTTTCCCACGTCTCACATGACTGACTTGACATTTGAGTTAAAGATTCTGATTTTTTGTGTTGGACTTGATTCTTTTGATCTCCTTATATTTCCCAGTGCAATGAGAGCTCCTCTAGCCTTTTGTATTCTTATTTTGATATCCTTTTCTGTCCCTCCAGCAGTGTCTATATTGCTGTCAAGGTTTGGTTTGAAGGACTATCTTCATTGCACATGGAGAACTCCATCAGTGCTCTGATCTCCCTTAGATCACACAAGAAGGATCTCAGCACAGTGCACAAACTGCGTTGCACTGGTGAGAATCCCAATGTTTGTATATAGGAATCACACATTCTATAAATATTTTTGTGGTAGGTAGTTTACCTCATTTTTAAATTTTGCCAGGGCAGTGGCCGCTGCCTACTCTTTACGATTTCCAACTGCTGAGGTATTTTTATCGTGCGCAACTTACACACTGGACCTCCTATCTTTCACCCTTATCCAAGAAGGCTAGGCATCTGATCTCACTACCCAGGAAACCAGGAGGGAGTATGACATTGTTAGGACCACTGGTCCGGAAAAGAATTTCCATAAATTATATTCCCTCTACCGGGAATCAAACCCGGTACCTTTATAATTCGAGACGAATACCATACCTCTTAGCCACTCTGAATCCGCTGCCAAGGTATATAATGTAGACATTGAAGTGTTTAAATACAAATGATGTAGATAGAGAAGCTTAGAGTTAATAAATATTTAACCTTTTTCTTTATAGGTGGATGGTGGGAAATTAAAAAGTTTGGGGACATCACAGCAAACATTGCCATAGAGCTAGGCGATCACACATACATCACGCCTCTAGATAATGGAGAACTGGCACTAGGACAACCCAGGGATGAAGGTCAGTTTTGTCTAGTCACAGTTTATAAATTATTTTGTTTGCTGTAGATTGATGATATCAGATTCTTCATCAAGGTGCTTATCTTTGTCCGTAGCTGTTAATTAGTTACAACTTTTGTGAGAAATGAAATGTAGCATATAGTTAGCTAGATCACATAATGCACAAACATTGTGTCAGTTTTAAAAAAGTTGGTTTTAAAAATTATTTTCACTTAATGTTTAGCCTGAGTAGTACCTAGGGGTCTCTGAGGAGATGAGAAAAGAATAAGACCACTGCTGACTCAAGTATGTTGTAGGAAGCGACTAACATGCAGTTGTGCATGTGGCTGGCAACTTCACCACAAATTACTACACAAACCATTGTTGCAAGAGCACACGAACACTTCAGTACAGGCTTCTTGCAAGGGAATCAGATGCAGTGCTGGCTCCATACTCCATACGGAACACAAAGGAAAATGTTGATGATTGTAAGAACTGTTGTTAAATAGTATTGTTATAACAATTTGATTAACTTTGAAGGTGAAAGCCTACTTAATGCCAAGGTTAAGATAGACCCAGTTATCATAAAATAACAGTTTTAACACATAGTAAAATTTTCTTGTTTCTGACCTGAAAAATGTGTGTTTTAGGAGAAGGCCCAGATCCAACTGCTATATTCACAGCCATCAAGATAAATGAAACAAAAATTGCCTTGAAATCTGGCTATGGCAAGTACTTAGGTGTTGAGGCTGATGGAAAGGTTGTGGGAAAAGCAGAGGCCATGGGATCAAGGGAACAGTTTGAGCCAGTCTTTCAGGATGTAAGTAGAATAGGTCACATCTGGTGTGTGAGCCTGGTTTAATTTCTTGTATTGTTTATGGTGTACACTTTCCTAGTCGGCTCTTTTGAGCCTGTAAGGTTTTTGTTGTTGTTGCGAATACTGTATTTCTCTATACTTCCTTCCTTTTCATGACTGCACCTTTCAAAATTTGTTTTCTCTGGCTTCTGTCTATGTAGATATTGTGTAGATAAATATTGCCAGAAGTAGGATAAAAATCACATTAACTCTTTAAGTCCCAATCGACTTTATAAAGGCTCAGGGGTTAGACGCGCTTGGCCCAATCGACTTTAAAAAGCCTTTAGTATATGTGCCTCTGTTTGAGACTGTTTCTAACACAAACCACCCAAAACGTCATTTCCGACTGCAAGTACATTCTTTTAAATACCGCACGTGTTTAAGAGTGAACGTGTTTCTGTTTTGAAATATTTATTTTATATTTTTAAAGCAATTTTTTTAAGCGCATATCCTCCATTTTTCCTTGAATAACTTATCATTTTGTTTAAGCGCAAATCCTCCATTTTACCTTGAATAACTAATCATTTTTCAATGAAAGCTTTTATACTTGTAGCACAAGAGTAAAGTACATCCAATTACCTTCAGTTTCATATACAACAACAAAGTTATTTATGCATATGAACATTTTAAAAAATTATTTCCAAACAACAACAATAAAAACGCACTGGGGTGGCCATTTTTGCTTGGGCCAAACCCACTTTTTTGCTTGGGACTGAAAGAGTTAAGTAGCCCAAAATAGCCCAAAGCTGCCAAAAATATCGCCCGAAGTAGCCAAAAATTGCCCAAAATATTGACCGAAGTATTACAAAGTCGATCACCCTAAGTAGCTCAAAAATCACCTGAATTACCCCAAAGATGCCCAAAAAGTCGCTTAAAATATCATCTGAAGTAACACAAAGAGGGGGGAAAGAGGGATACTTGTTTTATTTTTTAGTGGGAACCAAGGGAAATAATAATGTCTAACTTTCATTACCAAAATAACATGTTGCACCCCCTGAAACAATGACGCACAAACTGATAGACAGAGGTTCTAACATATAGATTAGATAATGTGGAGCATTCAATGTTGCATAATTCTGTGTTACTTGGTGTGTGTATATGATGGGAAACTCTATACAGAGCGTTGCAACAGGAGGCAATCTGATCATCAGAAGTGGTCCCATCATCAGACAGGTGTTTTGGCCATTGTATCTCCTTTACACTCTGGCGGGGGGCGCAGGCCCACTTGGGTCATGACCAAGTGCCAGCCTACTGTTGGCTTTTCCCACCTGTGCTGTGGATTTAGCCCACTTGCTGAATTTAATGGCAAGAATAAAAGTTCAGTTGCTTTAAGTTATAATGCCTGGAATGAGAAGGGCAGTTGTCAGTGACAACAGAGCACTTCCCACTGTCATACATCAAAAGTAGTACTGGATACCCATAATCTGTACAAGTATTTCTCATTTTCAAATTTCTGTACAAGTTTTTCGCCTAATTATTAAATATACTGTATATAAAAATCGATCGTCTTGGGCCACATCTTAGCCGATATTTGTGTCGTTAGATTCGGTGAGAGGATAGGTAACGTGAATACAAAACAACAGATAAAATCAAGCTGCCAATTTTTTGATTGATGTGGGATTTGCGAGAGTCCACGTGGCGTGTCGTTCATTCATCATTCTGCACTGATGCTTGTAAAGGGCAATTTTTACTATCTTGCAATATAATACATTTATATACTTATTATGTTCGCAAATATTTGGTAATCAAAGTATTTCCTTTTTAAGTGCTTAAGGAGAAGTCATTTTTGAGTTACTTCCCTTGAAAGTAGTTCCGTCATCTTCGATCGGACTCCGCGGACGAGTCTAGGCCTACTGCGATTTATTCTTTGGCTGGGTAGGAATAGATTGTTCTTGCTTCAGTATATCTATGGCCTGAATTTATACGTAGTGTTTGTATGAGTAGGACGAGTCTGTCTTATATATGGATATCTTTACATTTCTAAGTCGAACTATGTTGGTTGTGGCTAGAAAAGGTCAAAGGCTATGCAGCGGAGTATCGCTAGCAAGGGGTGTGATTCATGGCTGTCATCCTGTCTGGATGTAGAATTTTGTGGTAGCCGGCCTATCGCCGAAAAAGTGATCTATATGTGGATGGGGAAAAGTGATAGTCATTTAGACATGTTGTATGTACTTTACCCCAGTGTTTATTCTCTTTTGCCAAGGAATGGCAAAGTTATATTTCGCATAGAAAGGTAAAACCACAATTTATTATGAACTTGGGCTTCGCCATCGTTGTCGATAAACAGATGCACAGTGGTACTTTTGAAAAGAATATTTATTCAAAGGAAGACGACATTCCTATGTATCAACACTAGATTATATGATATTATTCAATTACTTCTATGATAGAAGTCATGAAGAAATGAGGACATTTAACGAATGACCAATTTTGGTCTGGGTCCTATAGTGAGTGAAACTCACGAGAGAAGAACAGCCATGTTGAAATTCATATACTTTGTATTTATCGAGTGAGAAAAAGGGATGCCTGTACTATCGCTCGATGAACCAAGAGATCACTGCTACATGTGAGAACCCATGTTTGGGATTCCTATATCTTTATGGAAAATATATATATTGAACTTTACGTGAAGGGATATTCACTAGACGAGGTTAGGTCTAGGAGCCTTCCTATATATTGGTTATGGTCTGACGTGCCCAGTCAGTAAAGCCAGATGATTTACATGATGGAACTCTGAATGCTTATTTACGAATGCTCCATTATGATATTTGCCAAGCATGAATGCTAACTTAAGATGATATTCCTGTGATCAACATTATGCTGTCTATGTCGACATTTGTTCCTGTAACCATACACGTACTGTCCAAGTGTGCGTCCCATTAAATGTTATAAAAAGACCACCGTAGTTCCAGTACTTCTTGAATTCGAACAGTGTGAGTATGAGTGATGTACTATCAACCTGTCAACTCTATCGAATCATTCTACCATTCGCGTTCTGACATTCACATACACACTCATTGTTTACACTCACATTCTTGTCGGAGCCTCATCACGTTCCAGGACAAGATGACCTGTATGACCAAAACTGTGCTGGGTTTAATGAGTTGACAATCGTTACACTTTACTACACCAGTCCCAACATCTACATTTATCAACTGGTGGACATTCACGTCATTTAACAAATAAAGCGTGATTCAGCAACTAGTAGCCAGTATGAGTAAACAACTAAACAGAGTTTAACAACTAGTAGCCAGTATGAGTAAACAACTAAACAGAGTTTAACAACTGGTGTGCCAGCTTCCTGGGTCAACCTGCACAGTGACCATATTGAGAAGTAAACTACTGAGACCAAACGTTCCTTGGGGTCTGTTACGACACACAAATACATCAGCAGTACAACTCTACAGTGATGTCAGCGTGACCTGTCCTGTCGAGAGTATGCGGTAACTAGGTCAGCGTTTGTTGACATTTGGTTCGTTGGACATTTGCCATACAACTGACAGTGTTACACAGCAAGCTTGGTTGAAACATAGAACATTACACATCAGGACTGGAGAATATTTGACAGTGTTTGCGAAAGGAAATGTTATTGAACTGAGAAGTCCTACATCGATTGTTATCATTCACATCAACGATGGAGCTTCTATTTCTGTGTTGAATTTAAAATAATTAGACCAGAAGTATTTGTTTAATAAAGTACCACAGTACTGTACTATTAGGCAGTGTAACTGAGCCTTCTTTACAACACATTCTTTCTGCAACACTCTATTTACATCATATTGCCATACTATTTATGCAATTATGTATTTATGTTTAAATATTTATATGTGATATTTGTTTGTATCCAGCGGGTTGTTGTTTTCGTTGGGCGGTGTCACACAGCAGAGTATCCCACGTAATAGAGGGTCTGATGTGTGCGTTTCTATAGGTGCAATTTTCTTGATTGAAAATTTGCTGCGACAGCTGTTGCTATTAGTGTTAGCTGTGAAGACTGTACTCATTGTTGTTTTTGTAATATTCCTCTGTTCTTTAGTTTGTTTTGATTTGTTTGTAATTTGTTGGTCTACCCTATTCTATCTTTCAGTTCTATTCTCAATTTATATTTATATACTGTGGCGTTATTTGTATTTGTTATCCTCTTGCGGTTTATCTTTTATTGTTTTTCCCCATTTGATTTATTTCATCTCCGCAAATGTTTTCATGTTCTCCTGTATAACTGTTTTGTTTTGTGCCTGATCGACATACACTATTTAAAATATAGTTGATCATATAAATTGATGTACAAGAATCAACTGATAGTTAATTGCTATTACTAAAGGTACACAGTTGATGATATAAAACACTATTTCTGGTGCACTGCACTTATATTATAGAGTGAACCAGCAACTTATAGCTGTTATTATATAAGGATTTATACAAGACCTTTGTAAGGCTTGTTTCCCACAGTGATTGGGATAGTTAAGTACTATTTTCCACAGGTTACAAAGTTATCATACAAGGTCTTTGATTAAGACTAAGAAAGTGAATTTATTTACTTTTGCAAATTACTGATCTTATTAGACAAGATGTCTACTTTAGATTATTTTATCACACAAGGCAAGATTCTTGATAAGACTGGTCAGCAATTAGAAGAATGGGCAGTTGCTCAATATGACAAAGCATTGGCTGCTGAAGAAAGAAAAGCATTGATTGAAGAAAAGAAATTAGCAGCTGAGGAGAAAAAATTAGAAGCTGAGGAAAGAAAATTACAAAGAGACTATGAACAAAAGAAATTGCAGATACAGACTGATGAAAAAAGATTCCAGATGGAAATGGAAAAAGAGAAAAGAAAGGATGAAGCTGCTGCAGAAGAGAGAAAATTACAAGCTGAAGCTCAAGAGAAAAAAGCAATAAGAGAACATGAATACCAAAAAGAACTTTTAGCATTTGAGTTAGAAAAGTTAAAGTTAACAAACATAAGTGATGGTAATCAAGCATCTGGTGGTAATGGTAAACCTTTACTTACAAGGTCAAGGTACCAGCGTTCAACCCTTCCAGTGATGACATAACATTCTGGCTAAATAGATTTGAACGCTCGTGTCGAGCACATAATGTGGACAAATCACAATATGCTAACCAGTTATCAGAAAATCTGAAAGGTGATTCTCTGACTAGTTTAAGTTTAGTTGAAGAGGCTGACAAAGATAACTATGATGTTATTAGGGCAGCCTTATTAAAGAAGTATCAGTTGTCTGAAGAGGGTTATCGGAAGTTGTTTAAGACAATGGTGCCTGAGGCAGGTGTAGAATTCTCAGAATTCATTGCAAGGACACGTCTTACATTTGATCGTTGGATTGAGCTATCCAAAACAGAAAAGACTTATGAAGCCCTTATGGACTTGATACTCAGAGACAAGATTATGTCAAGTATAAATAAACCTTTCCTCGAATTCTTACATGAGCGTAAACCTAAGTCTCTAAAAGAAATGGAACAGTATTGTACCCAATACGTCACTGCACATCCGGACGTAGCTATTAGCAACAATAAGGTTAAAGAAGGTATGCCAGTTGCTTCTGCAACACCATACAACCCTAATCACTCTCACAAATTCCAAGGACCTCAAAATAAGTTTAATAAAAAAGGTAACTATTACAGTTATCAGAACCAAGGTAACCAATCATTTCAGGGTTCTTCTTCGAATACCTGGAGAAGAGCTGACAGCCCTCGATTCAGGGGTGGTCATAATTACAGGAACTTTCGCAAAGGAAGTCATTCTAGAAACTATCCAAGTTTTCCTTCATGGAGACAACAAGATCATAATTACAGAGATACTCATTATAATGAATATGATGATAGTAACCAAAGGAGCTATGATTCAAACCCGAGTAGGGGTTATAATAGTGGAAACAATGATAAGTACAGAGGCAATTATAACCGAGGTAGAGCACAATTCAAAAAACATAAAGCTCATTACCAGGCGAACTCTGCACAGCAAGAGTCCCACGAAGCCTATAAACAAAATAAAGATAATGATGACTCTAATAATATGGCATGTGCCGCTTTTGATTTTGGGAGAGCATCTCAGTGCCCCCAATGCAAAACATTATTTGAGCCAACCACAGTGTCTACTTTAAGCTGTGGGCATCCTCTTCCCGCTCTTCCTGCGTCAATCGCGCATGATGGGAGAGGTTCTCTTGTCTTACACAAAGGTTTAGTAAATGACAATCCAGTCTCAGTACTTTTTGATTCTGGATGCACAACTATTGGGGTTAGGCAGTCACTCATAGATCCTTCTCATTCTACAGGCAAAGTAGTCAAATGCGTAACATTTGGCGGCACCATAGAGAAATACTCTACCGCTATCATTAGGATTGCTACTCCTTTCTTCACAGGAGATGTACACGCATGTCTTTTGCCGGATCCGATCGCTGATCTTATCATCGGTCGCATTCACGGAGTCAAAGAATGCACTCCGGAGCAAATTTCTGTTTGGGAAAATCAAAATATGCAATCTGCTAATGCAGTAGTCACTAGAGCTCAAGCTCTCAGTATGCCTGAAACTTCATCTGTTGAAGATAATGAAGTGCATAACCAAGATGATCCCTTGGTAATTTCTCGTGACTCGTTTATAAAACAACAAGAAGAAGATCCGACTCTTAAGAAATTCTTCACTCTTGTAACGAAAGGTGATCCGAATAAAGATTCAAATTGTAAATCTTGGATTACAATGAAGAATGGCGTACTTGTACGTATGGTGCAAGACTCCACTAAGTCAAGTCATTCTCAGATTCTTGTACCCAAGAATTTGAGAGTTAAGATCTTACAACATGCACACGACTCTCAGTGTGCTGGTCACATGGGTTTTTCCCGTACAAAGTCAAGAGTTCTTGCGGCTTTCTTTTGGCCTTTTGTGAACAAGGACATACGGATCTATTGTCGATCCTGTAAAGTATGTCAAGAAGTCAAATCCAAAGGTCCTCGTCATGCTGCGCCTATTCAGGCTGCAGATATTCCTATTCGTCCATTCCAGAAAATGGCGATAGACATCATTGGTCCATTCAAGATCAAATCTGCTAGAGGACATCAGTTTATCTTAACGTGTGTAGACATGTGCACACGTTGGCCAGAGGCTATCCCTCTAAAGAGCATTACTACCGCTGACATTGCAGATGCTCTTTGGCTTATATTTTCTCGGCTGGGATTCCCCGGAGAAATATTATCAGATCATGGCACCCAACTGATATCGGATACCATGTCTCAAGTAATGTCTACTCTACAGATAGAGAGATCTTTGAGTAGCATCTATCATCCTATGTCCAATGGGATGGTCGAGCGACTAAATAGAACACTTAAGAACTTATTAGGGAAGATAACTGAGGATCATCCTCAAGATTGGGATAGGGTTTTACCCGCGGCCCTCTTCGCGTATAGAGAGGTCCCCAATGAACATACAGGGTTTTCTCCCTTTGAACTTGTCTTTGGCGCGCGACCGCGCGGCCCAATGTCTTTGCTGCATGATCTTATAACAGCTGACAATATTGACGATGACACAAAATCTTCTTACGAGTATGTCATCGCGCTGAGACAGAAGATTATCGAAGCATGCAAATTGGCAACGTCCTCTTCTGAATTTGCTAAGCAGAAGGCAAGACAATTTGCTAATAAGAAGAGAACTTTACGACAACTTTGTCCTGGTGACAAAGCATTTGTTTTGCTACCTTGTCGTGAAAATAGACTCCTTATTAGTTGGAAAGGTCCGTACGATATAATATCGAAAATTTCAGATGTTGACTACATCGTCGATATCAACGGGAAGCATAAAACCTTCCACATCAATATGCTTACGGAGTTCCATGAACGTCCTGACTATCTACAGCCTATTTTCCAGGCAACGGACGATTCTCATGTCAAACATGGTCATTACTCATCACTGTCTGTAATACAGGATGAGGAAACAAGTTTTTCGGATGTTAATCTTCCGCTTCCAATGATCCCACTTCATTCTAGTGAATCATGGAAAGACGTTACTGTTTCTCCTGATTTGTCTCTAGGAGAACGGCGACAAGTTTCGTCTATGTTACAAACATTTCAGGATGTCCTCACTGACATCCCTGGACAAACTCATGTCATTGAGCATGACATTGTTCTAACTGAACATACTCCAATTAGGGTTAGACCTTATCCTATCCCTATACATTTCCAAACACAGGTTGAAAAGGAGTTGGATGAAATGATAGATTTACAAATAATCGAACCATCCACTTCTGCATATTCTTCGCCGATGGTTATTGTTCGAAAAAAAGACAATAACATACGTCTTTGCGTTGACTATCGCAAATTGAATCAAGTTACGAAGTTCGATGCTGAACCTATGCCTTTACTAGAAGAGTTACTTACTCGTCTTTCTAAATCGCATTTTTTCACTAAACTTGATTTGTCTAAAGGATATTGGCAAGTTCCATTATCCGAACGCGCCAAACCTCTTACCGCTTTCTCTACTCCCAGAGGCCTTTTCCAATGGAATTTTATGCCTTTCGGCCTTATGAACGCACCAGTTACATTTGTACGCACGATGCGTCGAATCCTATCGTATCGGTCAGATGTCATTGCTTATCTAGACGACATCTGTCTTTTCAGCGATACTTGGGAAGATCACTATTCAGGGTTAGTTGAATTATTATCAACTCTGCGTGAGTATAACCTGACAGCAAAACCATCTAAAGCTTGTATTGGCTTTAGCGAAATTGCTTTCTTAGGCCATCGAGTAGGTCACGGTTTCTTGAAGACAGAAGACCATAATATCACTAAGATACTTAACATCTCTATCCCTAGGACTAAAAAGCAAGTGCGAAGTCTTTTAGGTCTCATACAATTTTATGGACGTTTCATTCCGAATCTGTCCTCTATCATGGCACCTCTCTCTACACTATTAAAGAAAGGGTCGCCTAACATGGTTCACTGGTCTCATGAATGCCAATCTTCACTAGAGAAGATCAAAACTATGTTTTCATCACCACCTATTTTAGTGTTACCTACAACAGATAAGACATTCGTTCTTCGTAGTGACGCTTCATCCACTGGGATTGGAGCGGCACTAATGCAAGAGTACTCTGGAACTCTGCATCCTGTAATGTATATATCCAGAAAACTTAATGCTGCAGAAAGGAATTACTCGGTTTTAGACCGTGAATTATTGGCAATGGTTTGGTCAATTCTCAAACTCCAAAGATTCCTTCTGGGCGCGCATTTCGTAGTGGAAACTGACCAAAAAGCTCTTACAGCTATCCAAAGTAAGAACTTGAAGAGCTCGAGATCAACTCGATACGCAATCGCTCTTCAACCTTTTCATTTCTCGGTACGAGCTATCCGTGGTTCAGAAAATGTGATGGCGGACATTCTGTCCAGATGCCCACATGATGCCACTTAACTGTTAAATATTGGATCTTTTTAATATGTATAACTTTACAACAGTTATTTTTTGTTTCTTTACTTCTTGCGATCGCATCTTTGATGATTACACCGTCAGAC
Source organism: Oreohelix idahoensis (assembly GCA_024509875.1). NCBI lineage: Eukaryota > Metazoa > Mollusca > Gastropoda > Stylommatophora > Oreohelicidae > Oreohelix > Oreohelix idahoensis. Next base: position 483,964 of record JAMPIV010019430.1, on the reverse strand, counting down.
GAGTTCTCATGATGAATTCGACTGTTGTTTGAAGTTCCTCTTTAACTCCATATAGCTTTGAGTTTAGTGTTGAGTCATTGGGCCAGTATATCTTTCTTAACTGGTCATACAGAGGACAGTCCTGTAGAACATGCTCAGCAGTTTGTTCGTTTAATCCACATGTGCACAGTGGTGAAGCAGACAATCGTAGCTTGTGCATGTGTTTATTCAGTTTGTTATGCCCTGTCCTGAGTCGAAAAATAGTTGTCTGTCCCTGCCGGTCGAGAGTGTGATAGTCGTCTTTGGGTTGGTTCTGTTCTCTTCTGATAGTCTGGATAGCTCTCTTTTTCTCAAAGTATGTGACTTCATTATCTTCTTGTTCACATTCTCCTCCCTTTTTTGCAAGTTTATCTGCCTTTTCATTTCCGGGTACACCACAATGAGATGGTACCCACTGAAGTATGGTTCTCTTTTTGGCAGCTACCTTGTTTAGTTCATTTCTCAGATGCGGGAGTTTACCACCCTTGAGAGCTTGCAGGACAGACAGTGCATCTGTGAGGATGACTACCTGGTGGCAGTCAGAGTTGGTGTTATAAATCATATTTGCAGCTTGCTCTAGAGCTTGAACCTCAGCTGTATAGTTGGAACAGAATTTACCAGTGGGAATGTGCCTAGTCTCATAGTGGTTGTCAGGATATGAGATAAAGATACCGGCACCTCCATTCCTAACAGCATTAGTTGCTGATCCATCTGTATAGGCATGTATCCATGATTGATCGGGATAGCTTTCTTGGATCATACTCAATGTAGCAGTTCGCTTTTGCAGATCATTATACTCACATCCACTTGTGAGACCACTGACTGTTGTATTAATTTGGAGGGCACTGCTGGCCTGCTCCCATGGTACAGGGTATAGGGTGGGCTTCAGTGGTGTTGTCTTCATGGATAGGTCTTCTTGATGCTGTCTTATAAGTCTTTTCCCCCGATGCACAAAGCTGCTACGCTTTAGACGTCCCAATGCCAGATCATCTAGTCTTGCCTTCATTGGGTGCATTGGCATACTGTTGTACTTTTCCATCTGGATCATGGTTTTTTGTGTCTCTTCTATGGGACAATGTCTGTAATCCAGCAACCTTCTGCATCTCTGTTATTGGTGTAGTTTTCATGGCTCCTGTAATGAGCCTGAGAGCTTGATTTTGCACCTTGTCCAAAGACTGCAGATGTGAGTTAGCAGCTGATGACCATGCTGCTGAGCTAAACTCTAAGTGTGGTCTTATTACTCCATTATAAATCTTCTTTAGATTTCGTTCATTTGCTCCCCAGTTTGGTACCTGCTAATTTTCTGAGTATGCCTAGTCGTCTTCGGGCCTTTCCTTCTGCATTTTCAATATGCTTATTCCATGTAAGCCTTTGGTCAAATGTCACCCCAAGATAGGTGGGGTAGCTTTCTTCCTTGATCACGGTTGTCCCTAGGTGTATGTTAGCTGATTTGTCCTTGGGGGCGAGGGAGAACAGTGTTGTGGAGGTTTTGTCTGTGTTTATTGTGATAAGCCATTTCTCTGCCCATGACACTAGCATGTCTGCTGCCCGCTGCATTCTATAATTTGCTGTGGTGACATTTTCATCAGCGCACCAGAGTACTAGGTCATCTGCATATAAGGCAGCTTTAACTCCTGCAGGGAGATCTTTCACCAGGTCATTGATGTAAACAAGGAAGAGTGTTGGGGAAATTACTCCTCCTTGAGGTACCCCCTGATGGAGCAACACTTTTCTGCTCTGCAGACCGTCAAGAGTGACTCTAGTTCTCCTGTTATGCAAGTATGACTGGATCCATTTCATCATGTTGCCTTGGATTCCACTTCTCCTAAGTTTTGCAATGAGGCCATCTTTCCACACCTTGTCAAAGGCCTGCTTGAAGTCGACCCAGATCGTTAGGACCTTTTTCTTCTCCTGGAAGGCATCTTCTATTGCTTGAGACAAGTAAGTAACTTGGTCTTCTATACTGTAGCATTCTCTAAATCCAGCTTGTTCCGGCACCAGGATCTGCTCAGACTCTAAATACCATTTCAATCTGTGGTTGACTATTCGCTCCATAGTCTTCCCAACACAGCTTGTGAGACTGATTGGCCGGTAACTTGCAGCCTCGGTCTTACATTTCCCTTTCTTTAGTATGGGTATTGTGATGGCTTCTCTCCATACTTGGGGTACCGTTCCTTTCAACCAGCTGTGGTTGAATATCTCAAGCAGTTTTGTCTTTGCTGCTGAGCTCAGATTTACTAGCATTTCGTTGCTGATTTTGTCTGGGCCGGGTGACTTTTGAAACTTAAGCTTGGAAATAGCCTTCTGTAGTTCTCCTAGTGTGATGGGTTCCCTCATTGGGGCAGGAGTATCTGTCTGTCCCATGGTTGCCAGTATTTCTTTTCTTATCTCTCTCTGATGGTCTATGTTAATGGGTAAGTTGCTTTCTGAACTGTATCTTCTAGCAAACAAGTCTGCAGCTTGTTTTCCTCTGAAAAGTTTGCCACCTTCATCCAATGTGATAGTCTGCCTTGGTGAGGAATGCTCTTCATTTAGAGACTTGACTAATCTCCAAAGTTTCCTGCCGTCTTTCTCAAGGTTCAGCGATGCCGTTTTAGTTCTCCAGCTTTTCCGCTTTTCTTCTAGCTTTGTTCTCTGAAACTCTGCTACAGCCTTTTTCCATTTGTTGTGAGTTTCAAGTGAAGGCTGAGACTCTGCGTCCTTTCTAGCCTTGTCCATAGCTTCCTGACGTTCTTGGAGTGTGCTGGACCAGTATGGTATGTAGTTACGCCGGCATCCTTTGGGAATGGTTTCTTTTGCAGCTTGTAGTATGCATCTGTTGAAGTCTTTTACCACTTCATTAATGTCTCTGTTCTGTACCTTGAGGGTAGACAGCAGCGTGTTCACCTGATGCCTGAATAAACCCCAGTTGGCTTTTTTGTAGTTCCATCTTGTAATGGCTGGGCCTGTACTGAGAGTTGCACTCTGGACAGTAAGAAAGATTGGGCGATGGTCGCTTCCCCCTAGTTGGTCTCCTACTTCTCTACTAATAGATCCAGCTATATCTGGTGTGGAGAAGGCAAGATCTGGTGTTGAGGTTGTGTGCCATCCTCTGGAGTAGAAGGTAGGAGTATCTGTGGCATTATTGACTAGGATTAGGGAGTGATCATCTTGCCAAGTTTCAACCTCTTCACCTCTGTGATCCAGATGGTTATAGCCCCAGCTCTGGGAGTGGCTATTAAAGTCTCCAACTGCTATAAAGTTGGTGGCTGGTACCTGTATAGAGCTGAGACTCAGGGGTTTGTTGTTCGGACAGTAATAGTTCAGGAGTTCTATTTCCATCTTGTCTACCTTTATCTGCAGCAGCTGATATTCTGCTCCATCCATGAAGGTTTTCCTTTCGTGTGCAGGAATGTTATTCCTTACAAGAGTAAGTACTCCTCCTTTTCGTCTATCTTGTCTGTCGGATCTGAAGCATTGATATCCCCTTATTTTAAAGGTTTGATCTGCTTTCAAGTGAGTCTCTTGGATACAGCAAACACTGACTTGCTTCTCATACAAGATGTTTTCCAGCTCTGTCTTTTTGCTGTATCCAGCCTGCTTGCTGTTCACTCCCTCTGCATTCCAGTGCATCATGACAAGTGGCACTCTGGGTTTCTCTTTTTCTGTTTTGTTTTGGTCAGTAGTTCTCCTCCGCCGTCTGTTGACTCCACAAGACGGTCTAGAGGGTCCTCCAGTAGCTGAGGGTGGGCTCTGTCGAGGCTCAGAGCCCGGCACTGCACCTGCCTGGTGGAGCTCCACAGGGCGAGCACCAGAACGAGATTTATTTGACGGTGTACTCTCCATAGAAAAAAAAAAGCGAGTTGCATGATACTGTGGTTTCCGGTGCGCCTTCTGGCCCAGTATCTACGACTTTAGCACCTGTTCAACGGGAGAGTGGGCTCATCCCTAATCTGTTTATGTTCCCAGTAGTAGACTATTCGCAAGCAGCCTGGGGGTGTCACTACTCTGCGCGGACCTTGTTTACCGAGGCGGCGTCCGAGCTCGTATGGTGAAAATATGGTTGCGTTATCTTTAAAATAGCCCTGTCTTTCCCGTGGCTTTTCTGCCATCCTGCAACTTTGAGTTAGGGAGTTCTGAGCTCCAGTCTCTTTCCCAGGCATTTTATCCTGGCCTGGCACGCATACAGAGGACCCCACTTCTGGTTCTAAGTTAGCAGTTGGGGATAGGTGGGGTAGCACACTGTGCATTCCCCGTCATCCAGGGGGCTCTCCAACTATGCAGAGCTTGCACAATGCTGTGCTCTGGTTCGGGGCTCTCCCAAGGAATCCTCACGTCCTGCACAGAGCCACTTCCCGATACCCACCACCTGCCAAACCTCCATTGTAGAAATCTCCTGCATGCGGCCATCCAGTCAAGAGCCATTATTAAGTCTGGTGCCCAAGTGATCCCCCCAAGCTCAGTGTGCAATGCTGGGTTCTCATCATGCTGCAACACAGGAGGGATTGTGATGCTCAGCCATCTCTCTCAATTCTGCACCGATAAGTGACATCGGGGACTTAACTTTGCCTCAGTACTGGGAGGCCCCGTTTCCGGGTACACCACACACAGCCAATTGAGGCAACGGTCGCCATGGGCGTGATAGACGACAAACAGTGAAGAATGAGGCAAGAAAGCATTTAACCCATGAAGTGGGGGTGGATTGGTGCAGACCAGAGCATGTACCACTCGCCGGTGGGTTCTGCATCTACACCTATAGGGTTCCACCCACTCCTCAGCCCATTTAGTCTGGCCCCTCACCCAGGACCTGTCCGGCTTGGGTGACCCTGCCAGGAGTAAAACTCCCGCCGGCATAGCTCCCGGGATCATTGAGGCGCTCAAGCTCTCCAACCACGGCAAGGTAGGCTTACATGTGGAGAGGTTTCTTTACTAAGATACACATTTGTAATTTAATAATAGAATGATGGTATCGCTACTTAGCGGTTTATTGATGTTTATTCACCGCTGTTCTTTGATGATTGTTTCTTCATAAATCATAAATTTAAGATTATAGTGTGAATTTTTGGTATGCATTGTATTATTACCAGAATTGTATTATACGTACATCACACCTTCCTGGAAACATTTATTCGTAGAGAAACAATTTCTCTCAGATTTTGAGATATATTCTCACCGGTCATATTAGGAATTATAGTTATTCCTGATATTTGCATCTGCGCAGTATTCTTGCGTTGTGAGCCTATTCTACGTTGCTCCTAGATGTATTTAAAAAAAAAATTTTTATTTTTTTTTTCCCGGGAGGTGTGGTAAGACTGTAAAGGGCAATTTTTACTATCTTGCAATATAATACATTTATATACTTATTATGTTCGCAAATATTTGGTAATCAAAGTATTTCCTTTTTAAGTGCTTAAGGAGAAGTCATTTTTGAGTTACTTCCCTTGGAAGTAGTTCCGTCATCTTCGATCGGACTCCGCGGACGAGTCTAGGCCTACTGCGATTTATTCTTTGGCTGGGTAGGAATAGATTGTTCTTGCTTCAGTATATCTATGGCCTGAATTTATACGTAGTGTTTGTATGAGTAGGACGAGTCTGTCTTATATATGGATATCTTTACATTTCTAAGTCGAACTATGTTGGTTGTGGCTAGAAAAGGTCAAAGGCTATGCAGCGGAAGTATCGCTAGCAAGGGGTGTGATTCATGGCTGTCATCCTGTCTGGATGTAGAATTTTGTGGTAGCCGGCCTATCGCCGAAAAAGTGATCTATATGTGGATGGGGAAAAGTGATAGTCATTTAGACATGTTGTATGTACTTTACCCCAGTATTTATTCTCTTTTGCCAAGGAATGGCAAAGTTATATTTCGCATAGAAAGGTAAAACCACAATTTATTATGAACTTGGGCTTCGCCATCGTTGTCGATAAACAGATGCACAGTGGTACTTTTGAAAAGAATATTTATTCAAAGGAAGACGACATTCCTATGTATCAACACTAGATTATATGATATTATTCAATTACTTCTATGATAGAAGTCATGAAGAAATGAGGACATTTAACGAATGACCCATTTTGGTCTGGGTCCTATAGTGAGTGAAACTCACGAGAGAAGAACAGCCATGTTGAAATTCATATACTTTGTATTTATCGAGTGAGAAAAAGGGATGCCTGTACTATCGCTCGATGAACCAAGAGATCACTGCTACATGTGAGAACCCATGTCTGGGATTCCTATATCTTTATGGAAAATATATATATTGAACTTTACGTGAAGGGATATTCACTAGACGAGGTTAGGTCTAGGAGCCTTCCTATATATTGGTTATGGTCTGACGTGCCCAGTCAGTAAAGCCAGATGATTTACATGATGGAACTCTGAATGCTTATTTACGAATGCTCCATTATGATATTTGCCAAGCATGAATGCTAACTTAAGATGATATTCCTGTGATCAACATTATGCTGTCTATGTCGACATTTGTTCCTGTAACCATACACGTACTGTCCAAGTGTGCGTCCCATTAAATGTTATAAAAAGACCACCGTAGTTCCAGTACTTCTTGAATTCGAACAGTGTGAGTATGAGTGATGTACTATCAACCTGTCAACTCTATCGAATCATTCTACCATTCGCGTTCTGACATTCACATACACACTCATTGTTTACACTCACATTCTTGTCGGAGCCTCATCACGTTCCAGGACAAGATGACCTGTATGACCAAAACTGTGCTGGGTTTAATGAGTTGACAATCGTTACACTTTACTACACCAGTCCCAACATCTACATTTATCAACTGGTGGACATTCACGTCATTTAACAAATAAAGCGTGATTCAGCAACTAGTAGCCAGTATGAGTAAACAACTAAACAGAGTTTAACAACTAGTAGCCAGTATGAGTAAACAACTAAACAGAGTTTAACAATGCTGTCGGCAGGTTACTGATAATTTTAACGATTACGATTACGTAGAATTGAGCATATTTTATTATTTATGGCTTCTTATAAGCAAAAAAAAAAAAAACCGCTACATGTTGCTAGATTTCACTAAAACTTGTAGAATCTGCATAAGAAATGTACAATTGAATAATAATATAATAAGAATTATGAAACTGAAAAAAAATATGAAAGCGAGGCAAATTTGCATCTTATCCTGATCAGAGCCCCAGGAAAAGTTTATGTGGAGTTACTTCTCTTTTAAGTTTTAATTTAATTTCTTTAAAAACATTGTCTGTGATTTTTATTTGGTAGATTTATCATTATTACGATCATCCAGTGAGTTTTTTTTATATTAAACACTGAAAGTCATATGGATATTTAAAACTGCCAGTTAGGCTAAAACGGCTATTTTAATTTTTGAAGTTTGGTAGAGAATAAATTACGCTAGTGCCAGTTTATGTATTCATTGCAAATAATGTGATCACGTGATTTTATTATTTTTAAAATTACATCAGATGCTCATTGAAATCATTCAAAACCACCCTGGAAACCTCCCCATTCCATATTATATAACAGGATAATATAGTTTAGTTCAATTCTTCTCTTTGCAATAATAATGATAACGAAGTAGTAAAATTTTAGTTGGAAGAATAGTGGGACGTCTTCTTTGATGTCATCCTTGTAAGCCGCAAATGTCTTTTGGGTTAAGATTAAGGTTTGGGTTCAGGGTTAGGTTTAGGATTTGTAACCCTCACCCTTATTACTGTGTCTCAGAATTCTTTTACAGTAGACATTAAAAAATCCGGCAACCTCCGGACCTGAGGAGTGCCGGATTTTTGAAAATGCCGGATTTTTTATGGTTATATATTCTGTATATATTTAACAGAAAATGACTACCTGTACACTTTATCTGCGATCGACAATGTACTATGTTTACGTTTTACACCACTTCTTTTATTTGCTGAATCCATAATGGGGCTAAACAGCAGCAAATAAATGATAAAATGAGAAGGAATGAGCAGGAATGCCTGTTAACACGTGCAAGCAAGACCCAACAGCTGCATCAAAACATAAACTGCTCCAGAAAACAGTGGCGCGCCAATGCGGTAAATTTAAAAATGCGCTCCGAAATCCATGCCGGAAATCTGAAGGAACCGGATTATCGATGGCCGGATTTTTGAATGTCAACTGTATAAGGTCCTATCAAACACAAGATTTCTCAGTCTGTTAGTCATAGTTAAGCTCAGAAATAGACAAGATGACACATCATTTTTACAGTGTCAAATAAACTCTGACACTTGTTTGGGTTTTAGAACAAGTGAAGACCTGCTTTAAAAGGCAAAGGCCGCTTGTCTCAATTATAATCCAGCCCGCTGTAATTGAAAATATTTTTACACGAATTAACTCTTTTGATAGGTTTCTTCGGTCTTTGTTCAGGTTTTGTGGGTCTTTGTACAGGCTTTTGGGGATTTTTTTGTATAGGTTTTTTTTATCTCCGAGGGGTGGCATGTATGTGCTGTTTCAGACACATTCTGTTATCAAATGATTGCAACCACTTACTGACATTATCCATATTCTGGAATTTGGCTTTTGTTCTACACATTTTAACACGTGTGGAACAGCATGGGTTTTGAAATTTTCTTGTTGCAAACAGTTGGTTTTATCTGTATTAGCACGAACCATTACAGTAATTCCTTTCCTTAGATTTAGTATCATCCTCCCAGCATTTTCCAGTTTTCAGTGCTAACAATAATTTCCTTCTTCACTTCTTATGGGGCATGGCACCACAGAAGCTATTGGTCTCCTCGCAAGACACCTGCACCAAGCATTCACATGCTCTTACAGCCATGGTTTTTGTAGCAAATTTGTTTTACATGATGAGAAATGCTAACAATGGTTTCCAGAAGATGAGAAATGCTAACAATGGTTTCCAGAAGATGAGAAATGCTAACAATGGTTTCCAGAAAATATATTTTTTATCTGCATAAATATACCACCTGGGCTAAACCTTACCAAATGTAGTTTTCAGCACATTCTCCAACTAAGAATCTTGTGGACTGGTCATCAAGTGACTGTCTCTCACCACATAAACTTTTAAAGGTATGGTGTCATATCGTGAAAGGATGTAGCCAGCCACTTGCTTTTACCAGAGAAACAAGTTAGTTCTTCAGCTTTAGCTGAATGTTTGATTCTTGGACAGACTTAAACTATTGCAATACGGCTTCATCAACAATACCACACATGGCTGATGTAAAACACTGTTGGTTGACAGCTGTTTGTCCACTGCAATTTATAAGTTTATATTTTTCTTTCTGTTTAGGAATTTCAGATAACATGTTTGCTGAAATTCCATAAGCTTCCGTAATTAACTTTTGTTTCTTCCCCCTGCATCATGAAGTTCAATACTGCACGTTAAAGGCAACGGTTTGTAGCTGGTTGAGTCATTTTTCTGCTTGTGGAAAAATCTCATGTTGTAAAATCTTTACCAGCTTTAGAATGCATGGAGGCATATCTGGAGTCATCCTTATATGACTACCAGCTAAACACAATGCTATAGCTTACAGATGTGGAAGTGAACCTCTGTCTGTGAGGCTAATTACATCCTCATTGACTCTTGAAATCACCCACACATTTCCAGGGATTTCTCCTGTGGTGAAAATGTTGAGAACCCCGCATTGCACACTAAGCTTGGAGGAGTCACTTGAGCCTCTGCCTTTTACCTGGTTGGCTGTGTGCAGAAGGATCTCACTATGGACCCATGATAGGCAGGGGGAGCTGAAAAGTGGCTGTGTGTAGAATGTGACAATTCCTTGGGAGAGCCCAGAACCAGAGCACAGTATTTTAGCTATGTATAATTGGAGAGCCCCCTGGGGTGGCGGGGAATGCACAGTATGCCACACACTTCTTCTTCCTAGCTTGGGGCCAGATGTGATGATTCTTTAAATGCAAGCGAAGGTGGAGAACCTGGGGCTTATGACTTCAACTCAGCAAGTTTAGGAAAGGCAGACAAGCCACAGGAAAAGCCTAGATCTACAGTGTAGATAATACTAAGGAGTCTTCAACTTGGTATTGGCAGCAAAAGAGCGAGAAGCTCAGTGGCCATAGTTCAACAACAACAACCAGCTCTATAAGTTTTGTAGCAGTGCTAGAAATAACTTGATTTCCTTAGACATGATAGACAGAAACTTGTACTCAATTGAGTTCAGATGTTAGCTGAGATTGAACAGTAAGCTTGCCTTATAAGAGAATCATAGTTGAGAAATCAACTTTACCAGATTTTTTAAAAACAAAGGCAAAAAAAAAGAAAATGTAAGTGGAAATCAGTGTAAGCAAGTTTGAGTTGCACTGTATTATTCAGTTATTATCTATCGTTGTTACAACTGCTTTCTCATTAAACATCAGATTTCATTTATTTAATGTTATTATTTCAAAGAGAAACTTTGTTCATGGATTTTTATGCAAAACTTTCATGATTTTTCAAATTCCATCAACTTTAGGGCAAAGTGGCACTTAACGCGTGCAACAGCTGTTTCATGTCCTGCAATGAAGATGGAGATGTTGAGTGTGTCAGTTCCAAAGCAGGACCTGGGGAGTTTGTTCGGCTTCGATCATGTGCAGTTAGGGAGCGAGACCCTCTGGAAGATATTCCTAAGGAGGAGAGAGGGTCTGTGAAAGATGCAGAAGTTAATTATGTGTAAGTACTTGTTTACCATGTTTTTTCTTACAGTTTAAGTAGCTTACTTAATTATTTTAACCCCTTTTTACGCTTTTTGTGAAGTACTGATGGATAATCAGCAACACTAAACCTGTATTTTCCTGGGCACCTCTCTTTGTTTGCCCCTTTATAAGAATTGACTGATGTTCTCCAATGTCTAGATCATAGGTCCCTCCATAGAATCCTTGATTCTTAGTAAACAAAAAAAACCCATAACCGTAATCAGATGCAGGACAAATTGAAAACACTAGATGAGAGGTCACATCAATTGGGTCTGAAAATACACAGGGAAAAGACAAAGATAATGAGAATATATGCAGGTAATGAAAACAGGGTTGAACTTGAAGAAGCACCAATACAAGATGTAGAATCGTACACATATCATGGCAGCAATATAGACAAAGTTGGAGGGACAGACAGTGATATCAAAATAAGAATACAAAAAGCAAGAGGAGCTTTCATTGCATTGGGAAATATATGGAGATCAAGAGAAATCGGATCCAACACGAAAATAAGAATCTTCAACTCAAATGTGAAGTCAGTCCTATTGTATGGCTCTGAGACATGGAGAACAACAAAGACAACTACCAAAAAGCTATAGACTTTCATAAATGGGTGCTTGCGTAGAATAGAGGGATTAAAATGGTATGACAAGGTTACCAACGTGGAACTGATGACAAGAACTAGACAAGTGCCAGTGGAACAAGAGATGAGAAGAAGACGATGGCGATGGATAGGACACACACTGAGGAAACCTGTTGATAGCATTACAAGGCAGTCCTTGTTCTGGAATCCCCAGGGCAAGAGAAGCAGAGGTAGACCAAGAAGCACATGGAGAAGAGAGCTGGAAACAGAGGTGAAAATGATAAGGAGAACGTGGAAAGAACTTGAGATGATGGCACGTGACAAGAGGACTTGGCATGTGTTTGTTGAAGGCCTATGCTCCTTTGGGAGTGGAGGGTTATGAATGTAGTGTCCCTTTTATGCTATTAACCATTTCTTGTCGGTCAGAGCCAGTTCTGTAAATGAGTATATCATCAGCAAATGTCAGTGTTTGTCCCAACCCAGTTGGTTGAATGGTGGCTACTTTTGCTGTATAGATATCAAACAGCACCGGTGATAGTGGAGAACCATGGGGTAGTCCCGGGCAAATGAGCATTGGATCTGATGTCCATGTTCCCAAGCGAAATGCCACTGACCTCTCAGTTAAGGCAGCTGCTATTCATCTTGTAAGCCAAGGGTTAACACCGCAAGCCATTACACAGTTTATTAATGTTGCAAAGTTCACACTGTTATAAGCATCCTCTAGGTCAATTGCTACCGCTACCATTTCTCGCTTATCCTGGAACCCCTCATATACATCATAAGCTATTAAAATGTTAAACAAGTGTAAAATGTTTTTACTTACTTAGTCGTTCCCCTTCTACCGTGAGGTGTAGAGGTTTGGAAGAGAGAGCGCCAGACTATCCTATCGGCTGTCTTCCTCCTGGCCTGGTTCCATTCTAGTCCTCGGTCCTTCACAGATTGTCTAATGTTGTCCTCCCAGCGGACTCTGGGTCGTCCTGTGGGTCTGGATCCCTGGCTCTTTGTTTCCCATGCTTGTTGTGGTAGCCGATCTTCTCCCATTCTGCAGACATGGCCAAACCATCTTAGTTGGGACTGTTCTACTTGGGTCTGCAGGGGGTGGGATTTTAGGCCTTGACATATCGTCTGGTTGCGGACCATGTCTCTTCTTGTTACTTCAACCACCTTCCTCAGATACCTCATTTCTGAGGTTTGGATCTGGCTTTTGTGGGTTGTAGTCATTGCCCATGACTCGCATCCATATGTCAAGACTGGGACATAGGTGGAGCGATATACAGCCATCTTCGTTTTCTTACCAACCTCTCTCTTGCTGAGGAATCCTCGATTTATGGCCTGAAAACCTCTCTCAGCTGCTGCTTTTCGAGTGGCCAACTCTTCTTTGATGCCTCCCTTTCGGTCTATTAATAATAATAATAATAAATTCTTTAAGCGCCAAACACGGCGCATAAGGCAGAAACCAGTGCTCTCAGGTTGTTCGTTGTGACGCCACTCCTCTTAGCTCTTGCACATTATTTAGGCCCAACGTTCTTCCTTCTCTTATTATTGTTCTTCTGAGTGTTTCTTTTGGTCTTCCTTTTTTCCGCTACCCTCAGGAAAACCCAAGTGAGCGCCTCTGTAGTGGTATTCTGTTGTTTTGCATTCGTAGGACACTGACCGATATATGACCATCGTCTTTTCCTTATTAGTCGGAGACATATTTCTGCCTAGAGTCTTCTCTTATTTGTCGATTAGTCTTGAATTCTTTCCAACTGATGTTCATGAGTTTTCTAAGACATTTGTTCTCGAATGTATTCAGCTTGTTCTCCAATGATTTTGTTATTTTCAAACTCTCACAGCCGTATGTTAACACTGAGATAACATTTGAATTAAACAGACGAAGCTTGGTATGTATATTCAATGATCGTAATTTCCAAATGTTAGATAATCTATTGAAGGCGCTAGCTGCCAAAGCAATTCTAGTATGGATTTCTCTTGTTGTGTCACCATCCTGAGTCATTTTACTGCCTAAATAATTGAAACTTTCAACTTTCTGTAGTTTTTCCCCGTTCACGATGATATCAAAGGTCTCGTTAGAAAAGTTCATAGCTTTAGTTTTAGAGGCATTTATTTGGAGACCAATTTTAACCGAGAGATGACACAAATTATTTATTGCTTCTTGGGATTGTCTTGGTGTTGAACTTAAGAATGCTACATCATCTGCGAAATCCAGGTCCCCCAGGAATTTTCCATTTGTCCATTTTATACCCAATTGTTCATTGTGGGTTATAGTTTCTCATAACCCAATCAATAGCTATTCCAAAAAGTAGTGGTGACATAATACAGCCTTGTTTCACCCCTGTTTCTACTGTAAACCATTCTGTATTCCCTTTATTTGTTCTAACACAACATCTTGCATTGTCATATAGCGCTTTGATTATATTCACATATTTTGTTGGAAAACCATAATAGCTCCAAGGTATTTAAAGTGGTTGACCTGCTCCAGGACCTGTTCTCCCAGCTTAATCTGATGTCTTCTTTCTTCTCGTGATATCACCATGGATTTTGTTTTAGAGCTGCTTATGACCATCCCTCTCTTCTCCAGCTCTTCCTTCCATACTTGCAGGTTGGATTGGAGATGTGCCTCTGATTTAGCAATCAGGGCAACATCATCAGCAAATGCCAGCTCTGAAATACAGACCTGTCTCATCTTCCAGTATCCCACTGAATACTTTCTTGTTCTCTCCTTACATGCCTTGATAACATCGTCCATGAGGAGTATGAAAAGATAAGGTGACAGGATATCACCTTGTCTTACACCAGTGGTGGTCCTGAACTCTTCTGACTTATGGTTTGCTGTCCTCACATAATTTCTGCAAGACTTGTAGAAGCTCTGTATAGCATGAATCAGAGGTGCTGGAATGTTCTTCCTTGCCAAACAGTCCCAAAGTTTGCTCCAGGGGACCCTGTTAAACGCCTTTTCCAGATCTATGAAACAAAGATGGATCTCACTCTTATACTCAAGAGCCTTTTCACTCAGCTGTCTGAGTGTGAAGATTAGGTCTTGAGTACTTCGGTTTGCTCGGAATCCACACTGGACCTCATCCAATTGTGGCTCAGCTAGGCATCGGAGTCTCTACTCTAGGATTCTAGAGTAGATTTTACCAGGGACACTGAGAAGTGATATGCCTCTATGGTTTCCACATTGTCGATTGTCACCCTTTTTGAAAATTGGTGTTATGATGGCAATCTCCCAACCCTTTGGTATGGTCTTGTTGCACCACGCTGCCTGTAGGACCCTTAAGAGTAATAGGTCGCCTGATGCTCCCATGTACTTAACCATTTCTGGTGTTATACCATCATGCCCTGCTGTTTGCCCATCTTGATTTTCTCCAGTGCTGCCTTCAGTTCTTCCATCTTTATGTCATCTTCACAATCGTTGGTTTTCTCTTCTGTGCTAGTGGTTATCATTTCTGATGCTTGACCTTGCTCACCATTCAGGAGTTCTGAGAAATATTCTTTCCATCTTTCCATTACTTCCTTCGGGGCAGTAAGCAATTTGCCTTGCTTGTCCTTTATAAATTTGAGAGGGCATTGTTTTTCCTTCCTCATGTTCTTTAGGGTCTTATAGAACAATTTCTGGTTTTCTTGCGCATCTTTTTCTAGCTTTTCTCCAAATTCTTCCCAGGACTTCTGTTTTGCTGCTAGCACCTTGTTCTTTGCTTCTGTTCCGAGTATCACATATTCTCTATATTTCTCTATTTGTCCTGCTGTGTTTTTAGCTCCTAAGTATTGTTTCCATGCCATTTTCTTCTCTCTTATTTTCTCTTTGACTTCCTCTGTCCACCAAGGTGTCTTCTTTCTCTTGTTCCCAAGTCGGACTTCACCACATGCTTCTGCAGCAGCTGTCTTTATGATGTCCTTGAATTTAAGCCAGAGGGTTTCCAAGTCATCAGGTGGTTGTTCTATGTTTCTCAACGCTGTAGCAATAAGCCCCTGATATCTGGTCTTAATTTCTGGCTCTCTCAGCTTGTAGGTCTTAATGCTCATTTCTCCCGTTTGTTTACTTGGTTTCTTGCGTGATGTTGGGCAGTTCCTAGGCTGAGCAACTCTTTCAGTTTTGATTGTAAGAAGGTAGTGATCACTTCCAATCTCTGGCCCCCTCCAGACTCTAGCATCCCGGACATATTTGAATGAGCTCCTCCTAACAATGGCATAGTCGATCACTGACTTCTCATTCTTTGTTGGTTGACATCTAGCCTAGTGTATGCATGTATGCGCTTATGGAGGAACTTTGTGTTTGTAATGATCAGATTCTGCTCACTGCAGAATCTAAGGAGTCGCTTTCCATTGTCATTGAGAGTATCTTCTCCATATCTTCCGATAACTCCACCCCATCTAGCATGGTCATTTCCAACTCTGGCATTGAAATCTCCGAGCATGATAATTTCATCTAGGCTTCATCCACTGTCCTTTGAAGCAGCTCGAAGAATTCCTCCTTGACCTCTGCTCTCTCATTCACATTTGGCCCATACACTATGACCAGGTTGACTATGGTTTCTCCTTCTTTTAGTTTTACAACCATAATGCGCTCCGAGACAAAGTTCCATCCCTTGATACTATCTTTCTGGTTTTTGGCCACAATGCAAACCACGCCCCCTTTAGCTCTTTCAGTGGATACACCACTGTAGAGCAGCGTGTTGCCATCGAGATCCATGACTCCTTGTCCCTTTTTCTTTGTTTCCGTTATAGCCAGGATTTCTAATTTTGCTTTCCTCATCTCTTCCACCAGCTCCTCTTCTTTCCCATTTATACTTCTTGTGTTCCATGTTCCATAAGTCCGTAGTCCATTCCAGTTCGTCGCCTTTAGAATCAGTCCGGTTTTCTCTCTTGTAGTTTGCGTAATCGTGTTTTAAAGCAAACAGATGATTGGCCTGTTGTGCTTTTGCATGGTGGAGGGACGGCCTCCATGCAGGCTGCCCTCCTCCTTTTTCAGCCAGGCTTGGGACCATAATCAATGTTTTTTTTTAATTCGTAAATGGATTACCTTGATGTTTGAAGACTAAAAAGAAAGTTTTATTGTCTACAACAGTAATTTGTCTTTGGTAAGTTCGTATTCTACAGTTAATTTTGTAGTGTTTTTCAATTTTACATGCAAAATGTTTTAAGTATAACAAATGTGTTAATACTACCAAAGACACTATATATTACAATTCTCTATTTCCCTACAGTTTGGTATACAATAAGTACATGTTCACAGAAAAGATAACATAAAATTTACTCTAAAATATAGTATTTAGAATTCTTTAAAAAATAATTACGGAGTCAAAGAGTCTGATTTTCTCACAACTTGATATTATCCATGGTAACAGAAATAGCTGAAGACCCAAAAGAAACACAAGAAGAACAAAACTGCAAACTTTATACAGTTGATGCTGCTGTAAAACAGGGGCCTTAAGCTCCATATAAAGTGGATAGGGAAAGAAGATTATTACACCTTGACTGATAAGTATAGATGACTGAGAATGTGTGCACCTGTTGAAAATAATATAATGATGAATGGACAATTTTGATCAGGGATCCAAGAGGTAAAACCTTGAATTAAAAGGATGAATAGATAATGTTGGACCTACAAATGTTGCATGATTGAATTACAAGGGAGTGGAAGGGGGTAGTTTAAGAACATGCAGTAATGAAGGAAAATATGCTCCCATAAAAGAATCGGAAGAGCTCAGAATGCAAAAAAAATCCAATTGAAACTAAGTGATTTAACTAAGTGTGATAATAATAATAGCCCCTTCAGTCATAACTGACTGGGAATGCGCCCCCGAGGTGGCAGCCCTCAGCTGCTTATTTTCCTGGTGCTCCTTTCGACGTTTTCTCCTCTCCTCTGCTTGTTGTGTGAGCCTCTTTTCGCCCAATCTGAGGTGGCGCCGTAAATAGCATCGCCACTTAGTGCGATCGGCAGCTTCATCCTCCCATGTTGCTGGATCCATGTCCAGTGCCCTCATATCTCTCTTGCAGACATCTTTGAACCTCAGCTGTGGTCGCCCAACTGTTCTCTTGCCATCTGCTAATTGTCCGTAAAAGATATCTTTTGGAATGCGACCATCTTCCATGCGGTGAACATGGCCAAGCCAGCGAAGTCTGCGCTGTCTAAGCAATGTATACATACTTTGAAGGCCAGAACGTGACAACACCTCGACATTTGTCACTTTATCTTTCCACGAGATGCTGAGGATGTGGCGTAGACACCGTAAATGGAAGGTATTGAGCCTTTTTTCTTGCTTAGCATAGGTTGTCCAGGTCTCGCTGCCATATAGGAGTGTGCTGGTGACGCAGGCGTTATATAGTGCAGCTTTGATCTTCGTTGTGAGTTTGGAGTTTCCCCAAACACGCGATGTGAGGCGGGCAAAGGTAGCTGCAGCTTTGCCAATGCAGCTGTCGATTTCTGTGTCCAGTGAGAGTTTGTCATTGATGGTAGACCCTAGGTATGTGAAGTGGTGCACCACTGCCAGTTCATAGTTATCAATAGTTATAACTGGTGCAGCACCCACATCCTGACTCAGCACATTCGTTTTCTTTAGACTTATTGTGAGGCCAAAGTCCTTGCATGCTTTAGTGAAGCGATTCATCAAGCTCTGAAGCTCTTGTAGGCTTTGAGTGACGACTGCAGCATCATCAGCGAACAACAAGTCTCTTATAGTGACCCTTCTGAGTTTTGTTTTTGCCTTCAGCCTTGAAAGATTAAACAGACGGCCATCTGACCTAGTGTGAAGGCATATTCCTTCAGTTGCATCTCCGAATGCATGTTTCAAGAGTAAGGCAAAGAAGATCCCGAAGAGGGTTGGAGCCAGAACACAGCCTTGTTTAACGCCACTTCGTATGTCAAAGGGCTGTGACGTGCTTCCAGCATATTGGACTGTTCCCGTCCCTTCATGTCGTCATGGAATGACTTTATCATTTCCAGTATTTTAGGAGGGCAGCCTATTTTCAGGAGGATTTTGAAGAGTCCAACCCTACTAACCAGGTCAAATGCTTTTGTGAGGTCTATAAAGGCGATATATAAAGGCCTTTTCTGCTCTCTCGATTTTTCCTGAAGCTGGTGGAGAGAGAAGATCATGTCTGTTGTTGATCTCCCAGCTCGGAATCCTAGAACCTCTCCCACTGTCGGAAGTAGCCCCTGGCGCCATGCCCAACGCCAATTGGGCAAAATGCTTATAACCGGTAACTGCTACTTCCCGTGTTTAGCCGATACCTATAGGGTGAAGCTGGAGTGTCCTCTCCAGGGCGCGAGCTTGGGCACAGTTATATGGAGATCAAGCTGTTGCCCACGCAGCCAGTAGATCCAAAGGAACGGCAGTAGCCGATACAGTCTGGTACCAGCTAAGTGTGATATAAATTAAATATAATGACAGCTCTTGCATTTCTGTGAGAATGTAAGTGGTAGAGTGAAGTTTAGAACCTTAGACTTATTTAGTGATGTGTGTAATTATTTTTCCACATCACAGCAAAAAGTTCCAGAGTTTCCAGGATAGACGGCTGCGTGTAAGTGAAGTTGACAGGTCAGAACTGAAGAAAGCTAAACAGGAAGGTGACTTCCATGAAGTTCTGCTGGACAGGAGAGAGAAGATGAAAGCTGATAGATACTGTAAATGATCATCTATGAGAATGGTGGTTCCAGACTTAATGACATGATATATGTATTTTTTCCCTCTCAGTTATTGCTGCAACTTCATATTTAATTCATACTGATGGGTTGAAGAACTAATAAATGAAATGATTGTTATGTTTACATGCAAAGTGGTATTGAGAAGGTAACTACTAGAGATCAGTCATAGTGAAACTACAGTGAGGAATTACTTTCTATGATGGCTGTATTTTTAATAATTCAGTCACTGGCTATAAAGAAATAAATGAAAAAGCATGAATTGACATTCTTGTTAATCATACATTTAGTTTTTGGGGAGGTTTTGTCAATTGTTTCTCCCCCAGATGTCACAGAATTTATACTAGAATAAAACATGAACTAATGATGTTTCAGATTTTTGTTTAAATAATAAATTAGCATAATTTGTTTGTTGTACCTTTTTTGTATCTCGATTTTTAAAATCCAGAAATTATATTATTTTTGTATGTGGTATGTAAGAGCGTATTCTAGTGTTTGTGAAAATGTGCGATGCAATATTCATTGTTTACTCTTTCATTTTACGAGGTGATGACATGAAAATGTCCACAAATATTGTCATTTTGTTTCACTATAATTACAAATCTCAGGCAGTTTGGTCTTTAGATATTAATGAATGTGAATGAAATACGGAAGGGAATGCTCAGCAGTTGTCAGAAACAGGGAAATTAAGCAAAGTTATTCTTTTTACAAAGAGCCTAAATGACATCTGCAGGAAAGTTGATTTTATAATATTAATGCTAGCGCCTTCATTTGGAAATTACGATCATTGAATATACATACCAAGCTTCGTCTGTTTAATTCAAATGTTATCTCAGTGTTAACATACGGCTGTGAGAGTTGGAAAATAACAAAATCATTGGAGAAAAAGCTGAATACATTCGAGAACAAATGTCTTAGAAAACTCATGAACATCAGTTGGAAAGAATTCAAGACTAATCGACAAATAAGAGAAGACTCTAGGCAGAAATATGTCTCCGACTATATAAGGAAAAGACGATGGTCATATATCGGTCATGTCCTACGAATGCAAAACAACAGAATACCACTACAGGCGCTCACTTGGGTTCCTGAGGGTAAGAGGAAAAAAGGAAGACCAAAAGAAATACTCAGAAGAACAATAATAAGAGAAGGAAGAACGTTGGGCCTAAATAATGTGCAAGAGCTAAGAGGAGTGGCGTCACAACGAACAACCTGGAGAGCACTGGTTTCTGCCTTATGCACCGTGTTTGGTGCTTAAAGAATTTATTATTTATTATTAAGTGAATGTATACACACTGACAATTAAATACCATTTAAAGCAGGAAAATACAAAGAAGAATTAACAACAAACATTTTGTGCAAATGTGTCTAAGAATGAAAAAATTTAATGCAAATCATAAACAACTGAACTGTGAAACACTTTTGTAACTCAGAAAGTGTTAAAACAGTAATAATAAACAATGATTTGAACAATTTATTGTAAACACAGAGTAGCTTTAAAAAAATGTAACTAGCCAAAAGTATTAATTCTGGCTAAAAGAGAACAGCTGTTAAAAATCTAAAAACAAAGTATATGTACAGCAGGGTTCACTTGAAAGCCTGTGGTATAGAGCTAAACCCTACAACACAACATGGACTGGAACTGACTGTGGTCTGAAGTCCTACATAATAAATACTATCCTAAAACTACATAAAATGAGAGTTTATCAATTACAGTGGTCATATGCGAGTACAATATGCACATCATTTGAAATATTACAAGCATCTTTTTCTCTCTGGGGGGTGGGGGAAGGAAAACTATAAGATATGTGATATCATGAAATGTAAATTTAAAAAAAAAAAAAAGTAAGGTTGTGAAATGGTTTTATGCAGTAAGAGAGTGCTCTGCAGAACCAAAAATTGTGCTAATTCCATAATCTGATTAAAGATTCGGAAAGCTACCCTGAAGTTTTTGCAGCGTACATGTAAAGGCTGTTCTACTTTCACTGAGGCGCTTTGATCAGGACAAGAGAAGGGGGGCAGATACAGGCCTCTTATTTCTGCCCACAGATTTTGTTTGTCAAAGGCGGCGAAGAGGCTGACATACCCCATCAGGCCTTTTAAAGTCATGCAGTGCTGAATGTCTTTCTTGTGTGTTTGTGTTCAATCTGTACAAGTTTTGTTTTTTCATTTACTGATTTATTCCCTTCATTCGTGAAGTACAAGTAATATTTTTTTTATGTTGGAA
Source organism: Oreohelix idahoensis (assembly GCA_024509875.1). Lineage (NCBI taxonomy): Eukaryota > Metazoa > Mollusca > Gastropoda > Stylommatophora > Oreohelicidae > Oreohelix > Oreohelix idahoensis. The sequence continues at coordinate 462,855 of JAMPIV010019430.1, read as the reverse complement.
AAAAAAAGGGGGGTGGTGTGTGTGTTTGGTACAAAGAGACAATTGAGAAAACCACTGAAATCAACTTTTATGTTGTCCATCTGTCACCTTTGTGATCTCCGTGGCTCTGAATTTGTGCTATAAAGACTTTCTCTGTCTGACATATTCAAGCTATCTGAGCGTGAATATGTTGATTGTTGAAAGGAATTTGTGTAGTCTAAGACTCTGTTTTGAACAATCTAAAGCATAAACCATAATTACACTCATATCATTCTCATCCTAATTATCCAACATCAAATTTAGGAGGGGACTGAAGCTCTAAATTGTTTTTTTTGAGTACTAGTTCATTATGTAAGGCTGCGCCCCGCCCCCCCCCCCCCCCCCCCCCCCCCCCCCCAAAAAAAAAAAAAAAGAAAACAAAAACAGCTTCAGATCCTGAAACCCTTCAACGTGATCATGATTTTAACAGAATGAAGAAATCGGCGACAGTTAACTACAGCTGACAAACAAATCTAAAACTACTGTCTTAAATTAATATGTACAGAGGAAAATGGCAATAAGTGCAGTTAAAAAAAACAACAACAAATAAGAAGAATAAATATTATCGAAGCCCAGTCACTTTATAATACAAAAAGTTGGTAACAGAACACCTGTACCACTTACTGGGCTACACAATGTGAATTCAATGCTAGTTTAACTATACAAAGAAGTCCAGGCTGTTCATGTCGATGGCACATCACAGGTAGCAAAACTTGTAATTAGTGGAAAACCATATTAAAAGTTTGGTACACCAATGCTTTTCTTAAAGGGAAAAAATTGTAGCTATAAGGGAAATGTGTCTCTGTTCTCCAAGGGAACATGAACGTAAATGCATATACAGCAATCCCCCCGTCTTATGCTGTTTGATTATCGCTTTTTCCATGTTACGCTGTTTTTATTTTATGCCATATGTGTCTGTTATAACGCTTTTAAAAATTTGATATTAGGCTAAGCGCTAAAGTTCCTGCACTGTAAACGTAGTCCTACATTTGGGCTGGGCATGGATTGATTTAAGGTGCGCATCCGCAGCCCAACCTGCGCATGCATAACAAATACAGCTGATGACAGTCTGTGTGAGTGACACCATTTTTAGCATCAAAAGCTCAATTATACATTCTGTTTTATGTGAGTTTATACCCTTCAAAATGGCACCAAGGCGTGTAAATTGGGCAGAGATGAAGTGGCCACAGCATTAGGCTTAGCAGGAACAACAGTGCTGTCAATTATCAAGAATAGAGAAAACATTAGGGAGTTTTTCAAGATGACAGTTCCTCTCAGTACAGTGCAAATCACTAGAACCAGATCAACACTTAATGTTGACATGGAACATTTACTGAATGTGTGGATTGAAGAGCAATTGCAACATAGACATACCACTCAATGGGCAGATCATTCAATCCAAAGCATTGAATTAATCTGATTTCAGTTAATTATTATAGGAAATCAATTTTTGGTTAGTGCTAGAGTTTTCAAGAACGAATTTGAAACGCTAAGCGGGGGATAGCTTGTATTCCCATCTTAAACCAAGAATATCTTTTATGCATGTTTCCTGAAATAAATGCAAAATTCATAAATTCATTTCTAAATTGAAGAGTGAATTTAGGGATGCAGCAGTCATAGCATTTGCGTGTGTGCACAAGAATATGGTTGGAAATGAAAAACTCTGCAGATCACAACCCAACAAGAAAAGCTAAAAATTATGTTGTAAAATTATCTCTTATTACACTTGATGTGGCTGTAACAGGCCAGAAAATTGGTCTAGGAAGAACAGCTACAAATTGTGTTGTAAAATGTTTATGTATTTCTTATTACAACTGATACAACTAAAAGGACAGAAAATTGTGTTGTAATATTCATCTCTTATTACAACAGAAATGACTGTAACAGGACAGCTGAACTGTGTGTCGTAATAAACATCTCTTATTACACTTCTGTAACAGCAGAGAAAAGTGGTCTGAATATGTTGTGAAACATAACCTATATACATATTTACATAACATACCCTGATAAGATAAGAGTTCAAACAAAAGATGAGATAAAATGTGTAATCTTGGCTGTAAAAATGTATTACACAGTGGTTAAAAATACCAATGAATGAAAAACAGTTTGGTCAGATCTGTAAAATGTCAATTCTGGAAAGTGAAAACACAATTTTGTATCCATAGTAATTCTTATTTCATATGAAATTATTATCACACTCCAAGATAAGAAATAAAGGAAACAGAAAACAGTGACAATATTTTAAAAAATTGTCAAAAGTATTCTCAAGACTGATAAACTATAAAGTAATCTAGTAATCTCTACACTGACAAAGATGTAATATAAAGTAATCTAGTAATCTCTACACTGACAAAGATGTAATATAAAGTAATCTAATAATCTCTACACTGACAAAGATTTAATATAAAGTAATCTTGTAATCTCTACATTGACAAAGATTTAATATAAAGTAATCTAGTAATCTCTACACTGACAAACATTAATTATAAAGTAATCTATAGTTAACATCTGTCGTGTAGAGATTACTAGTTTACTTTATGTTAAATCTTAGTATAAGTAATCTAGTAATCTCTACACTGATATTAACCATAAAGTAATCTTTACGATGATAAATATTAAATAAAGTAGTCTAGTAACCTTACACTGATACCTATTAACTGTAAAGATATTCCAGTATATATAAGCTATACGTATGACGTCTACATTAATCATGTTTACTTTAAGTGATAGTCAAAATGTATCTGTGCATATAATGCCTATTCCTTGTTTAAAAAAAAAAAATCAAGTAATCTCCTGACATCACCAATCTACAAAATGTTTCAAATCTGACTGCTACAGACCCTACAATGAACAAGCTAAGCTTACTAGGTCTGGTGCCAAATTCATTGTTTTTATATAGATTACTTTATTTTTACACGATGAGGTTGCCAACCCAATGCACAACCTCATAAATATAAAGTGAAATATGCACCTTTGGTCCTGCTTATTTGAGTATTTTAGATCACTACATAAAATGATTACAAGCCAACAACTAGTTGTTTGCTCTGAAGAAAAAAATATGACTTCTAAAAAGTTATTTACTGATGGTATTGATGGCTTATCTAACATTCTGAAATCTTAGTCTATGTGTGGTGAAGTGGGATGTTATAAATATTTATAGGGGACTTAGTGTACTGACTGAGATCAGCTGTGAAGGTATCTATATCTATTAAAAGTAGTGTATTATAGATAACCTTACTTGCTACCACATATCTCTTTATCTCAGTCAGAATTATTCTGGAATAGTGTGATGCTACGTTATGTGTCTAGGGTATGAGTATGGTGAAGTGTAAGTCACAACAACAGACAGATAAACAATTTAATTTAATCCACTACTCTTAACAACACTGTGACACTCACATACATATAACACTCTATGAGAATAGCTTAAAGAAGTCACTAGTAACGTTTCAAATAACAATATGTATTCATTACTGGCATGAATGAATATGTGTCCTGATTCAACTACAAGGGAACCAGGAATCACAATCAATTTAAATTACAAGTTATGTACAGAATGTATTTAATATGAATATTGTAGTGACATATATTATTACCAATGTTCTATGTGTGTCAATTGTGTAGTGGTAAAATGAGGTAATACTGGTTTTGTTTTGTTCAAGCTCTGTTGGTATTTGTCATCATGACTTCAATAGTTTGTCTTTAGGGACCATTATTGTAGATGTTCACAGTTCCTGATTTTAAGACAAGTAAATTCCCCTCTTAATGTTAATTTTAAAAAATCAGTTCAAGATGAGGGGACATAATGTTGAGCTCAGCTGGCCAACTCTGCTTATCTTTAGTGATGGCGGCAGGAAAGGACTCCTCTGCTCGAATTCTCCTCTGGGCTCAGGAGACACCTCACTGATAGCTAAAAAGACCAAGGAGTATGCTGTCCGACTCTGGATTCAGCAAATCTCTGACCAGGTGCTGCTCACTACCATCAAGACCACTGTCCCACAATTTCATGGAAATAAACACAGATACGTTGATTAGCAATGAATTCTGGCACAAACTGGCACAAATTCCGTTCTGCCTATGTTCCAGGCTTTTATTTTAGCAAAAATGTGAGCTGGCTTCAACGTACTGTCGCTTTATCAAGCTTATTTGAATTAGTGGTCTCGAACTAACGCTCCCAAGTGTGTATATCAGCGAGACTGGCCAATGAGCCACGTTTCGACAAGTGTTTGAAAAAATGTTATCTTTTCCCGTCTCCCCCAACAACCAAGATAGTATTTATAGCCCGACCAATCGTGGTTAGGCTTTCATTTGTTGCGCTCCAATCAATTTGGAGTTTACATGGTAGGCTATTTATGTAACGTAAGGTTTTTTTCAAACACGTTATAAAAAAAAATTTTATGAGCAGAAATGATTTTATGCTGTCAGGCACCCCCAATATTTTATTTTGGGTATAATTTATTAATTCCTGGACTATTTGCGTAACGTTTTACATATTATTTGTCAGCAAACCCTAAGGAACCCAAAAATACTAATTTAAAGGAGCTACGTGGCTGCGTTCAAAATATGCAATTTCTTCTATCTCCTGTTTAGAAGATGTGCTGTCTGGGTACTGTTATGTGTTCAAACGTAAACCCATATAATGTTGTCTTTTCTAATAAGAGTCTGTTATGATTTATAAACCTAACTCTGGGAAAGGGTAGTGTATTTTATCACTGTCCGTCTGAAAAAAAAATTAGTGCATGTAGACTTACACGCGTGATGGTAGTAATTGTGTATCGCGCGAAGCGGGTTTAGTGTTCGGCTTTCTGCCTCTCCCTTCTCTTTTTATCCCTTTAGTCCATCTGTTCGTTCGTTTTGGTAACGCAGTATAATTAATGTTAGGGTTAATTTAGGTCATTACGCAGTACGTCTCAATGCTTTTCCAAGAAATACAGCACACGTTTCATTGAAGAAGGCGGGTAATAATACAGTAAGCTTTACTATCAACGTGAAAGCGTTACAATTTGCAGACGAAGCAGAAAACAAGGGGGATTTCGAGTACATTCTTTGGGACAGCACTGTCATTTTACCATTGCTCTTCTCTTTATTAATTTTATTTGTTAGGCTTCATATTTACCTAATAATTTATATATGTGGATTAGAATATTTCATGACACTTCCCCTCTTAAAACAGACATTATATGTCAGTCCTTTATTCTATATACACATAGAGAAATTTATTATTATTTCTGGGGTTTACGGTGATTCTCATCACACGGATGGCGGCTTAAAAAATCCGCTCCCAGATTTGTTTTTCCAGATATATATTCAATGCTAAAATTATATGGAGCCAGAAGCAAAGACCATCGGAGTAACCTAGAGTTCTCATGCTTAGCCTGTGCTAAAAACGATAAAGGTTTGTGGTCAGTTTGCAACTTAAATGCCTTCCCATATAGATAAATATTGAATTTCTTTATTGCCCATATTACTGCAAGACATTCTTTTTCGCTAGTTGAGTAGTTGATTTCAGCTTTATTCAACTTTCTGCTAGCATATGCCACTGGGCTTAATTCCCCATCCAATGCATCTGATTTCTGTAGTAAAGTTGCACCTAGCCCAATATTACTTGCATCCGTCCTTACTATGAATTCTTGACTTAAGTCAGGTAATTTCAAAATGGGTTTACTTGTGAGCTTTTCCTTCAATTCTTGGTAAGTCATTTCACATTGTGGTGTCCATGTAATGCGATCTGGAAGTCCTTTACGTGTCAATTCCGTTAAAGGTGCACATATGGAATTAAAGTTTTTGATATACTTCTGGTAGAAACCACATAATGAGACAAAGGATCTCACGTCCTTCTTGGTTTGTGGTCTCGGGGCTTTCTGTAGTTTCTCTAAATTCTTTGGGTCAGGGGTCATGTTTCCCTGATAAACTGTGTGTCCCAAAAATTCCAATTCTTTACATCCAACGCAACATTTGGTTGGTCGGGCTGTTAAATTTGCCTCCCTAAGTCGATCAAACAGCATGTTCAGAGAGTCAATGTGTTCCTCAAATGTTTCTGTTGCTATAAGGATATCATCCATAAAATTTGTTATACAGGGATTATTCAGAGGATCCAATAATTTTCTCATCATTCTAGAGAAGACACTAGGCGCATTCTTCAATCCAAATGGCAATCTATTAACTCATAGTGTCCTTCTGAGGTACTAAAAGCTAGGTATGGTCTAACCTCAGGCTTTACTGGAATCTGATAGTATCCTTTACTCAGATCCACTTTTGAGAAATATTTAGCTTTATTTAGTCTGGCAAACAGCTGATTTGTATCCGGCAATGGATCCACCTGTCCTTCTGTAATAGCATTCAGTCTCCTGTAATCTATACAGAGTCTATGTTCTCCAGAGGGCTTCCTTAAAAGTACAACACCGGAACTATACGAAGACTCACTGTGCGAAATAATTCCTTCCTTCAACAGATAGTCTATCTCTTCCTTCAAAGCTTTTTCCTTAGCAAACGGAATCGAATATGGTTTCATACAGACAGGTGTGGAGTCTATTAATTTCATATCATATTCCAATAGGTTTGTATGCCCTGGTCGGTCTGTTAACACCTCTGCATGATTATTTAGAACCTGTTGCACTCTCTCTTTCTGAGTTTTCGTTAAATGTGTACTGATTTTCACCTGTGCTGCTGTCTCACAGGGGTGTAATGGATATTCAAATGATGAAAGTGGTTCCTTTTTCATCTCCATGGCGATGGACAAGGTCAACAAGTGTGTCTCTTCCTGATGTTCTCTTTCCAAATATTTCTTCAGGAGATTCACATGATAGATTTTTTCTTTCCCCTTCTTATCTATCTTATAATTTGTTCTAGACACCTTCTCTAGAACTGTATATGGACCCTGCCATCCAATTTGTAACTTATTCTGACTCCCGGGCAAAAGAAGCAGTACCTTCTCTCCCACAGCCAAATTTCTGTCTTTCGCCTTCCTGTTATAATAGGCAGCATGTTTCTTCCTGGCTTGTTTCAAATTTTCATTGGCAAGTTTCCAGCCAGTTTTTAACCGAGTGGTCAGCTCATTCACATATTGGTATGAAGATGTAATGTTTTCCTCTGCCTTTTCATCAGTCCACGTTCTTAACAAAGCTACATATGGACCTTTAATTGTGTGGACCTATTTGTTCATGCACCGGTATGGTCTCTTCCACTCGAAGCTTTATAGTGATGATTTTTCCTCCCAGAATTATCATTCACAAAACGACCGCTACCAATTTTTCTTTTGGGGCTGTCTCCCCTCTTAAAATTCTTGATGAGAGATTTCCTCTCTACATCTTCTTCCTCCAGTTTGTTTAAGTCCGATTGAGGGATTGTCGGCTTATCCTGGGGTAAGACATCTTTTTGCACTCTCCGCATAGTGGCCATTGTAAAACAGTTAAGTGAAGCTTGTCCGTGAAAAGGGGCTTCCCATTCCATTTGGTCCACTTTATCAAATTTATTTTTCCTTTTATTGTCAGGCCTGATTTTGCCCCATGGCGTGTCCAGGTCCTGATCCATGTTCCCACTTGTGGGTGTTCCCTCATGTGCTATACTACACCTTTCTACAAAGTTCTCAATGTCCCATCTTGCTTTGGGCCAATAATAATTGTGAGCCACCTTTTGAATGATGGTACCTATCTTCTCATGGTCCCCATCTGGTTTCACATGTAGGCTCCTTATTAAGTCTGCCCTATATCTTTTTGGAAGAACCAGCTGTCCGTGACCATGGGATCTAGTTCCGGCCTTCCTATACATCAACTTGTTTTTCATGTAAAAATCTCCCTTGCCTGGAGTTGTATGACAAGTTGACAATTTTCTGAAACAAGGCTTGAGTGTTTTATCTCCAGCCTGTGCCTTCCTCATCTCTTCTGGAGTGGTATCCAACATAATATCCTCCTCCTGTCTTGAGGTCGACCTGACCTGAAGGGTTGCCATATACACAGGTTTCCTTCTGCAACGGTCAGTGTCATGATTGTCCATCTGACAATTCTTACACCACCTTTTTCCTTGGTTGAAAGATTTTCTTTCATCATATTTCCTTTCATCGAATTGTGGGAATTTATTTTTATTTTCATACCGTGGCCTATCAAATTGGTGCTTACCTTTATTTTGATCCTTAGGATCAAATTTATTAAAGTTCTGTGGTGCCCTAAAGTTGTCCACCTGTTTCTTTTTATTACCTGTTACCTCTGCTTGAGCTGCTTGATACCTTTCAGCAACATTTAGCAACTCACCCAGCCTCTCTGCACCTTGTTCCATGAGAAACTTTCTCAGGTCTGGAGCCATGGACTCTCTTAGTTGCTCTATAAGGACCATTTCCTTAAGATCTTGGGTTTTCCCCAGAGAAGTCCATTTCTCCAAGTATGTCTCTATTCGTGCAGAGAACTGGTGATAGGTTTCACCTGACAGTAGTTTAGCATTCCTAAATTTTTTCCTGTAAAACTCTGCATTCTTTTCATACCTTAACAAAAGAGCCTGCTTTAGCATGTCATAATTTTCCTGATCACCTCTGCTCATTTTTGCAAAAACTTCATAAGCTGCCCCACGAAGTCCCTGAGATAACTTTAAGCTCCACCTTTCTCTCTCCAACCCATACGTGGTAGCTAATAGTTCGTACCTATTTATATAGCTCTCAATATCATCGTCTTTCTCAACAAAATGATCTAAATGAAAATTCATAGCTGAGATTGAGGCTCCTTGAGTAACCGTAGCATCAGAGGCAAAGGGACTGGCACCATTTTCAGGAGCATGGCCTTGAAACTCAAACTCCCTTAGTCGTAATTCATGTTCCCTTTGTAATCTTTTCTCCTCCTTTTCTGCTTCCCTCTCTGCAGTCAATCTTCTTTCTTCTGCAGCTTGTCTTCTTTCCTCGGCTTCCCTTTCTGCAGCTAATTTCTTCTCTTCTGCTGCTAATCTTTTGTCTTCTCTTTCTGCTTCCAATTTCTTAGCCTCAGCCTCAATCTGCAACCTCTTAGTCTCAGCCTCAGCTTCAATCTGCAACCTCTTAGTCTCAGCCTCAGCTTCAAATTGTAACTTCTTAATTTCCCTTTCAGCCTCTAACCTTCTTTCGGCTTCAAACCTTCTTTCTTCGCGTTCAATAAATTTGTCACATTCCGTAGTAACATAGGCAACCATAACTTGCCCATCTAATCCTAACTCTTTTGCAGTCTGAACCGCAGCAGATCGAAATTTGGCCAGGTCCGCCATTGTCTATCAGGTAACTTAATACAATGTCTAACCAACAATTCAATCTCTAATGGACAACACAGGCACCGTGAGCTCAACCTTATTTAATTCCACCCAAGGATACCTTTTAATTCTTATATTCCCTGAAGTGAATTATCCCCAATATTTTTAATAGTTAAAGATTCAAAATCCCAAGAGCGAGACCCCAATATATGTGGTGAAGTGGGATGTTATAAATATTTATAGGGGACTTAGTGTACTGACTGAGATCAGCTGTGAAGGTATCTATATCTATTAAAAGTAGTGTATTATAGATAACCTTACTTGCTACCACATATCTTTATATCTCAGTCAGAATTATTCTGGAATAGTGTGATGCTACGTTATGTGTCTAGGGTATGTGTATGGTGAAGTGTAAGTCACAACAACAGACAGATAAACAATTTAATTTAATCCACTACTCTTAACAACACTGTGACACTCACATACATATAACACTCTATGAGAATATCTTAAAGAAGTCACTAGTAACGTTTCAAATAACAATATGTATTCATTACTGGCATGAATGAATATGTGTCCTGATTCAACTACAAGGGAACCAGGAATCACAATCAATTTAAATTACAAGTTATGTACAGAATGTATTTAATATGAATATTGTAGTGACATATATTATTACCAATGTTCTATGTGTGTCAATTGTGTAGTGGTAAAATGAGGTAATACTGGTTTTGTTTTGTTCAAGCTCTGTTGGTATTTGTCATCATGACTTCAATAGTTTGTCTTTAGGGACCATTATTGTAGATGTTCACAGTTCCTGATTTTAAGACAAGTAAATTCCCCTCTTAATGTTAATTTTAAAAAATCAGTTCAAGATGAGGGGACATAATGTTGAGCTCAGCTGGCCAACTCTGCTTATCTTTAGTGATGGCGGCAGGAAAGGACTCCTCTGCTCGAATTCTCCTCTGGGCTCAGGAGACACCTCACTGATAGCTAAAAAGACCAAGGAGTATGCTGTCCGACTCTGGATTCAGCAAATCTCTGACCAGGTGCTGCTCACTACCATCAAGACCACTGTCCCACAATTTCATGGAAATAAACACAGATACGTTGATTAGCAATGAATTCTGGCACAAACTGGCACAAATTCCGTTCTGCCTATGTTCCAGGCTTTTATTTTAGCAAAAATGTGAGCTGGCTTCAACGTACTGTCGCTTTATCAAGCTTATTTGAATTAGTGGTCTCGAACTAACGCTCCCAAGTGTGTATATCAGCGAGACTGGCCAATGAGCCACGTTTCGACAAGTGTTTGAAAAAAATGTTATCTTTTCCCGTCTCCCCCAACAACCAAGATAGTATTTATAGCCCGACCAATCGTGGTTAGGCTTTCATTTGTTGCGCTCCAATCAATTTGGAGTTTACATGGTAGGCTATTTATGTAACGTAAGGTTTTTTTCAAACACGTTATAAAAAAAAATTTATGAGCAGAAATGATTTTTATGCTGTCAGGCACCCCCAATATTTTATTTTGGGTATAATTTATTAATTCCTGGACTATTTGCGTAACGTTTTACATATTATTTGTCAGCAAACCCTAAGGAACCCAAAAATACTAATTTAAAGGAGCTACGTGGCTGCGTTCAAAATATGCAATTTCTTCTATCTCCTGTTTAGAAGATGTGCTGTCTGGGTACTGTTATGTGTTCAAACGTAAACCCATATAATGTTGTCTTTTCTAATAAGAGTCTGTTATGATTTATAAACCTAACTCTGGGAAAGGGTAGTGTATTTTATCACTGTCCGTCTGAAAAAAAATTAGTGCATGTAGACTTACACGCGTGATGGTAGTAATTGTGTATCGCGCGAAGCGGGTTTAGTGTTCGGCTTTCTGCCTCTCCCTTCTCTTTTTATCCCTTTAGTCCATCTGTTCGTTCGTTTTGGTAACGCAGTATAATTAATGTTAGGGTTAATTTAGGTCATTACGCAGTACGTCTCAATGCTTTTCCAAGAAATACAGCACACGTTTCATTGAAGAAGGCGGGTAATAATACAGTAAGCTTTACTATCAACGTGAAAGCGTTACAATTTGCAGACGAAGCAGAAAACAAGGGGGATTTCGAGTACATTCTTTGGGACAGCACTGTCATTTTACCATTGCTCTTCTCTTTATTAATTTTATTTGTTAGGCTTCATATTTACCTAATAATTTATATATGTGGATTAGAATATTTCATGACACTATGGGACCTTACAATACTTTAACGTGACAGTTTATATGTGTGGCAGATTGTACAGATTTTGTTAACATGAAATTTTTATGAAATTAGAAAAGTTACAATGGGCTTAATAAACATTTTGACTGAATCAAAAAGTTTGTGTTAAAAGTTATTAGAAACTGTCTATGAAAAAGCAAAGATAGAATAGGACTACCGAATCAAAAAAGACAGTAATTCAATAAAGATATTTTATGACATACAATGTTTAGCATTATTATTAACAAAGTTATGTGCCTGGCTAGTCAACTTATGTTAAAAAAAAAACATGCAAAACACAGGAAGCCTAAATTTTGGCTGCCAAATATTCAAGTTAAGCTTGTGCATTACATCATCATTACATAACACAAAAGAAAACATTAGAACATGAAAGTAATATTTGAAAATCATGCGAACGTCGATGTATTAGTTTATGTGTCTCAGATCATAACCATTCTTACAAGGGAAATGAGATCAAAACACAAAACCTGAGTTAAACAAATATCTAATAAAACCTCCCAGCTAGGAACACTGTCTGAGGCTCATGTATCTTAATAAAACCACCCAGCTGGGGAACACTGTCTGAGGCCCATATATTCATCCAAACTGTGTCAGATCTACACCTTCCTCTTGATATAAACACAAAATACAGAATTCTGAATTTGTGTAGTCTGTGTTGACTAGAGAAATAAATAAGACAATAATGCAAGCAGTACAGACACTCAAACTATGGAGTGATGAAATCAAATGGAAATGGTTAGGTTGACTGGAATACTGTAACAAAACATACAAACAAATTGAGAACTATGTTTTGACCAATCAGCACTCAAAACAAATGTAGATGAACCTAATTAAAAAGGAGTAAAGAAGAGAAAGCCCTGTGTAGTTCCCAGAAGTCTCTGAAAAGGCAAAGAAAGGAGAGGATTACTACATCCACAGGCACGTCATACAAGGTAACTAGTACAAGACTGTAAGAAGCACAAAGGATGATGATGATGAAAGAAGAGAAAATATTTTGAAAAGAAAAATGATGTAGTTAAAATAAACTAACAGGTTATAACTGGACCATCAAAACAGCACGAGATAAACCTAATGGGAAAAAGAAAAACAGTGAAGAAAAGTGAAATAATACATAAAAAAAGACAAACTATGTGCTTATTGAAAATTTCTCTCAGCATCTAGCTTTGGTGAAATCCCCCATAAAACTAACAATCTTGTCCAGGCCAGATAAATTTCATTTAGTTCATAGTTGTTCTTTATAATAATATCTTTTTAAAACAATTCCTTTGATACTTTTGGATGTTTTGCTACAGTATTCCCTGCCATGCTGCACATTTCTAAATTATCTTGTGCTTTCATCCACTTTTGTCTACCATGTTAGACCGCAGATGCCCAGTTGTTTTTGATCTTACATTCAAGTCACAGTTTTGTGATATTTTCTAAGAATTTGTCAAACATTTTACTTCAAACTGGTGTGTCATTGTTTATCCATTTAACACACACACAAAATCAGCAGGAAATTCTCATACAACAATTATCTGACAGAATGTCCCATCTTCCACATTCGCACACGCTTTCCCTGTTCTGTACACTTCTAATATAATAAACCTGCAAGCAAGATATAAAAAGTTTGTAGAAGCAGACACCAGCAAATGAGAGGCAGCAGATGGTAAAGGGCAGGATGCTTTAAGAAATTCTAAGTGAGATGAGGAGCACTTTAATGGACATGAGCAGGAAACAGAGCAGCACCATGGTAACCTAAACTGTAAAACTTTGACTTAAAAGTAGCAATGTAAACACATCTGGCAAACAAAACTAACTCTTTACTCCATGAAACAATGTCAAGGTAGAGTAACTGACATTAAGTTATGGAACAGAACTGGCAATACACGTTATGGAAATGGATGAGCCAAGAAGAAATAGATGAAGAAAGCTGACACTGATCAGGCAAACTTTCCTTCTGATTATCATCAGAAAAGTATTCATCTGAAGCACTTGGTCAAAGAAAGAGGACGGCTATGTGCTACATATAGGCATGACATCTGAAAAATTGACAAAATGAAAATATCCCAGGACATCTACCAAGGGAGCAAAAAGTTAATAGTTCTGTACAGTTGTCAAGTGAGTAGAAATTTGAATAGGTCAGTCCATATGCCCAATGAGTGGAACGTTAATAGTTCTGTACATCTGCCAAGTGAGTAGAAAGTTAATACTCAATACATCTGCCAAGTGAGTAGAAAGTTAGTACTCAATACATCTGCCAAGTGAGTAGAAAGTTAATACTCAATACATCTGCCAAGTGAGTAGAAAGTTAATACTCAATACATCTCCCAAGTGAGTAGGAAGCTAATATTCATTACATCTGCCTAGTGAGTAGAAAGTTAATACTCAATAGATCTACCAAGTAAGTAGAAAGTTAATATTCAATACATCTGCCAAGTGAGTATAATGTTCATAATCTGGTACATAAGCTGAGTTAGCAGTCTTATCACATCTGCACAATGTGCACGAGTTAAAAGTTAAACTCTTTTAAGAAATCAATCATCCATGCTGAAATGTGTTTATGGACCATAAAAATATGTACAATCTTTCGAACTTTTGTAATTCTTTTTTGCTTCACTCAATCTTTCACCGGTTTCTTTCATACACACTCCTTTTCACTTTTATCCATCGCTCAGCTCTCATCGTCCATTAACTTGGATGTCACTGCTGGGATTGGATTCCTCGTCCTCTTCAATAGAAATGACCTGTTCAACGCTCATGGCCTGAGTTGAGTTGCCATGGCGGAGTTTCAGTATCTGACCTATGTGAACCCAGTGTTTTCGGTTGTCTTCTACATTCCTTATTGGAACATCAGCTTCAGGGAACATCTTGGCCAATATTCTGTGAGCATAAAAATATTTCACAAGTTAGAATATACTTCTACTAATATAATCATTACTGAACAAAACAAATCAAATAAAAAACTTTTAAAAACCCAGTACCTTCCTGACAATGCACAAAAATGAAATTGCTGTGCCATGAATAAATTAAGCAGAATTGAAAATATGCATTTTGGATTGAAGAAAAATTCAATGCACTTAACTGTGAGACCACAAGTTCTGGGTATACTTACAAAGGAAAGTAGAATACAAGAACATATTGAGGAAACTCACCTTTCTTCCTCGGGATATCTAGGTACTGAGAGATTTTACATTAGAGAATAAACAGATGGGTTGATTTTTTTCCCTAGAGAAAACTGTTATTTGGTATGTAACATTTTAAGTATCAGACACTTCTAAAATACTTATCAGAACACAGTCAAATAATTTAGTGAAACTATTTAGCCTGTTCCTTGTCAACTAAACTTTGTATTTTTGTTCAGCCTTTGAAAAAGATACCTGCATATCGTATCCAGCCTCCAGTTTGTTTCTTGCTTTTGATTTGACTTGAGAAAAGGAGGCCGGCGTGATGCTGACCACATCACCCTAGTGTGCCAATGGTCAAGAAAATACGGGCTTAACACCATATTCCTGATGTGCCTCAATGGGCGTGTAACAGGATCCTTTTTACCTTTACCTCAATCAAAGTGAGACAATATACACTACGACTCTGTCCTATTAAGTCTAACAATGAGTAAGGGTCAGCTGCACCCATCAAAAGAGATGAAATAAATGCTTTATTATGTTATTCACCTTATGTTGATCTCATTCAATATGGATTTAGACATGCATAAGACACAAGACACAGTGGGAGTTAGTTACTGTGAAGGGTTCCTTTTGGTAAATGACAGGCATTTTTATTTATAGAAGATACATATTAGTAGTATGTAACCCATTTATTAAATCACAGAAATGTTTATTTATAGAAGATATACATGAGTAGTACGTAACCCATTTATTAAATCACAGACATTTTTATTTATAGAAGATATACATCAGTAGTATGTAAATCATTTATAAAATCACAGAAATGTTTATTTATAGAAGATATACATGAGTAGTACGTAACCCATTTATTAAATCACAGAAATTTTTATTTATAGAAGATATACATGAGTAGTACGTAACCCATTTATTAAATCACAGAAATGTTTATTTATAGAAGATATACATCAATAGTACGTAACCCATTTATTAAATGACATAAATTCTTAACGCATGAAACTAGTTCCTGGTGGTCTCTGGGGAGACAAAGAAAGAATACGACATCAGTGTGTGTGTGTGTATATGTATATATACACACACACAACTAAACACACTGGACTGGCAACCTTATCTTGTAAATAAACTGCTACAGACACCCACCCACCACTGCCACATGTTTTGGTGCAGGCTTCCTGCAAGGGGACCAGCTACAGTGGTGGTTACATGCTCCATAAGGAGCAAAAAGGGAAATAATAAGTACCGTATGTAGGACAAAGAACCAGACCCTGCACCTCAGCCTCAGAGAATGAGAGAGTTCTTAGTTTTAAAATATCTCACCATTCTAGATGTCACAGTGATACAATGCTTACTCCCTCTGTCATAAACATGGACAAATCCCATCATGGTAGAACTGGCTTCACATCATTAAGTGTTAAGTCCCAGGTCCTCATTTATCAACAGACTATGGATGTGCTGTGTTATGTTTATTCAGTTTCTTGCTCGATACATTTATACTCTACTCTCTCACCGACATATTCTCTCATGTCTTAAAGTTTCTGTGTGATGAGAATCTTCTCTTCTCCGTGGACCCTTGGCTGCTGACTTACAACACAGTCAGTGATCATCACACCTAGTGGTTCCTTGCAGGGTAGCAACAAACTCTCCCTACTTTGCCCAGTTTGGTCATCCTTTGTGTGGCTTGTTCTGCCATCTGGTGTTGTTATGCTTACCAGGCATGTAAATGTGTTTGTCTGCTCACTTCTGGTTCCAGGAATATCTGGAAGAGAATAACTCTTTCCCTGGTTGTCTCTTTTCATGTCTTTGTAATAGAACTCTGCCTAGTCCGGACCTAAGCCCGGCTGAAAATGTGAGGAGGGCGACATTTATGGAGGTCCTAAGGAGGCAGCCCCCCCAAAGGCTCAACAGGTCAATCACCTGTTAACTGATTAATAGAAAAGACAGAAAACTGGACTGATCTTAAAGGCAGCGAAATGGCACGAATTACGAACGACGATTTATGGATCATGGAACATTAGGAGTTTTAATTGGAAAGAAGAGGAGCTGGTGGAGGAGATGAGGAAAGCAAAATTAGAAATCCTGGCTCTGCTGGATACGAAGAAAAAGGGACAAGGAGTTATGGCTCTCGATGGCAACATACTGCTCTACAGTGGAGTCCCCAAAACCGGAAGAGCTAAAGGGGATGTGGGTTATATTGTGGCTAAAAAAATTGAGGATTCCTCAGATTAAGAGAAGTTCACAAGAAGATTAAGATGACTGTATTCCGCTCCACCTATATTCCAGTCTTGACATATAGATGCGAGTTATGGGCAATGACTACAACCCACAAAAGCCAGCTCCAAACCTCTGAAATGAGGTATCTGAGGAAGGTGGTTGAAGTCACAAGAAGAGACATGGTCAGCAACCAGAAGAAATGGCAAGGCCTCAAAACCAGCTCTTGCAGACACAAGTAGAACAGTCCCTAATACGATGGTTTGGCCATATCTGCACAACAAGTATGGGAAACTACGAGCCAGGGATCCAGACCTCCAGGATGACCCAGAGTCTGCTGGGAGGTCAACATTAGACAATCTCTGAAGGACCAAGGATTAGATTTTAACCAGGCCAGGAGGAAGACAGCCGACAGTATAGTATGGTGCTCTCTCTGGCAAACCTCTACACCTCACGGTAAAAGAGGAATGACTAAGTAAGTCAGTCTTTTAAACAATACCTTCTTATTCTATCAGAGTTTCTACTATTATTTTTCTGAGAATTTCACTTATTCACATGGAGCCTGAGCCCACCAACATCAATTCTGACTTAATGGCTACGGTACTTATTTACACATAGTTCTTATTCCTTTCAATCAGACCAATGCCACAGTCTCATCCTAGTTTTACATCTAAAACTTTTTGAATGCGTGATATTAAAGAATAACTTGATGCTCTTGTAAATGATTCTTCACAGCACTTAACCCCATTATGCTCTCTTTTAACCTTCTTCAGAACAGTTAACACTTCTCAACTCCATTTTGCTCTCTTCTAACATTCTTCAGAGCGCTTAACCTTTCTCAACCCCATTTTGCTCTCTTCTAACCTTCTTCAGAGCACTTAACAACCCCATTTTGCTCTCTCCTTACCTTCTTCAGAGTAGTTAAACACTTCACAACCCCATTTTGCTCACTTCTCACTTTCTTCAGAGCACTTAACACTTCTCAATTCAATTTCACTCTCCTCAGAACACAAGATTTCTCAATCCCAATTTGCTCTCTTCAGAGCACAACCCTTCTCAATCCACTTTCACTTTCTTCAGAGCACTTAACCCTTTTCCATCCCATTTCGCTCTCTTATCACCCTGTTGTGAAATACTCACCTGTAAACAGGTGTGGCTACGTTATCTAGGAAGGAAATCTGTAGCTCGGGAACAAACGCCCTCTCCCTGTCCATCATTTCCAGGGGATTTTTACCCAAAGCTTTTTCCAAGTCCCCTTGTGAGAAAAATTCCTGATACACCAGGGCCTGTGACGCATAAACAAACTTACATTGTGGGTCAGTAATAGGTTGAGCAGAATATAGTTTTGGAAATAAAGTGGTAAGTAAGTAATAAGAGGTAGTCACATAGCAGATACTGCTGTTGGGAAGTCAAGTGTTAGAATCTAAGACAAAAATCATGTCAACAACTTTCTCTAAAGCAGGGATTTTTAACCTCTTGTCCCTCACACTTCCCCTGAACGTGAACTTAAAAGTTCACACCTCCCATCCTGTCAACATCACAATGTAAAAAATTGGAACGCATTCAAAATGAAAGGAAGCGTGTAGTCGTGGACTCTACGCGAGATTAATGATCGTCTCTTAGAGAATGCACTGCAACCAATGAATCATCAAGGCTTGGACTGCTGGAATTTGACATAAAACTAGCAAGAATGGACATTTGAGAGGATGCATCTGGCGTATGTACAATTTACTGCATAACTGGAACGATTAGCATTCATACCCTTCGACATCTGCTGAGGGTAACTGAGCACCTATGGGTTTGCCTGGAGTGCAATGAGGTCGATTCTAATCAACCATAAACCTCCTTTCCTCTCTCAAATTAATCAATGAACCAATCAAGACATAATTAAGATGTTCTTTTTCTGTCCGTTTTTTTTCACTTTATGAAGTATACAGCCGGTCCCTTTGCTGGAACCTGTATCAAAGCATTTGTGTTTTCTTGCAGTGGCGGTTTCTGAGACAACTTGTTTTACATGAAGAGGTGGCCAGGACCATGCACAATCTCATATCTGCCACCTCTTATGACAAGCCTGTCTCCTCAAAGATTCCTGGGAACTACATTGGTCTATTAACATGTTAACACACAAATTTTATTTCTAGCCTATTCCACTCATACACAACGGAAAAATATAATGAAAAAGCTAGAATTTAGTGTAAGCTTGCTGCACATTTTGAAAGTATAGAGTTACACAGACACTTGATAGGTTACTCCTAGGTCATCATAAACTGACACTGCCTAGCGTTAGACCCTGTAGGTGATAGATAGGTGGTGCAGTGTAGCATTTCATTTCATAAACACACATACAAAGAAAACTATATAGTCTGATTTGAAACTTATTTTATTCAGTAAGAAAGCAGCTATCATACATTTTCTGGGAGCACCTCATACCTCCCTGTATCCCATCTGCACCTCCCCTAGGGAGGTACAGCCCACGGGTTAAGAATCCCTGCTCTAAAGCCACCAACCTAAAAATAAATAGGATTAAATAGACTGAAGAAATCTCAAAGGCAAAAAAACTGAGCAAGTATCAATAAACAGTACAATCAGGAACAATGCTAAATACAGAACTACCTAATATTGCGTGGAAAGTGCTGGAATGGAATCCACAAACTGGTGTGGGAAAGGGAAACAGAAAGAGATGAATAATAAGCCAAAGGACTAACATCATGAAAGGTAGGAATAAACAAACAAATGGAGAAAAAATAAACAAGGACAATTTTCTCAAAGACACACAAACTACAATGGACAGATACTCACGGCAGTGTAGTTAGTAATAAACAAACAAATGGGGAAAATATAAACAATGTTCTCATATATCCACACAAAGTACAATAGACTGTTGAGGATTGTTTCGTGGTGCAACCATATGAATGGGGCCCCGATTCACATGCTTGCAAACCCCGAAACAATCCTCAAGTAGTGCCGTCCGGAAGTGTTTAAAATATGTGTGGCATAGCCACTGATTCATAGTGTATAATATATGTGGCATGGCCACTGATCCAGAATGTGTAATATATGTAGTATAACCACTTTGAAGTAGAATAGCGTATAACGGTAAAGGTAATGCTTGGAAAGCAATAAAGTCAAATGTGTAGGACCTGTGAGTCCAGAGTATAAACGCGAAAATCATGGGACTCGATCGCAGTTGAGATTATATATAAGGCAGTTAAAGCCTGGCTAGGAATGCCAAAAGTATATGGATAAAATAGACATAGACGTAAAGTGTGAATCACTATGGTATATCACTAGTATTAATAAAGTGATAGTTATTCCAAGATATGAATTTTAAATAGAATTGGTTGCAGACTTTAAACGCTATAATTAAACGGTTATAAGAGGGCGTGCGATGTCTGGAAGGATTGAACTTCAGTGTATCCTAGAACTATGTTTATGCAGAGTCTTAAATGTGTGATAGCGTATTACGTATTCATGTGAATATGAGGACATTGTGGTGAAGTGGGATGTTATAAATATTTATAGGGGACTTAGTGTACTGACTGAGATCAGCTGTGAAGGTATCTATATCTAATAAGAGTAGTGTATTATAGATAACCTTACTTGCTGCCACATATGTATACCTCAGTCAGAATTATTCTGGAATAGTGTGATGACTACGTTATATGTCTAGGGTATGTGTATGATGAAGTGTAAGTCATAACAACAACAGACAGATAAACAATTTAATTTATTCCACCACACTTGACAACACTGTGACACTCACATACCTAAAACACTCTATGAGGATATCTTAAAGGAGTCACTGATAACTTTTCAAATAACAATATGTATTCAGTGCTGTCATGAATGTATATGTGTCCTGATTCAAATACAAAGGGAACCAGGAATCACAATCAATTTTAATTACAAGTTATATGTACAGAATTTATTAATATGAATCTTGTAGTGACATATATTATTAATAGTATCCTATGTGTGTCAGTTGTGTAGTAGTAATCTGAGGTAATACTGGTTTTGTTTTGTTCAAGCTCAGTTGGTATTTGTCATCATGACTTCAATAGTTTGTCTTTATTGGAACTAGTATTGGAGATGTTCTCAGTTCCTGATATTAAAACAATTGAATTCCCCTCTTAATTTTATTTTACACTGTCATTTTAAGATGGGGTACATAATGTTGAGCTCCATGGCCACACTCTCTTATCTTTCGTGATGACTGCAGTAAAGGCCTCCTCTGCTCGATTACTTTAATGAGTTCTGGAGCCACCCCACTGGTTGCTATATGGACCAAGGAGTATGCTGTCCGCCTCTGGCTTCAGCAAAGCTCTGACCAGGTGCTGCTCAATAACTTTAAGACCACGGTCCCTGAAACAAGAAGGATGTACCTTCTACTTCAGAACTATTTATACTGTATTTCTACACTGAGCACAATACATCACAAACATTGAGTTCAGAGCGTTAGGCCAACTGTCAGCTTCATCTGAAATACTTTATACCAGTATTTCCCTCCCTAATGGTTACTACGCCTCTGCAATTCCAGCATTATTTCTTTCTAGTCAATCCTCTAGGTGTCAGTGTACTGTTTGGCCATTCCATGCAGTTTTACTTTCCTCCGACACCTTCTGTTCAGGCTGGAGCATTATAGGCTTTACATCATGTTTGCTACTGAACTACACATATATACAGACATAAATTATCAATTTACATTCAATTTTCATTAAAAGATATTGAATATTTCAAGCTTACCACAATTCATAGAATAATAAACAGTTTCGTTGACTGGCAATGAATATAGCACAACTCCGATCTGCCGATGTCCCAGGCTTTATTTTATAAAAAATATACACTGGTGCTCAACGCACTGCTTCTTAGTAGGTTTATTACAAGATGTGGCAATGAACAGACGCTCTGAATCGAGTATATTCGCAGCTCTACCCAATGAAACCATGTCTACACATCTTTTCAAAAAAGTACTCCTTTTCACGTTCCCCCTGACAACACAAGATAGTATTTATAGCCCGACCAATCGTGTTTAGTCTTACATTTGTTGCGCTCCAATCAATTTGGAGTTAACATGGTAGGCTATTTCCGTAACGTAAGGTTTTTTCAAACACGTTATAAAAAAAAATTTTATGAGCAGAAATGATTTCATGCTGTCAGGCACCCCCACTATTTTATTTTGGCCATAACTTGGTAATTCCTAGACTATTTGCGTAACGTTTTACATATTCTTTGTCAGCAAGCCCTAAGGAACCCAAATATACAAATTTAAAAGAGCTAAGTGGCTGCGTTCAAAATATGCATTTTCTACCACCTCCTGTTTACTTCCATCCCCATGTGGTGTCTGGGTACTGTCATGTTTTCAAACGTAAACCCATCTATTGTCATCTTTCCTAATAAGCGTTTTCCAGGTTTTTTAAAACCTAACTCTGGGAAGGTTAGTGTTTTTATCACTGTCCGTCTGAAAAAAAGTTAGTGCATGTGGCCTTACACGCGTGATGGCAGCAATTGTGTATCGCGCGACGCGTGTTTAGTATTGCATGCTTCCTGCCTTCATTCGCCCCTCTCTCTCTCTCCTGCTTTATCTGTCTTTTAGTTACGCCGTGTATGGAATGAATGAAATATTAAATCTAGGTCATTGATCAGCCTGCGTATCTCAAGGTTAGTACACGTTTCATTGAAGAAAGCGGGTAATAATACAGTAGGCTTTTACTATCAACGTGAAAGCGTTACAATTTGCAGACGAAGCAGAAAACAAGGGGATTTCGAGTACAGTCATTGTGACAGCACTGTTCTTTTACCATTGCTCTTTTCTTTATTAAATGTATTTGTTAGGCTTCATATTTACCTGATAATTTATATATGTGGATTAGAATATTCCACGACAGACATATATTAAATATTCAGTCGTCTATGAACTTGACTTATTGCCTGAATTGTTCAAGTTCAACGATGTTCTGTGACTGTTGAATTAACCTTGCAAGGTCAGTACAGAATACAACATTAACTACAGGCTGAGGATAATAATAAATAAATAACACTGCTGGATAAGATAAATACAAAGTTTAATGAAAAGACGCTGAAGCAAACACGATAATAATCACACAGATGAATCTGAGACTGCAACATAATTATGGAACGAAACTATGAAGATGAATAATGACTACTTGAATTGTATTGTACAGCAACCCAATCATTCAAGCCCTAAGGAACTGAAGAACCTTAATAATAACTAAAATAAGTTTCCTTAACATATCTGGTGTCAGAGTGCGGGATTATTCATCTCTTCCGTTTCCCGATTTGTACAAACTACCGATCAGTTATCAGGCTTCAAGTTGGGAACGTTTCGGTTGAAGTAACATCAAGTCCATTCTAGCTCAAGACAGTCGAAGTCACAGTGGAAATTCAAGCATACGAAGAAAGTCATTCAAGGCAAATCTGGCAACTCAAATGCGCATGTAAACCTACCAATGTCAAGGTCGAGTCAAGTCTGCATCAAACGGTCGAAAAATTTCAACGCTGAATCCTGTAGTCAACCTTGTTGTACTTCAGCGAATTTTTGATCCTGAACCGAAATAATTTTGGGTAACATACCAGAAGTTAAAGATTGCACTCCTGATGAGATTGCAAGGTGGGTTGAATCACACCCACTGGTGGCAAATGCTGTTGTAACTAGAGCACAACAGTTAGCTACAGATATGGCTAAACCATCTACTCCTGTTTTAGATATGATTATGTCTCCAGGCGTCGTTGCTGAAACACCAGCGACCTTTGCAGAGAAGCAAAAAAATGACCAGAGTTTACAACGTTTATTTGCGTTGGCAGAGAAAAAGGTTATTAAACACACGGGATCATCTCAACATTGGTTTCAACTTAAGAAATCTATACTAACAAGATACTTTGATGATGGTGTGTCTATTATCCATCAAGTTGTGGTTCCAAAAGAGTATAGACCATTAGTATTACAAACAGGTCATGACTCTCCTATGGCAGGTCATATGGGCATTAAAAGAACATTGTTTAGAGTTACGTCACAATTCTATAGGCCGGGGGTTAATAAGGACACAAAATTGTACTGTAGGTCTTGTACTACATGCCAGAGTATATCACGTAAGGGCAGATTCCATACGGCACCCTTACAAATTACTGACGTGCCAGAAAGACCATTTAAGAAAATAGCAGTAGATATTATTGGTCCGTTATCGATTCCATCACATAATGGTTTCCAATATATATTAACCTGTATAGATCTTTGCACACGTTGGCCAGAGGCCATACCTTTGAAAACCATTACGACTGCGTCTGTATCTGATGCCTTGTTTTCAATTTTTTGTCGTATCGGTTTTCCAGAAGACATCTTATCAGATCGAGGTTCACAATTTACCTCGAATATTATGAAAGAATTGGATTCTATGCTATCCATTCACCATTCATTTTGTAGTGCGTATCACGCCCAAGCGAACAGTGTTTGTGAGCGCTACAATGCATCTCTCAAACAAATACTTTATAAGATCACTGAGGCATGTCCTCGTGACTGGGACCGCCTCTTACCTGCAGCTTTATTTGCATATCGAAAGGTGCCCCACGAAAGTATGGGATTTTCTCAGTTCGAGCTAGTCTATGGCTCAAATCCTCGCGGGCCTATGATGATATTAAAAAATTTGTTGGTCGGATCGTCAGCAGATGCATCCACTCGGAATGGTTATGAGTTTGTGATTGACCTCCGACAACGAATCATTGATGCGTGCACTTATGCATCTAATAGCACCAAATCGGCTACACAAAGATCAAGATTATTTCATAATCAATCTAGAACTTTACGATTTTTAAATCCTGGGGAAAAAGTTTGGTTACTACTTCCTCATGATGACAATAAATTGTTAGTTTCATGGCAAGGTCCTTTTGTGATCATTAGATGTGTCACAGATGTTGATTATGCGGTAAATATAAGAGGGAAAATTAAGACTTTCCATGTCAATATGCTGAAATTGGCAGTGGAAAGACCACAAGAGTTAATTCCAGTTATTAACTCTATTTCTGATTCTTCATCTCATAGCGCTTCTTTTGCATTAGTTAATGATGAAGACACTACTTCTTCTATTCCGCTACATTTTTCTTTACCTTCTTTACAATCGTCAGAATCTTGGAAAGACGTTACTATTTCATCTTCTTTGTCATCTACACAACAATGTCAAGTTCGAGATATTCTTCTTTCTTATGATGATGTGCTTACAGACCTTCCAGGTCGAACATCACTCATTTCTCATGACATTATTCTTACAGACTATCATCCTATTAAGTTAAGACCTTACCCAATATCTTTACATCACAAAGGTAGGGTTGAGAAGGAGCTGAAGGATATGATACGATTGGGAGTTATATCTCCATTAGAGTCACCTTATGCTTTTCCTATGGTGATTGTGAAAAAGAAAGATAGTTCATTGCACATTTGTATTGATTTTAGGCGTTTAAACAGTATCACAATTACTGACGCTGAACCAATGCATTTGTTAGACGACCTACTTTCTCAAGTATCTCATGCGACTTTCTTCAGTAAATTAGATCTGTCGAAACGTTATTGGCAAATACCACTTACTGATCATGCCAAACCTTTCACCGCATTTACAACTCCATTTGGACTTTTCCAATGGAATTACATGTGCTTCGGTCTTGTAAACGCGCCGGCGACTTTTGTGCGCATGATGCGCCGCCTTCTTGGCGATCGTAAAGATGTCATCACATACATCGATGACATCTGTCTATTTCACGATTCTTGGGAAGACCACATTACTGGTTTGTCTTCTCTTCTTCTTACGCTACGACAATATGGTTTGACTGTGAGACCTTCCAAGGTCCAGATAGGTTGTCAGGAAATTACATTTCTTGGTCATCGTATAGGTAACCACAGATTATATCCTGATGACAATACAGTCAAACGGATATTAGAGATTACTACTCCTTCTACGAAGAAACAAGTGAGAAGCTTATTGGGGTTAGTTAATTATTACCAAAAATTTATACCACACTTCGCACATATTTCTGCTCCTTTGTCCAGACTACTGGCCAAAGGTAGTCCAAATAAAATTACATGGACACCGCAGTGCGAAGGTGCTTTAATTAAGATCAAGAAGTTATTTGAAAATCCTCCTATTTTATTATTACCAAATCTACATGTTCCATTCATAATTCAAACAGATGCGTCAAATTACGGCATTGGAGGATGTTTACTTCAATGGTACGAAGGGATACAACATCCATGTTTTTTCGTATCTCGCAAGCTGACTCCAGCCGAACAGAAATATGCAACAGGGGAGCGTGAGCTTTTAGCTGTAGTCTGGTGCCTTGAGAAACTATCGAAATATTTGATTGGCACAAAATTCTACATACAGACAGACCACAGCCCACTTACGTTCATCACTTCCAGAACGATGCGGAACTCGAGAATCCATCGATGGTTCCTGTTACTACAAGAGTTCTCATTTACAATCTTACCTATTTCTGGAATAGACAACAACCTCGCTGACTTGTTATCCAGGAATTTTTCTTCACAAGAATGAATTTAACTTTAATTTCTTGATATTACAATATTTGATTATATGTGTGGTTCTATGAATAACATTTTTATTAATGAGATGTTAATATAATTATAACATAGTTATGGTGGGTCGATATTCATAAATTTCATTCGTGCACATCTTCTCCACCACTCTCACACGTGCAACAAGTGTCACGTTTGGGATCGAGGGGGAATGATGTTGAGGATTGTTTCGGGGTTTGCAAGCATGTGAATCGGGGCCCCATTCATATGGTTGCACCACGAAACATCTCAGCTGAATAATACTGGAATAGATCGCGCATATCGATGTATGATGTGTTACACATGGTAACAACAGTCGTTGTGTGGCCTGCGGGCCTGATGGCCGCGTTTCAAATGTGTGGCATAGCCACTTATGGAAAGTGTTTCAAATGTGTGGCATAGCCACTTATACCTAGTGTTTCGGATGTGTGGCATAGCCACTTACTCAAGTGTAGAGCCATTTGTGTTCTGGCTTTTAAGCCGATATAAATATGTCTGGATAAAGACATAAGTCTATGTGTGGCCGTAGTGCCGTCCGGCAGTGTTTAAAATATGTGTGGCATAGCCACTGATTCATAGTGTATAATATATGTGGCATGGCCACTGATTCAGAATGTGTAATATATGTGGTATAACCACTTTGAAGTAGAATAGCGTATAACCGTAAAGGTAATGCTTGGAAAGCAATAAAATCAAATGTGTAGGACCTGTGAGTCCAGAGTATAAACGCAAAAATCATGGGACACGATCGCAGTTGAGATTATATATAAGGCAGTTTAAGCCTGGCTAGGAATGCCAAAAGTATATGGATAAAATAGACATAGACGTAAAATGTGAATCACTATGGTATATCACTAGTATTAATAAAGTGATAGTTATTCCAAGATATGGATTTTAAAAAGAATTGGTTGCAGACTTTAAACGCTATAATTAAACGGTTATAAGAGGGCGTGCGATGTCTGGAAGGATTGAACTTCAGTGTATCCTAGAACTATGTTTATGCAGAGTCTTAAATGTGTGATAGCGTATTACGTATTCATGTGAATATGAGGACATATATTAAATATTCAGTCGTCTATGAACTTGACTTATTGCCTGAATTGTTCACGTTCAACGATGTTCTGTGACTGTTGAATTAACCTTGCAAGGTCAGTACAGAATACAACATTAACTACAGGCTGAGGATAATAATAAATAAATAACACTGCTGGATAAGATAAATACAAAGTTTAATGAAAAGACGCTGAAGCAAACATGATAATAATCACACAGATGAATCTGAGACTGCAACATAATTATGGAACGAAACTATGAAGATGAATAATGACTACTTGAATTGTATTGTACAGCAACCCAATCATTCAAGCCCTAAGGAACTGAAGAACCTTAATAATAACTAAAATAAGTTTCCTTAACAAGACAGATACTCACGGCAATGTAGTTAGTAATAAACAAACAAATAGGGAAAATATAAACAATGTTCTTATATATCCACACAAACTACAATGGACAGATACTCACGGCAATGTAGTTAGTAATAAACAAACAAATGGGGAAAATATAAACAATGTTCTCATATATCCACACAAAGTACAATGGACAGATACTCACGGCAATGTAGTTAGTAATAAACAAACAAATGGGGAAAATATAAACAATGTTCTCATATATCCACACAAACTACAATGGACAGATACTCACGGCAATGTAGTTAGTAATAAACAAACAAATGGGGAAAATATAAACAATGTTCTCATACATCCACACAAACTACAATGGACAGATACTCACGGCAATGTAGTTAGTAATAAACAAACAAATGGGGAAAATATAAACAATGTTCTCATACATCCACACAAACTACAATGGACAGATACTCACGGCAATGTAGTTAGTAATAAACAAACAATGTTCTCATATATCCACACAAAGTACAATGGACAGATACTCACGGCAATGTAGTTAGTAATAAACAAACAATGTTCTCATATATCCACACAAAGTACAATGGACAGATACTCACGGCAATGTAGTTAGTAATAAACAAACAATGTTCTCATATATCCACACAAAGTACAATGGACAGATACTCACGGCAATGTAGTTAGTAATATAACAATGTTCTCAACAAAGTACACACAAAGATACTCATGGCAATGTAGTTCTCATATATCAACACAAAGTACAATAACAATGTTCTCATATATCCACACAAAGTACAATGGACAGATACTCACGGCAATGTAGTTAGTAATAAACAAACAATGTTCTCATATATCCACACAAAGTACAATGGACAGATACTCACGGCAATGTAGTTAGTAATAAACAAACAATGTTCTCATATATCCACACAAAGTACAATAAGACAGATACTCACGGCAATGTAGTTAGTAACAAACAATGTTCTCATATATCCACACAAAGTACAATAAGAAAGATACTCATGGCAATGTAGTTAGTAACAAACAATGTTCTCATATATCCACACAAAGTACAATAAGACAGATACTCACGGCAATGTAGTTAGTAACAAACAATGTTCTCATACATCCACACAAAGTACAATAAGACAGATACTCACGGCAATGTAGTTAGTAACAAACAATGTTCTCATATATCCACACAAAGTACAATAAGACAGATACTCACGGCAATGTAGTTCGTAACAAACAATGTTCTCATATATCCACACAAAGTACAATAAGACAGATACTCACGGCAATGTAGTTAGTAACAAACAATGTTCTCATATATCCACACAAAGTACAATAAGACAGATACTCAGGGCAATGTAGTTAGTAACAAACAATGTTCTCATACATCCACACAAAGTACAATAAGACAGATACTCACGGCAATGTAGTTAGTAACAAACAATGTTCTCATATATCCACACAAAGTACAATAAGACAGATTCTAACGGCAATGTAGTTAGTAACAAACAATGTTCTCATATATCCACACAAAGTACAATAAGACAGATACTCACGGCAATGTAGTTAGTAACAAACAATGTTCTCATATATCCATCCACACAAAGTACAATAAGACAGTATAGTATTATCATCATTTTCCTTCTTATGGAGTATGGGGTCACCACTACAGCTGGTCGCCTTACAGGAAGCCTGCATCAAAACATTGACATGCTCTTGTGAGCTTGCGGTTTCTGTAGTAGTTTGTTCCACATGATGAGGTTGCCGCCAGCCTCATGTATATCCTCCTTATTTATTGGTCACTTTGTACGACATACCTGAGGGAGAATTAGTCCTATTCTTTCTTCGTCTCATCAGATTATCTCCCCCCTACAGGGCATTATGTTAGTCTGTCGGAATTTGCTACAGTATTAATCAGGCAAACACATCTATATCTGAATAAAGAATAATAATTATAAAAAAAACCAATATCTTACAGCAATATTCTTGGTGTTGTGCCAACTCTTGGTCTGATCTGACAAGTCACAGGCAGTCATTAGAAGACACAGGAGGATGTGTTTGTCACCAGGATTGTTCCTATCATATTCTCCACCTGGATGTGATAGATCAACTCTATAGTTATGACTAACTTTACATAGATAAACTCTATACTGGAGACAGAGTTATGACTAACTTTACACTGACAAGTAAACTCTATACTGGAGACATGAGTTGTGACTAACTTTACACTGACAAATACACTCTATACTGAAGACAGAGTTATAACTAACTTTACACTGACAAATAAACTCTATACTGGAGACATGCGTTATGGCTAACTTTACATAGATAGATAAATTCTATACTGGAGACAGAATTCTATACTGGAGACAGAGTTATGACTAACCTTACACTGACAAATTAACTTTATACTGGAGACAAGAGTTACGACTAACTTTACACTGATAGGTAAATTCTGTAGTGGAGACAGTGTTATGGCTAACTCTACAACATAACAAGTATGAAGAATCTACCATGTTAGAACAAAGGAAAAAGAAACCCATGGCTTTGCAGTGATAGGCTAGTGCTCTATCCATTCTGCCAAGTAAACGCTATGACAAGTAGCATCATCATCATCAGTTTCCATTTCATTCGTTATGGAGCATGGAACCAACACTTTAGCTGGATCCCGGCTTTGCCCCCAATTGTACTGTTGCATGTCTTTTATATATTTACACTGTCATTATAGAGTAACCTACTGGTTACAATGGCCAAGATCACCGCTGGGGTAGAACCTGTAGACAACGCCAACAACGAAATAGTATGTAGTAGTAGAAATGCAGTAGTAGAGCCACAAAAGGTGAAGTGGACGAAATATACGTATGTTTATTAACGATAAACGCTGCTCCACATGTTTCAACATAAAAGCCAATATATCAAATGGCCTAACATATTCAGTCATCGATATAACTCTGTACCGTCTGTATCTAGAACACTGTCCTTGACCATCTTCAACGTTTTATTAAATCAGTTTCATTCAACATTACGAATGCATACTCCCTTCAAATGAAGATAACTAGATATACCTCACAAAAGATCTTGATGTACTAGTGATGGAACAACATAGGGATGTATAATCATAAAGATATTCCGCAGCTCAAAAATAAGCATCCACTCGCCATGACACACACATATCAAATCCCTTGCAGACGATCACAGCCTTCTGCATCTATGGTTTTCACGTCTGCCCCTCTACACCAAGGCAATGACGTCACTTCCTGTATTAATAAATGACTCCACATAAAATAAACAAACAAGGAGCTCTGTCGAGCTACCTGATGACATCGACACACTTGTTATGAATTTTAATCATAACAATTACTTGTATCGTGGAGAGGACCATATACTGTTTTTGAAAGATTGTCAGATGTTGATCACATTATATCTATTAAAGGAAAGGAAAAGACATTTCATATCAACATGCTGCAACAATTTCACTCTTGTCCTCCACATCTTAAAACCAGTTTTCGAGGCTATCGATGAGCCCATTGATCGTCGCTCTTCCTTAGCGGTGATACAGGAAGAGTTATCTGAATTACCTGATGGTTCTGAACCACTTTTGTCTCTACCTACTTTACCACTTTTGTCTACTGAGAGTTGGAAGGATATTTCTATTTCGCCAACTCTTGCCTCATATCAGAAGGAGCAGATTTCCTTGTTACTACAATCTTTTCCTGATGTGCTCACGGATATTCCAGGGCATACAAATATCATTGAACATGATATTCTTCTTATGGATTTCAGACCAATCAAGCTGAAACCTTATCCTATCCCTATACATTTTCAATCACAAGTACAGGAAGAAATAAAAGATATGATAAAATTAAACATAATTTCTCCGTCTCAATCTCCATAGTTTTCCTATGATGTTGATTAGAAAGAAAGATAAATCCATTCGAATTTGTATTGATTTCAGGCGTTTAAATGCTTTGACGATCCTGGACGCCAAACCTTTGCCTTTATTGGATTCTCTACTGGATAGACTATCTACAGCTACTTTTTTCAGTAAATTTGACTTGTCAAAAGGCTATTGGCAAGTTCCCTTATCGGACACAACAAAACCTTATACTGCTTTCGCTACACCTTTGGGATTGTTTCAATTTAATTTTATGTCTTTTGGTCTTGTTAACGCTCCTGCTATTTTTGTTCGCATGATGCGAAAGATTTTCTCTGACCGTGATGACATAATTACCTATATTGATGATATTTGTCTTATTCAACAATCTTGGGATGAACATGTTCTTGGAATTCAGTCTTTGTTGAATACTTTGCGTCTTCATCATCTTACTGATAGACCTTCAAAAACTAAAATAGGATTCACTGAAATTTCTTTTCTTGGTCATAAGGTAGGAGGCGGTTTTCTTAAACCTGAAGATTCCACTATCACTAAAATCTTGAAATTCCTAAGACAAAAAAAACAGGTTCGCAGTCTTTTAGGTCTAGTCGGATTCTATAGAAAATTCTTGCCTAATGTTTCAGAAATTACTTCAGTTCTGTCTTCGTTATTAAGAAAGAACTCCCCCAAATAAGATTGTTTGGTCCCATATTTGTAATGACTTTTTAAATTTAATCAAATCTGGTTTTTCAAAATCACCAATCACCTTTTATCCTTAGAGTCGACGCCTCTGGATTGGGAATCGGTGGTACACTTATGCAGGAATTCGATGGTTGTCTACATCCAATTCTGTACATCAGTCAAAAATTGACACCAACGGAGCAGAAATATCCGATTGTGGAAAGGGAACTACTTGCGGTTGTTTACTGTTTCTCCAAACTCCAAAGATATCTTATTGGAGCAAAATTTGTCTTGGAGACAGATCAGAGGGCTCTGTCCTATCTGAAAACTGCAAGGTTTCAGAATGAAAAGGCTGCCAGAGCATCACTTGCGCTCCAGCCCTACGACTACAAAATTCGTGCAATCAAGGGCACTCAGAACGTTGTTGCAGATGTTTTGTCACGCTGTGTCAAGGACTCTCTGTCACCTAACATCATGACAAATACAGATACCTGGTGAGATTAGGGCTCACCTATTGACTGACTTCGTCACATGTTGACCCGTGGAACATTGAACTTTTGGGAGCTTTTTTGACTTACACTGCTGATGCTGATGGGAATTTTCATATGTATTCCTGCGGTCCAAGGATGGAAGGGACCATGACTCGTTGTACAATGCCAATGCTGAGAACTAACTCGAATTTTCACATCTGAAATTGAAGAAAATCTTTCAATGACTTTTTTGACAGTGCTTACAGTTATTGATCGGTTCACACGGCACCTGATGATGATGAATACTGATATCGCCAATTTTATGTTGTAACTCTTTCCACTCAGCACATTACATGGATATCTTGTGCCTTATTAACAGTGGTCATACTCAGTTTATAGGCAAACAAACGCACATTCTTTAATAATATAAGAATACTGTGACTTGTGAAGATTTTGACTGTAAAATCGTAGTTGATTCTATTATTAAGAATGGCGACCACAGATTAAGGGACATAACTCAAGAATGCTTCGCATGTTCAAGGGGAATTACCAAGAAACACCTGTCGTGCTTTTTTCGGTTCGCAATCCGTTTGGACTTTGCTCATTCAGACTTAAGATGAACATATGATAGTGTGGCGGAGAATCATGGTCATTGACATTGTATTTATTTGGACATATTTTTGCTCGACTTTGGTTATTAGTTAGTTCAGTAATATGTAAAATACTGGTACACTATGCTTTAAAACTCCAGTGCTGTAGTTAACTGTTAGGCACTTTTAATTCGCGAAATACGATTCGGTCTTTGATACAAATCATTTTCACACTCACACTAATTTTGAGTGAACATATTGCTGATATTCCATACTATTGTCAATTTGTGTCACACATCAGCGTATTCTTATCTAATTGCGCACACAGTTGTGTTAGATGCAAGATAACATTTTTTTTTTCTTTTAACACCATAATACTATGGTTCTGACAAGTACTTAAGATGTACACATAACTTTAATCTTTTAGTAGGTACCACAAACTAACGCCTCGCTGCGGTGAAAAAATTCTGTGACGCACAAGCGAAGCCCAGTTTGGGCCCTTTTCAACCTCGCTCTGCCTAGTAATTAATTTGTCTTTTCTCAATAAAAATTATATCTTCTGGTTCCGTGATCTTTCTTCTTTCATAATATGTAAATTATAACTTTCTGCGTGTCTTTGAAATTAAGTGAGACAACAAAATAAAAGACCATTAAAACCGTCTTGCCGTGCGCTGGCTGACCGGCGCTCACGAGAGCGAAATTCCCCGAAAGGACCTCATCTCATTCAAAGCGGTGGTGCTAGGTCCTCAAAAATGCTACATTCATACGGTTTTCACCAATGTGAAGAGCGGAAACTGAGGTTTACGCACATGTAACACAAGGCACAGATTTGTTATAGGAAGATATAGTAAATTCGAAGTGAATGAGAAAGTTTGGATTTTTTAATACACATCTGGGAGGCCTACCTACACTTGTGTTACACTAAACGAACGAGCAACCATTCTGCTAAAATCGTATCAAACATTTAAACATCATAGTTATTTGAGGAAAGAGCGAGCGAACGTTAAAAGAACACACCTCCAACGCATCTCGGCGTAAGACACAATGGCGGCTGTTCCATCTGACGATCCTCTCCACACCTAAGCCTACCTTGCCATTGGTTGGAGAGCTTGAGTGCCTCAATGATCCTGGGAGCTATGCCGGCGGGAGTTTTACTCCTGGCAGGGTCACCCAAGCCGGACAGGTCCTTGGTGAGGGGCCAGACAAAAGGGCTGTGGAGTTGGTGGAACCCTATAGGTGTAGATGCAGAACCCACCGGCGAGTGGTACAAGCTCTGGTCTGCACCAATCCACCCCCACTTCATGGGTTAAATGCTTTCTTGCCTCATTCTTCGCTGTTTGTCTCCTATCCAATAATCCCCATGGATGACGAAGAGATGCAGGCCAGCGGACATTGCACCTTTGTCCCTCTGTGACAGCCTCCTAGGTGGCGGGGAACGCCAGATATACCATCACTGCAGAAGGGTTGGCAAAGCTGCCTGAAGAATGATGAATTAGCTGACCCAGATGTATATGCTATTTTTCTGGCAGGACGTGACGATCCTGGGATACTGATACACTGGACTGCCTCCCTTCGGGGATACTGAAAAATGCATCCATACCCCCCCTGAAATCATGAACATGCCTCTAAGACAACAGACTCTATACGAGCTCGGGTGTCGCCTCGGTTATCAAGGCCCGCGCTGCCCTTCGGTACCTGGGGAGGGTAGTGAAAAGTATACTACCAGTAATAATAATAATATATGTAACACAGACTCACTACGCATCCTCCAACTCAACATATCAGGAATCCGAAACAAAATACTTGAACTAACCAAGCTTCTACTGGACCTAAAAATCCATGTTGCAGTTATCCAAGAAGCAATGCTACCAAAAGACACCTCCTTCCATATCACAGGCTATACAGTGTACCAGTCAGTGCAAGTGTATAAAATGTCAAGGATTAGTGACACTTATCCGGAATGATACACAGGCTGAGGTTTCTGCTCTTGAAACCAATGACGAAACAGATCTACAGGAAGTGATAGTCTGGAGTGGTGGAAAGCCATTGAAAATCATTAACATTTACAACCCGCCAAAAACACACCTTGCTCTGAAGCCTTTCCAGACCACGGACTTGAGGAGAATGATCATTGCTGGTGACATGAATGGTCATTCACCTCTGTGGGGCTACACAGACAGGAACCCAACAGGAATAGCTATAGAAGAACTCACTAACACTACCACACTCATCCTACTGCAGAATGCTTACACCCCACCGACATTGCTCCACCGCGCCAGTGGAACAAAAAGCAGACCAGATCTCACCCTAGTAACAGCAGATATCCACCCACATTGCTCAGTTAGAGTGCTCGACGACATCGGAAGTGACCACAGACCCATCCTCCTTGAGATCACAAACACCAGGGAAATAAAAAGAAATTGCTTAACATCACCCCCATGGAACTACAAAAAGGCAGACTGGCATTTCTTCAGGAGACAAGTACGACAACGATTCGAGGCCATCGACATGACGCTAGACATAGACAAGGTATATAGTAAAATCACTACAGCACTACTGCAGTCTGCTAAAGAAGCCATTCCACGAGGATGTAGGAGAAAGTTTAAACCTTACTGGAGTACAGAACTGGAGGCTGCTGTAAACGAGAGGAAAAAAGCAAGACGGCAAGCTGAGAAACACCCAACCCCCGCCAACAAAGCAAATTATAACCGCCTAACTGCAAAAGTTAAACGTCTGAGCAAAAAAGCAAAAAGAGAAACATGGGTTAAGAAATGTGGAGAGTTAAACTTGCGGAAAGACGGAAAGAAAGCATGGTGCCTCATATATCAAATCTCTCAGGAATTAAAAGAAAGAAAAACCCTGAACCCATCATTACAAGCACTGAACCACCACTAACAAGGGATGCACAGAAAGCAGAAGCCTTCAATAAGCACTTTGCTAACGTAAACAAAAAACAACCACGCAAGAGACTTGACAGTGCTATCAGATCACTCACTAAAATGATGGAGAAACAACCAACAGCTAGCTGTGAGGTCTTTGAAAAGAACTTCACTCTTTCAGAACTCAAGATGGCCCTAAAAAAATGCAAGAAAGGAAAAGCTGCTGGACCTGATCGGCTCACTAACGAGATGATCTCAAACCTCTCAAATTATGAACTCTCCACCATCCTTGACCTCATTAACAAGACAAGACCTGGAGAGAAGGCAAGTTACCAACAGACTGGAGAAAAGCCAATATCATCCCAGTCCTTAAGAAGGACAAACCATCCAATGAAGTAACAAGCTATCGACCGATCTCCTTGACATCAAACCTAGGCAAGATCACTGAAAGGATGATAAATGAAAGGCTATATTGGTGGCTAGAAAGCAATAAGATCTTAAACACCAATCAGTCAGGTTTTAGAAGAAACAAACAGACAATGGATCAGTTGATACGATTCACCCAAGAGATAGGTGATGCCTTCCAAGAAAAAAGAAATGTGCTTGCAACATTTATTGATCTTAGACAAGCCTATGATCGAGTCTGGAGGATAGGCCTCCTCTTCAAAATGCGAAGAATGGGAATATCAGGGCGAATGTACAACTGGTTAAAAGGTTTCTTCCACAACAGAACAATCCAAACAACATTCAGTGGAGCAACATCAAAACAAAGAACCCTGGAGGAAGGACTGCCTCAGGGATCAGCACTAAGTTGTACACTGTTTCTTATATTTAGTCATCTGGACAAAAGGAAAATACCTCCAAACCATCACCAAAAATATGAACAAAAACCTGGCAACCATCTCTGCATACTGCCAGTTTTGGAAACTTGACATCAATGTAGAGAAAACTGTGTATGGCCTGTTCAGTCTAAACAAGAGAGTTAATGAGAACAACATCGAGGTCTGGATGAATGGAGAGAAATTAGCATATGAAGAATGCCCGAGATATCTTGGAGTCGAGCTCGACCGTAGACTTACCATGAGACCCCACATAGACAAGCTGATTGAGAAAGCATCCACAAGACTCAGGCTCATTAAGCACCTTTCTTCCTGTGGGTGGGGAGCAGACCAGCACTCATTACGCCAACTCTATACTGGATATGTGCGCCCAGTAATTGACTACTCGCTCCCCCTCCAAACTATTGCAAGTAAAAGCCTCTTACAAAAGCTAGACAAAGTCCAAAATCACGCTCTACGGTTTATAAGTGGTGCCATGAAGACAACGCCGACAGATGCATGCGAAATCAACACCAATATTGAACCCTTAAACCTAAGAAGAGAACGTTCAGCAGTGGAAACATACGAAAGGTATCTGAGAATGGACACAAAGGAGGAGAATAGGAAAATGATAGAGCAGTGGCACCAAAAACACAGAATACAAAAGACATCTTTTCTTAAAAATGCAAAAGAAGCTAGCATCAAACACCACCTACCAGCAGTTAGAAAGCCGATGGTAACTGTCAATAATGAACCACCTTGTTGGCAGGCAACTACTCCCATAGTAAGAACTGAACTCTCTGACCCCTCAGCAGACAAGAACACTCTAGGACCACTACTGAAAACCATCGCTTTAGAAACTATAGATTCATATCCACAAGACATCATCCATGTCTACACAGATGGATCTGCATTTAAAGCTACCATCAATGCTGGATATGGCGCAGTGATAAAATACCCCAACCAGCACCCAGAAGACCACCCTTGCATCTTTGGCCCTTGCGGAGAAATTTGTTCCAGCTATGATGCAGAAATAACAGCACTAGAAAAAGCATTGTGCCGGATAATCTCAGACTTTGAAAGTGGCATCACTCCACCTGAGGATATTGTTATATTCTCAGACTCAAAATCAGCACTCCAAGCCCTAGAAAGCAAAATGTCCCCTAACATTAATAACATCTGTAGATTTATTGACCAACTGTTCACTTCCTATTGCGTCGAAGTTACACTCCAGTGGATCCCAGGGCATGTCGGAGTCCCAGGAAATGAAAAAGCCGACAAACTATCCAAAAGAGGAGCAGCACTGCCCCAGTTCCCATCAAGTACCACACTGCAAACCTGCCAACAGATCCTGAGAAACAATTATAGGGAAGAATGGCTAAACCAATGGGCTTCCTCCCAGACAGGGCGGCTATTCTTCAAACATCAAGCTAAACCAAACCCTCAAGATCCAGTTAAACAACTGAAAAGAAGAGATCAGAGTCTAATTTTCCAGCTGAGAACAGGCCATGCCCCTGTCAATAAACATTTAAATAGAATAGACCCACTACGTGAACCAAACTGTAGGCACTGCCACCACCATGAGGAATCAGTTGAACACCTACTGTTACAGTGCCCAAGACTAACAGACCTGCGACGCCAACTACTCCCATCGCACCCAACCATCCACAATACACTCTACACATCATCACAGCAACTGAGGAAGACTTGCACCTTTGTCAGAGAGGCAATGGGCTGTCAAGAGCTACCTGCTCACAGCTAAAGGGATTATATCATCATCATCATCATCATCATCTGACGATCGGGCCGGCTGTACGGGACACAGCACGAAATGATTCAGGTGCTGAATTGAAAGTTTCACCAATGGAAGTCGACACAATATGTGTTCTGAATAAGTTTTGAACTTTATTTTATTTCTAATCATTTCAGACCTATTTTGTTTATTTGCAATATAGCAATGGCAAGTGACGGAGGGGGAATGTATTAGTAGAAGAACAGCCAAATGTGACTGCTCGATTCACATATTTAGACAGAAAGTTTTTCATTTTTGTAAGCAATTTTGGGGGTGGGGTATTGTTATTAATGTACCTATTTGGTTGTTTTATCAGACCATCACCATTTTCTAAACATTCTGCATCAGATTTAAGGTCTAACAGTTTATGAACTCGCTGACCTCCTTTCGATTGATCTAATTCTACCAATTCTAGTTATGGATGTCAAAGGTCATGTTTAGAATTTAGCCTGCTTAGTGCTACACATTTGTGAATGTTTATTTTAAAAAAAACAGTTGCCTCTCTCGCTTTATTAACCATTTTTTTTCTCTCAATTATTTCAGGGGACGATCCTTATGATGCATTGCGAGCATATTTTTCAATGATGGGAAGAGGCAGACGTCCGGCTCTACCACCGATTTCTACTGTGACAAACAGACTATTGGCACAGTTCTGTCTTCTGAAGGACTCGGAAAATGCAACATGAGAGCTAGTTCGTCTTGTTGTGTCATCATCATCATGTGACGTATTCTTTCCAGAACGTTGTCTCCATTACAGCTGCTCTGAACGCATCACGATTCTGGGCAAGTCGACCTGCATCAGCCAAAGACAAGTTCAGACTCTCTGTGATGTCCTGGGTCCACCGTCGTCTAGGTCGACCCCTTCCCCTTTTTCCAGGGACCATGCCTTCCACACTGTTTTTTCCAGACTATTATGTCTTTTTATATGACCGAAAAATTTCAGCTTCCTTATTGCGATGGTATTTAGGAGCCAATGTTCCTGTACGTTTAGTGAGTGCAGTACTTCTCTGTTGGTCTTTTTTTCTGTCCAGGGTATTCTCAACATCCTTCTGTAGCATTTCATTTCGAATGATGTAATCTTTTTTGCAACTGTTTTATTGAGTGTCCAAGTCTCGCAGCCGTATGTTGCTACTGGGAATATACATGCTCTGATCAGTTGTAACTTTGTTTCTTTGCTTGTGCCTTGCCATAGGTTTTTCATCTGTATTAGCTTATGTGAAGCAATTGCAAGTCTTCTTTTAATTTCTACTGCACAGTCGCCAGAGCTGTTGATGATTGATCCTAAGTATTCGAATTCATTGACACTTTCCAGTTCTTCGTTATCAATTTCAATTTCTGGTTTGGTCTTTACTTTGTCTGTTGTCAATACTTTGGTCTTCTTGGTGTTTAGGTATAGATTCTGGGCCTCGCTGTGTTTTTTGGTGGACAGAAGTAATTGTTCAAGTCCTTTTGGGTTGGTCGATAGGAGGACTGTGTCGTCAGCATATCTGATTTCCGGGATCTGGTACCCGCCGATGTTAAATGAGTCAAACTCTGTGTGTTCTTGGTCATCTCTTACGTTTCTCATGATATTCTCGGCATAAATGTTAAACAGGTAAGGGGAAAGGGTACAGCCTTGTCTTACTCCTTTCTGTACTTCAAACCATTCTGATGTTTCCCCCTCTATTCTTACGGCTGCCTGTTGTTCTTGGTACAGCAGTGCGATGAGTTGTATAAGGTGGTTTGGAAATCCCATATTTTTCATAATAGCCCATAACTGCTGATGTTGTACACAATCGAAAGCTTTGGTGTAATCAATGAAACAAGTATGTAGGTCAACGTTGAATTCTCTACACTTTTCTATGATGATCCTCATGTTGAATATATGATCTCTAGTGCCTCTACCTGGTCGAAAACCCGCCTGTACTTCATTTATTTCTGTTTCTAGCTTTTGTTGCATCCTTTTCATTATGATTTGTAAAAGTATTTTGCTGGCATGGCTTATAAGAGCTATAGTTCTGTAGTTTGTGCACAGTTTCAGGTTGCCCTTTTTTGGCAAGGGTATGTAAATTGATCGTTTCCATTCCTTGGGCCAAATTCCGCTTTGCCAGATCTTGCAGCATAATGCATGCTTGTTGTGTAAAGTTTATATATCATATTACTTCCCACCATCATTCTCTGGTGTTAAAAATCAGTAGGCTACTATGTAGTTTGAAGCTGTCCTGGAAGCCTCTACAGGTTTTGAGTTTATTTTACAATTACAAAAATAAAAGACAGAAATGACATAATCCATGTAAAACTGTTTTCTTAAAAATCTAATTTTGAGCAGCAACGGTTGTTTCAATCAAGAAAATAACCATTAATTTGAATTTTACTACTCGAATTACATACATATTGAAGGTTTCAGTTCTATAGCTGCAATATTTTTGATTTTATGACAACATTTGGAATTTCGTTAAATTTTTCTTCCGAACTGCAAATTTAGCCTTTGATCCATTTTCACATAATGCAATTTTATAGTATTCAATATTTCATGTGGCTCAAAAAAATTAAGCATCAAGTATATAATGCTCTCTTTAAGTTCAATAAATCTTATAGCTTTCTTATGTGTAGTTTTTGATTTATGAGTGCATGAAAATGCATATTTGCACTTTGCGAGCACAACAATGAGACTTGAAATTGTATTTCTTGTCAATTTTGATGGACCATAATTCATTTAATTGATTTGTTGTACTTCCCATGTTTCTTTTCTGCAATAAGGACTTGTATGACTTTGTACAAAAAGCATTATTGACTTGGTAAGTGTTTGTTGACTGTAGTTATGATTGTACAAAGTCGGGCAATTTGTTTGGTGCGAAGATGTTTGAAAAATTTTGTAATTCCCCCACAATTTTGAAATGCTTTAACTCGGTTGTTTGATGTCTGATTTTTAAAATTTTAAAAGGAAATTTCATGGCTTAAAGAGATCCATTAAGATCTATAAACAAAGACACTGTAAAAACAAAATGAAAAATCACTTTGTGGTACCTACTTTTAGCGTATGATGTTGCATTCATTCACTTTATTAATATGATTGTCTACCTCATTTAATCTAATTACGCTGCTATATATTTTTTAGGAGTTGTACAAGGAATATACAAAGCAGATTAAAAAACGAGTCAGACAAGACAAACAACAATACATAAACGACACCTGCAGGAAAATAGAGGAAATGCGCGAACAGGGATTGAGTAAGAACGTTTTCTGAAGGAAGAACATTGAAGAACAGCAACTTTAAATCATCACCTCGTGCAATAAACGACAAGAAAGGCGACACTCTAACAGAACGTAAAGATATTCTGAACAGATGGAAGAGGTACAGTCAAGAAATGTATACGGAAATAAACAAAGCGGCAGATAACAACGTCACAGGAGGAGAAGGCAGCGCTGGTATATACCATGCATTATGCTGCAAGATCTGGCAAAGCAGAATTTGGCCCAAGGAATGGAAAAGATCAATTTACATACCCTTGCCAAAAAAGGGCAATCTGAAACTGTGCACAAACTACAAAACTATAGCTCTTATAAGCCATGCCAGCAAAATACTATTACAAATCATAATGAAAAGGATGCAACAAAAGCTAGAAACAGAAATAAACGAAGTACAGGCGGGTTTTCGACCAGGTAGAGGCACTAGAGATCATATATTCAACATGAGGATCATCATAGAAAAGTGTAGAGAATTCAACGTTGACCTACATACTTGTTTCATTGATTACACCAAAGCTTTTGATTGTGTACAACATCAGCAGTTATGGGCTATTATGAAAAATATGGGATTTCCAAACCACCTTATACAACTCATCGCACTGCTGTACCAAGAACAACAGGCAGCCGTAAGAATAGAGGGGGAAACATCAGAATGATTTGAAGTACAGAAAGGAGTAAGACAAGGCTGTACCCTTTCCCCTTAATTGTTTAACATTTATGCCGAGAATATCATGAGAAACGTAAGAGATGACCAAGAACACACAGAGTTTGACTCATTTAACATCGGCGGGTACCAGATCCCGGAAATCAGATATGCTGACGACACAGTCCTCCTATCGACCAACCCAGAAGGACTTGAACAATTAATTCTGTCCACCAAAAAACACAGCGAGGCCCAGAATCTATACCTAAACACCAAGAAGACCAAAGTATTGACAACAG
Source organism: Oreohelix idahoensis (assembly GCA_024509875.1). Taxonomy (NCBI): domain Eukaryota; kingdom Metazoa; phylum Mollusca; class Gastropoda; order Stylommatophora; family Oreohelicidae; genus Oreohelix; species Oreohelix idahoensis. The sequence continues at coordinate 419,746 of JAMPIV010019430.1, read as the reverse complement.
ACAAAGTAAAGACCAAACCAGAAATTGAAATTGATAACGAAGAACTGGAAAGTGTTAATAAATTCGAATACTTAGGATCAATCATCAACAGCTCTGGCGAATGTGCAGTAGAAATTAAAAGAAGACTTGCATAATAATAATAATAATAATAATAATAGCCCCTTCAGTCATTACTGACTATGGGAATGCGCCCCTGAGGTAACAGCCCTCAGCTGCTTATTTTCCTGGTGCTCCTTTTGACGTTTTCTCCTCACCTCTGCTTCTTGTGTGAGCCTCTCTTCGCCCAATCTGAGGTGGCGCCGTAAGTAGCATCGCCACTTAGTGCGATCGGCAGCTTCATCCTCCCATGTTGCTGGATCCATGTCCAGTGCCCTCATATCTCTCTTGCACACATCTTTGAACTTCAGCTGTGGTCGCCCAACTGTTCTCTTGCCATCTGCTAATTGTCCGTAGAAGATATCTTTTGGGATGCGACCATCTTCCATGCGGCAAACATGGCCAAGCCAGCGAAGTCTGCGCTGTCTAAGAAGCGTATACATACTTTGAAGACCAGCCCGTGACAACACCTCGACATTTGTCACTTTATCTTTCCACGAGATGCCGAGGATGCGGCGTAGACACCGCAAATGGAAGGTATTGAGCCTTCTTTCTTGCTTAGCATAGGTCGTCCAGGTCTCGCTGCCATATAGGAGTGTGCTGGTGACGCAGGCATTATATACCGCAGCTTTGGTCTTCATTGTGAGTTTAGAGTTTCCCCAAACACGCGATGTGAGGCGGGCAAAGGTAGCTGCAGCTTTGCCAATGCGGCTGTCGATTTCTGTATCCAGTGAGAGTTTGTCATTGATGGTAGACCCTAGGTATGTGAAGTGGTGCATTTGCTTCACATAAACTAATACAGATGAAAAACCTATGGCAAGGCACAAGCAAAGAAACAAAGTTACAACTGATCAGAGCATGTATATTCCCAGTAGCAACATACGGCTGCGAGACTTGGACACTCAATAAAACAGATGCAAAAAAGATTACATCATTTGAAATTAAATGCTACAGAAGGATGTTGAGAATACCCTGGACAGAAAAAAAAACCAACAGAGAAGTACTGCACTCACTAAACGTACAGGAACATTGGCTCCTAACCTTTAGCACGCTGCAGTCGACATATGTCGACGAAGGTAACCTATGCTCTCCCAGCTGTTGTCGACATATGTCGACCTGCGGATATCATCGGGGAACTGATTTATAATGTGTGTGCACGTGATCTTAACCCCGGATGTAAAAATTGACTCTTCTGTGAAAGAGATTTTACTTCCTTTTCTGGCTTTCAGTTGTAAAGGGTGCGATAGCGTAAATTTTCTGTGCAATTTTCAAATCGAAATCAATCAGCATGGATCAAGCTGCCATTTTAGCTGAAATTTTCATGGATTCTGACTCCGATGATGACTGGTTTGATGGGTTTACTCCTGCTGGTCTGCCGGTCCATACTCCGAATATGGGTGATAGTGATGAGGAAGATAGTGATGTGTCAAGTGTTGGTGATGATTTTGAAGAAGTGAATGTTGTTAGTGCACCTTCTGGCTACAACCACGACTGGCTCCGCAACTTCGACCAAGTTGTGGGACCTGTGGGCGTTGACGATGACATCTCTGAGGTAGATGTATTCCGTTTGTTCATCACAGATGATGTTGTGAACACATTAGTTACGGAAACTAATCGTTATGCCAATCAGGTTGCTGAAAAGAGAGGGCAAGATGTTGGTGCCGCATCCCGTGTGACGTTGTGGACCAATGTCAGTGGTGACGAGATGAGGGCATTTCTTGCTTTGCTTCTGTTGATGGGTGTAACGAAAAGATCGTCATTTGATTTGTATTGGTCAAATGACTGTTTTCTTGACATGGCAGGGTTCAAGAAAGTGATGAGTAGGGACAGGTTTCTTGCTATCTTATCTTTTCTACACCTCGTGGACAATACAACTGCAGCACCACGAGGGCACCCTGACCACAGCAAAGCCTTCAAAATCAAATCGTTTGTTGACACTATTCTCCCTCAATGGCAAAGCCATTACATACCATCTAAAGAGCTAAGTGTTGATGAAAGTATGATAGCTTTCAAAGGTAGGACCAGCCTAATGCAGTACATGCCCAACAAACCCTCTAAGTGGGGTATGAAAGCCTGGGGCCTAGCTGACTCCAAGACAGGCTACCTCTGGAATTGGCAGCTCTACCTTGGGAAGGAAGACAATGTGGACAATACTAGGGGGGTTGCTCACCGCGTTGTCACCTCCCTTGCTGCTCCCCTGTATGGGCATGGCCATGTTGTGTACATGGACAACTTTTTTTCTTTGCCTGTTCTGTTCAAGGAGCTTGGGGATAATCAGACAGGAGCTTGCGGCACACTGCAGACCAACCGCCGAGGGGTCCCCCCAGAACTGAAGTTGGCAAAACCCAAAGCTGGTGACCCTCCCATCACTTTTAGAGATGGCACCACCCTCTATATGTCATGGTTTGACAAGAGGCCAGTGAATCTAATGACAACTGCACACGATGCGCAGACCTTCAGGAAGGAGGTCAGATCCAAACATCATGCTGGCAATGTGCGGATCGTCGACAAACCATGCGCTATCCAAGCCTATTCCTGTCACATGGGCGGTATTGATCGTGTGGACAAACAGTTGACATACTATATGGTTCTGCACAGGAGTAGCAAATGGTGGAAGAAAATTTTCTTCTATCTATTGGAAGCTTGCTTTGTCAATTCGCTTGTCCTGAGGAGGGCCAAGCATCCGACTCGTATCAAGGCGGAAACATTCCGTCTGCGGATTGCTCATGGGCTGCTTGAAGGGTACCAGTTAAGACAGATTGCACCCCAGGGCTGCTCCAGGAGTGAGGTAAGGCTCTTTTTTTTCTTTTTTTTTTTCACCAGTTCTCTTCTCCTATCACATCAACAAAATTACATCATCAGTGACGTCATCCATTTATCTCTATTCAGTCCAAAAATTAGAGCAATTGGCCAAAAAACAAAAAAAATATAGAATTTACAAGTCATCCACTATAAAAAAGGGGGTTTTGTGAAAAAGAATGCAGCTGCAGGGCAAATTTTCGGGAAAAGAATGCAGCGTGCTAAAGGCTAAATACCATCGCAATAAGGAAGCTGAAATTTTTCGGTCATATAAAAAGACATAATAGTCTGGAAAAAACAGTGATGGAAGGCATGGTCCCTGGAAAAAGGGGAAGGGGTCGACCTAGACGACGGTGGAGCCAGGACATCACAGAGAGTCTGAACTTGTCTTTGGCTGATGCAGGTCGACTTGTTCAGAATCGTGATGCGTTCAGAGCAGCTGTAATGGAGACAACGTTCTGGAAAGAATACGTCACATGATGATGATGATTCTTTAATGTTTTCCATTATGATGTTGTTCAATAAGTAATTAATTTACTACTGATACTGGACTTGACTGATAGGTGTTATTGGACGGTGTGAGGTATGTGAGTGCATGTATTACTACCATCATTTTTTAATATGTTGGGTACTTTTAGTTATGGCCACCTCACATTGCTGTTAAAAAGGATTTTTGTTCATGGGAAACCTTGGCTCTGGTTTTCAACCACTGTCCACACTGATAGTGTTTAATTGCCTACCCTAGGGCATAAACCTGGGTGCTATGCTATTTCATGCTTACAGTGAAGTTTGATGATACCATCTTTCACTCTGGTGATGTTTTACTCACACCACGGGAATAATTAAAACTTTGTTTCCATTATTTTTGCAGAAGGGGGGGGGAGTATTGTTACGATTAAAATTCATAACAAGTGTGTCAATATCATTAGGTAGCTCGACAGAGCTCCTTGTTTGTTTATTTTATACGGAGTCATTTATTAATACAGGAAGTGACGTCATTGCCTTGGTGTAGAGGGGCAGACGTGAAAACCAGAGATGCAGAAGGCTGTCATTGCCTTGGTGTAGAGGGGCAGATGTGAAAACCAGAGATGCAGAAGGCTGTGATCATCTGCAAGGGATTCAATATGTGTGTGTCATGGCAAGTGGATGCTTATTTTTGAGCTGCGGAATATCTTTATGATTATACATCCCTATGTTGTTCCATCACTAGTACATCAAGATCTTTTGTGAGGTGTATCTAGCTATCTTCATTTGAAAATAGTATGCATTCGTAATGTTGAATGAAACTGATTTAATAAAACGTTGAAGATTGTCAAAGACAGTGTTCTAGATACAGACTGTACAGAGTTATATCGACGACTGAATATGTTAGGCCATTTGATATATTGGCTTTTATGTTGAAACATGTGGAGCAGGGTTTATCGTTAATAAACATATGTATATTTTGTCCACTTCGCCTTTTGTGGCTCTACTACTGCATTTCGTTATTGGCTACAGGTTCTACCCCAGCGGTGATCTTGGCCATTTTAACCAGTAGGTTACTCTATAATGACAGTGTAAATATATAAAAAACACGCAACAATCATCATCATCATTTTCCATTTCATTCGTTATGGAGCATGGAACCACCACTTTAGCTGCCACACACCCCCATGTAGAATGTCATCATAAAGCATTCACATGCTCTTGCAGCAGTGGACTTCATAGCAATTTGCTTTGGATGATGAGGTTGCCAACCTTATGGACAACCTAACATTAGTTACCTTATACAAGCACAACCTAACATTAGTTACCTTATACAAGCACAACCTAACATTAGTTACCTTATACAAGCACAACCTAACATTAGTTACCTTATACGAGCACAACCTAACATTAGTTACCTTATAAGAGCACAACCTAACATTAGTTACCTTATACGAGCACAACCTAACATTAGTTACCTTATACAAGCACAACCTAACATTAGTTATCTTATAAGAGCACAACCTAACATTAGTTACCTTATACAAGCACAACCTAACATTAGTTACCTTATACAAGCACAACCTAACATTAGTTACCTTATACGAGCACAACCTAACATTAGTTACCTTATACAAGCACAACCTAACATTAGTTATCTTATAAGAGCACAACCTAACATTAGTTACCTTATACAAGCACAACCTAACATTAGTTACCTTACACAAGCACAACCTAACATTAGTTATCTTATAAGAGCACAACCTAACATTAGTTACCTTATACGAGCACAACCTAACATTAGTTACCTTATAAGAGCACAACCTAACATTAGTTACCTTATAAGAGCACAACCTAACATTAGTTATCTTATAAGAGCACAACCTAACATTAGTTACCTTATACGAGCACAACCTAACATTAGTTACCTTATAAGAGCACAACCTAACATTAGTTACCTTATACGAGCACAACATAACATTAGTTACCTTATACGAGCACAACATAACATTAGTTACCTTATAAGAGCACAACCTAACATTAGTTACCTTATAAGAGCACAACCTAACATTAGTTACCTTACACAAGCACAACCTAACATTAGTTATCTTATAAGAGCACAACCTAACATTAGTTACCTTATACGAGCACAACCTAACATTAGTTACCTTATAAGAGCACAACCTAACATTAATTACCTTATAAGAGCACAACCTAACATTAATTACCTTATAAGAGCACAACCTAACATTAGTTACCTTACACAAGCACAACCTAACATTAGTTATCTTATAAGAGCACAACCTAACATTAGTTACCTTATACAAGCACAACCTAACATTAGTTACCTTATACGAGCACAACCTAACATTAGTTATCTTATAAGAGCACAACCTAACATTAGTTACCTTATAAGAGCACAACCTAACATTAGCTACCTTATAAGAGCACAACCTAACATTAGTTACCTTATAAGAGCACAACCTAACATTAATTACCTTATAAGAGCACAACCTAACATTAATTACCTTATAAGAGCACAACCTAACATTAGTTACCTTATAAGAGCACAACCTAACATTAGTTACCTTATACGAGCACAGCCTAACATTAGTTACCTTATTCGACATGCCTAAGGGAGCAGTGACCATATTCTTTCTTTAAGACAAGTATAGTGAATAATAATTACAAAAAGATGGGCAATTAACACAATTAATTGAAGGCAAGACAAAATATGATTAATGAAAGAAAACGCCACTCACTCTCTGCCAGTCTCTCCTGCTCTTTGACTGACCTCAGGTGATGAGCAAGGTCTGTAGCTAGAATAATCTCTCTCATCAAATCCAGAACAATCTGGTACTCCTGTAATACATTTGAAACACATAAGAAAGGGAAACCTGAGGCCTGTAAACAGTAAATTAATATGTGACAAACATAAAGGTATGTTATCAGGCACTCGCAGGAAATAAAGAAGTAGAACACTAGACAACAGAAAAACAACAGACATGAGTGGCTTACCCAGGATTCGAACCCTGGACCTTCCGTGCGACAACCCCGCCTAGCTATGCAAGCAAATCACACTATCCTCCCTGCCATCTATGCATCACCAAAAAATGACGCTTCGATGACAGGTCATTAGTGCGAACCGCAAGACATAACACCGGAAGTTTACCATGGGCAGTTCAGCCTATTAATGATGCAATCACTTCTGTTGTTTTTCTGTTGTCTAGTGTTCTACTTCTTTATTTCCTGCGAGTGCCTGATAACATACCTTTATGTTTGTCACATATTAATTTACTGTAATACATTTGAACATAGTTATAGGCAAAGAAATCCATTAGTACTCTAGCATACTATCAAACATCATTCCAAAAAAGAAAAAAATCAATGCCAACAGAAGCAGGTGACAGCAAAGAGGGAAGATAATGGAAAGCTTGAGCGAAAGTGATAAAAGAGATTTGATGGAGGACATTAAAGATTAAAATCAATGGAAATGTATGATCACTTAAGCCACTAGGCACAGATGATGACTGATGATGGATTATGATGATGACACACAGGTGTGGACTGTAAGATATTAAGAAAGAACTTACACAAGCAGTCAGCAATAACCAACGTCCTTCATTTAAAGTGGCTCTAATGGGTAGGCAGTGTAAAATGATAAGAAAAAATGACAATGAAAACTCAGATAACGCAAATCTTTACCAAACAGAGAAAGCACAACGAAAGGTCCATTAAGACACACGGACAGCACAAGGAAGGACCGAACAGCATCCAAAAGATATGTGATCAAGAACATAAATGACAGAAGGAATTTGTTTCAGTGAGCAACAATACAATGTAACATGGTACGGAACCAGTTTTAGAAATGAATGATGCACTGGAAACATGGGATGTTTTGGGTTATACCCTTTGTCAGCCACAATCACAAACACGAGACAAAGATGAGAAATACAGATAGGTTATACTTTGCCATATTAATCAATCAATACCCATTTGCTCCCAAGGAGCATAGGCCTTCAACAAACACATGCCGTCATCATATCATGTACTATCAGCTCAAGTTCTTTCCTGGTTTCCTTCTGTCTCCAGTTCTCTTCTCCATGTGTTTTTTTGGTCTACCTCTGCATCTCTTTCCCTGGGGATTACAGAACAAGAACTGCCTTGTAATGCTATCAACAGGTTTCCTCAGTGTGTGTCCTACCCACTGCCAGCATCTTCTCATCTCTTGTTCCACTGGCACTTGTCTGGTTCTTGTCATCAGTTCCATATTGGTACCATTTCAATCCCTCTATATTCTATGCAAGCATTCATTTATGAATATCTGTTACTTTTTAGTTGTTGCTTTCTCACTGCCTATCTATATTTCCTATCTTTGTCTCCAGTTTGTGACTAAGTGACAAAGAGTATAACCCAAAACATTGTATGTTTCTTGAGCATCATTCATTTCTAAAGTTATTAATTATTTTTTTTTACCTTGTTCTACCAGTTTTACTTCACCCCCTTTATAATTTATGCATACTGGTTTCAAGACATGTTGTACAATGTGACTAATATGAGGTTGTGCATGAAGCTGACAACCTCATCATGTCAAACAAATTCCTACAGAAACCAACACTTCAAGAACCAACTGATGTTTTGTGCAGGCATTCTGCAAGAGGTCAGCTGTAGTGGTGGTTTCATAGGAAGCAAACAGGAAAATGATGATGATGATGATATTGGTTTTAGCAAGAAGCCTTAAAAAAACAAAAATAACCTTGCTAGATAAATTCTCAAACAGGTTGCTTCCCTCTGTGTTGAGGATACACATGCTCTGTGCTAAGTGATGCCGCTGTGGTTTGGAAAGAAGAATCAACAAGTTATGAACAAGTAAAGCACAGTGACACCAATTGTGTGGCTTGCTACTCTCTACTGTTGACATAACATCAAGCAAACAGTAGCATTTCTTCTTCTTTGCCTTTTAGCTCCCTGTGGAGCACAAGACCTCAGTTAGTTCATTTCAAGCTTTTCTGTCTTGTGCCATCTGTTCAATGACTTTCATGGGTCAGAGTGACTATAGTGTCCACCACTAATTCAAAAGGTAACGGGTTCAATCCCAGTACAGGGAACATAATTGAAGGAAATTTTTCAAAACCAGTGGTTCCTAAGGATGTCATACCCCTGATCTCTTGGGTAGTGAGATTGGATGCCTAGCCTTCTCGGATAAGGGCGAAAAAATAGGAGGTCCCGTGTGCAAGTTGTGCACATTAAAAATCCCTTGGCAGTTGGAAATCGTAAAGAGTAAGCCATACAGCCCCTGCCCTGGGAAAATTTATAAATTAGGAAACCTACCAACCACTAAAATATTTATAGAATGTGTGATTCCTGTATACACACATTGAGATCCTTGCCGGTGCTACGGGATTTGTGCACTGTGCTGAGAACCTCCTTGTGTGAACTAAGGGAGGAGATCAGAACACTAATGAAGTTGTCCGTATGCAATGAAAATGGTCCTTAAAACCTAACCAAACCAATGGCTTTCCATGTCCTATTTATCCTTCTCAAATCTGTTGTAAGTTGCTTTCTCATGTGCTTTATGGTCTCCCTCCATTTCTTTCATCATGGGGACTCAATAAGTTTCCTCAATATGTGTCCCATTCATCTCCAATGATTTTTTCCACATCTCTTTCACAGGTATTGGCTTGGTTCAATCAATTAGTTCCACACTGACAATATGTTTAACTCCTTCTATTCTGGAAAAGGTAGCAAAACCCTGTGCTAAAACCTCCTTAGTTACCTTTCATGACATGCCTGTTTGGTCACACTTAGCCTATTCTTTGCTCTCCTTTCCCCAGACCAAACAAAGGTGAAACAATAGTGTTACGGGTTGTTTTAGACACCACAACGGGTTTGCTTATGAAGAGTATTATTGGGCTCTAACAAAGCTACTTTTTACGGAATTACCCTGTAATAGGATATGACGTAATTTTTATAATGATAAACAAGCAGACGATATGAAAAGGGTGCAGAAATGAAAGATTGTCTGCTGGTCTCTCTTTCCCTGTGTTGAGCTGGTGTGAGGACGTGTTTTCATGTACTCCTGATTTATGCATGTGTCCGCGGCGTTTATTATATTATGGCATCAACAATGTGTGTGTGATGGCCATATGATTGATATGTGTAAAGGAAAGTATCTTCTACGTTCTATGATTCATTACTATAATCGCCATGTCGTGTTAACTGACTGAATTGCGGACTTCAGACTGACAGGCTAGATGTAGCTTGTAAGCTATTAATTTGATGACCATGTGTTCGATCATTATCCACATGGCCTTTGCTGATAATCAATGACATTATTGGAGCTGTGTTTATCGTCAATAAAGAAATGTATTCATCCTCAACAATGGTGCATTTTATTTGAAATATATTCCACTGATGGCGTTACCCCAACACATTCTCACTTGGTCAAACTTACAAATAATATTTAAACTGATTAATGTGAAAGAATATAATTTGAAAACTGCTCTGGATTGTTACTTTATTCCAAAGCACATATCAAAACATTCAACTTGAAAACCACTTTCATTTCATACAAAACAAACAAATGTACTTGTGCTGACATACATAAATGAAACAGACTGGAGCTGTAAAATCAAAGATTAATAGATCAAATGTTGTTACATTAAAAAAAAATTTCACTTGCCTCCATTACTGATCCCTCTGAGCTGTAAAGGGCTGCCAGCACTGATTGCTGTTGACAGTAAAAGTTATGTCAATATAAATATAATTTGAAATGAAACTTCAAAGTCTTTGTCAAGGATGGGTAGCACAAAAACAGTACAAGAGAAGAAAGGGTTAACTGTTTTTATGCATCCTATCTCTGACACAGACTTTGTGTTCAGATACTGCAAGTTTGTTTTGTGCTTGTGCACTTTTAAGACTGCTCATCACCTATTTTCATATTACAATACTATTTATATTCAATATTTTTCAAATTAAACTTTTCCCTTGATGCTGTAGCTCTGTATATAAGTTAAACCACTCTCTCACTGATGCAAGTCCTACTAATAAATTGAAATTAAATTATCTTATTGAAATGATATGACAAAATTGTGGAATGATGACAAGAACCAAATAAGTGTCAGTGAAACAGAGATGAGAAGAAGAGGCTAGCATTCCATGACACACACTGAGGAAAAATACTGATAGCATTAGAAGGCAGTCCTTGTTCTGGAGACCCCAGGGTAAATAAGGTAGAGGGAAACTAAACAACACATGGAGAAGAGAGGCTGGAAGGGATGAGGAAGACATAGAGGAGCTTATGGCATGACAAATGAGAACTTGGTCTGAGTATTTTGAGACCCTATGCTCCTTGGGGAGCTGAAGGGCAAAGAACACTTCCTGAACTCATTTTCAGGATACCACATTTCCACTTACCCTGTGTCATTCATTTGATTAATATAACAGATGTGATATATTCTGTAGAGGTCTTGTTGTTTAACAACAGTACTAAGAGTTGACTGCAGCTCAGGTTCAAAGATGTGTGCAAGAGAGACATGAAGGCACTGGACATAGATCCAGCAACTTGGAAGGATGAAGCTGCTGTTCGTACCAAGTGGCGATACTCTCTACGGCGCAACCTCAGATTGGCGAAAATAAGCTCTCATGGCAAGCAGAAGAGATGAGAAAACGTTGAAAGGAACACCAGGGAAAAAAGCAGCTGAGGGCTGTCACCTCACAGTCAGTTATGACTAAAGGGGCTATTATGATTATTATTATCACTAGGAGGCAGCTACATACTCACCGACTGGACTTGAAATGAGTTAGTTGTGCCCCTGTGATCAATGTCATGGCAGAGGCAGGAAACAAACAGGGCTAACAGTTCGATGTCTCTGTAACAGTAAAGACCACAATAAAACGAGAACATTCAATGAATGCTAAAAGGGCAGAAAAACAGCATATACGATCAGAGCCAGCCCTAGGCATTTTTCAAGGCAGTGTGAGGTCTTGTGATGAAAGTGTAGTACTGTATGTACTCGTAAGAGAGTCAATTTCACGTAACTGAGTTGGATCACACTGTAATTTCTGCAAGTGATGCTCATTGTAGCATTTTACAAAAATGTAACATATTAATGTATAGAACATTTTAATGTAGGTAATTTTCTTCTTTATTCATGTTTAATTACAGATAGGCACTTAGTGCACAGTTTTTGAAAAAGGAATGATGAGTCTCACATGAGTACATAATTATTTACTTTGAAACTGCCCGTTTCACTTCTGAGTAAATATTTTTTTTACTTTGAAATTGTCTGTTTCACTTCTGAGTAAATATTTCTTTACTTTGAAATTGTTCGTTTCACTTTTGAGTAAATATTTTTTACTTTGAAATTGTCCGTTTCACTTTTGAGTGAATATTATTTTACTTTGAAATTGTCCATTTCACTTTTGAGTAAATAATGTTTTACTGAGTAAATAATTATTTACTTTGAAACTGTCCGTTTCACTTCTGAGCAAATATTTTTTTACTCTGAAATTGTCTGTTTCACTTCTGAGTAAATATTTTTTTACTTTGAAATTGTCCGTTTCACTTTTGAGTGAATATTTCTTTACTTTGAAATTGTCTGTTTCACTTCTGAGTAAATATTTTTTTACTTTGAAATTGTCCGTTTCACTTTTGAGTAAATAATGTTTTAGTGAGTAAATAATTATTTACTTTGAAACTGTCCGTTTCACTTCTGAGCAAATATTTTTTTTACTCTGAAATTGTCTGTTTCACTTCTGAGTAAATATTTTTTTACTTTGAAATTGTCCGTTTCACTTTTGAGTGAATATTTCTTTACTTTGAAATTGTCAGTTTCACTTCTGAGCAAATATTTTTTTTACTCTGAAATTGTCTGTTTCACTTCTGAGTAAATAATTTTTAATTTGAAATTGTTAGTTTCACTTTTGAGTAAATAATTTTTACTTTAAATTTTCCGTTCCATGACTGAGTAAATAATTTTTTTACTTTGAAATTTTCTGCTTTACTTCTAATGTCCATTTTGCATTTTATTGTTTTTTTTAGTATGTTTAAATAAAAATAATTTTGGCGCCTCCCGTAAAGTCGGTCGCACCGCTCACCCTGCCCAAGAGCTGGCCCTGTATATAACCATAACTTATTATCCCCAATAAAGTAATTTAAAATCTGCTTTGGTCAAATATTATAAGATGCTTTAAAAAAAAAAAAAAAGAAGTTTGTTAATAAAAGGAGTACCACTGTGCTGCCGAAATAATAAATTATTAAGTGTACACAACAAGTGGCACTTACTCCAAGTAGTTGTGCAGATGAAGATTCTTGATCAGCAAATAGCAGAAGTGAGTGACAGCATAGGCATGCGCCCAGTTGTGGTAGGGAGGGTTGCGGTAACCTTTTTTCACCATCAGTAAAAATCTGAACAGAAGAAATTAAAGTACAAAAGGTAACATGTTTGGAAGAGTGTCACTATAATATCAACTTATGATACGTATCAAGCGTGTTTTCCACGTAAATATTGAACTGAAGTAAAACGTACCAGCCTTACTGCAACAAAACTGTACAACAAAAGTATCATCATCAACACCCTTCAGCTCCCCAAGGAGCATAGGCCTTCAACAAATCTATGCCAAGCCCTCCTGCCCCGTGCCATCAGCTCAAGGTCTTTCCATGTCTTCTTCATTCCCACCCCTAGTCCATTCCCAGCTCTCCTTCCCCTACATGCTTCCTGGCCTCCCGTCCACCTCTACTACCAAACTGCCCAGATGGAGGCCTTTAGTTGATATGCTGACTTTTTAAATACTGTACACCAAAATAAAATAAAAAGATGATCAGGCAAAGATAACCGAGATGCATAAGTTGGGACACATTCATTCCTTTTTTGCTCCTTATTGGTTAGGTTTTTGAACCCTGCACTTGAAAACTGGTGTTTGTCGTGCGCAAGGGATGCCTGGTTCAACCCCATTTTAGTTATAATTTGGATACATAGTGTTCATCATTCTATATAGCGCATTACATTGTTGTTTTTGCTTGTGTGTTGGCTCTTTCTTTATGAAGCTTAGATCTACCACCGCAGCTGGCCCTGCATCAAAGCACATGCTTCAGTAGTCGTGGTTTCCATAACAACTGTTTATGATGACTAGGTCACCAGCCCTGTGCACAACCTCACATTAGTCACTTTTCACAACATAGCTAGACACATATGACTACAATAGTTTTAACAAATAATCAGTATATACCAACCTGACCAGAGTTTCAATTTTGATTCTCCATCTTGATAGAAAACCTAGATCCTCAAACATACTCAGACACGACTGTGAACAGAAACAACATGAGTTTGCTTGTAAACAATTTTGTCAGCTTAGAATTAATACACCAATAACAATCTGAAATATAGAAATAATAATAATAATACAGGTAGTTCTCGACTTATGACGAGGTTCCGTTCCGACAACTCAATGGTAAGTCGAAATGGTGATAAGTCAAAGTGGTGGTAAGTCAAAGTGGTCATAAGTAAAAGTGGTCATAAGTCAAAGTGGTCATAAGTCAAAGTAGTGGTAAGACGAAGTGGTGGTAAGTCAAAGTGGTGGTAAATCAAAGTGGTGGTAAGTGAAAGTGATGGTAAGTGAAAGTGGTCATAAGTCAAAGTGGTCGTAAGTCAAAGTGGTCAAAAGTCAAAGTGGTCATAAGTCAAAGTGGTCATAAGTCAAAGTGGACATACGTCAAAGTGGTCATAAGTCAAAGTGGTCGTATGTCAATGTGGTCATAAGTCAAAGTGGTCATAAGTCAAAGTGGTTATAAGTCGAAGTGGTCATATGTCAAAGTGGTCATAAGTTGAAGTAGTCATAAGTCGAAGTGGTCATAAGTCAAAGTGGTCATAAGTCAAAGTGGTCATAAGTCAAAGTGGACATACGTCAAAGTGGTCATAAGTCAAAGTGGTCGTATGTCAATGTGGTCATAAGTCGAAGTGGTCATAAGTCGAAGCGGCCTTAAGTCGAAGTGGTCATAAGTCAAAGTGGTCGTAAGTCAAAGTGGTCATAAGTTGAAGTGGTCGTAAGTCGAAGTGGTCGTAAGTCAAAATGTTCATAAGCCAAAGTGGTTGTAAGTCGAAGTGTTCATAAATCAAAGTGGTCGTAAGTTGAATCATCCCTTAAATGTATTGACTTATTACATATTTCTAAGTCCCTATTCCATCGCATCATCATTTGTTAAAGTCATACACAGTACAATAAATAAAGGGGTTGAAGTAAAAGATTTTATGACGTTACAATGCATTTTACTGTACTAAAAAGCTTACAAAAATATTGTTAAATAATGCACTGTAATAAATACCCATACAAAATGTGGTATACAACAGCAACAAACAACACATTCAGGATAATCTGTAATAAAAAAAAAAAAAGTTAGTTGCTTATCCTTTACAGGACGTGGCAATCAACCCCAGCTTTTATTGGCTGTTCTGTGATTTTTCAAGGCAATTTTTTCATTCAGTAGTTTGCCATTGCTTTCTGAACGGTACGGCGCTTATACCATTGTTAAAAATCCACACAAAGCGATCTGCTCCCAAACCGCCTGCAGCAGGCTTCGAACCTGGTATATCTGGATTATGAAACTGCGTTCATATCCATTAGGCCGCAGACTGTAATAGTCTGTACATAAACACAAACACAAATCCGTCATATGAACAAGATAGCCATTCTTCCTCTTACTGACATGACTGGGAAACAGTACACACATTTATAACGCAAATCAATAATAAAAACTGATGCATTAAGTCTGAGGACATTATATCACTTTAATGGAAATTAATGTTTATTACCAAACCCAGTCAATGTTTTTAAAGTTCAGTGCAGTAGGACTCTTCCGTGGGCATGTTTTATCATCATCAGCTGCCATTTCTGCTATGAAGGTTGGCTGTAATGGATCTCCAACATCTTCTGTCTCTTGTCTTGATATGCATTCTGACAGACACTTTCCTGTCCATCTCTTCTCACTTATAGCGCTGTCTTCACCTTGCACGTTTGTCTTCAACTCTCCATTCTATTATGATCTTCTGCAAGGTGTCTTTTTATGTGGCCAAAATATTTTAACTGCCTAATTTTGATCTCCTTCATTTTAGTTCTCTTTTCATGCAGGTTTACATTATCCCAAACCATAAATAGCCATTAGAACATGAAAAATAAAATGGCTTAGGTTGAAAACAATTTTTGTGCATGAACATTTTCCCTACTTTTTAATTTTAAGTTTAATTTTTTTGTGATCGTCAAAAGTTCGAGTAGTCATCGTAAGTCAAGTACGTCCTAAAGTAGAGGACTATCTGTAATAAAGAATACTGCTGGGATAAAGTTGAAAGCAATATGGATGACAGAATCATTTGCTATGTCTACTTCTACTTTTTCCATTCTGCTCCTCACGGAGCCACCACTAACAGCTAGTTCCCTTTCTTGTACTCTTACAGTGATGGTTTCTGCAGCAAGTAGTCTTAAATGATGAGGTTGTCAACCTCTTGCACAACCTCACATTAGTCACCTCTTACGATGCCTTAAGGAGCAATAGTCTTAGTCTTTCTTGACCTCCTCCGTGACCCCCCAAGACGGAGCAGACTGGATATGTCAATCACTACTATGACAAATAACAAAGTCAACAACAACAGTAGTAGACAATCAATGACCTACCAAAACAGTCTGTGACTCCAAGACGGTCCTAGGAGGGAAATCAAATGAGTCAAAGTTTGGACTGAACATTGTGACCGGGGGTATCTTTGTTTCTGCCATTTTTTTCACCTCCTCTGAAGGAACTTGCTGTTTTAAAAAAAAACAAAAAACAACAACATAGGGAAAGATTATGTGTTTGAACAAACGGAGTAGTGAGACAAGAAAACACTGTCAAGTTTTAACTCTGACAAGTGGTACATAGTAAAGAAAGGACTTCATCTTATTTTTGGGAATGACAAAAATTCTCCATTTAAAACTGATAGAGAAGCATTTTTCCTTTTGCTTCTTATGGAGCAGGCAGTCACCAATACAACTGGTTCCCATGAAGGAAGCCTTACCAAGCATTCATAAGCTTTTACAGAAGTAGTTTCTGTGGCACTTTGTGTTATATGATGAGGTTGCCAGCCGCAAGCACAACCTCAAATAAGTTGAAGTAGAGCTACTCTTTGTCTCATCAGAGACCTTCGGTATCTACACAGGGCATTTCACAATATTTTACATGAAAAGAATTGATTAGGTGATAATATTAACAGGCCCTGACTATTTATGTTAAAAATAGTTTACTCTCTGCCAAATGATGACATACGCTAAATCTTTCTGGTAACAGGTATTCGCTACTACTAACTACTTACATTAAAACATTATATTTATTACAATAGTTTATTGTCTGCCAAACTATGACATATGCTAAAACTTTCTGGTAACAGGTATTTATCATTTATAACTTTATAGAAACAAATCCTGTTTAATCTTCTTCTTCGTTCGTCCTGAAAAGGACGTTGGTTGCGTTGTGTCTGTTTACAGCGAAGCTGCAATATCTGCGCCTTCCGGCTGGCACATCTGACTTCAGCACGGCATTTTTTGGGACTGGGTTTGCCTTCCCTCTTCGATCCCTAATCTCTCAGCCAGACTGCAGTGATGCAGCCTGTTTCCAGGACCACCACGTGGAGGTGGAGTAGGGTCTTGGTCAGCTCTGGTTCGCTGATCCTGACGCAAGCAGTCAAGCTATGAGTCGCTGACTGCATTCTCTATTGCTACGTCTTTGGGTCCAATCCTGTTTATTGAGAACGGTTCAAGTCTGGTAACAGTATTCACTATTTATAACTTCATATTAACATATTCTAGTAACATAGTTTATTGTATACCAAACACTGGTGCATGCTAAATCTTTCTGGTAACAGGTGTTCACCCATTTATTACTATTTATTAGGGCTGGGATTGATTAAAATAATCTTAATTCATTAATCAAATTTCTTTAATCGAAGATTAATTGATCAATTTCGAAAAATTTTATAAATTATAAAAAAATCATAAATAATTTTTTTTTTAAATCACAAAGGACTTTATTTATTTTACTTGTTATAAGTCACACAGTCCTGCTGAAAATATAATGGAAATATTGAAAAGTTACAACCAAACAATTTATTATTATTGACCATACTTGCCAAATTCCATATCACAAACCTCTAACATAGCAAAAGCTATCGCATTTAAGCCAAAAAGATAAACAGGGCTAAAACAGAATAATCGATTAAAATTGCTTATATCAATTAATCGATTAAATGGGGTGGCCATCTTGGTTTGCTGACGTCATACTTCCTATCAGGATGACGGGCCTGCGCGCACTGGTACCTCAAGGGGGAGGGCATAACATATCTGCAGTACAACCGTCTACTACATGATTTTGACTTTTTATTGCCATATTAAGGTTATTTTTTTTCTCCCCCTCGTACATACTGGGGTGGCTTTTAGGGACCACTTCACTGCACATGGAGGACACCATCAGTGCTCCGATCTCCTCCCTTAGATCACACAAAGAGGATCTCAGCGCAGAGCACGAACTCTATAGCACCGGTGAGGTTCCCAATGTGTGTATACAGGAATCATACATTCTATAAATATTTCTGTGGGTAGGTTTTCTAATTTAAAAAAACATTTAAAATGAAGTAAATTTAAGTAACCTAGCTCAGGTGTTTTTGCTGGGAACGCAGAAGAAAGTACCTGTAATCCTGGTGATACCAGTTTTAAATGTTGGCTGGAAAGGGCTAGGCCAAAATGTCCATAACTTAACATTTATTTCTCCAGTCATCTAAAGATCTACCAAATCATGCTCTGTGACCTACCGGTTTAACACAATCAACCAGCTGCTGACCCCAGGTCTAAAACCAACATTTCAGCCACCCACAAGCCTAGTCTCTGTCAGAAACAGTTATCTTGGACCTCAAGCTAAATTCTAGATTAACATGTCTCCTTACCAGTAAGAACATCACATAAAAGGCGTGATGGAAATTCTGCCTTACAAACTTCTTCAAATTTTCGTAAAAGTTGTGATTGAAGTCAAAAAAATAATCTGGTCAGTCCCAACTTCACTGGCTGAAGTGGTGGGATGGCTTGTATGCCTTCTGCTCCTGGCAGGTTCAAAAAGGTGAAAAGGTCATGGGGCAAAGACCACACAAACAGTAGCCTTTATGACATACCTGAGGATGCAGTACTCCTATTCTTCTGTTACTCTTAAGAGACCCCCCCAGAAAACTATAAGGGGGGGGGGGGGGGGGGCATATCAAATAGCCAGAGATTCAAAGAAAAAGGCCTGCAGAATGGAACAATAGCCAGTGCAGCTGGAGATTCAAGAGAAAAACAAAGTGGTGATATATAGGATACAACCTCAGGTAAAAGACAAACAGTAAAGCCAGACACGTCCCCGACTGGAATCCAGAAGGGAGTATGTGACTACAAAAAAAATGAACTGTGGTATTTGAGTCAGTTTAAGAAATAAACAATACTCTTCCAGAGGGAAAGGAGAACAGTCATTATCATCATTACCCTACTTCTTCCCTAGGAACACAGGTCTTCAATAAATTGATGCCATGTCCTGTTGTCCTGTGCCTCCATCCATTCAAAGTCTGTTCATGTATTCTTTATCCCTTTCACTGATGTCTCCAGTTATTTTCTCCATGTAAAGAGAAGAACTGGGAGGGGAAAAAAAAGCAGACAACCTGGAGAAGTAGTGTGGAAGAGGAAGCTATGGTTGCGGGGATCTCATGGGCAGAGCTGAAAACAGTGGCCCACCATATAAATCAATGGCAAACAACAGTTACACACAAAGTGACAAATGTTGAGGTACTGTCATGTGCTGGCCTTCAAAGATTGTATACACTGCTTAGACACGCAGGCTATGCTGGCATGGCCATGTCTTCCGTATGGCAGATGGTTGCATCCCTAAAGATATCTTCTATGGACAACTGGCAAAAGAACAGCCGGGCGACCGCAGTTGAGGTTCAAAGATGTGGGCAAGTGAGATATGAAGGCACTGGATATAAATTCAGCAACCTGGGAGGATGCAGCTGTTGATTGTATTATGTTGCAATACTCCCTACATCACCATCTCAGAATAGATGAAAAGAAGCTCTCAGAACGAGCAGAAGAGAAAAGAACATGCCCCAAAGGATTACCAGGCAAAAACAAAACAGCTGAGGACAATTACCTCAGGGACACATTCCCATAGTCAGTTATGACTGAAGGGGGGCTACTTTACTATACTATAAAAGTTACCGCTCTATGCTGCTTACGGACACAGAAAGTAATTATGATGAACACTCATGCAGTTTTAATCTGCACAGAAAAATTAAATACCTGAACGAAGTACTGGTCGCTAAATTAATACAGGTGACTTGTATCTAACTATAATACAGAAAGGAAAATGACAGAAACTATCTGAGACTAATATCAGTTTATCTTGATCACAGAAAGACATGTAGTTTCTCTCCTTCTCCTACTCCTCATCATCATTTTCCTGTCCTCCTTACACAGCATAAAGTCACCACTGTAGATGGTCCCCATGCAGGAAGCCTGGCCTTCAATAAATGCATCAAGCATTCACATGCTTCTACAGCAGCGGTTTCTGTGACAATTAGTTTTACTTGATGAGGTTACCAACCGTATATTAGTGGCCTTGTATGACATGTCTGAGGGTGTAGTGGTTCTATTCTATCTTTGTCTCTTCAGATATCTTCCCCCCCCCTCCCCTCCCCGACAACAATTAATATGGTGAGACCCCCCCTTCACACAGAAAAAAAACAACATGTATTCTGGTAAGTGCTGGCTTGAAAAATCGATATCCAACATGTGCTCTGTATCTAATTACAACTGACTATAAACAATCCTTAATTAATGCATATTTCCCATCTGTCCAGGATAAATTAATGGGGCGGGCTCTAAGACTTGGCCTTGGCCTAGTCCTGCCTGTAAAATTACTTTCAATCATCTTGGAATAAGACAGAGCCTTGTAAAATTCTAGACGAAACATACCCAATGTCTAAAACTTGCAGTGAGGAGTAGAAATGTAAAGGGGTAGCCAACAATCTACAGACATTGTATTTACACTGAGGTAGGTCCTAGAAAATCTAGGAATGAAAATAGAATTACTGAAGGAGATCAAAATTAGACAGTAAAAATATTTTTGCCATGTAAAAAGACCACAGACCTTGAAGAGTACAAATGTTGCATATTTCAAACAGATTTTCCTACAGTTTCAAACTGTAGAATGCTGTTGTTTTACCTTTGTTTGGTCTGGGGAAAGGAGAGCAAAGAATAGGCTAAGGAAAGCAAAAGGGAGGCCGAACAAAAACTGCTTGGCGCAGAACTGTGGAGGCCGAGATGCAAAGAATGAACCAGAGCTGGGGCACTGCACAAAGGATGACCGCCGACCGAGCGAAGTGGAAGCAGTTTGTTGCTGCCCTACAAGATGTCACCAGGCGTGATGGCCCGAGTGCTTTGACAGTCGGTGGCTAAGGATCAAAGAAGAAGATGTAAAAAGACATACCTTACTGAAGACCTTAATAGAAGGAAGAGGTTGAAGGCAAATGTACATGAGAAAGAGAGCGCTATATGTTGGAAAGATAACATCAAGAGATGGACAAGAAAGAGTCTATCATAGTGTACCATCAAGTTAAGAGACAGAAGATGATGTTAGAGATCCATTGCAGTGATGGTAGCTGATGGTGATGATATTTTAGATAACAGTGACTAGAATAATCAAAATAAAAGGGGGAAGTTAGGTATGAAGTACATCACAAACAGCTTTGCAGACAGCGAGATAGTCTGAATGATATATCAACTGAAGACAAAGATTCAGGTACAGAGAATGGAGGGTCTGACTGGATAAGCAGTTAGACTGCTTTCATTTCTAGGGGAAGTTACCGGGTTCTAGGATCGAAAGACATCAACAACAGAATGAATAAAGCAAGAACAGCCTTTTTTTTTTAGCCTAAACAACATCTGGAAGTCCTCTCAATACAGCACAAGCACAAAATTAAAATTATATCAGAGCTGTGTGCTCTCTGTGCTTCTCTATGGTGCGGAATGCTGGAGAGTTACAGAGAAGGAAATGTCGAAATTGTCCTCTTTTCACACAACATGCCTGAGAAAAATTCACCGCATCTTTTGGCCGAATACCATCACCTACCAAGATCTGCTTACTCGGAGCAAGCAAGAGGACATGCACACCATCATAGCTGGCAGACGCTGGAGCTGGGTTGGCCATGTCCTCAGAAGAGACCCAGATGCCATCACAAGAACAGCTATGCTTTGGACCCCTGAAGGAAAACGAAAGAGAGGCCGACCAAAAACAACCTAGCGGAGGACTGTGGAGGCTGAGATGCAAAGAATGGACCAGAGTTGGGGCACTGTACGAAGGATGGCCACCGATCAAGCAAAGTGGAATCAATTTGTTGTTGCCCTACAAGACGCCACTAGGCGTGATGGCCACTGACTGCTTTGACGGTCGGTGGTTAAGGATCTAAGAAGAAGAGGATCGAAACCTGGCAGCGACAAGCTCCAGTCTGCCCAGCTGTAAATCAGCACCTGGCTCTCTTCTCGAGTTAGGGAAGGCAAAGGCAGCAAGGAAGGGAACAGGTCATTCCCACCTCATAAAAAAAGTTGGACCTAGCATGGACCTTCTAAGACTTCACTCCCCTACAGCAGTTTCTGCTACAGGACTAACTTGAACTCACACCGAGAACCTGACAACAAATAAACCTATACGTTACCTTAGAATAGCCACTAAATAATCGTAACCACCAACTATACGTGAATCTGCTGATTTTTTTCATAACATAATGTATTATGTGCATGCAGCTGCATACAACACTTGATTTTCATCTTAATATTTTACCACCTAAAGAGTAATCAATACACATTTATGCGTGACGCTATGTCTTTTATTCAAATTGAATGACAAACGAGAAGATTATGCAGTCAATCAATACAAAATGCTACACGTGTGTGTAAATCTAGGGGAAATGCATAAGAACTTCAAAATGAATGCTGAAATCATCTTGTAGGTAATGAAAGCATTGCGAAATTTGCTGTATTACATGTGGATATATTATCATCATTTTTGCTCTCTAAATAGCATGGAGTCCCAACTTGCACTAAAGCCTCTATGTGCTCTTGCCATGCTGGTTTTTGTAGCAGTATGTTTTATATGATGAGGCTGCCAGCCTCACACATGCCCTCACATTTGTCAGCTCTCAAGATTTGCCTAAAGGAGCAGACGTCCTTTTATTTCTGTCTCCCCAGAGTTTCCCCAAGAGCTATACGGGGCATACATACAAGTAGTAACCTAATTCAAACTACACCAACTTAGAAGCATGATTAGCCATATTTCAAATTTAAAAAAATACCATAATAGGGTCAATATGCTTAGAGCTAAGCAAGACCAGTCAGAAATCACATCGAAATAATGTGGAGTTGTCAAATGATTAGGAACAACAAATGTTAATTTATTCCATGGACAAGACATAATCGCTCCTTTGAAGTAGACAAAAACTATCACTTGTGTGACACTGTCTACATAAAGTCATTCGACAAGGACACATAGACATGATTTAAAGGTAAAGGATCTCATTACATGCCCACTGAGGCATATTGGGAATATGGTGTTAGGCCCATATTTTTTTGACCATCGGAACACTAGGGGTGGTGTGGTCAGCATCACTGATAAGTCACTTCCTATTTTTAAATTGTAATTTCTTCACTCCCATCCAGCTAATTGATATGAAACAAATGTCACAATACAGATAAATAGCTGCCATCGTATTACATAAAATGCTATGTGACATCAACATTACAACTTGACGTGAGATCCTACACGAGGCTATGACAGCGGGCAACAATTTTAGCTATCTCATAAACCACCAGTTTATTGGTCATTTTAGATTTGATTTTCTTTCTTTTTTTTTTCTGATTGGTTTGGTTGTAAGGACTCTCTTCATTGCACACGGACAACTCCATCAGTGCTCCGATCTCCTCCCTTAGATCATGCAAGGAAGATCTCAGCACAGTGCACAAACTCCGTAGCACCGGCGAGAATCCCAATGTGTGTACATGGGAATCACACATTCTATAAATATTTTTGTGGTGGGTGGGTTTCTAATTTTTAAATCTTGCCAGGGCAGCGGCCTTCTGGCCTACTCTTTATGATTTCCAACTGCTGTGGGATTTTTAACGTGCGCAACTTGCACACGAGATCTCCTATTTTTTCACCCTTATCCGAGAAGGCTAGGCATCCGATCTCACTAGCCAGGAGACCAGGGAGGGTATGACGTCATTACAACCACTGGTTCTGAAAAAAATGTCCAGAAATATTCCCTCTACTGGGAAACGAGCTCAGTACCTTTAGAATTCGAGACGGACACCACACCTCTTAGCCAATCTGACCCCTTTTTTTTTTCCGATATAAAAAATAAAACCATGAAACTTGTCAGATGACATTTATTGCTTATTGGTTTGACATTTTTTTCATCCATATCCAATGGATACAAGTGTGGATATAGAAAGTTAAAAATAGGAAAAGATATTTCAATCACCCAGTATACAGTAAGGATAAGCGAGAAGTTGGATACATGACAAAAACTGGGGCGGACTGACAGTGATATTGACCCCCGGGGCAATAAGGGTCAGTAGCCCCTAATAATGCATACCAGTACAGGCACTAGCATTTTTCTAAACAATAAAACAATATGAACTATAACTAAAAAGTAAAAATACCTACTACAGAAATAATACAGCATAGAGCATAAAATAAATACAAACAAGAAAATATTACAATAAATGAAACGCGTTCTGATATAACCAACAGCTCCACGTATATGGTAGATGGTTGAAAGGGGGCACTACAAAGAAAAGTAGTAAACACCTTAATTTTTTTTTTAAATGGGGACAATGGGCTTCCTACTGAAGGAAAGCTGTGGGCCCCGACTACTAGGTCTGTCGGGAATAGCCTGATCGTTCAGTCTGCTCCTGGGACAACACAATGCACCAATCAGGGTTGAAAGTGACACGAGAATTGCAACAAAAACTACGTGAACTAGTGCAAAGATGTTTACTATCCCCTGATTTTGCTTTTTCAAAAGAGGTACCCCCCCAAAAACTATAGACCCAGACATTCACCTAGAGACGGTGGACCCAGGATCATTCTTCTGAACATGTCTTCATGCAGTCGACTTGCCCAGAATCGTGATGCCAGCTGTAATGGAGACAACTTGTGGAATACGTAGGCGATCTGAGACATCTTCTTCAAGTACCGTGCCGTGTGGCGTAGGCGATCATGTCTCTCCACAACTTTCTATCTCCAGTACAATTTATCAATTCTGCTGTTGACTTCTTTCCATGCCACGATGTCAAACTGTCCAGTATTTGATCTCTTTGTCTACCCCATATCTCTTGTCCCTTCAATCTTACATGTTGTTACAATATATTCTAGCTTTCCTCTTCTCATAACATGCCCAAAAAAGTGGATTGCTCCTTTTTAACTTGTGAAAGAAGTTTCCTTTGTACATTGGCCTCTTTCAGGACATCCTCATTACTCTTTTTGGCTGTCATGATATTTTTGACATTCTTCTGTAAAACCACATCTCTGTTGCCTCTAGTGCCTTCCCTATTTGTTTACTAATTGTCCATGACTCACTCCCATATGTCAGGATTGGTTCTATATAACAATGAAGAACTCTCTTTCTTACTTCCAATGACAAAGAATTGTTGCATAAAATTTTATGCAAGAATTCTTTGTCTGAGGCATCATTTACTCTTAACTGACGTGACGGTTTTCCCACGTCTGGCAATAAATTGTCTGTCACTTCCACTTTTTAAATAGCATTAAAGTTTAAGGTTTGTAAATTTTGTAAAAGTTCACTAAAATTATATTTAGTTGTAAGGGAAATTGAGTGAGAATTAATAAAATTTAAAATTGGAACCCCACAAAAAAACTGTCTAAATATACCAGCCCTGACAATTGGCTTCCCGCCTTGGGAAAATCAGCCCTGAAAACTGGCCTCTCATCCTTTAAGAGTTAATAAATGGTATTAGAAGAGTGATAGAATGATAAGATACTCTTTACAGTGTTGTAATAGGAGGCAATCTGATTATCAAAAAATAATCCTAGCACTGTTTATCTGTTCTGCCAACTTGATGCAGTTGTGAATGTTATGATTTTGTTGAATATAAATTACAATCCTGAATTCCATAGTGCAGTGTTTCCAAAAGTGCGGCACGCGTACCCCCAAAAGAATAATGGAGCTCACGGTATAACTTTAGATTTTACTTTATCATTTTTTTTTAAGTTGTAGATAACAATTCACTGAAATTAAATATATTTACAAGTGTGCTCTGTACAACTTTTATTATATATACCAGTATATTAATAAATCAACAGTATATATTATATATAAGCAAGCCTCAATAAAATAGTATTATTAAAACTGTCTCAAATTATCATCACCCGAGACGTCAGCAAAACTAAACTCTCATTAAGGGGTACGTCGGTAAGACTAAACTCTCATAAGGTTTACGCTGATAAGACTAAACTCTCATAAGAGGTATGCCGGTAAGACTAAACTCTCCTAAGTGGTAAGCCAGTAAGACTAAACTCTCATAAGGGGTGCGCCAGTAAAACTCTCATAAGGGGTGCACCGGTAAGACTAAACTCTCATAAGAGGTACACCAGTAAGACTAAACTCTCATAAGGGGTACACCCGGTAAGACTAAACTCTCATAAGGGGTATACCAGTAAGACTAAACTCTCATAAGAGGTACGCCGGTAAGACTGAGCTCTCATAAGAGGTAAGCTGGTAAGACTAAACTCTCATAAGAGGTACGCCGGTAACACTGAACTCTCATAAGGGGTACAATCGGTAAGACTAAACTCTCATAAAGGGTACACCAGTAAGACTAAACTCTCCTAAGAGGTACAGCAGTAAGACTAAACTCTCATTAAGGAGTACACTTCTTCTTCTTCTTCTTCCGTCCTTAGCCAACGACCGTCAAAGCAGTCAGTGGCCATTACGCCTAGTGGCGTCTTAAGGGCAACAACGAATAGATTTTCTTAGCTGTTGTTCCCATCACGCCTAATGGCGTCTTTAGGGCAACGACAAATCAATCCGTTTGTTGTTGTTTCCGTAATCAAAGTGACTGGCAAACAGGTGATCAGCCCGTTGTTAAGGAGTACACTGGTAAGATTAAATTTTCATAAGGGGTATGCTGATAAGACTATCTCTAATAATGGGTACGCCGGTAAGACTAAACTCTCATAAGGGGTGCGCCAGTAAAACTCTCATAAGGGGTGCACTGGTAAGATTAAACTCTCTTAAGGGGTACACCGTAAGACTAAACTCTCATAAGGGGTATGCCGATAAGACTAAACTCTCATAAGAGGTATGCCGGTAAGACTAAACTCTCCTAAGTGGTAAGCCAGTAAGACTAAACTCTCATAAGGGGCACACTGGTAAGACTAAACTCTCATAAGAAGTACGCAGATAAGACTAACTCTCATAAGAGGCAAGCTGGTAAGACTAAACTCTCATAAGGGTTAGGCGATCATTGTAAGTAAGAAACACTGTCATGGCTCACTGTGGTTGTTCCACAGCTAGCACAGAGCTTTTTCTGCAGTTTCCCCAAGCCTTTTATGTACTCTCGTTTTTGACTACCCCTGCTGGCCCAATAATGATGTCTGAATATATAACGCTAATATCAGATAACATCGATGGCGATATCTGAAATATTATGAAAATCGAAAGTTGGGGCTACTTTTCTGTCAGAATGTGGGGGACTGTTTTGGGTGATTTTGTGCTACTTATTGAACGTGATTTGAGCGACACCCGAAAACCGAAAAAAATCTGGTGTCCAAAATAAAGCTGTCCCCAGGATTTGGGATAAAAGAATACATACCTGTAGTATAAAACAGCTGTGACATCAAAAGTACGGTGACTGAGGTCAACTTGTTATCGCTACGTCACGTCAGCATTAATTGTCCATGCTACAAATGCTAAGCAAATCCAAGTGGGCCAGGTAGACGAGGGCAAGCTATATATGTGAAGAACGAGCTCCCACATAAGTGGTTGGATACCAGTGCCCATGACAATGATGACGTAGAACTGCAGGGAATCGATTTGAATACTGATGGTCAGAAACAGCAAATCTTCAATTTATATGCCCACATAGAACACCTTCCAGAAGATAGTAAATGCAATTTCCTAGCAGATCAGTTGGAGGAACCTATCAAAAGGTGTTTAATTGCTGGTGATTTTAACGCTAGATGTAAGGAGTGGGGAATGTAACTGACAATAGACAGGGTATGGCTTTGAGCTGGGCCCTCCTCAATACGAACCTTGCTATCTTAAATGATAGCTGCCCGACAAGACTGGAGGCTAAGCCATGGGAAACAGATGGTGTCATAGATCTGGCTTTTATCTCTAGTGTTGCTGCCACCTTGGCACGTTGGGACGTTTTGGGGGCACAGAACAGTGATCACCTATCCTGAAAAAGGGAGGACCAGAAGACACAAGAAACCAAAACAGGCCTTCAAATATCCTACAGGCCTTCAAATATCCTACAGGCCTTCAAGAGCATAACAAATCCATTCATAAACTGCTTCAAGATACCAGAAAACGGACAACTAGAACACTTTTCATCCAACCACCTTGATGGAATGAGACAGCGAAGGGAGCGTGGGTTGAAAAGCAAAAGGGCAACCAATGAATGGCAGAAAGTACAAAAGATATATATGGGGAATGATGTGCTGGTTAAAGAAAAGGAGGAATTTAAAAAGCAAGCCATCAGTAGATTTAAAAACTTGGCAAAGGAGGCAAAGGATACAGTATGGGAGGCCTTCGTGACACAGGTGGGCACAGAAACAAACTCAACATAAATTACATTATATTTATATTTCGACCTCATTTCTGATGAAGACATTGTGCACACGTTAGAAACCATGCCCTGATGGTGTCCAGTGTAAACACATTAAACAGCTGGATGACACAGGAATGATGAATGTGGTGAGGTATTTCAAAATTGGCATACAGAACGCTGAGGTGCTGGAAGACTGGCTCCATAGTTACCTACAGCCTCTTCCTAAACCTGGTAAAGATCCCACACTGCTCAGCAGCTATCGAATCATCACACTGCAGAATGTTGATGGTAAATTACTTGGAAAGATAGTTGCGAGACAAGTAATGAGCCACCTTGAAAATGCACACATCCTTCTTGATACCCTGGATAGCTATAGGCCCATGAAAGCAACATGGAGAAACGTCCTAACATTTGCGTATGATGTGTACAAGGGATTCCAGAGTAAATGAAAAATGGTTGCTGAAGCAATTGACCTAGTCCAGCGGTTTTCAACCTTTTTGAGTCCATGGCTCCCCTGACCAACTACATTCTTTCTGCGGCTCCCCTGTGGGATAACTGGTAAAAACTCTAGCGATGTTTCGACATTTAGCCTAACTTTTTTTGAGCAGGAGAGCTTTGGAAAGGCTTTTAAACAATGTAATTTTTTAATGTAATTTAAAAAAAAAATGCAATTGGACAATCTGTGAAAAAAATTACACGTACAAGAAAAAATATACACAAAGTGCACTTTGAAAACCCTTACTATAAAAAAGAAAACAGCACAGATAAAGTAGTTTCTTTCTAACATTTTTAAAAATTTTTGTCTGAAAATCATTCACTGATATACTGCACTCATGATTCAATCTCCATAACAAAAAACGTGTACAGTAAAACTTAAAAAAAATATATGATGAATAAAGTACCAGTCCCTCAGTGTGAAACTTGAGCATGCTTGTTGTTACACAGCTTGTCAAATCTTGGCACCAATTGAGATACAGCTACCCTCATTTCCTTCTCCACATCAAGTCTTGGCCTGAACTTGGTTTTTATGACAGCCACTGCTGAAAACCCAGCCTCACAGCGATAGGAGGTTGCAAAAGGAATTAATATCTTCAGTGCTCTCTTGCTCAAGCTTGGGAACTCCTGTTTAACTGAATGCCAAAATTTTGGCCATGCCATGGATGGAAACTTCGCTTGACTGATAAAAGTTCTATCAGTTCTTCCTCTTCTGCAGTACTGAAGTCCGAAGGAGCATCACTACTGAAGGGATTTTGAACCCACTGAAACCTGTCACAGTTTTCAGGAAAGTATTTTTCAAAATGAACACTGAGTTGAGATAAGTGTCCTTGAATTATAGAAACAATATCTGCACTAAAATCTATTTCATTGTCTGTAATGAACTGCTGCAAACCTGGGAAGTAGTCCATTTCTCCACCTTCATTGATTTTTCTCTTCCAAAGAAGAAGCTTCTTTTTGAAGTCCGAAACTTTGTCAATAAGTTGAATCAAATGAGTTTCACTTCCTTGCAGACTTATTCAACGAGTTCAACTTTTCAAAAAGATCACAGAGGTATGCAACTTTTAACAGGAAATAAGTGTCCAGAAAGCACTTAGCACTGACATGGTGAATGCGCGGAAAGTTGATAGGTGGGTTGGGGGAGCGGGACTTCAAAGCCTGGCCAACATCAAAAGTGAAATTTCTCCGGGGTCACGCAGGTTGACAAACACCAAAAATGTTTTCTTTACAGCTAAATACCAAAAAAATTCACGCCCACCCACGGCGCCCCGCCCCTGACCGTCAGTCATGGCGCACCAGGGCGCCGCGGCGCACAGGTTGAAAACCGCTGACTTAGAGGACACTTATTACAGTGTGAACTTTGAAATGTATAATGGCTTGCGGTGTTAACCCTTGGCTAACTAGATGGAAAACAGCTGCCTTCACTGAGAGATCAGCTGCATTCTACTTGGGAACATGGACACCAGAACCAATGCGCATTTGCCCGGGATTCAGGGCTCTCCACTATCACTGGTGCTGTTTAACGTCTACATAGCAAAAGTAGCCACTTTTCATCCAACTGGGCTGGGACGAACATTTACTTTTGCAGATGACATACTCATTTAGTATTTACAGGATTGGTTCTGACCGACATGAAATGGTCAAGGGACACTACTTGAGGTGGTTAAATGGTTCGAGGATACCGGCTCCAAGGCCAATCCCAACAAAGCCTGTGTGCTGTGGTACTCCTTGAACAACTCCATAAAGAAAGCACATCTTCCAGTCATTACTTCCAGTAAGCAGAAAATTGAAAGACAAGACAAGCTGAAATACCTCGGAGTAACATTCAATCGCAGATTATCATACAGTGTACTGGCTTCCTAGCTCAGTGGTCTATGGCTCGATCCCCAGATGAGGTGGGATTTTTTTAGGCCGCAAACGGCTCATGGGTCGACCCAGCCGCAACTGGGTACCAGAGGAACTCTGGGAAGGTTAAGGCGGCCGGCGTGATGCTGACCACATCACCCCTAGTGTGCCGATGGTCAAGAAAATATGGGCCTAACACCATATTCCCAATATGCCTCAATGGGCGTGTAACGGGATCCTTTACCTTTACTTACCTTGTTGGTCTAATCATACAGAAGTGCAACAGAGGTCTGGCAGCCCTAAAAACAATGGCCCCAGCGCATCATCAGCTAGTCATGTCAGTCATCGAGTATGGTCTGGGAATACTCACGCTGTCAGTATCACAATGTGAACGATTGAAACTCATTCAAAATGAAGGAATGCGTGTAGTCTCGGGCTGTACGTGACGATGCGGTACATGCGTGGGTTACTGTCGATTAGATCCAGATATGTGATGGCCCAGTCAACAGCCTATATGCGAGTAACCACAGACAAAAGGCACCCACTGCATGGAAACATAGCTGACATTTAGGGAGTGAGAATAAAGCGGGGGAATGCCATGGATGGCATATGCAGAGGCAACAATTAAACAGGTAACCACAGTTGAAAATATATTCAAAGGGGAAGAGTGGAGTAAGTCAAATGAGAATGGGACGACCTACCAGCAAGTCATCTTGTGACTTTTCAGAGAGTGAAGAACTTGAGCCAATGGGATGTGTCGTGAATTATTCTAACCCCCATATATAAATTAAAACGTAAATGCAAAGCCTAACAAATAAATTTAATAAAAGGAAAGAAGAATGGTAAAGAACAGTGCTGTCACAATGACTGTACTCGAAATCCCCCTTGTTTTCTACTTCGTCTGCAAATTGTAACGCTTTCACGTTGATAGTAAAAGCCTACTGTATTATTACCCGCTTTCTTCAATGAAACGTGTACTGTATTTCTTGGAAAAACCTTGAGATACGCAAGCTGATCAATGACCTAAATTTAATATTTCATTCATTCCATTTTATACACGGCATAACTAAAAGACAGATGGACTAAAGGATAGAGAGAAGGGAGAGGCAGAAAGCAGGGACACCTGCAACACTAAACACGCGTCGCGCGATACACAATTGCTGCCATCACGCGTGTAAGGCCACATGCACTAACTTTATTTCAAATCGACAGTGATAAAATTCACTACCCATACCAGAGTTAGGTTTTAAAATCCTAAAAAACGCTTATTGGGAATTATGACATTATACCGGTTTACGTTTGAAAACATGACAGTACCCAGACACCCTCAAGTTAGGAAGTGAGAAGGTAGTAACAGCACGACTATCCTAGAAGAAAATGCATATTGGCTCCATTAAATTCGTATATTTGGGTTCCTTAGGGTTTGCTGACAAAGAATATGTAAAACGTTACGCAAATAGTCTAGGAATTACCAAGTTATGGCCAAAATAAAATAGTGGGGGTGCCTGACAGCATGAAATCATTTCTGCTCATAAAATTTTGTTATAACGTGTTTGAAGAAACATTACGTTACGGAAATAGCCTACCATGTTAACTCCTATTTGATTGGAGCGCAACAAATGAAAGACTAAACACGATTGGTCGGACTATAAATACTATCTTGTGTTGTCAGGGGAAACGTGAGAAAGGGGTACTTTTTTGAAAAGATGGGTAGACATGGTTTGATTGGGTAGAGCTGCGAATATACTCAATTCAGAGCGTCTGTTCATTGCCACATCTTGTAATAAACCTACTAAGAAGCAGTGCGTTGAGCACCAGTGTATATTTTTTATAAAATAAAGCCTGGGACATCGGCAGATCGGAGTTGTGCTATATTCATTGCCAGTCAACGAAACTGTTTATTATTATTTCCATGAATTGTGGGACCGTGGTCTTAAAGTTATTGAGCAGCACCTGGTCAGAGCTTTGCTGAAGCCAGAGGTGGACAGCATACTCCTTGGTCCATATAGCAACCAGTGGGGTGGCTCCAGAACTCATTAAAGTAATCGAGCAGAGGAGTCTTTTACTGCAGTCATCACGCAAGATAAGAGAGTGTGGCCATGGAGCTCAACATTATGTACCCCCATCTTAAAATGACATTATAAACTAAAATTAAGAGGGGAATTTAATTGTTTAAATACCAGGAACTGAGAACATCTCCAATACTAGTTCCAATAGAAACAAACTATTGAAGTCATGATGACAAATACCAACAGAGCTTGAACAAAACAAAACCAGTATTACCTCATATTACCACTACACAACTGACACACATAGGATACCATTAATAATATATGTCACTACAAGAATCATATTAATAAATTCTGTACATATAACTTGTAATTAAAATTGATGGTGATTCCTGGTTCCCTTTGTATTTGAATCAGGACACATATACATTCACGACAGCACTGAATACATATTGTTATTTGAAAAGTTATCAGTGACTCCTTTAAGATATCCTCTTAGAGTGTTATATGTATGTGAGTGTCACAGTGTTGTCAAGTGTGGTGGAATAAATTAAATTGTTTATCTGTCTGTTGTTGT
Source organism: Oreohelix idahoensis (assembly GCA_024509875.1). Taxonomy (NCBI): domain Eukaryota; kingdom Metazoa; phylum Mollusca; class Gastropoda; order Stylommatophora; family Oreohelicidae; genus Oreohelix; species Oreohelix idahoensis. The sequence goes on along the minus strand of JAMPIV010019430.1, from coordinate 386,572 downwards.
TATGACTTACACTTCATCATACACATACCCTAGACATATAACGTAGTCATCACACTATTCCAGAATAATTCTGACTGAGGTATACATATGTGGCAGTAAGTAAGGTTATCTATAATACACTACTCTTATTAGATATAGATACCTTCACAGCTGATCTCAGTCAGTACACTAAGTCCCCTATAAATATTTATAACATCCCACTTTACTACAGGATGGCAGAGCTGGAAATTGATCAACTGATAAATGATCATGCTGGAGATGATGATGCCATTGTGTACACTGATGGGTCTATAATGCATGGTGAGAAATCAAGGTGGGGCTTCTCTGCTAGAGTAAAGGGCGGAATCGTCACTGAACATAGCGGGGCGTACATGATAACAATTTCTGCAATGAAAGGGCTGACAGACTGGCTTCAATAGCACCCATAGAAGGTGCGTTGGATATGGATAAGGGAGAGATACTGAGGGCAATTAATGATCGCCTACTTGAGAATGACACTGCAATCGATGAAACATCAAGGCTAAGATTTCTGGAATTAGGCATCAAACGTAAGACCAGCAGGGAGGGACGTATAAGCGGGTGTATCCAGAGTATATACAACCAGCGCGCAACAGAAATAGTTAGCATTCATACCCTTCGAAGTTTGCTGAGGGAGACTATGGGTTTGCCCGGAGTGGGGTGACATCGATTCTTATCAACAATAACAATCATGTGAATTTTAGTATCAGCTACAGAAAGTTCTGCTCTGTGCCACGATAGAGTTCACAGATTATGTATAATCACTTATCAAACGTGATTGAAGAACTTATACCATTACTTAAGCGTCCGACTGGGTAAGCGGTTAGAGCTCTAGCCACTCGCGGCAAAGTTACCAGGCTCCAGGATCGAAAATACTATCATCACACTCCTGTCTACCAAGCTGTAAATTGGTACCTGCTGCTGCTCTTGAGTGACGGAAGGCAAAGGCAGCGAGGAAGGAAACTGGCACTCCATCTCATAAACCTGGACTTAGTACTGTTAAGTCTCTAACACTTTATTCCCGTAAGGCAGTATCTGCTTTGGGACTCCCTTTACCTTTTTACCATCACTGAATATTTCTTAAACATCATCTGACATGTTTTTTCATCAATATTTTTCACTTCTCGTTCCTTGCGGAGCATGCAGCACAAACTGTAGCTGGTCCTCCTTGCAGGAAGCCTGTAACAAGCATTCACATGCTCTATCGCAATGATTTGTATGGGGAGCCGCGCTGGTGTAATGGTTACCACACTGCGATGGCGATCGGGTGGGACTGGAATAACCTGAACGGCTCCTGAGCCGACCCAGCTCTAATGGGTACGGTACTCTCCGAAGACGGTGAGTATCTGCCTGAATGGCGAGAGGACACCTGTCAGCGTACAGGGAAAATGGATACTCACGTAAAACCTAACCTGAGATTTCGCCTCGAGTAATAGCGGGCGTACGTTAAAAAAAAAAAAGATTTGTATAGCAATTGTTTGTCATGATGAGGTTGCCAGCCTCATATTAGTGGCCTGGTACGACATGCATGAGTGTGCAGTTGTCCTGTTCTGTCGTAGTCTCTTCAGAGTAACCCAGCATGCAACACGGGACATTTACATAAAATGCTATTTACAAATTATTAATTTAAACTTATTAACGTTAGATTAACAAATTAAGTTTAAAACACAACCAGCTCCGTAAGAAATAACTCCAGCACTGAAGCGCTCACAAACAACTCTGATAATAACATCGGCTTACATTTCCCCATACATTATCACTGTCTTAGAACAGCCTGGAAGGGTTGGGCAGGTTATAGGCCTCCTACCGGGGAGGTTTCAGGATGACTTAATGCTGCAAGACCGTGGCATATTTTCTTCATTTTGATCGGTTTGTTCTGAAGCAGTGATCGCCCACATCTATGTAACCGAGCTTACAAAGAATGACTGTCCAGTATTTCCATAATTCGTCTGATACAGGGTGATGAAAATGAATTCATATGTGAAGGAGCAAACTGCGAATCCGTTAACACACAATATAACATTGTATATTTTATTTAACATATTTTACTGTACTTTCCGGGATTATTATATTGCTGGGAAGTGGATTGCCTTTTAACTTAGAGACGCGATGCGGACAACAGAAACACCACACACATACACGTGTCCGCAGTGATAGGTAGATAGGTGGGTGGGTGGGTCGGTCGGCAGACAGACAGATAGATAGATAGATAGGACGGACGACAGAAATGAAGAAGAAAGAAGCAAAGACAGAAATCAAGAAAGAAATCAAGAACGAATAAAGACAGAAGAGACTGTAAACAACCAGCCAACTCTGCTTTAACCAGACGCATTCCTTTATAAGGAACATTTTTACTTTGCAGCATTTTGGCAGAGGCCCAAAATTAAATATTAACCACTGTGGATTTTTTAGCAGACAGAAGGCTGGTAAAACAACCCGAAAGTGAGAACGAAAGAAAAATAACAATGGAATTTGAAGGTACCGATACCATAAGCCAATAAACTTTGCTGCGATGGTTGGGAAAAGGGGGAGAGAATAGGAAGGGAGAGAGCAGACAGAGAGATACGCACAACGACGGAAACCTCTAAATTATTTATGCACATTAGACAGACTTAAGCTACAAGCTGACAGGTATAATGACCATATCTATTAAAAGAGAGAAACAGAGAAACTGTCTACGTGCATTTATGAGAACGTGAGAAAAATGAGGGGGAAAAGTTATATTTATTTGGGCATGTTGTGAGAAGAAGACAGCTGGAATATATCGTAACAACAGGAAAGATTGGAGGAAAACGAGATATAAGAAAGAAAAAAGGAGCAGATACTGGGCAGTTTGGCATCGTGGAAGGAAGTCAACAAAAGAATGTGTAAACAGTGCTGGAGACAGGAGGTTGTGGAGAAACATGATCACCGACGCCAACAGGCATAGCACTTGAAGAAGAAAGTAATAAGCTTCTTTGTGGCTCGTTCTTATGGCAGAGGATATTATGAAAATAGATTTCATACATCTACATTTTTCTTCCACCTGCTTCCTTATGAGCCATGCACGGTTTGTTAACGTAAAACCCTCCTACACTCAGATATCTGTCTCTTTCTTAATTAGCACGCCTATTTTCTTTTCTTTTCTCTATTTGCCTTAGGAATGTTTACCAACAGACCTATTTGTTAAACGCAGACCCCTTCACTTCTCTATACAGTGCAAACCGCTTAAGGCGATCTCGGATGTGGCGAATTTCTGTTGTGAAGAACAATTTGTTTATCCCCGGCAATTTTTCTTCTTTGTCTTTGTAAAAAATGTCCGGTTAAGCGGAATCCGTTTATCACGAATTTTCGGATATGCCGAACGATTAAACGTGTCCCGACTAAATAATTTGATCTGCTTAAGGCGAACTTTTTTCAAATACAGTACCTGGACATTTGTACAACTTTTCGGCTATTTTCGGAAATTGCACGCTTCGTCAGTGTTAGAATTTGAGTTATTTCCCCTCAAAAAATGGCTGGAAAGTTAAAATCCATATCTTTGAAAAGAAAGTTTGAGCTAGTACAAGAATTGGAAAATAGTGGCAAAAAGAAAATGGAAATAGCAAAGGAATTCGACATTCCAAAATCAACGCTTTCAGGAATCATAAAAAATAAGGATCGGTACAGAAAAATGTTTTATGGTGGACAAGTTGATTGTCACATAATGAAGAACCGAAAAGCGACGTGTGATGTGGTTGACACGGCACTCCTAAAATGGTTCACCATGGCGAGATCAGCAAATGTTCCTGTAAATGGACCTATATTAACTGCAAAGGCAGAAGAGTTAGCACTTCTGGAAGGTCGGACTGGCTGGAAATATAGTCCTGGCTGGTTGGGTTGTTTTAAAAAACGGCACATTACTTACAAAGCCGTGGTAGCATAGTGGTTAGTGCACTGGCTTCCTAGCGCAGTAGTCTATGGTTCGATCCCCAGATGAGGTGGGAATTTTTTAGGTTACAAACGGCTCCTGGGTCGACCCAGCCCCAAATGGGTACCAGAGCAACCCTGTGAAGGTTAAGGCGGCCGGCGTGATGCCAACCACATCACCCCTAGTGTGCCGACGGTCAAGATAATATGGGCCTAACACCATATTCCCAATATGCCTCAATGGGCGTGTAACGGGTTCCTTTACCATTTTTGTGTGTGTGGGGAAAGGCATTCTGTTAATGAAACGACTACCGAGTCATGGACGGAGGAGGTGCTAAAACCAGCCATGAGTAGGTATAATTCCGTTGATAAGTACAGGTACTAAGTAAGATACAGAGGAAAATTGCAGCCTTTTCATTTCAAAGTGTAAAAAGTGCTGTTATTCTCTAGATATTTGTGCCAACTTTGTACATTAACACTTTTGGTGATTTACATATTTTCTGTGTCATACATCTGTCCTATTCAACGCTAATTCATTATTGTATTGTACGTTGTAAATACATTACCATATGCTTGAACTCTTATCTGGATAAGAGGAATTTCTGATAAGAAGAACTATTTCTTGGGTCCCTGGTGAGTTCTCCTTATCAGGTCTGCACTGTATATGCCAAACTCTTAATTTGGCCACGCACATTTTCTTTTCTATATGTCGTATAAACTACGAGGAATGTTTGCAATCAGACAGGTAAACGGAACGCGTAGAGAGGGGACGGGATGGTGGATTTGTAGAGAAGGGGGAAATAAGCTAATGAAGTTAAGTCGTAGCTTTAGGTAGACATTGGTCAGGGGGACTTAATCTGAAACCAAGGGCAGAAAATCACAGTTACTCCCCCTGAATCCGTTCGTTTGGAAGATAATTAAACGCGGTGAGAATCGCAAGATCAAAGGACGGGTTTCGCTCGATTGCCAGAGTCTGCAAGCGGTAAAAGCGTGAATTTTTCCTCTGATTCGCAGATCGACCGAAGAAAAGCCCGAAATCTGAGCGAAGGCGTCAAAAGTAACAAGTCTGAGCGAAGTTCTGCAAATTTAATATATATTCTCCAGCTTTTAAAATCCATTATTCAGTACCCACATATTTTTTCAGAACCTACTAGCTTCGATTTTCTAGACCATTGTTATAGTGGATTTCTTAGTATTTTCGATTTGAAGTAGTTCAATTTCTGTGTTTGCGTTCTGGGTCAAACCCAAAACCTACCAGCGGTCTAAGCCTAAGGCTTCCATATAAATCTGAGAATAACCATATAAAGAACATTTTTTTTACTTAGTATCTGGGTCTTCAAGGTAAACCTGTCTGGATTTGTGTTTACACCCAGAAAGAGACAGAGTACCAACCCAAAGAACATTAAGAGTGACTTTGTAACTAGGCCTATAGATCCAGATTTCTTTTTCCCAATTTCATTTACATTCAGCCCGTTGTGGCGACATAACCAACATTAACATTTCCCGACGTTTGACCATTTGTGGTGTGACAAGAAATTTTGTGGTGTGTCTGTGAGTGTTGTTGGATATATATATATATAATAGTATATATATATATATATCTATATATATATATATATATATGATTATAAAATAGTATATATATATGATATATTAATATATAGAAAGGGATAACTGTCGGAACAACTCATAATATTTTTTTTTTAGTCGTAACCGATAGGCTGGGCTTAGAGACGTTTTCTCAGAATCCAGGGACAGACTTTACCTTTTCACCAACACTCACTAGTGAAATATTATCCTGTTTACCTTAATCTCGCACTGAGTCATCACCTTTTGTCAGTGATAAGTTTGATAACGTTTGATTATTTAATCTTCCCGTTTAAATGATAATCCCACCAAAAGATAGATTAAGTGCATGGAAGCAGACATCATCATCATCATCAGTTGATAAGATCTCTATGGTGTTGTTTGCTCCACTGTAGTGTATGGAATGTCAACTTGACCTACGCAGTGGTGTGTAGACATGGATTGAGTGTATAATGTGCGAATGATAAAGTTCGTCGGTTGTTTTGACAAAAACAATGTTCTCTTTCTCACACTCATGAAAGGCTGGAAGTCATTCGACACCAACGACTGTGTACCTTTTCTGAAAGTTGTAATTGGACGTACACCACTCGACAGCACAGAATAGTGACAAATTCCACAGGATTGTCATTAAATACATCATAGTACAGTGGATAAATGGTCTTGCAATGTTACATGGGCACTCATGTAGAATAAGTGTATAATGGACTGTCAGTAGCCAAGCACTCAGTATCGCCCATACATATATCATCTGACTTCCACTGGATCAGAGCACGTCAGCTAATAAAAACAATAATTTCAGATGGCTTCTAATACCTAATCTCCGAGTCTAGCGACGATTCTTCAACATAATGTTCCAGTCACATATTTTTCCATATAATAATATTGAACCGCTAGCAATGGGTTCTCATGTGTAGCAGTAATCTCTGGACTGATCAAGCGATAATACGGGCATCCCTTTTCTCTTCTTGAAAGTCACTACATGTTTTGGTTCCAAGATGGCTTCACTCGTGAGCTGTCACTCACGTTTGGATACAGATAATGAATCTGTCCTAAAGTTAGTCATTCATAAAACATTTCATTGCTCTGTAGATTTGATCATGAACAATTGACTGCAATCTACAGGATATAGTGCTGCTAGGAATCGAAGTCGTTTTCATCGAGTCAAATATATTCTCTTAGACATTCAAATCGTAACTATCGAAAATGGTGGCTTCGATCGAGAGTTCATAAGAGTATCTGTGATTACCTTGGTATAGGAAATATGAAACTGCCATTCCCTTGGCAATACGACTAAACACTGGGGTAAAGCATACACGATAGGTTTAGACGACTATCACCTTCCCCACAAATACTGAGATCACTTTTTCCCCGGCGACAGGCCGACATGGAAAACACACAGTCCCTATCAGGACGAAGCCAAATCACACCACACTCTAGCGACACATCCGCCGAATAGCCTTCGACCTCTCTAGAGACAACAGTACATATAGTTCGACTTAGATATGTAAAGATATACAGATATAAGACAGACTCGTCCTACTCAGACAAACAATACACATAAATTCAGGCCATAGATATTCTGAAGCAAGAACAATCTATTATTACCCAAACAACGAATAAATCGCAGTAAAATGGATTTATCTGCGGAGTTTGATCGAAAGAGCCGACACAACTTTCAAGGGAAGTAACTCAATAATGACTTTCCCTTAAGCACTATTTTGCTTTCAAAATATTTGCGAAGATAACAAGAATACCAATGTATAATATTGTAAGATATCAAAGACTGCACGTAACAGTCAGTTCTATTCAGAAGGGACCTAACATTGTTCTTAATCACCTATCGAAATCTACGACAGTTCTCATATAACCATTCTTTTCTCTCATAAATCTGGAACTCTGTATCAGGCTTCTCTCAGCCATACTGTTTCGTCCTCAGATATACTGATGGAAGCCATGCTGTCAGTACGTTCCTCTCCCAGCACTGTCACACAGCGCTAAGCATGAGTGCCGCACCCATTTAAGCACGTTTCGAACCCAGGACTTGGTAACTTCGCTGTGAGAGGTAAGCGCTCTAACCACTTCACAAATCGGACGCTCACTGCTGGACACATGGCAATGAGAAGGCAAATAGGCTTGCAAAAGAATGAGGAAGCAAAGTTCAAACAGAGGACAGGAAAAAAATACGGAGTGGTAAAATATAAAAGTAATAATAAAATTAAAAAAACAGCTCCGAAGAAAAATGACAGAGAGCACCCGAGTCATACACAGCATGAAGTTTACAAGAAAGTGATTAAATAGACATGGGAATTTCATGTTCATAACAAATTTAAAGTCAGACAGACACATGTTCATAACAATCTTAAAGTCAGACAGACAGACAGACGCGTGTTCATAACAAACTTAAAATCCGACAGACAGACACAGTGTTCATAACAAACTTAATGTCAGACAGGCAGGTGTTCATAACAGACTTGAAGTCAAACCCACAGACACGTGTTCATAACAATCTTAAAGTCAGAAAGACAGACGCGTGTCCATAACAAACTTAAAGTCAGACAGACAGACAGACGCGTGTTCATAACAAACTTAAAATCCGACAGACAGACACAGTGTTCATAACAAACTTAATGTCAGACAGGCAGGTGTTCATAACAGACTTGAAGTCAAACCCACAGACACGTGTTCATAACAAACTTAAAGTCAGACAGACACGTGTTCATAAAAAACTAAAAGTCGGACAGACAGACATGTTCATAACAAACTAAAAGTCAGTCAGACAGACACATGTTAATAACAAACTAAAAGTCGCATAAACAGACAAATGTTCATAACAAACTAAGAGTCGGACAGACAGACACGTGTTCACAACTAACTTAAAGTCAGGCAGACACGTGTTTTTAACAAACTAAAAGTCGGACAGACAGACACATCTTCATAACAAACTAAAAGTTGGAAAGACAGACAACTGTTCATAACAAACTAAAAGTCGAACAGACAGACAGACACGTGTTCATAACTAATTTAAAGTCAGACAGACATGTTCATAACAAAGTTAAAGTCTGACAGACAGACATGTTCATACCAAACTTAAAGTCTGACAGACAGACACATGTTCATAACAAACTTAAAGTCAGACAGACAGAAAGACACGTGTTCAGAACAAACTTAACGTCGGACAGACAGACACGTGTTCATAACAAACTTAAAGTCTGACAGACAGACACATGTTCATAACAAACTTAAAGTCAGACAGACAGACAGGTGGTCATAACAAACTTAACGTTGGTCACACAGACACGTTTTAATAACAAACTTAAAGTCGGACAGACAGACACGTGTTCATAACAAACTAAAAGTCGGACAGGCAGACACATGATCATAACAAACTAAAAGTCGGACAGACAGACACGTGTTCATAACATACTAATGTTGGACAGACAGACACATCTTCATCTATATAAATAAAAGGCAAAGAATGTTTCTATGTTCTTAATACAAATCCGCATGCCTTATTATTTCTTGATGAATTTCGACAGACAGGCTCTTTAGTTACCGCCGGGGTACGCCATGCAGTTATTTTATAATTTAGTATTGTAATTATGACATTATGATTAATTACAGTTTTTCGTAAGAAATGTATAGAACCCATTTATTTCTCACGGGCCATAATAAAATAAATACCTTTCCAATAAATATCAATGGACGTAACACAAATGATAAAACTATTATTTATGTTTGTTATTAATGACCACACGTTTTTTACAAGATAATTAAAACTTTAATAGGAAATAGCAGAAAAAAAAAGTTTTCTGTAGCACTTCCTTTTTTTTTTAACTATGTAATTTTAATGGCACTCATCTGGCCAAGCGGTTTCAAATTGGATCGGAGCTGTATCGATACATATATTAAAACCAATGAAGGTTCTCTGAGCATGAACATCCACTGTGCGTGTTTAATCTTAATGAAAATGTTACATGTATTATTTTTTTTTAAATCTCAGACCTAAGGGTCTTTTATATTTGGTCATGCGCCCTAATATAACCGACTAGGCTGAACGGGACGCGCCTCGCCAAAACGAGGCAAAACTTAAAAAAAAAAGTATTGTTTTTTTACATCAATTTTAAAATGCGCTGTCAAAATTTGAATGTATGTTTATTTTGATTGAAAAAGCAGACTTATGCATTCATTCGCTTTCACTTATGGTATGTCGGTGCTTCATAATTGTTTTTATAAACCTTCGTCCCCGCTTAGTATTAAAATTTAGAAAATGTCTGGTTGTTTAAATAACTGTATCAACATATGTAAAAACCAAAGTCACTCGGTGGTCGCTTTTTCCCCGTTGCAATTATTTTTAAGTAAGTATTTTTATAGTAACATCTTTAGTTGTTGAAGAAAACAAAATTATTAGATAGCAATGATCGTTGAAGGACCGTTTAAATGTAAGTAATTTTTTCACAGGTTGCCAGGTCATATAATTTGGTTTCTACCGCTTTGGTTAAAAAGAAAAAAAATAAGCTGGTGGCTTTTTGTCAAATATGTATTCAATTCATCTGAATGTATGTTTATTTTGATTGACAAAGCAGATTTATGCATTCATTCATTTTCACGTGCTTCTGAATTTAAAAAAAATAAACCTTCGTTCCCGCTTAGTACTAAAATTTAGAACATGTCTAGGTAACAATTTGGTTTCTACCGATATTTACTATGCGTAAAAACAGGTCCGCAAACAGCGCCTATCTGAATCAAGGGAAGCAATCCAAATGGTAAAATTATAATCAAACAAAACAATTAAAATGGTAAAAATTATTATTAAAATGTCGTAATTTACAACTTATTTTACATAGCAATTTAAATTAAACAGACACTAATGCTTTATGCGAAAATATAAAAAAGTTACTTTGATGTAGTATTTAAAAGTTATTATTACTTTTTATATCAAATTTAATTACATTTTACAAAGCAGTTTCTGTTTATTTACCAAATATTACTCAGTATTTCGAAGACTAAGCACTTCATAACTGAAACAGACTGCAATAGCTTTTGTAACAGAAGAGGGTCTTTATCACACTGCTGGACCGAAGGGTCTTCTACGCTCGCATAATTGTGCATGTGCCCGTCTCAAACGGGGCGCGCCTCGCCAAAGTAAGGCAATATGTAAGTTTTATTTTTGGCACTTAAAAAATATACTAGCTCAAAGTTTAACAATACACCAAAACGAAAGATCTTTATTTAGACATGTGTCCTAATATAACAGGCGTTATCAGTGTGTATAGGTTGAATGGATCGTGTCTCACCGAAATGAGAAACTTCTATTTAAAAATACAACTCAACACAATCACTGTGTCTTTTATATTTGAAGTATGTGTGACAGAAAATAATAATCATGTGTTTTTTTTTAAACAAGCAATAATGTATATATGTTTGAAAAGAACGTGCTACGAAAAACAGCAGTAAGAACGTTAAAAAGAGGATGAGTTGGACTATTCTTTCTTGGTGCGCTAGGTCGGAAAGGGGAAATGTGTCTTATTAATTTGCTTCTTGCTAAAACTGGGAAGCAGAATAAAATTGATTTTGCGATTCCATCATAAGAAATAAGAGTATTTTTGAAAAATTCGGAAGCAAATTGAAAAGCAAAAGTGAAATCACTCTACTGGTAGAACCATACGGAATAACAGTATTTTGTGCGGCTTGCATTTGCAATTACTGTAAACAAGGCACGAGGATGGTAACTTAAAGCGGTAGTCACTAACTTAAATGAAAATTCATTTTCACTCGAATATCAAAATATTATAATTTTATTTTGACATTTCATAAGTTTCCTACACAGTTACTAGGAAAAATCCGGGCAACGCCGGGTCCTTACAGCTAGTAACAAACTAAAAGTTGGACAGACAGACAACTGTTCATAACAAACTAAAAGTCGAACAGACAGCCAGACACATGTTCATAACAAACTAAAAGTCAGACAAACAGACAACTGTTTATAGCAAACTAATAGTCGAACAGACAGACAGGTGTTCATAATAAACTAAAAGTCGAACAGATACATGTTCAGACAAACTAAAAGTTAGACAGACAGACAACAGTTTATAACAAACTAAATGTTGGATAGATAGACAAATGCTCATAACAAATTTAAAGTCAGACAGACAACTGTTCATAACAAACTTAAAGTTGGATAGACAGACAAATGTTCATTACAAACTAACAGTCGGACAGACAGACAAATGTTCATACCAAACTAAAAGTCGAACAGACAGACACAAGTTAATAACAAACTAAAAGTCAGACAGACCGACAAATGTTCACAAAAAACTAAAAGTCTGACAGACAGACACATGTTCAAAGCAAACAAAGTCGGACAGACAGACAAATGTTCATAACAAACTAAAAGTCGGACAGACAGACACGTTCATAACAAATTAAAAGTCGAACACACAGACAGACAAATGTTCATAACAAACTAAAGTCGGACAGACAGACAATTGTTCACGTGGGGAAGACAAGCAAATAGTAGTAGTACTGTGCGATACCTTGGCGTGAAAAAAGACCGATTTAATTTAAAATGTAATAATATATCACCAACCAGCAATAAATACCTGTGTAATGTAGACACCTCCACTCCATGTCCTCACAACACTGTACCTTACAGGACTGACAACACTCATTGTGTGTTGACGCTGGCTGCAGAGACGGAAGATATCCGGAGCTCAAGTCCGCACAAGTAGGCTGGTAACACACCAGTAAATATTTAAATCCTTGGGAAGTAGTTCAGCGTCCGGCTGGCACAGCGGTTAGAACGATTGCCTCCCGTAGCAAAGTTATCGGGTTCAAAACCTGGTAGCGTTACTCTAAAGTCTACGCAGATGTATATAAGCACCGGACTCTGCTCTTGAAGGCAAAGGCAGCGATGAAATGAATCGCTTCCCCCACCTGATAAAGCCGGACCTAGTGTGGTGAAATCTCTAACACTTCACTCCCCTACAGCAGTATTAGCATTTCGTGTCCAGGGAAACAGGTTAAGCGGTTAGACCACTTTCCATTCGCGGCACAGTTACGACGTTCCGAGGTCGAAGCCTGGTAGCGTCACACCACAATCTACCCAGCTGTAAAATGGTACCTAACTCTGCTCTTGAGTCTGGGATGATAAAGGCAGCGAGTTAGTTTGTTTTTAGTCTCTAACACTTCACTCCACTAAGGCAGTTTTTGGTACGGGACTACCTATAACTTTTATACAGCCATGTGTGCTGTTCCGCCCCAAGAATGAATCACGCGCGTGTATGCAACACACACGGACATTAACTTCATTTATCCAGCAATTACACGCGAGCGATATCCTTTCTAATAGACAAAATGTATCACATGTAATATTCTACATTACGAGAATCATTCGTAATCGAGTAATAATGCGAACAGTTAGCAGCTGCATGATAATTTAAAATGAACACGAGACGTCGCTAGCGAGACAGCATGGTCAGTTTACTACCACAGATTCCAACACCATAAACACGGATTGACTTAATGCAAGGCAGGGATTCTTAACCCTTTTAGTGCCACTGACCCCTTTGATTGTCCACTGAAGGCTATGGACCCCTTTTTTGAATAAAATGTACATAAAAGCATAATGAAACAATTTACATGCGCCTTAATATAACCCACAGATTCGGTGTCAAGGCCGAACGGAGAACAAATCGCCAAAACGAGGTAAAGTTTTATTTAAAAAAGAAAAAAAGGATCAACATGGTATGACACGATCACCAAAGTGGAACTGAAGGAAAGAACCAGACACAGACACATACCAGCGGAACATCGGGTGGAAGACAAGATGTTAGCCAATAGGAAAAGCAAGTGATGGCATCACAAGGCCCTTGTTGTAGGAGAAATAAAGACCTAAAAACACACGGAAAATGCAATGGAGACAAACTTAAAACGGATAAAGACATGGCAAGACTTTGACCGGTGGCACAGTGCAGGGAGGTTTGGCTTGAATTTGTTGAAGGCATATGCTCAACCAACCAGACAAACGCAAGTGGGACAAGAGGTGAGAAGAAATCGCTGGAGATGGATAGGACACACACTGAGGAAACCTGTTGATAGCATTACTAGACAGTCCTTGTTCTGGAATCTCCAGGGTAAGAGACGTAGAGGAAGACCAAACACATGGAGAAGAGAACTGGAGACAGACATGGAAAGACCTTGAGTTGATGGCACGGGACAGGAAGACTTAGCATGAGTTTGCTGAAGACCTATGCGCCTTGTGGAGCTGAAGGATGGTGGGTGATGATAAGCTCTACAGGGAGCTGACGGGAAATGAAATGCGCATGCGCGTGTATATAACTACAGCCGCAGTCCATAATTTCCATTCCATCACCAACCGTTATAATACAAGCAATACTATCAGCGGTTACCAGCATGGGGTTTGCATACCCCAAAAGTGTACGATAACTTGTAAAGGGGTATGGAAAATCTGGTACAGGCCTGTAACCCTTTATCCGAAATCCTGGGAGACAGCTTTGTCTAGGAAACAGACTTATTTCGGTTTTAAAATGTCGCCCAAATCATTAGAAAAATAGCCCAAAATATGCTTTATATATATAAAAATATCTCAAAGTCGCCTCCAAAAAAAATCATAAATCGCCCACATTGTGATACAAAATTACCCAAAGAAACTTTCGCTTTTCAGAATATATCAGTTTTCGGATAAAAGGTTATAGACTTTTAAATAACTATATTATCATTTTGAAATATTATAAAGGTGGTAGCGGCAAAAAAAGTTGTGGACTGAAGAGAGACCGCGAGACCTGTTGTTAATCAAATCATCTGCTAGGCGCAAACTGGAGACTGGACATGATATGCGCGTACTCTTTCAAAAACTGTACCAAGAATAAAACTGTGGGTTGACAATATTTAAATAATACATATAACGGGGTATGCTGCAGGCACTCGTAAGAAATAAAGAAGTAGAAAGCCTGACTTGAACCCAGGGCCATCGCCTCGTTATGGGAGTGAATCGTGACCAACCTCACTGCCAACTAGGCACCTTTAAAAACAAAAAGCGCTTCGTGGACATTAGCATCCCCGCCCAACGTAAATAGGTTATTTCGGACCGAGGAACGACCAGACTAATTCATTTATTTCAATGGTTGGCAAGAAACAGAATCAAAGATCTTACTGATTTCATTGATTGTGTTCTGATAAATATTTAACAACTTTATGATACTGAAAAATGGCGATATGTACCAAATAAAGTTTGCTTTTTGAAAAATGTATTAATCTGTTAGTTATTTCCTTAAGTGCATATACATGGTACACTCTAGAATTTTCTCTCATACTGAATAAGGGGTAACGATAAAGTTGTTCCATAGCATATACATGGTACACTCTAGAATTTTCTCTCATACTGAATAAGGGGTAACGATAAAGTTGTTCCATAGCATATAAATAACACATAAGGAAGGGAAACCCGAGGCCTGTAAACAGTAAATTAATATTAGACAAACATAAAGGTATGTTTTCAGGCCTGAAAACATACCTTTATGTTTGTCTAATATTAATTTACTGTTTACAGGCCTCGGGTTTCCCTTCCTTATGTGTTATTTATGTTTATACAATACCAGAAACCTACCCTCTGTTCTATACTACTGTCCTTAAGTCTTCTACTATTTACTGGACCCAGTATCAAGGTCTTTGTCTTGTTTGGACTGACACATACTGTTAATAGGGGAACAACAGAAGTGATTGCGTCATTAAAGGGCTGAGTTGCCCACTGTATACTTCCGGTGTTATCTTGTGTGTTTCGTACTGATAAATAGTCAGCAAAGCATCCTTTTTTGGGGATGCCTAGCTGGCCGTGGGGTCAGTGTGATTCGCTTGATAGCTAGGCGGAGTTGTCGTACGGAAGGTACGGGGTTCGAACCCTGGGTAAGCCACTCACGTCTGTTGTTTTTCTGTTGTCCAAGTGTTCTACTTCTTTATTTCTTACGAGTGCCTGAAAACATACCTTTATGTTTGTCCATAGCATATACATGGTACACTCTAGAATTTTCTCTCATACTGAATAAGGGGTAACGATAAAGTTGTTCCATAGCATATACATGGTACACTCTAGAATTTTCTCTCATACTGAATAAGGGGTAAAGATAAAGTTGTTCCATAGCATATACTGCCGTAGAGGAGTGAAGCATTAAAGACTTCACTACACTAGGTCCAGTTTCGAGAGGCGGGGTGACCAGTTCCATTTCTCGCCGTTTTAGCCTTCCCTAAATCAAGAAGGGAGTCAGGTACCCATTTACAGCTGGTTAGACTGGAGCGTGACACCACCGTGCTTCAAAGCCGGCACCTTTGCCACGAATGGCCAGCGCCCTAACCAATCTGCCAATCGGAAGATCCACGAAAAAGGGGTACGAGAATATTTTCTAAAAAGCCAAAGTGGTACGAAGACAGAAAACAGCCCGGGAACCACTGTATTAAGGTAACACGTAAAGGGACATAGGCCTATTACTAACATGGCGGCGACAGCTTGCTAACATATGCCACAAAACCGATATTCGCTTCTTTTAGCTACTGCTTCTGTACGTTTTATCTCCACAACGCTCCCGCCCCAATCCGCGAACGATTTGCATATCTCCATTTAGTATGCTAAATATCTTCTCGTTCGCCTGTTAACCATATGGATTTTAACAGCCGCACAAAAATGGGAAGCTGGGCTGCTATGTGAATGTAATGTTACATATGCCGATAGCTATTTTGTTATATGTTAAACATGATTTTTTTAAAAACGAATTAATGGTGACATTTTGAAAAATAAAAAGTTAAAATAAATAAACTTCGAAATTAAAATTGGTATTCTGAGCGCTGGCCTTTCGCAGCGAAGTACCGCGTTCGAAATACGGTGGGGTCACGCAGCACCTCTCTAAGCTGGCCTAGTATTGTTTAGTCTCTAACACTTCACTCCCCTAGTAAACGCCACGAGAAAATCTTTACTCTGATAGAAGTAATAAATAGATGATAGCGTTATGACATGACACAACTACAGTACATTATGTGATCTGGCATGAGGGCCAACCATTCTCAACCCAGAGCGTCACATTCACATGTGGCGGATAGTTGAGGGTTAAACGGTTTAACTCACATTAACGAAATGGAGGAGGACTACGATTACGACCACGAGAGTTGCACGGGTTGTATTATTTTCATTTATTTTGCCATGTTTCTCAATTAACTCTCGCTTTCTTTCCTTTCTGTTTGTCCCCGACGAAGGCCTTGTGGCCGCAACGTAGGCAAATTTCTCAGTCCTTTGTCCTAGTAAGAAGTATTACCCTTTTCTTTTCTTTTAAACCACCATCACCAAGTGGTGATGCTCTCTCCGGCACCACCTCAGAATGGGCGAAAAGCTCTCACGGCACGCAGAAGAGAGGAGACAACGTCGAAAATAAGAAGCTCAGGGATGTCACCTTAGGGGCGCATTCTCATAATCAGTTATGACTGAAGGGGCTATTATTATTATACCCCAGTGTCAACACAAATTTAAGCAGCCTCGACAGTGTTGCCAGCCAAGAATATAATTTCTAGTAGACGGCAGTCGGAAAGTAGCTAGCCTCATTCTAAATATAGCTAATAAAAAAATATATATATAACAATCGTCCCAATTCATAAAATACGCAAGCCAAAAATAAAATACTTAAGTGTTTACCTCATTCATTCACTTCTCTCTCAAATACTCACAACCGTTATAGTACTCCCTGCAATGATCACGTGATTTGTTAGCGTCATATGTACTTATTTTACCCTAAATAAGTGTTTCCCAGTAGTCTTACCCGGAACGGGCGGGGACATTAACAGCAGAATGAATAAAGCGAGAGCAGCCTTTGCTGTTCTCAACAACATTTGGAGGTCTTCCCGGTACGGCACAAGCACTAAATTAAGACTGTATGAGAGCTGTGTGCTTTCTGTGCTTCTCTGTGGTGCGGAATGTTGGAGAGTAGCGGAGAGGGAGATGTCGAAACTGTCCTCCTTCCGCACAATCTGCCTAAGGAAAATTCTCCGAATCTTTTGGCCAAACACCATCAGCAATCAAGAACTACTTATTCGGAGTAACCAGGAGGACATGCACGCCATCATAGCTGGCGGACGCTGGAGTTGGGTTGGCCATGTCCTCAGAGGGGACCCTGATACCATCACGGGAGCAGCTATGCTATGGACCCCCGAGGGAAAGCGAAAGAGAGGCCGACCAAAAACAACTTGGCGGAGAACTGTGGAAGCTGAGATGCGGGGAATGAACCACAGTTGGGGCACTGTACGAAGGATGGCCGCCGACCGAGCAAAGTGGAATCAATTTGTTGCTGCCCTACAAGACGCCACCAGGCGTGATGGCCGCTGACTGCTTTGACGGTTGGCGGTTATGGATCAAAGAAGAAGAAGTAGTCTTACCAGCATACCCCTCCCGAACTGAATATATGTGTGTGAGTGTGTGTGTATATATATATATATGTGTGTGTGTGTATATGTATGTATGTATGTGTATATATATATATGTGTGTGTATATATATATATATATATATATATATATATATATATATATATATATATATATATATATATATATATATATATATATATATATATATATATAATTATGGCTGGGACATTTAAACGATTAATTGACTGCTTAATCGGTTAAATTAACAACAACAAAATCGATGAACTAAATTTTAATAAATCATTCCACATTTAGCAATGTTTTTGTTTTTTGCTTAAATGCGACAAGACCATACCAAAGGATTGGGAGATTGCCATCATGGCACCCCTGATTGCTAAATCAGAGGCACATATTCAATCCAACCTGCAAGTCTGAAAGGAAGAGCTGGAGAAGAGAGGGATGATCATAAGAAGCTCGAAAACAAAAACCATGGTGATATCACGAGAGGAAAGAAGACATCAGATTAAGCTGGGAGAACAGGTCCTGGAGCAGGTCGACCACTTTAAATACCTTGGAGCTGTCATAGACCGGAAGAGAGGCATCAAAGAAGATTTGGCTACTCGAAGAGCAGCAGCAGGGAGACTTCCTCAGCGAAAGAGAAGTTGGTAAGAAGACGAAGATGGCTGTATACCGCTTCACCTATGTCCCAGTCCAGTCATGACATATGGATGCGAGTCCTGGGCAATGACTACAACCCACTAAAGCCAGATCCAAACCTCAGAAAGGAGGTATCTGAGGAAGGTGGTTGAAGTAACAAGAAGAGACATGGTCCGCAACCAGACGATACGTCAAGGCCTAAAATCCCACCCCCTGCAGATCCAAGTAGAACAGTTCCAACTGAGATGGTTTGGCCATGTCTGCAGAATGGGAGAAGATGGCCTACCACGGCAAGCATGGGAAACTAAGAGCCAGACATCCAGACCTCCAGGACGACCCAAAGTCCTATGGGAGGACAACATTAGACAATTTTTGAAGGACCATGGACTAGAATGGAACCAAGCCAGGAGGAAGACAGCCGATAGAATAGTATGGCGTTTTCTCTTACAAACCTCTACACCTCACAGTAGAAGAGGAACAACTAAGTAAGTAAACTTAAATGCGAGAGCATTTGCTATATTAGAGGTTTGTGATATGGAATTTGGCAAGTATGGTCAATAATAATAAATTGTTTGGTTGTAACTTTTCAGTGTGTGTGTGTGTGTGTGTATATATATATATATATATATATATATATATATATATATATATATATATATATATATATATATATATATATATACATACACATATGTACATACACACACACACTAGGTCTGGGAGTAATTATAGCCTGATAAAGAAAATAGTCAGTTAGGTATTATCTCTATATGTTAGTGTGTGAGCAAAATTTGAGGTGTTATTTGTATCAAAAATTGTTTTTCTCAACTGCTCTGAACTAAGGCGACTAATATGTGGTTGGACATCACGCTTGCAACTTCATCATGTTAAACTAATTGCTAGAGTACCCCACTGCTGTAAGAGAATGTGAATGCTTGGTGCAGGGTTCTTGCAAGGGGACCAGGTACAATGGTGGCTCCATGCTCCATAAGGAACATGATGATGCTCTGATGTAACATCAGCTATCTTGTAACACCAGCTATCTCGTAACATCATCTATCTTGTAACATCAGCTATCTTGAATAAACGGCTAAAGATATTGGTCAGGAGTTTTGTTCTCTCGCTGTGTTCCTTGTGTTGGATTGGCCAGTATTTCAATTAATCGGAAAAAAACACATTATTTTCTACTACATAAAGCTTTGTATTTTATCACACACAAAGTTTTTTTTGTCAGCTCAATACTGTACTGCTACTACTGCAGGTGTGAAACCAGACTACCAACGTGTTTCCTCTTTCTTTATCTTCCATTACATGAGCTCATCTATAGTTGTTATTAAAGACCTTTTTTTACTTACTTTAAATCAATATCACATTCTCTACTTAAAAATATATTAATTTGTTGCTTCATGTCATCATAATTTTTCATGAATGTGTTTGGAGTCATTCAATTATATTTACTGATTATTTTCTGACACACCCCCCCCCCCCCCTCCCCCCCGGAACTAAGCAGAACTAAATATCTATACATAATCATAATTTGAAATTTGTTAATATTTGTAATAATATTAGAAACTGATATTTCCAAAGGTTACCACTAATCCTTACAACAGCAGTTCTGTTGGAAATGTCATATCTCTTAATAAAATATGAATATGCCAACAGCTATTATGTAAAGAAATGCTAACCAAACTAACTATATTTTACAAATAAATGAAAAACTTAATTTTACAATTAGCACAGGTTTAACTTATTAGTATTGTCAACAGTTTAGCTTTAATAAAAATAACACAACTGGTGTGTCACAAAAATATAAAATGTTAACAGTTTGGTTACATTTCAAATTTTATGACCTCAATAGTTCACACACACACATTACAGTTGTTGGAAACAAAAACTAAATTCAATTGGTGGTGATTACTAAACAGTTGTTGGTAAAACTGCTAAGGAAATAAATATATGAATTAAAAAATAAAATGGTATGGAATCAGTTTGACAAATTAATGGTACATAGGAAACACAGGATGTTTCGGGTTTCAGCCTTTGTATCCCTCTTTTTTTGTCTGTTTTTCTCATCCTCTAACTTGTTTGTAGTATTTTTCTTTGACCTGTCAATAATTCTTGTCCTTGTCACCTGCTTGTGGCTGACAAAGGGTGAAACCCAAACCGTCCCATGTTTCCTGTGTACCGTTAATTTGTAAAATTGATTCCTTACCATTTTAATTTTTAATTAATTAATTTGTATGTAAACCTTGTACTATGTATTGCTAGATAATACAATGCTGTATAAACCCCCAGATCTAAGGGTCTTTTTTGTTTGGACATGCGCCCTAATATAACTGACTATTATTAAACTTTATTAAAAAATAAAAAATATGTATTGGTAAAGGTAGGACCATAGCAGATTCTGCCACAGGTGAGTGAAAAGTGAAATGCCACGTCACATGAACTAGGTCTCAGCTTATGAGGTGGAGTGACCTGTTCCCTTTCCTGCAGCCTTAGCCTTCCCTAGCTCTAGAGCAAAGTTATGTACCCATTTTTGTAACTGTGTTGACTGAAGCGTGATGTGATCTGGTTTCAAACCGGAAGGGGGGGGGGGGGTCTACAATTTTGTGATGAAGTGTGATGATGGTGGAGGAGAGGTTTGAAAAAATGTGACGTCACACAAAAATACCAGTAAGGCTGGCTTCCTTCATAAATGATGTCAGAAAAAAAAACAACCAGATTTTGTAACTTAAATCCTCATAGTCTACTTTTAACTGCAATAGTTTTATTCGTGTTTTTTAAAATGTACGCCTGCTATTACTCGAGGCGAAATCTCCGGTTAGTATATCTAACATGAGACTGATTTTACGTGAGTATCCTATTTTCCCTGTACGCTGATAGGTGTCCTCTCGCCATTCAGGCAGGTACTCGCCGTCTTCGGAGGTTCTGCAATAGTTAATAACTCTCTCCAGAATGACTTATCTTAATATTATAATCTCAGCTAAAATATCAGATAATTGTTATAACTTTTAACTGTTTAAAACTGTTCTCTAGTTGTAGATATCTTTTTAAAAGGATGTTGATTTGGAAGCAAATGGGATTCTAGTTGGTTCCACTTTTTACAACTATTTTTATTGTTTGAAATTAAATTAAGCCCAAATTGAGCAATATTTTAAAACAAATGTAGCAACATTTGACGAACAATGCAGTTATTGTAAAAGTCAGATTAATAAAACACTATTTTAATTAAAAGATTGTTATTATGTCTGCACAAGGTAACTAATTTACATTCGATTACATTCTTTCTTTTCAGTATTACAAAAAAAACCAGGGACAGGGGAGGTTTAAGAAATTTGTGATGAAAATGACTATTAAAAAAGTGGCAAAAATTGCATGACGTCATTAAGTGCAAATTAGCGAGTTTTCAGGAGTAATCACGAGTTTTCAGGAGTAATCACAACACTACCTTTATCTTTCTACCCTTAAATTTGTTTATATTTGCAAGCAAGTATAGCAGAATTGACATAAAGCTATATGCATGTACGATGCAACACAACTGTGTTATGCGGCCTATGACCCAGATGATTTAAAACTTAAAAAAACAAACAGAATAAATAAATATTTCAACAGTGCATCAAAATACCTGATCGGTGTTATAAAGCAAGAGTGCATTAGCCAGGTAGTGCCGATACTGTGTGTCTACTAGCTTCTTGTACATTAGAGACTGGTGATATGACACAGCCATATACAGAGAAACACCCAGTGTGCAATAGTAAACAGATCACATGAAGTGCAGTGAGGGGTTACGTATGGTTGTACAGAAATAAAAGAAAGAGAAAAAAAAGGACATAATATTAATGACTACAAAATTAACAAGATAAAATCAAAACATAAATAACATCTATGTGCACTGGAAAAAAAAAAGGGTTAACAAGAGATATGAAAACAACATTGTGATCTGAGAATCAACAACTACTTTTCCAGTCACAGCCACTCAAGGTTTTGGCTACAAGACAATTTTTCTCATCATTCTGGCCTCTTAAAAAAATTATTTTTAAGTTTCCTCTTAGGCTATCTATTCATATTAATCTGGCTCTATTTTATAGGTTATTTTTGTATGTCCTTGCGTATATTTATTTCTGTATAACTCTTTCTAGTACCACAATAAGGGTTTCTTTTTCTTGTGAGTTCTATGTACTCTGAACACTATCCTATTATTATACAGGGTGGTGCAAAAGTAGGTACAGGTCGGCAAGCCAAAATCCAAAAACGGAAATATTCCGAAAATCTAAAGTGTTTTCAGCTGACTTTTGGCCAATTTTCAAACAATTTTTGGCCAACTTGGGCTATTTTGGGCGATATCCGAAAGCCAAAAAAATCTGATTTGTGAAACACAGCCGTCCCCGAGCTTTTCAGATTCTGGGTTACCAACCAGTATAAAATTAAATTAATCTTTCTCTGTAACAAAGCTTGTCTAACTGTGGTAGACCGGCTTCAGGAACATGTAATTATTGATGGCAAGGCAGGCAACTTCAAGCCTAAAGGGTTAATATTATTCTCTTTGTCAGTAATGTAACTGTACAAAGTAAATTTTTAAAAAAATAATGTATACCTACAACAAGCAAGTAACCTGTCAAACATGATGGGAAGTAATTAAGTTGTGCTCTATCTGCTGCCTATCCTGGTCACGGCACTAATTCTCCTGTGGCCATTTAATTCCTTTCCATTCCATGTTAACTTCACTGAATCTTTGTGGTCAAACTTATCATAATTTACGGTCTGTGGTCAACGTACCATTAAAAAAACTGAAAAGTCTGCATGTCATTTAAATGGGTGTTCAATTTACTCTTTCTCTGTGCAATGTAGGCCTTTTCCATATTTTCCCAAAAAAATGCGCGAAAAAAAATTTCACAGACTGTGTGCTCTTTTAATGGGTGTTCAATTTAGTTTTCACAGTGCAACGTGCCTTTTCCGTATTTTCCTGAAAAGTAGGTGGGGTTTTTTCATTGTTCATTACAGGGAGTTTCACTTACATAAATTGTAAGATAGGGATTGCACCACCTGGTATAAACATACATTTTAATATAAAAGATAAGCATCTTGTTCATCCTTTAGGCGATGGTGGTGATAGGAAATTGTTTGTTTCTCAGACCACAGTAAAATAGATAGTATCAAAATGCAAAGCACAGAGGTACTCTACACACCACGAGCATGGCCAAACAACTGAAAAGAAATTTTTAAAATGTAAAAATAAGTGTCAGTAAAAGTCACATCTTGGTGAAGTTCTCGAAAACTATGTGCTTCTGGCAGCTTCATACTGTGTGGCAGTGATGATTTCACGATGGCATATACAGTGGTCATAAATATGAGTACAAAATATGCTGTTTCTTTATAAGATATAAAAGGTATTCAGAGTCATGGCAATGTCCCCTTACTTTATTACAGCATTCTGAGCTATGGCTAAGATTTTTCCATAATGTTTTTGGTGTATACCCATATATTACTCAGGTGTGAAGCAACGAACTCTATACAATTTATAGAAAACACCATGGATGAGTTCGTTGATTTTACTTTAGGTTTGCCTTCTTTATGCATACAGTGGTCCCTAAAAAAGTAACTGAGATCTTGGGCAGCGCTACAAAGCACTTCAACCTGGAAAGGACTACTAGCAACAATTTGCTAATTCAATCGTTACAATTCAACTACCTGTAGAGTATAAGCCTTCAACAAGTTCATGCCAAGCCTTCAACAAGTTCATGCCAAGCCTTCAACAAGTTCATGCCACGCCTTCCTTTCCTGAAACAAATTTTCAGGTCCTCTTTATCTGTTTAAAACCCATCTCCAGTTCTCTTCTCCATATGTTATTTTGTCTCCCTCTATACCGTTACTCCGGGGATTCCAGAATAAGGACGGCCTTGTAATGTTAAACACTGTTTTCCTCAGTGGGTGTCATATCAATGTCTTTTCTAAAGAACTTCAATAAACACATGCCAAGTCCTCTTGTCCTGTGTCATCAGTTCAAGGTCTTTCTATGTCTTTTTCATTTCTGTCTCCACTTCTCTTCACAAAATGTTCATTGGTCTGTCTCTACTTCTCTTATCCTAGGGATACCAGAACAAAGACTGCCTTGTATTGCTATCAACAGGTTTCCTTAATGTGTGTCCAATCCACTGCCAGCTTCTTCTATGTTTTACCAGGGACCAAAAGGGGAGCAAAGAATAGTAACACTGTAATCTACCATGCATGTCATAAGAGGCAACTAAGGAGGGTTGGGCACAGGACCAGCTACCCCATTATGTAGAACTTGTATGTCAAAAAAAAAAAAAAAAAAACTTGACTATTTTATATACATATAATTCCCAATGAAATGAAAGCAGCGCTTGCCGTCTGTATAATTACTTTGATATCACTGTTTCTTTCTCAAATGTTGTCTATCCTGCTGTCAACATATATATGTCACTACCCTTCAGCTCCCAAAGGAACATAGGCCTTCAATAAAATCTACTGTACACACCAATTTATGAAAGTCTAAAGTCTTGGTTGTTGTTTGTGTGGTTCACCATGTTTCACAGCTATACAATGGGACTAATATGACATTTGAGTTAAACATTCAGATTTTTGTGTTAGACTTGAGTTTAGACTTCTATATATTTCCCAATGCAATGAAAGCTCCTTTTGCCTTTGATATTCTTATTTTAATATCATTGTCTGTTCCTACACCTTTACCTACACTGCTGCCTACCTATAATCCTACACCTCTACCTACACTGCTGCCTACCTATAATCCTACACCTCTGCCTACCTATAATCCTACACCTCTACCTACACTGCTGCCTACCTATAATCCTTCACCTCTACCTACACCTCTACCTACCTATAATCCTACACCTCTACCTACCTATAATCCTACACCTCTACCTACACTGCTGCCTACCTATAATCCTATACCTCTACCTACACTGCTGCCTACCTATAATCCTACATCTCTGCCTACACTGCTGCCTACCTATAATCCTACACCTCTACCTACACTGCTGCCTGCCTATAATCCTTCACCTCTACCTACACTGCTGCCTACCTATAATCCTACACTGCTGCCTACCTATAATCCTACACCTCTACCTACCTATAATCCTACACCTCTACCTACACTGCTGCCTACCTATAATCCTACACCTCTACCTACACTGCTGCCTACCTATAATCCTACACCTCTACCTACACTGCTGCCTACCTATAATCCTACACCTCTACCTACACTGCTGCCTACCTATAATCCTACAACTCTACCTACACTGCTGCCTACCTATAATTATATTAGGATATTTCTCTTTTAACAATGAGAAAAGAAAGTTAAAAAATAAAACAAACAAAAAAGAACTAGCTAGATGCAAATGAAATAGAATATCTACTGTTAGCAGACAAGAAAAGTGACATTAAGCATTTCTACAACATCAAGCATAGAAAACTGACTGTGTGCAGACCTATACAATTTGTGTGGTTTATATCAACAACATAAACCTTATCAGGCAAAATGATGACTAAAACCAATATACAATGAAAACCAAAAAAAAAAAAAACATCCAAAGTCTGTATACAAGACAGCAGGCCAAATAAGAGTTGACTCTGGCTGTATAGTGCGTTTACCTTCATGTGAAACATCATCAACTCATTAGCTAGACTGTTTCTGTACTGAATGTCTATCACTTTTTTGTACATAAGAGACTGAAAAGGGCCAGACAAAACAAGAGTAAACAACAGATGATATTCTGTGGAGTTAAGTTAGTAAAAGTCTAGAGAATATCATCAGAAATGTTGTATGTTGACCACATGACATATTGGGAACATCAGTACGTGATGCGACTAAAGTTTTGTGTTGATATACTGACTTGAGCCAAAGCTGATATTGTTTCGTATGTTGATATATTGGCTAGAGCCAAGACTGGTATCATTTTTGTATGTTGATATGCTGACTAGAGCCAAGGCTGATATAATTTTGTATGTTGACATGCTGGCTAGAGCCAAAACTAATATAGTTTTGATTGTTGATACACTGGCTAGAACTAAGACTGATATATTCTGTATGTTGATATGCTGGCTAGAGCCAAAACTAATTTACTTTTGATTGATGATATGCTGGCTAGAGCCAAGACTGATATATTTTGTATGCTGATATGCTGGCTAGAGCCAAAACTGGTACCACTATCACATACCAGACAAACCTGCAGTGGCTGGCATTAAGAGAGGGTCAAACACAAGCTTGTGATTATGATAGGTATTTTATGCACAGACAATGAGACAGGAAGAAATTTCTCAATCTTAAGAAAAAACAAAACACACAGGTAACCTGTTGATAGCATTGCTAGGCAGGACTTGTTCTGGAACCACCAGGGTAAGAGAGGCAGAGAGAGACCAAGTAACACATGGAGATGAGAACTGGAGATGGACATGGAAAGACTTTGAGCTAATAGCACGGGACAGAAAGACTTGGCATAAGTTTGTTGAAGACCCATGCTCCTTGGGGTCTGAAGGGTGGTAATGATGATGACGATGACAGATGAGAACAGAGAAAAAGAGGAAGGATAATACAATATACAGACTGCAAGAATGAAATTTTCTTGAACAATAGTACAGTAGACATGTTGTTATGTACAAGAAAACTGTATGCCTAAAAAGAGAGTGATCATCAATCTTTAAATCAGAAAAAGACAAGAAGACCAGGCAGTGACAACTGGATACAGAAAAGCTCAAGTACCATCTCCACATCGAAGATTAGCTGCATTGGATTTTGAATATCTTCTGTCTCTAGCCTTGATGGTACTATATAATATGTCAATTTCCAGTTTTATCTTCCTACTTGTAGTACTGTCATTCTCTTGCCAAGTCTGCCTTCATTTCTCCTCTCATTACGGTTGGCAACAAAATACTACATCTCTTCATTTGTGCAAAGTATTTTATTTCCAGGTAAGCATGCCGTGCCAAAGTTTAAAATTCAATTAAGATCCATTTCACTTGGTAACCTAAAAAATCAAAAGCTCCAAAACAAACAATTTTTAAAAACATCAACTGTTATACAACAAACCATACAGCTATTATTCTGTTAACTGTTATCATGGTTCACAATCAACATCACTGCACTCTGGGCAAACCCATAGGTACTCAGTCTCCCTCAGCAAATATCAAAAGAGTAATTCTGTTTAGAATTTGATAAATATTTCCAAGACCCTTCATGTCAATGAGATTATTCAGTACATGTCAATCAATCAATACCCACTAGCTCCCCAAGGAGCATTGGCCTTCAACAAACACATGCCAAGTCTTCCTGTCCTGTGCCATCCGCTCAAGTTCTTTCCATGTTTTCCTCAT
This sequence comes from Oreohelix idahoensis, assembly GCA_024509875.1. Taxonomy (NCBI): domain Eukaryota; kingdom Metazoa; phylum Mollusca; class Gastropoda; order Stylommatophora; family Oreohelicidae; genus Oreohelix; species Oreohelix idahoensis. The sequence goes on along the minus strand of JAMPIV010019430.1, from coordinate 358,655 downwards.
CATTTTCACCTCTGTTTCCAGTTCTCTTCTCCATGTGTTTTTTGGTCTATCTCTGCCTCTCTTTCCCTGTGGATTCCAGAACAAGGACTGCCTTGTAATGCTATCAACAGGTTTCCTCAGTGTCTGTCCTATCCATCGCCAGCGTCTTCTTCTCAACTCTTGTTCCACCGGCACTTGTCTGGTTCTTGTCATCAATTCCACATTTGTGACTTTGTCATACCATTTCAGTCCTTCTATTCTACGCAAGGCACCCGTTTATAAAAGTCGGTAGCTTTTTGGTTGTTGTTTTTGTTGCTCTCCATGTCTCAGAGCCATACAATAGGACTGACTTCACATTTGAGTTGAAGATTCTTATTTTCGTGTTGGACTTGATGTCTCTTGTTCTCCATATGTTTCCCAATGCAATGAAAGCTCCTCTTGCTTTTTTGTCAGTGTATGTGTTCCATTTCAATGTCTTCCAAGTCCAAAGTTTTCTTCAAAGTAAAAGTTTGCAGTTTTCACAATATTTCAGAATAAATAGCACAATCTTATTAACAACCATTACCATCATAAGATTGGTGGGATAAGGGGTACTATTAAACATACATAAAAACAAATATGAGAAGGTTTATGGGGCTTTATCTTTCAAGAAATACAAGGCAAAAATAAAATAAAAATTACAAAGCTGGAGCTGGAATGAACATTAACTAAGTTAACTGAAATGAATCAAAAATGTTTCACTGAGAATGATTTTAAAAATTGTTTGTAAAAAAAATGCTTGCCATTTTGTAGTGGTGTGGTGGTGGTTGCAAATTTGAATATTGTTTGAGAACTTTTGTTGTTGTTTTTTTCTTTCCGTTTTTTAATTCACTAAAGATGATTAGAAATGTTAAATGTGTTTATAAAATAAATACTAATCATTTGTTATTTTCTCTCTCTCTCTCTGTCTTTCTCACAAACATCACCCCTTCCCCTTCTGGAATATACAAAACAGGTATAAAATTCACATATCACAGTTAGCAGGGCACACTTACGTGGCTGATGCTGATACAGCAGTAGACAGCAAAGGCGGAAGCAACATCCTCATCGAATGTTGTGAAGTACTGGAACGTCTTCTTATTACACAGCTGAGCCACACCAAACACCACACCTGAAAATGTCACCAACAAATACAAAGACAATAGCTTCAGCTGTTAAAATGGTGTGGTGGACAGAAGAGTGAAATAAAGAGAAAGACAATGTAGAAAAGCTAATAAGAACACTGGTCACTAAAACAACACACAAATGTAACAACCAAAAAATGCAAGAAGCAATAATTAATAATAAACAAATAACAAAGAGTAAACAGAAAGACAGTTACAAAACAACATGAAGAATGTCCTCCTGTGTAGCTCCTGTGGTCTCTGAAGAGATACTAATAATAGCCCCCCTTCAGTCATAACTAACTAAGGGAATGCACCCCTGAGGTGACAGCCCTCAGCCACTTTTTTTCCCCAGTGGCTCCTTTCGACATTTTCTCCTCTCTTCTGCTTGTTGTGTGAGCTTCTTTTAGCTCAATCTGAGGTGGCACCATACAGAGCATCACCACTTGGTGAGATCGGCAGCTTCATCCTCCCAGGCTGCTGGATTTATGTCCAATGTCCTCATGTCTCTCTTGCACACAACATTGAACCTCAGCTGTGGTCGCCTAACTGTACTTTTATCATCTGCCAGTTGTCTGTAGATAATATCTTTGAAGATATAAAGACAGAATAAGACTGCTGTCCCCTCAGACAATGTTGTAAGAGATAACTAGCGTAGAGGTCGTGCATACGGTTAGCATCGTCGTTTTAACCTGTAGTGAAGCATATTATGTTGTCTTACTTGTCTGTATTTAACCTGCAGTGAGGCATATTATGTTGTCTTACTTGTCTCTATTTAACCTATATTAGATGAAGTACGTGCAGCAATCAAAAGCCTGAAGAAAGGGAAACCACCAGGATGCGATGATATACCAACTGAACTAATCCAAGCAGGAGGAGAGGCCAGTGTCCTCGTTTATCATGCACTATGTGTGAAGATCTGGAACAGTGCAATCTGGCCCAAAGCATGGAAAAGATCTGTGTATATCCCTATCCCAAAGAAAGGCAATTTAAAACTGTGTACCAACTATCGTACTATTGCTTTAATAAGTCATGCCAGCAAAATCCTCTTGTGGATTATCATGAAGAGGATAGAAAGAAAGTTAGAACATGAAATACATGAAGTACAGGCGGGTTTTAGACAAGGCAGAGGTACGAGAGATCACATCTTTAATGTGAGAATCATCCTCGAGAAATGCAGAGAATACAATGTAGATCTTCATGCCTGTTTTGTAGATTACACCAAGGCCTTCAACTGCGTACAACATCAGAAATTGTGGAACATCATGAGAGACATGGGATTTCCAGCGCATTTGATCCATCTAATTGAAACACTATACCATGAACAACAAGTAGCTGTCAGAGTAGCGGAAGAAACATCAGGATGGTTTGAGGTGAAAAGGGGAGTAAGACAGGGTTGCATCCTCTCGCCATACTTGTTTAACATCTATGCAGAAAATATAATGAGAAATGTTCGCAGTGACCAAGAATGTAAACATTGCGATCCATTCACAATTGGTGGAAATGCGATCCCAGAACTTAGGTACGCAGATGACACAGTTATTCTTTCAAACAGTGCCAAGGGACTAGAACAGTTAATCCTGTCTGTCAAAAGACACAGTGAGGATCAGAACCTTTTTCTGAACACAAAAAAAACCAAAGATTATGTCCACAGACAAAACAAGATGCCAACCAAAAATTACCATCAACGATGAGGAAATTGAAAATGTCACAAATTTTGAATATCTTGGCTCCATAATTAACAACAATGGAGACTGCTCAAAAGAGGTCAGAAGGAGACTGGCCATAGCAATGCAGAGGTTAAATAAAATGAAGAACCTATGGCATAACACCAGCAAATTAATAAAAGTAAAACTTCTGAGAACGTGCATCTTTCCGGTAGCAACATATGGATGTGAATCATGGACCATTACTCAAACATTAAAGAAAAAAATTGAATCTTTCGAAGCAAAGTGTTACAGAAAAATTCTCAGAATATCGTGGACCAAGAAGAAGAAAAATATAGACATCCTACACGACCTGAACATCGAGGAAAACTGGCTCATAAACAATATCATGTCCCGGAAACTGAAATATTTTGGCCACATTAAACGCCATAGTGGCTTAGAGCGAGCAGTGATGGAGGGTATGGTACCTGGAAGGCGAGGCAGGGGCCGACCAAGACGACGGTGGACACAGGACATTGAAGACACTTTGAACATGACATTGTGTAACGAGTTGGTTCAGTTGTAACGGGTTGTTTATACTGGTGTTCCTTATTTATATTTGTTGTTTGAATATTAAGGTCACTCTTCGGCTTGTTTAATGTATGTTATTTTGTTGGTTAGCTCTGATCGTGAAGAAGGTCCCTTCGACGTTCTTATTTGCATATTTGCGTTAGTTGAACTTTCTTGTGAAAGAGTTATCGTGCTGAGAAAATATAAACATTAAACAGCTGTGGAACCAAACCCGTAACGTAAAGAAGATATCAAGCCTTCAGTTCTGAGTCCACATGTATTGACGGGTTTCACATAAATGATATCCAACATTCACAAACTTCATATACAGTTCAGCATAATGATAAATTCCAAGTAATACAAGTAAGCATATCCGTCCGTGTCAAAACAATATGTCAGATGAACACCATGGCTATGTACATGCGCTGCTGTAGTCAGCCAGCCAGAAATGAGCGCGTGAGTTCTCGACAGCTACAAATTGAATCTTAATTCGATTCTTCTTCCATCCATTAGTTTACATAATCTTCTTCTTCTTCTTCTTTGTTCGTCCTGAAAAGGACGGTGGTTGCGTTGTGTCTGTTTACGCCTAAGCTGTGATATCTGCACCTTTCGGTCGACACATCCGACTTCTGCACGGCCTTTTTTAGGACCGGGTTTGCCTTCCCATTTTGATCCACACTCGCTCAGCCAGACTGCACAGCTGCAGACTGTTTCCAGGACCACCACGTGGAGTTGGAGTGCGGTCTTGACCAGCTCTGGTTCGCTGGTCCTGACGCAGGCAGTCAAGCTATGAGTCGCTGACTGCGGTCTCTATTGCTGCGTCTTGAGGTCCCGTTTACATAATAAATCTCATACTTTATCGTAATATCAGAACTGACCCTGAGTTCTATATTGAATTCATATATTGGCTATATACTAAGCCTCTCCTTGGAAGAAATACAAGACACTACTTCTCTGCGTGACGGACAGCATAAAAGGGGTAATGTAACCAAGTCACCAAGCGTGACCTTCCCAACGCGAATACGTCATAATCTTAGCATATATTTCGCGTTCAGTAGTCCATAGAATATCGACATATTCTATTAATGTTAGTGACCCCAAACGTTGCGCACTTCTAACCCCAGCAGACGCCGTCATTTAAAATAACACCGTAACAGATTTCCTGTCCGACGGGGGAAAAAAAATCTATTAGATAGATTTTAAAAAAAAAAACTATTTTAATCAAATTATCAAAAATTTAACAAAACCCGACGTATGGCCTACGATGTTCTATCTAGAACAGTGTCGCGGTCATGTCAGTAATATCTTATAATCAACGTCACATCATAAATTAACTAAAGAAATGTCACTGTCATTAATTAAATAAGTAATTAATTTGATGTCTGTATTAATAATAATAAATTCTTTAAGCGCCAAACACGGCGCATAAGGCAGAAACCAGTGCTCTCCAGGTTGTTCGTTGTGACGCCACTCCTCTTAGCTCTTGCACATTATTTAGGCCCAACGTTCTTCCTTCTCTTATTATTGTTCTTCTGAGTGTTTCTTTTGGTCTTCCTTTTTTCCTCTTACCCTCAGGAACCCAAGTGAGCGCCTGTAGTGGTATTCTGTTGTTTTGCATTCGTAGGACATGACCGATATATGACCATCGTCTTTTCCTTATATAGTCTGAGACATATTTCTGCCTAGAGTCTTCTCTTATTTGTCGATTAGTCTTGAATTCTTTCCAACTGATGTTCATGAGTTTTCTAAGACATTTGTTCTCGAATGTATTCAGCTTGTTCTCCAATGATTTTGTTATTTTCCAACTCTCACAGCCGTATGTTAACACTGAGATAACATTTGAATTAAACAGACGAAGCTTGGTATGTATATTCAATGATCGTAATTTCCAAATGTTAGATAATCTATTGAAGGCGCTAGCTGCCAAAGCAATTCTAGTATGGATTTCTCTTGTTGTGTCACCATCCTGAGTCATTTTACTGCCTAAATAATTGAAACTTTCAACTTTCTGTAGTTTTTCCCCGTTCAAGATGATATCAAAGGTCTCGTTAGAAAAGTTCATAGCTTTAGTTTTAGAGGCATTTATTTGGAGACCAATTTTAACCGAGAGATGACACAAATTATTTATTGCTTCTTGGGATTGTCTTGGTGTTGAACTTAAGAATGCTACATCATCTGCGAAATCCAGGTCCCCCAGGAATTTTCCATTTGTCCATTTTATACCCAATTTTTCATTGTGGGTATAGTTTCTCATACCCCAATCAATAGCTATTCCAAAAAGTAGTGGTGACATAATACAGCCTTGTTTCACCCCTGTTTCTACTGTAAACCATTCTGTATTCCCTTTATTTGTTCTAACACAACATCTTGCATTGTCATATAGCGCTTTGATTATATTCACATATTTTGTTGGAAAACCATAGATTGTAAGTCTGTATTGACTAACTAATAATGTGAGGTGTTATTAAAATTATTCTACTTAAGTGAAATTAAAATAATTAATTATAATATGTACATATGGTATTAACTAATTAATATCTAATTAAAGAGAATGAGAAATAGTATCAGTAAAAAAAATAAAAATTGAGAAGTACGGACAATTAAAACAAAATATTAAAGTATAAATGAAATTAGTACTACGTGTTAAACTGAAGTATGAGGATAGATACCTAATTAAATTAACGCAATCAGAAAGAAAAGAACAGAAAAAATTCATACATTTTAAGTAGACATATGAAATATCATAATCTAATATCTATCACCTTAATAATTAATCTATTTAAAAGGTTTAATTGGTGTGATATTCTTTTGTTTCATCTTTTCTTAGTATATTTTATCTTTTTATTTCATCACACTTCAACTTTATTTTATTATATATTAATTTGATAACTATCAAATTTAACAACATCGGACATGAAGATCCACTCGTCGTTACATCCTATTGACTTGTATGAAAGTTCTTTAAGAAGCAAAGTTCATCTTATCCAATTCTGATATGATGATCCAACCGTCATTAATTCCTTTATTGAAATTTTGAACGTAATTTGAATAAGTCCTTTCAGTTTATGTATCATCACAGTATCTGTCCATTCTTTATCAGAAATTTTACCTTTTTACTATATTGCAATAGAAATGAGTGATACGCAAAGTCCAAGTGAAGTCCAAATTTTCAACCGATCTGTAAAACTTGATACTTCGATAACGACAGGTCATTTTGAAATTTCCTCATCGAAGTAGGATGTCCATATGAAGTATTATATATTCTTGCGTAGCATTAATAATTTTCATTTCAAATGTAATGCTTGATTAGTCTGTAAATATTTTTATTGAAATACCAATAGTCATTCAGAATCCGTAGGATGTCTTGATAAAGTATCGGCCATAATGTTCTCAGTTCCTGGTATCGACTGTATTTCGAAATCATATGGTTGCAATGCAATAGCAAATCATGAAAGCTTTGGACTTTTATGGTTTGAACGACGTAATGCTGCCACAGATTTCTGATCAGTCTGGATCAGAAATGGTGATCCAAGTAAAAACTTTTCAAGTTTGGTAATTGCCCATATCACGGCCAGTAATTCTCTGTCCACCGTCGAATATTTAGTTTCAGGAGTTTTTAGCTTGCGTGAGATGTATAATACAGGATGAAGGATATCATCGTGATATTGGAGTAGACAAGCCCCGAGTCCACAATTACTCGCATCTGTACGGAGGACAAACTTTTTAGAAGCATCTGGTAATCTTAATACTGGTGGGCATGAAAAAATTTTTAATATACTGCGAAAAGTTCTGTCACATTCGTCTGTCCAATTTATCCTTAACGGCATGTTCTTCTTTAGCAAAGATGACAAGACACTACTTCTCTGCGTGACGGACAGCATAAAAGGGGTAATGTAACCAAGTCACCAAGCGTGACCTTCCCAACGCGAATACGTCATAATCTTAGCATATATTTCGCGTTCAGTAGTCCATAGAATATCGACATATTCTATTAATGTTAGTGACCCCAAACGTTGCACACTTCTAACCCCAGCAGACGCCGTCATTTAAAATAACACCGTAACACATTGGAGGAAACAGGAGGGCTGGCTAGAGATCGAGAGTCTTTCAGGCGGGCTGTGATGAGAGCGACGTTCTGCAAAGGACATGCTACATGATGATGACTTGTCTGTACTGTACTGTAACTAAAGGGTGATTGAAAAGTCACACTCTATTTTTAAAGTTGTATATCTTTACTCTTATCCAACTAATTTATAAGAAACAAACATCAAAATAAAAAGAATTAACTGAAATGTTATCACATTAATGCTACGTCATATTAGCATTTCAGCTTAACGTGAGATCTGATCTGTTCGACATGACCTTTTAGCAGCAGTAATTTATGCTGTTTCTGGTAACGTCAGTTCAATGGCCATTAAAAATTTTACTTTGTTTCTGAAAAAAAAAACAACAACTAAAACAGTGTTTCCCATACTTTTTTGGGTCACTGCCCCCTTGTTTCCCAGAGCACATTCCCAGCGCCCTCTTAATTTCCCTGCATTACTTTAAAAAACAATGAATATTGTTATATTTGTTATATACTTGGCTCTATTGAAAATTTTGTCTTGTTTATTAACATATCACAGATTCTTCCAAAAGATGCTGATTAAATCTTAGTGAGCTGACCACACCTTTCTTGTTGTTAGTTTCTCTGTCTTCAGTGTTGACAACAAGGGTTTTGATATCCTTCACATCTGCTTTTTAGCAGTCGATTACAGTTAGAATTTATGATTAGCAATAGTTGCATGAGCTCAAGATGGCAAATATATATGAAGCTATGCCTTGCTTAATGATCCTAGTGATACAGTTACACCGCTACCTATCTTTCCTATCTCGTCCTCACATCACTGATGTTGGGAATAATTGCTTTAAGGTGCATGAGAAACTTGGATGAGCGAAGTGGGGGGGGGGGGGGGGGGGGGGGGGGGGGGGGAAGAGCGCGAGCGAGTTGTGTTTGTTCAGGTTACTTTCTCCTTTTAAGTGCGCACGCCAGGGTCCTGTAAACGCGTTGACATGTAATTGTTATATTGAGTGATACTGTTGAACATAGCCTGTTAAATCCCAAATCCACCCTTACTACTGAACGCTCCCCTCTTGCCGTGCAATTTTCCATTATCGCCCCCTTGGATCCCCCCAAACGCTCCCAGGGTGTCGTACCCCCCACTTTGGGAACCACTGAACTAAAACATAAAATGTTTTAATGAAATTGCAGCTATTGCTCCCCGTTTTGACATTTGGTTAATGTATATCCAATCAGCATGTGAGCACATGAATGTTTAAAAACAGAGACTGTCTGTACAATCACCTTGTATAAGCCGTCCACATATTTTCCAATATAATCTTCTAGTACACTCAACGGTACAACAAAATCTAGCTAAAATTAACAAGACTTACCTTCTTCATCTTTGATTGGAAAGCACAGAATATTTCTGGAACAGAGAAAATGACATACCTATTACCACATACTTCACCAGCACACATCATTAAAAAAAATATAAATAAATCAAATACAAACTTCATTAATTCTCAGAGCACACAATGTAATCTCCTTTTTTCATTCAACATCAACAGACACACTGGAGGTTACAAATAAAACTATAATTTCTTACTTACTTAGTCGTTCCTCTTCTTGGCCTGGTTTCAATGTAGTCCTTGGTCCTTCAGGGATTGTCTAATGTTGTCCTCCCAGCGAACTCTGGGTGGTCCTGGAGGTCTTGATCCCTGGCTCTTGATTTCTCATATTTGTTGTGGTATCCAATCTTCTTCCATTCTGCAGACATGGCCAAACCATCATAGCTGGGACTGTTCTACTTGGGTCTGCAGGGGCTGGGTTTTGAGGACTTGCCATGTCGTCTGGTTGAGGATCATGTCTCTTCTTGTTGCTTCAACCACCTTCCTGTTACCATAGTTCTTAGGTTTGGAACTGGCTTTTGTGGGTTGTAGTCACTGCCCTTGACTCACATCCATATGTCAAGACTGGGACATATCATGTCCTGCTTCTTTGCCCACCTTGATTTTCTCCAGTACTGCTTTCAGTTCCTCTATCTTGATGCCATTTTCATCACCATTGGTTTCCTCTTCTGTGATAGTGGTTATAATTTCTGGGGGCTTGACCTTGCTCAAAGTCAAGGAACTCTGAGAAATATTCTTTCCATCATTTCCTTTGAGGTAGTAAGTAATTTGTCTTCATCATCATTCCTTTCCGTTCCTCGTGGAACATAGGACTGAAACAAGGTGCCCCACCTTGAAGTGGTGGGTTGGCTTGAGTGCCTAGATGATATTGTGAGCTACATCAGCGGGAGCTTTTGCTCCTGGTAGGTTCAACCATGCTGAGCAGGTCAAAATGGAAGGGGCAGACAAAAATGGGCCACACCCCTTTCCTCCAGGTTAAAGGAGGTTGGAGAACAGGGCTGACAGCAATGCCAGAAAAACCTATTTGTCACAGAAACTGAAACAGTTGTGGAAAGAAATAAAAGCCAGAGTCAGGAATAATCCTCACAAGAGGGACATATGACGCAGAGACCTGATGAAAGCCAGTCAATGGAAGTCCAATACAAACAATACAAACCAAACCCCATTTAGCTCTTTTGCTTGTTGGGACTCTGTTACGTGCAGTCTTTGATATCTTACAATATAATACATTTGTATGCTTGTTATGTTCGCAAATATTTTGTAAACAAAATAGATACTTTTTAGTGCTTAAGGAAAAGTCATTATTGAGTTACTTCCCTTGAAAGGAGTGTCGTCACTTCGATCGAACTCCGCGGATGAATCCAGTTTTACTGCGATTTATTCTTTGTTTGGGTAGAAATAGGTTGTTCTTGCTTCAGTGTATCTATGGCCTGAATTTATGTGTATTGTTTGTCTGGGTAGGACGAGTCTGTCTTATATCTGTATATCTTTACATATCTAAGTCGAACTATATGGTCTTTTGTCGTTAGAAAGGTCAAAGGGCTGTTCGGCGGATGTGTCGCTAGAGAGGTGTGATTTGGCTTCGTCCTGATGGGGCTATGATTTTTGTGTAGCGGCTTGTCGCCGGAAAAAGTGATCTCAGTATTTATGGGGAAAGTGATAGTCGTCTAGACCTATCGTGTATGCTTTACCCCAGTATTTATTCTTATTGCCAAGGAATGGCAGAATCATATTTCTGATACCAAGGTAACAAAAGATTCTCCTTATGAACTCTCTTACGAAGCCACCGTTTTTCGATAGGCACGATTTGTACGTCTGAGAGAATATATTTAACTAGATGAAGATGACATTCACTCCTAGCAGCACTATATCTTGTATGAGGAAGTCAATTGTATCATGATAGAATCTACAGAGCTATGAGAACATTTAATGAATGACTAACTTTAATACAGATTCTTTATCTGTATCCAAACGTGAGTGACAGCTCACGAGAGAAGCCATCCTGTATCCAAATATATTGTGACTTTCAAGAAGAGAAAGGGATGTCCCGTATTATCGCTTGATGAGTCCAGAGATCACTGCTACACATGAGAACCCAGTACTAGCGGTTCAATATGATTGCATGAAAAATATGTGCTGAATATTATTTCAAGGAATCTTCGCTAGACGAGGTTAGGTCTAGAAGCCATCTTGAATGTTGTTTATAATCTGACGTGCTTTGTCAGTAAACTCAGATGATATATATATATGGGCAATACTGAGTGCTTGTCTACTGACAGTCCATTATGCTATTATTCTACATGAGTGCCCATGTATCATTGCAAGACCATTTATCCACTGTACTATGATGTATTATGCCAACCTGTGATTTGTCACTATTCGTGCTGTCGAGTGTGTACGTCCAATTAAACTGTAGCAAAGGTACACAGTCGTTGGCCAATGTCTTCCAGCAGTAGTTTATCAACTGGTGACCTTTGTCTTCCAGCACACACCCAGTCTTCACCTGCCTACAACACCATAGTCTTATCAACTGGTGGACCAGCTTTCTGGGTTTGACCTCGCAGAAGTTGAGAAGTCAACAGACTACCGATACCAGACCGTTTCCTGTGGCTGATGCGACACACTTGCAGTATTAATTTGCTCTTTGTCAACACTTCGTCACGTGACCTGTCAAGTGAATGCAGTATGTAGGTCAGCGTTGTTGACATTTTTACATTAGACATTACAGAGTTTCACAGAACAGTTGGATCAATTCTTGTCAATATTAACAGGAAGACAGTATTATTGAACTAAGAAGTCCTATTTTCATCGATGGGTCTTCTTGTTTTCTATATATGAACTTTAATATTTAAGGCCAGAATTTGTAATTCAATAAAGTGGCAGTTTATTTATTTTTACAAGAATAACTTTGCCATTACTGTAAAACTGAGCCTATTTTGCAACACATACTATCATACACATAATTTATATATTTATGTTTACATGTTATTTGTTTGTATAGTATGTTAGTTTATATGTCAGCGGGTTGTGTTTAGGTTTGGCGGTGTCCTCAGAACAGAATATCCCACGTCATAGAGGGTCCGTTGTGGGCGTTTTCTTTAGGTGCAATTTCCTTAATTGGAAATTTGCTTGCAACAACTAGTTGCTATTAGTGTTAGCTGTGAAGACTGTAATTATTGTTATTTTTGTAATATTTCTTTGTTCTTTAGTTTTGTTTTGATTTGTTTGTAATTTGTTGGTCTACCCTTTTCTATCTTTCAGTTCTATTCACAATTTATATTCATATACTGTGACGTCATTTGTGTTGTTATTCCTTGCAGATTCAGTGATTATTTTCATTGATTTCCCTATTTGATTTATTTGATTTCTGCAAACGTTTTCGTATTGTCAGTCTTATTTGTACTTTATGTATTCTGTTGGTTGACATATGTTTTATATAGGTATATTTCATAAGACACTATTGCTTGTGCACTGCACTTGGATTATGGTATAAACCAGTACTTGATTATTATTACTGTTATACAAGACCTTATTAAGGCTTGTGACCCACAGATATTGGGATAGTGTGCTGATTAATCAAGTCATTAAGAACTTGTGGTATTATTATTATTTCAGGTGATTAGTATTATTGTTAGACATTATGTCTACATTAGAATACTTCATTATACAAGGGAAAGCCCTTGATAAGACTGGTCAACAATTAGAAGAATGGGCAGTTGCTCAATATGACAAAGCATTAGCTGCTGAAGAGAGAAAAGCTGCTGCAGAGGAGAGAAAAGCTGCTGCAGAAGAGAGAAAAGCTCTGGCTGAAGAGAAAAGATTAGAAAAAGAAGCTGATGCTGCTGCTGAACTAAAGAAATTGCAGATGCAGGTGGAGGAAAGGAGATTTGAAGCTGAACCAAAAAAAATTAGAAAGAGAAGCTGCTGCTGAACTAAAAAGATTAGACAGAGAAGCTGAAGAAAAAAAAGCAATAAGAGAACATGAATTTGAGTTAGAGAAATTGAGATTGACAAGTATGAGTAATGTTAATCAGGCATCTAGTGGTAATGTTAAACCTTCTACTTACAAGGTTAAGGTTCCACCGTTCAATCAGTCCAGTGACGATATTACATTCTGGCTGGATAGATTTGAACGTTCTTGTCGTACACATAATGTGGATAAATCACAATATGCTAACCAATTAGCAGAAAACTTGAAAGGTGAATCTCTGACTAGGTTATGCCTTGTAGGAGAAGCAGATAAGGATAATTATGATGTCATTAGGGCGGCTTTGATAAAAAAAATACCAGCTAAGTGAGGAAGGCTATCGCCTTTTGTTTAAGACGATGGTGCCTGAGACAGGTGTAGAATTCTCAGAATTCATTGCAAAGGCACGTCTCACAGTTGATCGTTGGATTGAGCTTTCCAAAACAGAAAAAAACGTATGAAGGACTTATGGATTTGTTGCTCAGAGATAAGATTATGTCATGTGTTAACAAACCATTCCTTGAATTTATACATGAGCGTAAACCCAAATCTCTAAAGGAAATGGAAGAATATTGTTCCCAATATGTCACTGCACACCCCGACGTGACTTTTGGCAACACTAAGATTAAGGAGAGTATGCCAGTTGCTTCAGCAACACCATACAATCCCAATTATTCACACAGATTTCAGGGACCTCAAAACAGATTTGATAAAAAAGGTAACCATAATAGTTATCAAAACCAAGGTAACCAATCATTTCAGGGTTCTTCTTCAAAGAACTGGAGACGAGCTGATAGCTCTCGACACAGGGGTGGTCACAATTATAGCAATTTCCATAGAGGAAGTAATTATAGAAACTATCCGAGGTATCCGTCTTGGAGTCAACAAGATCGCAATTACAGAGATACTCATTATAATGAATATGATAATGGTAACCAAGAGAACTATGACTCAAACCCAAATAGGGGTTACAATAGAGGTAACAATAACTACAGAGGTAATAATAACCGAGGTAGATCTCAAAACAGAAGACATAAACCACATTTTCAGGCAAACTCTGCACAACAAGAGTCCCATGAAGCCTATAAACAAAGTAAAGACAATAATGACGCTAATAATATGGCATGTGCCGCTTTTGATTTTGGGAGAGCATCTCAGTGCCCCCAATGCAAAACATTATTTGAGCCAACCACAGTGTCTACTTTAAGCTGCGGCCATCCTCTTCCTGCTCTTCCTGCATCAGTCGCGCATGATGGAAGAGGTTCTCTTGTCTTACATAAGGGTTTAGTAAATAACAATCCAGTCTCCGTGCTATTTGATTCTGGGTGCACCACAATTGGTGTTAGGCAGTCACTCGTAGATCCTTCCCGTGCCACTGGACAAGTAGTCAAATGTGTAACATTTGGCGGCACATTAGAGAAATACTCTACTGCTATCATTAGGATTGCTACTCCTTTCTTTACAGGAGATGTACACGCATGTCTTCTTCCGAATCCGATCGCTGACCTCATCATCGGTCGCATTCATGGAGTCAAAGAATGCACTCCGCAACAAATTTCCGCGTGGGAAAGGCAAAACATGCAGATTGCTAACGCTGTAGTCACTAGAGCTCAGGCTCTTAATATGCCTCAAACTTCATCTACTGAAGATAATGAAGTGCATAACCAAGATGATCCCTTGGTAATTTCTCGTGACTCGTTTATAAAACAGCAAGAAGATGACCCCACTCTGAAGAAATTCTTCATTCTTGCAACTAAAGGTGATCCGAATAAAGACACAAGTCGTAAATCGTGGATTACAAAGAAGAATGGCGTACTTGTACGTATGGTTCAAGACTCCATTACGTCAAGTCATTCTCAAATCCTGGTTCCCAAGAATTTGAGAGTTAAAATTTTGCAGCACGCTCACGACTCTCAGTGTGCTGGACACATGGGTTTTTCCCGTACTAAGTCAAGAGTCCTTGCGGCTTTCTTTTGGCCATTGGTAAACAAGGACATACGGATTTATTGTCGATCTTGTAAAGTATGTCAGGAAGTTAAATCCAAAGGTCCACGGCATGCTGCACCCATTCAGGCGGCGGACATTCCTATTCGGCCGTTTCAAAAAATGGCCATAGACATTATTGGTCCATTTAAGATCAAGTCTGCCAGAGGACATCAGTTTATCTTGACGTGTGTTGATATGTGCACACGTTGGCCAGAGGCTATTCCTCTGAAGAGCATTACTACTGCTGATATTGCAGATGCTCTTTGGCTTATATTTTCTCGTCTGGGGTTCCCCGGAGAGATATTGTCAGACCATGGCACCCAACTAATATCAGATACCATGTCTCAAGTAATGTCTACTCTGCAGATAGATAGATCTTTAAGTAGTATCTATCATCCAATGTCTAATGGGATGGTCGAACGCCTTAATAGAACACTTAAAAACTTACTAGGGAAGATAACTGAGGATCATCCTCAAGACTGGGACAGAGTTTTACCTGCGGCCCTCTTCGCTTACAGAGAGGTCCCCAATGAACATACAGGATTTTCCCCCTTTGAACTCGTCTTTGGCGCGCGTCCGCGTGGCCCTATGTCGTTGCTTCATGATCTCATAACAGCTGACAATATTGACGATGACACAAAGTCATCCTACGAATATGTCATCGCGTTGAGACAAAAGATTATCGAAGCATGCAAATTAGCAACTTCTTCTTCTGAATTTGCGAAACAGAAGGCAAGGCAATTTGCCAATAAGAAGAGATGCTTACGACAACTTTGTCCTGGGGACAAAGCATTTGTATTACTACCTTGTAGGGAAAACAGACTACTTATTTCTTGGAAAGGTCCGTACGATATAATATCGAAAATTTCCGATGTCGACTATATTGTCGATATTGATGGGAAGCATAAAACCTTCCACATCAATATGCTTACTGAATTCCATGAACGTCCGGATTATTTGCAACCCATTTTCCAAGCAACGGACAATTCTCCAGTACAACATGGTCATTACTCATCACTGTCCGTGATACAGGATGAGGAAACAAGTTTTTCAGATGTAAATCTTCCTCTTCCAATGATCCCACTTCATTCTAGTGAATCATGGAAGAACGTTACTGTCTCTCCTGATTTGTCTCTAGGAGAACAGCGACAAGTTTCAACTATGTTGCAAACATTTCAGGATGTACTCACTGACATCCCTGGACAAACTCATGTCATTGAACATGACATTGTTCTAACTGACCATACTCCTATTAGGGTTAGACCTTATCCTATACCTATACATTTTCAAGCACAAGTCGAGAAAGAGTTGGATGAGATGATAGATTTGAAAATAATCGAACCATCCACCTCTGCATATTCTTCGCCGATGGTTATTGTTCGGAAAAAAAGACAATAACATACGTCTTTGCGTCGACTATCGCAAATTGAATCAAGTAACGAAGTTCGATGCCGAACCTATGCCTTTACTGGAAGAGCTACTTACTCGACTCTCCAAATCTCATTTTTTCACTAAACTTGATTTGTCTAAAGGATATTGGCAAGTTCCTTTATCTGAACGCGCCAAACCTCTCACGGCTTTTTCAACACCTAGAGGTTTGTTCCAATGGAATTTTATGCCTTTCGGTCTTATGAACGCACCAGCTACATTCGTACGCATGATGCGCCGAATCCTATCTTATCGGTCAGATGTCATTGCATATCTAGACGACATCTGTCTTTTCAGCGATACTTGGGAAGATCACTATTCAGGGTTAGATGAATTGCTGTCTACTTTGCGCGAGCACAACCTGACAGCGAAACCCTCTAAAGCCTATATTGGTTTTAGCGAAATTTCTTTCCTAGGCCACCGAGTTGGTCATGGTTTCCTAAAGACAGAGGACCATAATACTAGTAAGATACTTAACATCTCTATCCCTAAGACTAAAAAACAGGTGAGAAGTCTGTTAGGTCTTATTCAATTTTATGGCAGATTCATTCAGAATCTATCCTCTATCATGGCACCTCTTTCTACACTTTTAAAGAAAGGTTCGCCTAATATGGTCCACTGGTCTCAGGAATGCCAATGCTCTTTGGATAAGATTAAAACATTGTTTTCAACACCACCTATTTTAGTGTTACCTACTAAAGATAAGACATTTGTTCTTCGTAGTGATGCTTCATCCACTGGGATTGGAGCGGCACTAATGCAAGAGTACTCTGGAACTCTGCATCCTGTAATGTATATTTCCAGAAAACTTAATGCGGCAGAAAGGAATTATTCGGTTTTAGACCGTGAGCTAATAGCTATGGTTTGGTCGATCCTCAAACTACAGAGATTCCTTCTAGGCGCACATTTCATAGTAGAAACCGACCAAAAAGCTCTTACTGCTATACAGAGTAAGAATTTGAAGAGCTCGAGGTCTACTCGATATGCAATTGCTCTTCAACCTTTTCATTTCTCTGTGCGAGCTATTCGTGGATCAGATAATGTGATGGCAGACATTCTGTCAAGATGCCCACATGATTCCACATAACTATTAGGTCTTATACTTCTTGATATGTCTAGTTTATAATAGTTCCTTTCTATATCAAGATAGATACACATTTGTAATTTAATAATATAATGATTGTATCACTACTTAGCGGTTCATTGATGTTTATTCACCGCTGTGCTTTGATGATTTTTTCTTCATATATCATAAATTTAAGATATCTAATACGAAATTATGGTATGAAATTTTTTAGGCATTGTGTAATTGCCAGAATTGTATTATACTTTGATGACACCTTCCTGGAAAAATTTACTTGTAGAGAAATAATTTCTCTCAGTTTATGAGATACATTCTCACCAGTCGCTCCATAAGTCGACTTAGCCTCATATTAGGCGTTATATTTATTCCTGATATTTTCATCTGCGCATTATTCATGCGTTGTGAGCCTATTGTACATTGCTCCTAGATGTATTTCCAAAAAAAAAAAAATGTTCCATTTTTTTTCCTGGGAGGTGTGGTAAGACTGTTACGTGCAGTCTTTGATATCTTACAATATAATACATTTGTATGCTTGTTATGTTCGCAAATATTTTGTAAACAAAATAGATACTTTTTAGTGCTTAAGGAAAAGTCATTATTGAGTTACTTCCCTTGAAAGGAGTGTCGTCACTTCGATCGAACTCCGCGGATGAATCCAGTTTTACTGCGATTTATTCTTTGTTTGGGTAGAAATAGGTTGTTCTTGCTTCAGTGTATCTATGGCCTGAATTTATGTGTATTGTTTGTCTGGGTAGGACGAGTCTGTCTTATATCTGTATATCTTTACATATCTAAGTCGAACTATATGGTCTTTTGTCGTTAGAAAGGTCAAAGGGCTGTTCGGCGGATGTGTCGCTAGAGAGGTGTGATTTGGCTTCGTCCTGATGGGGCTATGATTTTTGTGTAGCGGCTTGTCGCCGGAAAAAGTGATCTCAGTATTTATGGGGAAAGTGATAGTCGTCTAGACCTATCGTGTATGCTTTACCCCAGTATTTATTCTTATTGCCAAGGAATGGCAGAATCATATTTCTGATACCAAGGTAACAAAAGATTCTCCTTATGAACTCTCTTACGAAGCCACCGTTTTTCGATAGGCACGATTTGTACGTCTGAGAGAATATATTTAACTAGATGAAGATGACATTCACTCCTAGCAGCACTATATCTTGTATGAGGAAGTCAATTGTATCATGATAGAATCTACAGAGCTATGAGAACATTTAATGAATGACTAACTTTAATACAGATTCTTTATCTGTATCCAAACGTGAGTGACAGCTCACGAGAGAAGCCATCCTGTATCCAAATATATTGTGACTTTCAAGAAGAGAAAGGGATGTCCCGTATTATCGCTTGATGAGTCCAGAGATCACTGCTACACATGAGAACCCAGTACTAGCGGTTCAATATGATTGCATGAAAAATATGTGCTGAATATTATTTCAAGGAATCTTCGCTAGACGAGGTTAGGTCTAGAAGCCATCTTGAATGTTGTTTATAATCTGACGTGCTTTGTCAGTAAACTCAGATGATATATATATATGGGCAATACTGAGTGCTTGTCTACTGACAGTCCATTATGCTATTATTCTACATGAGTGCCCATGTATCATTGCAAGACCATTTATCCACTGTACTATGATGTATTATGCCAACCTGTGATTTGTCACTATTCGTGCTGTCGAGTGTGTACGTCCAATTAAACTGTAGCAAAGGTACACAGTCGTTGGTGTCGATGACTTCCAGCCATACATGAGTGTGAGAAAAAAACCATTTGTCAACACCACGAACTCTTCTTATCATTCGCATATTATACTCACAATCTATGTCTACACACCACTGCGTAGGTCGAGTTGACATTCCATACTCAAACCACAAGCAACACAACAACACAGTATGTAGCTCTGGTGATGTTCTAGTGAGCTTATATTTATCAACTGATGATGAGCAAAGAAAATAGAGTTATCAACTAGAGAGAGATCTTATCAGACTCCATTGTTGAGCATCATGTTGCCACTAAGATCCACAACTCCTTGCCTTATTTTCTTAGTTTCTGTCAGAGCCAAGATTTCCAATTTTGTTTTCCTTATCTCCTCCACTAGCTCGTACTCTTTCCCATTAATACTTCTACAATTCCATGTTCCGTAAATAATCATCCGTAATTCGTGCCAGTTTGTCACCTTCAAGGTTAGTCCAGTTTTCTCTCCATTGGTTCTTGTAATCGTATTTTAAGGCAAACAAGTGATTGACCTGTTGTGCACTTGCAAGGTGGAGGGGCTGACTCCTTACAGCCTCCATGCACATCGCCCTCCTCCTTTTTCAGCCAGGCTAAGGACAGGCCTAGATGGAGTTCCTATCATTTCTTTGCTCTGAAATAGTCTCAGACATTCTGTTTTGCTTGTTACAGCTTTAAAATAAGGAAGTCTATGCAATATATCAAGGGTATCGCAGTTTTCTAACTTCAACATGTGAAATGGATCCCATCTCACTGTAGCATCCCTGGCAATGAAGAGGCTGAGATTGGCAAAGGAAGGTGCAAAGCTACCTCAACCTGATACAAGCATAGCTTTCAAATAGGCAAACAGTTTGATCAGAACCAGATACAGAAACAAATGGGATGCAGAGCTTCCAGGACACACACAAAATAATGCATATTACCAGCTCAGCAGAAGAGAACAAGAGATATCTTCAGACTCCGCACGGGCCACAACAAATTGGGATATTATCTATTCACCAAGCTAAAGATAGGAACTACCGATGAGTGTAAATGTGACATTGATAAAATTACTGCTGAACATCTGCTTCAAAGATGCCCAACATATGAGGAACATTGAAAGCACATATGGCCGTTACCAACATCATTTTCAGAAAAACTCTTTGGAGATGCAAATAGCCTGAAACTGTATTAATGCTTTCTTTGAAAATATTCAAGCTGATGTCTGAGTGTGTACGAAGAAGAAGAATTTGCGCTAAGAAATGTGATAAATAGTAAGTTTTTTTTTTTTAGTTTTCACCATTTTCCCCTCTAACAAGACATAAAAAAATAATAGTACTACAGCAACCTCAGGCACGTCACATAAGGTTGTGCATGTAGCTGGCTGCCTTATTATGTAAAACTAATTGCTAAAGACACCACTGCAGAAGTATGTGCATGTGTGGTGCAGGCTTCCTTCAAGGTGACCAGCTGCAGTGGTGCCTCCATGCTTTGTAAGCAACAGAAAGGAAAGTGATGATGATGATGACTATTTTGTTGTTTTTGCCTGCCCTGAGGAAAGTCTAGCTGGCAAATATGATTCTGTAAAACTTCCTTGCTTCTTTGTAAAAACATTAACCCACGTAAATGAAAAAGCCAGGACTGGCTGTTTGTATCAGGATCCATTTACCTTGTTCTAAAGCCTGTGGAGTCATCAATACCTCTATAGAACAGAGGATGAGAATAGGCATCTCGGATATTCAACAGTGTACCTGGAACAAGTAAAGTGAAAATGACATTACAATGACAGGCTTAATGAGAATTAATAACTCTTGTCATGTTTATTACCACAACTGACCTACTTCAAATACTCGATGAACATCTGCTCATCTGATTTACTGGACACAGTATTAAGGTCCTTGTCTTGTTGGATTCGGCCTATACTGCTGGATAGAAATACAACAGAAGTGATTGCGTCATTAATAGGCTGAACTGCCCATGGTGGACTTCTGGTGTCATGTATTGTGGTTCGCACTGTTGACCTGCCATTGAAACATCATTTTTTGATGATGCGTAGATGGCAGGGCGGATAGTGTGATTTGCTTGCATGGCTGGGCGGGGTTGTTGCACGGAAGGTCCAGTGTTCAAATCCTGGGTAAGCCACTCATGTCTGTTGTTTTTCTGTTGTCTGGTGTTCTACTTCTTTATTTCCTGCGAGTGCCTGATAACATACCTCTATATTTGTTTCATATTAATTTACTGTTTACAGGCCTCGGGTTTCCCTCCCTTATGTGTAATAAATGTTTATACAATACCAAACCTACCCACTATCCTGTTCTCACTGTTCTAGTCTACTATCATTTACTGGACACAGTATTAAGGTCCTTGTCTTGTTGGATATTATCGTACAACTTAAAACAAATAGTTAACCAGCCTACAAGAGTAACACAAGCATCAACCACACTAATCGACCACATCTATGTAACTTGCCCAGAAAACATCATAGAATGCTCTGTCCCTAATATTGCAATGAGTGACCACTATCCAGTATGCTGTACATGGTCAAAGAATAAATGTAAAGTTCCGAAAAATAAACATGTAAGTATCAAATTTAGAAGTTTCAAACATTTCAGTAAGGAATTATTTTTAAATGACTTGCAAACTGCACCTCTCGCCCGTGTTTACCAACTTCCTGATCCGGATGACGCTATTGAATACTGGACAAAAATTTTTTATAATGTTTTTGACACGCACGTACCAGCTAAGGAAATTCGCGTCAAACGACAATTAAAATCTCCGTGGATCACGCAGGAAGTGTTGGAGGCTATGAGGCAGAGAGATCAAGCGCACAAAAATAAGGACCTCAACACATACAGGGTATACAGGAACAAAGTTCAATATTTAATTCGGAAAGAAAAGAAAAATCGTTTTAGAAATATAGTTCAGAACAAATCAAATAGTAAGGAAATATGGAAGGCAATTAACACCTTAGCGAAAAAACGTAATGCACCAGACTCATTCTCTTCCAACACTTCATTTACTTGCACCGACTTCAGCAATCACTTTCAAGCAGAAATAAACGGTCTGAAATCCACAATACCACCTTCCTGTAGTGACTTAGACAAACTTTCAGCATTCTGTAAAAACAAATGTACAAACTCAGTTCCACCCGACATTCCTTTTATGACAGTTAATGAAGTGTATAACTATCTTATTGGCCTTAAGGATAATAGCTCATCAGGGCTTGACGGAATTAGTAATCGAATACTGCGTTACGGCGCACCAGCTATTAGTGATTCACTAACTTTTATATATATAATCAATGTATTGCTAAAAGTTATTTTCCTTCAGCCTTTAAGATTGCCAAAGTATATCCTCTCTTCAAACCTGGCTCGTCAGATAACAGTAATCTTGGTAACTATAGACCTATTTCTCTTTTATCATCGCTTTCTAAACCACTAGAAAAACACATACATAAAGCAACACTACATTACCTAGTTAGCAATGACTTGCTAATTGACAGTCAGTCAGGGTTTCGACAAAAGCATTCATGCCACACAGCTCTAACTAAGATGATAGACAACTTGCACCTAAACATAAATAACGATAACATATGTGGAGCAATCTTTGTAGACTTTAGGAAAGCATTTGATATGTTAGATCACGCTGTTTTAATAAGAAAATTAGAAACAATGAAAGTTAACTTTAAACTAGTGACATTACTTAAATCATTCCTGTCCGACCGACAGCAAGTAGTGTGGTACAATAACTCCTTGTCAAGCCCAACTATTATTGACACTGGTGTTCCTCAGGGTTCTATTCTCGGCCCTCTACTTTTTTCCATTTACATAAATGACCTTCCACTACACATCGAGCACTCATCCTGCGACCTATTTGCCGATGACTGTACCATTTATACTAGTGATAAAAGTTGCAACACGCTAGAAATATTATTACAAAGCGACACAGACAATCTTATTAAGTGGAGCAATGAAAACTGCATGCAAATAAATATCACTAAAACAAAATGTATGATAATATCAACTAGACAAAAATTACAAAACTCGCCGAAAACAACACTTCAGCTCTACATTGGAACCTCTTTAATTGAAAATGTAAATGAATATAAAACACTAGGACTCATAATTGACCAACATTTAAGTTGGAATTCGCATGTACAAGCACTGACCAAACAAACGGCACAAAAAGTTTACCAGTTAGCTAAAATCAAACATTTCCTAGATGAGGAGACACGAAAAATGTTCTATACATCCCAGATACAAACACATCTAGACTATTGTTCCACAATTTGGGATGGCTGCACCATGTCCAACACTAAAAGACTCTTTTCATTACAAAAACGTGCAGTGCGCCTAATTTCAGACAAAAACCTCACACAGTGTGTAGACGCATATACATATCTTAACATATTACCACTAAGAAAGCGCCTTCTCTTCAACAAAGCCAAATTTATTCACAAAATCTTGTCACAGAATGCTCCAACGTATCTGTGGCCTATTTTCAAATACAGCAGAAGACGCAGTCAACGCTTAAATAAATTACACATGCCCAAGCCTAGGCTCGACTTATTCAAGAAAAGTTTAGCTTTTTCTGCTGCTCATCTGTGGAATACTCTTCCACACGACTTAAAAAATACTCTTAGTCCATATTCATTCAATCACAGACTTTTCAAATACATCATGAGTGCAGATTATATGCCACCCTAATTTCGTTATGTTCTTAAATAATTACGCTGTCACCTCAGGGGCGCATTCCCATAGTCAGTTATGACTGAAGGGGCTATTATTATTATTATTATTATTACATAACATCATATGTAGGTTTTAAAGTTAATTTTGTCCTGTTTAGTATAAATTATGATACGCATCTGTAAATTTGTGTAACTGTTATTGTACTGTTACAATGTTGGGATTTTATTTTATTGTACTTTCTTGTTATTTTATTATTTAAGTAACATTTAGGATACGTGTGAGAATAAATAGATTAACTATGGAAGAAGAGAGAAAGGAAGGGCAGAATGTTAGACGGGCCTGCGTGACCAATTCTAAACCCTTTGAAAATAAAGTTCGTTCGTTCGTTCTATCTATCTATCTATCTATCTATCTATCTATCTATCTATCTATCTATCTATCTATCTATCTATCTATCTATCTATCTATCTATCTATCTATCTATCTATCTATCTATCTATCTATCTATCTATCTATCTATCTATCTATCTATCTATCTATCTATCTATCTATCTATCTATCTATCTATTTTTCTATCTATCTATCTATCTATCTATCTATCTATCTATCTATCTATCTATCTATCTATCTATCTATCTATCTATCTATCTATCTATCTATCTATCTATCTATCTATCTATCTATCTATCTATCTATCTCTGATAATGTTTGTACTTTTCAACATATGTTATGTCATGCTTATAAGTAATTAATGTTAATATGAGTGTGCTATATTATTATTTTACTTTACAACGTTGAATTCCTTGAATTTGATATGTAAAATGCATATGAGAATAAATGAATTCAGTATGAAAGGTGAGAGAAAGGAAGGGCAGAATGTCAGACGGGCCTGCGTGCCCAATTCTCAACCCTTTGAAAATAAAGTTCGTTCGTTCGTTCGTTCGGCCTATACTGCTGGATAGAAATACAACAGAAGTGATTGCGTCATTAATAGGCTGAACTGCCCATGGTGGACTTCTGGTGTCATGTATTGTGGTTCGCACTGTTGACCTGCCATTGAAACATCATTTTTTGATGATGCGTAGATGGCAGGGCGGATAGTGTGATTCGCTTGCATGGCTGGGCGGGGTTGTCACATGGAAGGTCCAGTGTTCAAATCCTGGGTAAGCCACTCATGTCTGTTGTTTTTCTGTTGTCTGGTGTTCTACTTCTTTATTTCCTGCGAGTGCCTGATAACATACCTTTATATTTGTTTCATATTAATTTACTGTTTACAGGCCTCGGGTTTCCCTCCCTTATGTGTAATAAATGTTTATACAATACCAAACCTACCCACTATCCTGTTCTCACTGTTCTAGTCTACTATCATTTACTGGACACAGTATTAAGGTCCTTGTCTTGTTGGATTCGGCCTATACTGCTTGATAGAAATACAACAGAAGTGATTGCGTCATTAATAGGCTGAACTGCCCATGGTGGACTTCTGGTGTCATGTATTGTGGTTTGCACTGTTGATCTGCCATTGAAACATCATTTTTTGATGATGCGTAGATGGCAGGGCGGATAGTGTGATTCGCTTGCATGGCTGGGCGGGGTTGTCGCACGGAAGGTCCAGTGTTCAAATCCTGGGTAAGCCACTCATGTCTGTTGTTTTTCTGTTGTCTGGTGTTCTACTTCTTTATTTCCTGCGAGTGCCTGATAACATACATTTATATTTGTTTCATATTAATTTACTGTTTACAGGCCTCAGGTTTCCCTCCCTTATTTGTAATAAATGTTTGTACAATACCAAACCTACCCACTATCCTGTTCTCACCGTTCTAGTCTACTATCATTTACTGGACACTGTATTAAGGTCCTTGTCTTGTTGGATTCGGCCTATACTGCTTGATAGAAATACAACAGAAGTGATTGCGTCATTAATAGGCTGAACTGCCCATGGTGGACTTCTGGTGTCATGTATTGTGGTTCGCACTGTTGACCTGCCATTGAAACATCATTTTTTGATGATGCGTAGATGGCAGGGCGGATAGTGTGATTCGCTTGCATGGCTGGGCGGGGTTGTCGCACGGAAGGTCCAGTGTTCAAATCCTGGGTAAGCCACTCATGTCTGTTGTTTTTCTGTTGTCTGGTGTTCTACTTCTTTATTTCCTGCGAGTGCCTAATAACATACCTTTATATTTGTTTCATATTAATTCAAATACTCGAGATTGGTGACATGGCTCCTCCCAGCCACACATCACTTCCTATCTCAAAAGCATTCTGTAAGATGACCCCGTGTAGTTTGAGGTGTCTCTGATGAGACAAATAAAGAATAGGATCACTACTCTCTCACATGTCGCACCAGGTGACTAATATGAGGTTGTGTATGAGGCTGGCTACCTCATCATGTACAACAAATTGCTACAGAAACCACCAAAGACCGAGCATGTGTATGTGTGGTGCAGGCTTCCTACAAGGGGGACCAGCAACAAGAGTGGTTCCATGCTCCATAAGGAGGACAATGGAAAGTGATGATGATTGTGTAAGTTGCCTTCATCATCATGTGATGTATTCTCTCCAAAACGTTGTCTCCATTACAGCTGCTCTGAACGCATAACGATTCTGGGCAAGTCGACCAGCATCAACCAAAGACAAGTTCTGACTCTCTGTGATGTCCTGGGTCCACCGTCGTCTAGGTTGACCCCTTCCCCTTTTCCCAGGGACCATGCCTTCAATCACTAATTTTTTTTCCAGACTATTTCTTTTTATATGACCGATAAATTTCAGCTTCCTTATCGCGATGGTATTTAGGAGCCAATTTTCCTCTATGTTTAGTGAGTGCAGCACTTCTCTGTTGGTGTAAGTTGCCTTAATTGAAGAAATCTGCATTTCATATCTTCATATTTTCCTTGTCAAGCTAATGAACTTATGTTAGCTATCTAATATGCAGTGAACAAGATTTTTCGAGCCCCTGCCTGCTCCTTCTTAGTCAGTCTGTTTATGGCCCCTTTTAACATAACATAGATTTTTCATTTTATTATTTTCCCCCAGGGGCTGATAACAACATTATTCCACTGTAATATTTTTACTCTAATAAACCTCTCTTCCTCCGTAACTTGACCAGATATCCTTTCTCTCAGTTGGCTGGCATTTTCCGTGTTCCTCAGACTTTGCCAATAATTTGTATAATATCTCTTCAAAAGTTTTACACCTTAGATGTCCTCTTCAGAAGTGGTATTCAGACCCTCAGCTTCAGCATCTTGTACAAACTTTATGGCTTTCTTTATTTCTTCCTTCCCTACGAGCTGGATTGGTTAGGGAATCCTGTGAAGTTTTTTATTTAGTGGTTTCTCAAAATGTTTCGTTCTTCTCTTCATCTGCTCTATTAATTTTTTTAAACAATTTTCCGTTCCTGTCACTGGTAAGTCAGTTTGTTTACTTATATTTCTCTGTTAGCTTTTGTTAAAAAAAATATTTTTCTGCCGTAAAGAAACCCAAGTAGAACAGTCCCAACTGAGATGGTCTGGCCATGTCTGCAGAATGGGAGAAGATTGGCTACCATGACAAGCATGGGAAACAAAGAGCCAGGGATCCAGACCCCCACGACGACCCAGAGTCTGCTGGGAGGACAACATTAGACAATCTTTGAAGGACCGAGGACTAGAATGGAACCAGGCCAGGAGGAAGACAGCCGATAGGATAGTCTGGCGCTCTCTCTTCCAAACCTGTACACCTCACGGTAGAAGGGGAACGACTAAGTAAAGAAACTTCATACATATTTTAATTTTTGTTTGGCAGCAGTATTCTCTGCTGCCTTATGCCACTGTTTATGTCTTAGTAACACTTCTTGCATGAAATTAGCACACAGCAGCCCATCAGCTAGAAGATTATTTAATGTTTACAATGTCTTATAATATTTACAATGATTTCTTCCTCACAGAGTTCAATGTTATTTCTTCTCCCAAACTACTCTGGAGAATTTCTCACAGTTTAATACTGAAACCGCTGAAGCACAATGGTTAGTGCACTGGCTTCCTAGCTTGGTGGTCCATGGTTCGATCCCCAGTTGAGGTGGGATTTTTTTAGACCGCAAACGGCTCCGTGGCCTACCCAGCCTAAAAAATTGGACTTCAGAGCAACTCTGGGAAGGTTAAGGCGGCCGTCATGATGAAAACCACATCACCCCTAGTGTGCCGATGGTCAAGAAAGTATGGGCCTAACACCATATTCCCAATATGCCTCAATAGGCATGTAACGGGGATCACTCTCCTCCTTTAATACTGTTCACCTTTTAATGTGATCAAGTAGCTAATAGAATTACATAACAGCTCTGGTTCTGGAATCCCCAGGGTTGTTGTTGTTTAACTAGGGCTACTGTGCTTCTCATTCTTTTGCAGCCAATACCAAGTTGAAGACTCCTTGGTAGCATCTAGGCTTTTCCTGTGGCTTTTCTGCCATTCCGAAATGTGCTGAGTTGAAGTCATGAGCTACAGTTTCTCCAGCTTGGCTTGCATTTAAAGGATCGTCACATCTGATCCCAAGCTAGGAGTAAGAATACTCTACATTCCCCGCCATCCAAGGTGGCGCTCCAACTATGCAGAGCTAAAATACTGTGCTCTGGTTCTGGCTTCTCCCAAGGAATTGTCATGTCCTGCACAGAGCCATTTCTTAGCTCCCCCTGCTTATCACTGGGTCCATAGTGAGATCCTCCTGCATGCAACCAGGTCAAATGCCAAAGAATTCCTTAACAACTGATTCTCTGTAGTGATAACGCAGATTAATTTAATGAAATAATTATTTTATATAAGAAATTTTAAGTCCTGAGAAAAGATACATGAAAAAGAAATGTGATAACATTTGATTAAAAAAAAAAAAAAATTGACACAAAAAAGGTTGACAAAGCATGAGAAACAGATACGTGACTGACTAATCATGGAATATATAGCAAAATAATTGACAAACTATTAAAAATTTAGATAAGGGATGATTTTAAAAGATAATACCAATAAGACAGTATGTCACATATGTAAATAGTGCAGCAGTGGCCGTCCCCCCCCCCCCCCCCCCCCCCCAATCTAGGGTTATATTTTGTTTGCTACACTGACGCCTGATTCACTATCGCAATTAACACGCGAGCTGTCTGGCAATTAAGCACGGTGGAACAGAGCGAAGTGCGAAGCACGGCGTAATCGTTCTTTGATCAGGGAAACACGAGGGCAGAGGCCAGGCGTTAACAGTTTCTTTGAAGAATCAAGGGCGATAAGTCTGAGACGTACCTTGGATTGCTACATTTTCAGGGGAATTAACTTACGTAGCTGATATGCGGTAGGCGGGGAGAATGAAAGACAAGCCAGAGGTTGTCGGTCGGTAGAGGTGAAGAAAAAACCTTTCATTCAGGAATTGAACCGTAGATGTGCCCGGCCCTGGCCGTAGGTGCGACTTTCGCATTAAGGAGCGAAAGAACGGCATCTATGGATATATATCCCGTCTCCCCGAAAGTCATTATCAGTTGCTCAGAGAATTTTCTGAAATAACTAGCTCGATATACTAAGAGTTTTCGTACAAAGTGAATGCTTAGATTCATGGAGTTGTTTCCATCTTTCTCTGTTTGCGGTAATTTATATACTAGCCGTTAAGTGATTTAGTGTGTTAAAAGTTTTTCATTATATTTCAATGGGATTTTCTGTGTTAAATTGAATAGCATATTAAATAACATATAGCTAAATTTCTCCAGCTGTAAAGTAAATTTAACTACTCGCTATTCCCCAGAAAGAGATGCTATAATTGACTAGTACATACATTAAATAACTGACTACTGACGGTATATATTATTTACTTATATCCATTTTGTGTAATTTTATAAATGACTAGTGTTCAAATCACGCGTTAAAAGCGATAGGATAAGCTAGACATTTGTGGTTTATAATCTAATTTAATAACGTAGTGGTTAAAGAGGTCTTACCTTAACACGTGTTAGATATAATATTGATATTATGGTTAAATGTTTATATTTCTATCCTAAAATCTAGGCTGATCAAAAACCCAGCGAACTAGCAGTCTTATGGTCATATGAAATTATGGTCATATGAACTTATGTCTTATGAACTATGGTCGTATGGTCTGTTGGTCTTATAAGTGTATAAGCAACCAGAAACTTTATAATATTGTTGAGTCTTCGGGCTATGACCTGTGCGGTCCATTTTCTTCATTTTATGAGAGAGACCAAACTAGAACAATAATTGTAAATGTTAACTGGACCAGAGCTATACCAGATTTTACCTATATAAATTTCATCAGCCAGCTGTGGCAAAATATATTGTCAGCAACATTTGTGTAATTTAACACAGTGTCTCAGCAACCAGAGGCTAGACAACACAGGAAATATATATATATGTATTATTCCTCCTATGTCGGCGATCACCACGTATGAACCTTACTCCAACCAACTGAAGGCAGAGATACAGTATTTATCCAGGAAAACAATTAAATCACCAACTCCAGCGACTACCGTGAAATTTGCAGTCTGCAACTACGGCTAGTCTGAGGCTGGATTTGGCAAAAATTAATATGACACTGAATAGTCTTATTACTTATTAGTGTTTATTCACACGGAATGCCTGCGACAACTACTGGGTAAGCAAATATGAATGTGGCCACAGTATGAAGGATTGAATGAACTGTAAGAGAGTAACATAATTTTCTGTTGTTACCACTATCATACAAATCTTTTCTTTTTTTTTTGTTCTCATTAACCTGAGTATTTACGGTATAGATTAATTAGGGACTTGTCCTTTGTTTTCTTTACTGACTATTCCATACACTTATTGTTAACTTTTGATCTTTTGGGTTAATTAACTTCTGTTGGGATCTTCTTTTCTTTTCATTTACCAGAGGGGAGAACCTATTTGATTAATTTTCATATTTTTGTCTGTAAACCATGATCTATTGATGTATATGATTTATGTTGTAAAGTTCTAGAGATAAATAAACTTAATAAACCTTAAGTTATTGTGTTGGTCAACCCCTAACCTATCTGTTATCCATAGTTTGTTTTCATGTTTGTGAGTATTTGTCACAGAGTTGTGTGCACATGGGTGCAGTGTAACTTTTATTTTGTATAAGGAGAGAAAGTGCATCTGATTTTAAATATAGTTGTACAGATAGGCTGGATTAGAGAAATTACTCAATCCAGAGACAGTCCTTTCTCTTACACTATCACCTCATGAGAAAAACTATTTCTTACGCCTTACTCTCACATAGTTATCACTATCACCTTTGCTCAGACAGGACTATAACATCTATTACCTATCTGATAAAAATCTATGACACAGTACAAAAAGAACAAGCTGCTTTTTTATGTTCTGTTAACTCACACTGGTTTGTGTATTACAGCCCCTATGTGACCCAATTAAAACCTCAAAAGAAATACTAGTACCACCATATCACATCTGTCAAAAATACATTCACTATTATCCAAATAGTGTGAGTATATCACCTGTGGTGGCTACATGTCCAGCAATGCCTTGTGTCTTAGGAAGTCTAATTTCTCCTTGGACCTAGGGAAGACATTGTGAAAATAAAAGTATCAACTATTAATTTTTATTGTATCTGAGACTTTTAACATGATTGCTACATAAAACAGTCTTTTATACAACTTCTTGCTGACTTTGGTCAAACAAAATATGAATAATGCTATTAGAAAAAAAGTCCAAGTAGATATATACCTAATGTACTCAGAGAAATGCAGATGTATACCAACTACACTCACCACAATGAAGAAGTACACCAACTCAACTCAAAGCACTTAAAAATAGATTAACTACACTCACAGAATGGTAGAATGGTATGAACAATGTTCACAGAAATGTAAAAGTATATTAAGTACACTCACAGAAATGTAGAAGTATATCAACTGCTATCAAAGAAATGTAGAAGCATACTAACTACACTCATAGAAATGTAGCAGTGTTTTCACTATACTCACATAAATGTAGAAGTATATTAACTACACTCACAGAAATGTAGCAGTATATAAAACTACACATACAGAAATGTAGAAGTATTTTAACTACACTCGCATAAATGTAGAAGTATATTAATCAGAGAAAAGTAGAAGTATATAATCTACACTCACATAAATGTAGAAGTAAATTAATTACAATCACAGAAATGTAGAAGTAAATTAACCACACTCATAGAAATGTAGAAGTATTTTAACTACACTCACAGAAATGTAGATGTATATTAACTTTACTCACAGAAATGCAGAAGCATATTAACTATACTCACAGAAATGTAGAAGTATATTAACT
Source organism: Oreohelix idahoensis (assembly GCA_024509875.1). Lineage (NCBI taxonomy): Eukaryota > Metazoa > Mollusca > Gastropoda > Stylommatophora > Oreohelicidae > Oreohelix > Oreohelix idahoensis. Next base: position 326,703 of record JAMPIV010019430.1, on the reverse strand, counting down.
ATACTCACAGATTTGTAGAAGTATTTTAACTACACTCACAGAAATGTAGAAGTATATCAACTACACTCACATAAACGTAGAAGTATTTTAACTACATTAATAGAAATTTAGAAGTATATCAACTACACTCACAGAAATGTAGAAGTATATTAACCACACTCATAGAAATGTAGAAGTATTTTAACTACACTCACAGAAATGTAGATGTATATCAACTAAACTCAAGGAAATGTAGAAGTACATGAACTAAACTCAAGGAAATGTAGAAGTATACCAAATACATACAAAGTAATGTATAAATATACCCATTAAACTCTCAGAAAAGTGAAAGTACACCCACTACACTCACAGAAATATAAAGCATATTAACTGCACTCATAGAAATGAAGTTAAAAATACGTGATAACTGAACAGAAGAAACACACATGCATGTGATATTCTAAAATGAAACATGAAATACAACAACAGTAACAGCAAACTTGACCTTACTAATATTAATCTCATCCACAACAAAATAAAGCAGTAAGAAAAATAACAAACTATTCTACTCTCAAAGTAACCAGTGAAACTACAATAAAAGCACAGCTACATAAAGAGGAATTCTCAGCCTCCTAGCTAACACCTTGGTAGGTGTCACGACATGACAAAACCTAGTAACATATCAGTATTTTAACATAAGTGCATCACAAGGTAAATCTTTAAAAGACTTTTGTTATGGTGATAAAATACTTTGAGTCACCAATTTGGCGAAAAGAGTGAACTATTTGGTGAAATAAGTGAACAATTTGGTGAAATGAGTGAACAATTTGGTGAAAAAGTTATGCATGTCTGAAGACATTAAACACTGGCAAGGAACTAATCCTCTCAAGTCTTAACTTCTGACATCATTATCATTTCTTCATGGAGCAAGGATCCACCACAGCAGCTGGTCCCTTTGCAGGAAACCTGATATAAGCATTAACAAGCTCTTGAGCAGTGGTTTCTGTGGTGACTTGTTTCACAGGATGAGGTTGCCAGCCACCTGAACAACCTGTTATTAGGTGCCTTCTGTGACATGCCTGAAGGTGCTGCGGTCCTATCCTTTCTTCAAAGACAACCAGGAACAACAGAGGGCAACTTCTGACAGTCAGATCCACATGCTGGGATTATTTTTTAAAAATTTATGTGTAAATTCCTTTAAATTATAAAAAATTAAACCACATACACATGAAAGTATACACACACATGCACATATAGCAAACACAGATGACCATGCAAAGTTTTTTCACATGCTTATAGTGCAGTGTGCAGAATTATAGGGAAAAAAAAAATTAAGAAAAAGCTAACACTTACAAAAATAAAATAAAAAAGAATTCACAATGCATCTGGTTATTGAAAACCATTACATCTGTAAACATCTCATAATATTGATAATATTGTGAAGGCAGCTGAAGCAACATGTTTAAAATTCTGTCACAGTAATTGCTACTGTATGAACAAAGCTGTTAATTTACCCCAAGTGAATGAAAGTCTAAGATAAAATTCCCATTGAATGTACAGATTAATCACAATAACAGGTAGTATAATAAACAAGAAAGTAGATTTACAATTAAGCAAAATGAGATGTTCCAGAGTCAGGGCTCTCAGAGTATACATAGAAAAGAGCAAAGAGATAAGACGAAACATCAGAAAAAAGGAAATATACTGATGAGCTGGAAAGACAGGCAGAGGAAGCTGCAGTCACAGGAAATATGCTAGACCTGTCCAGTACCACAACAAAGCTGACAAGGAAACATATGCAAGTGAATGGTCTCATCAAAGACATGAATGGAAAATTACTTAGCAATATGCAAAAGCACATGTAGAGATGGATGGAACATTTCAATGAACTGCTCAGTTATTGTTATACAGAATTGACATCATTGCACTCCGGGCAAACCCATAGGTGCTCAGTCTCAATCAGTAAATGTTGAAGAGTGTGAATGCTAATTGTTCCTGTAGCTCGCTGGTTTGTAAACATGACGGATACATCCTCTCATACGTCCATCTCTGCTAGCCTTACGTTTGATGCCAAATTCCAACAGTCTTAACCTTGATGATTCATCTATTGCAGTGTCATTCTCTCATTAATTGTTCTCAGTATCTCTCCCTTATACATATCCAGTGTCCCCACTATGGTTGCTCTTGATGCTAGTCTGTCAGCTCTTTCATTACCACATACCCCAGCATGACCAGGACAGTATATCCACACCAGTTCTTGTAGACTGGAAGCTTCTATGAATGTTTTCCATTCATGCCGCAACCAACCACTTTGAACCTTCCGAAGCATGGACTGAGAGTCGGACACAATGATGGCCTTTGTTAATGAAGTTTCAGTTATCCACCTTAAGGCTGCAGTAACAGCCTCTACCTCTCCTTCTCATGCTGGAAGTTGTTATCTTGTAAGCCCCGCTATGTTCGGCGACGATTCTGCCCTGCACCCGAGCAGAGAAGCCCCAACCGGATTTCTCACCCCGGATCACTGACCCATCTGTATACACAATGGCATCACCATCCCTGGAATGATCATGTATCAGCTGATTAATTTCCAGTTCTGCTATTCCATTCCCCCAATTTCTACACTCTCTCCCAAGGCTGATGATGACCCGCTGGTGGTTATCCCAGTTCTCATCTGACATACACCATTCTTCCCCCTTGAATATATTGTCAACTGTGGCCACCTGCTTGATAGTTGTCTCTGCCTGTGCTCAGTAGATCAGCTCTACTAAATCAACCAAGAATTTTTTACAGCGTATAATGGGATGAATGATTTATGGACACCCAGTATATAAGGACTATAATTTTTAGTAACTTAAGCGATTACAAAGGTAATTTTGACTTTATGCAATTTTTGGCTTTACACACTGTTTACAAAGCACAACCCCAGTGTAATATGCAATACAACTGTATTTATAAAATGGGAAGCATTTCAAGGCACAGCTTACCACAACAACCTAATCAAAAGAAATCTATGAAAATTTGTTGCAAAAACTTTCAACGTACTGATACAAGCTTGGGGCAAGAATAAACATAAGGTTACTGACTTTCATAAATGGATGGTTACATAGAACAGAAAGGTTGAAGTGGTATAACAAGGTCACCAATGTGGCACTGATGATAAGAAAGACAAGTGCCAGTGGAATAAGGGATGAGAAGATGATGCTGGTGATAGATTGGACACTTACTTACTTAGTCGTTCCTCTTCTACCATGAGGTGTAGATGTTTGTAAGAGAGAGCGCCATACTATTCTATCGGCTGTCTTCCTCCTGGCTTGGTTCCATTCTAATCCTCGGTCCTTCAAAGATTGCCTAATGTTGTCCTCCCAGCGAACTTGGGTCGTCCTGGAGGTCTGGATCCCTGGATCTTAGTTTCCCATGCTTGCCGTGGTAGCTGATCTTCTCCCATTCTGCAGACATGGCCAGACCATCTCAGCTGGGACTGTTCTACTTGGGTCTGCAGGGGTTGGGTTTTTAGGCCCTGACGTATCGTCTGATTGCGGACCATGTCTCTTCTTGTTACTTCAACCCCCTTCCTCAGATACCTCATTTCTGAGGTTTTAGATTGGACACACATGCAAGAAACCTGCTGATAGCATTACAAGGCAGTCCATGTTTAGGAATCCCCTGGGTAGGAGAAATCAAGGTAGGTTAAAGAACACACAGAGAAGAGAACTGGAGACAGTAATGAAAAGGATGAGGAAGGAAGACATGAAAAGACTGAGCTGATAACATGCAACAGGAGCACTGGGCATGTGTTTGTTGAAGGCCTATGCTCCTTGGGGAGTTAAAGGGTACTGACTGACTGAAACATAAGGTGTATGATAACGGTCCAGTTGCATTAATGACTGGGTTCCTTACTAATGTTAAGAGTTGAGTGTTGTAATTATGCACTCTTTTAACTCTGTCATATATTTTCTTCAGCAAATGGACAAAAAGAACAGAGAATATGCAAGTCTCCACCATCAACCAACATTATGTAGACTGTCTCACAGCCCCATACCATACCGAATACGAACTAAGTCAGTGAAACAAAGTCCACTTACAATGAACTGTAGAGGGGAGGAAGTTGCTGACTGCACCAAGTGGAGATGCTTCATACAGTGCCACCTCAGACTCTTATAACAAGCAGAAGAGAAAATAACATGGGAACACCAGGCCACAAAAAGCAGCTGAGAACTATCACCTCAGAGATGCACCATTCCCATATACAGTTATGACTGGAGGAGACTAATGCTACAATGAACTAAAGATGCTAGATCTTGAGGATGCTCAAGATGAATATGGCATAGCAAAAGAAATATAACAGGAACAGAAAACTGTGGAAAAACAAATAAGATTAAAAAAGGATAAAGCAAGAGAGTAGTGTAGTGGTTAGCACGGTCTTTTTCATTTGGGAGACCAGGGTTCACATCCCATTATGGACCTAAATGCACATACTTAGGAAGCTGACAGTTACATTATATTTTTTAATAAATTTAAATAGAAGAAAATCTGCCCATTCCACCTGATGGCAAAACCTGAGGATATGCGTTGTGTTATGTTTTCATAAATACAACCAAAATTGTAGCAGTTCAGAGGAAATATAATTAAAGAATAATCTTAAAATACTTCAGTAATGATAAAACAAACCAGATTATGAAACCATTACTTTTGTGAAGATAAATGTAATCCTATAACAGATACTGCTATAGGGGAGTGAAGTGTTACAGACTTCACTATATTAGGCCCAGCATCAAGAAGGTGGGGGAGTGACCAGTTCCCGTCCTCTCTGCCCTTTCCTTCCTGTCACGGCGATATTTCACAGAAATTTCAGATTGGCCTCATTGGGTGGTTGGCAACCCTGAGAGAACTTGATCGTCCAGGTCATGTGACCGGACGGGAAGCGGGAACAAGTTTAGGTGCAAAAGTCAGTTTTGCTTTTAGTCAGCGTCCGGGTGAGGTCGCATATATTTTCCCTTGCCAGCATTCTTGCTGTGAAGTGTATGCCATGGTTGGATTGTTATAGTACTTGCCATATTTCGTGCTGAGTGGATTATGTGGTGTAATTCTAGATTTGGATAGTATCTAGTTGGCATTTTCCATAGATCGCAGATTTATAGAGTGTCAATGTGCTGAGAGTACCATTGTCACAGTGTTTCGCTGGTGAGCGATAGTCAGTGTAGTGTTCATTCTGTAGGGCATACTAGAATGTATGATGTTGATAGATTGAGCTGGTATTGAGGCAAGTTACATTCACATTTACTTATTGTAATTCATACATCTGGTGGCTGTGTGAGGCCGTTATTGTGTGTGTGCATAATATTAAAGGGAAGTACCTGTAGGAGGTGTTAATTGTTCTTATGTCAGCCATTGTGTTGTGGTCATGCTTCTAGCAAGTGAGCCTATAATTAGTAGTATTGAGTATTATCAAATCCACAGCATAGTTTGGTTCTGACACTTCCCTAACTCAAGAGCAAAGTCAGGTACCACTTTTACAGCTGAGCAGACTGTAGTGTCTTGATACCATGAATCAAACTTGGTACCTTTGCCGTGAGAGACAAGTGATCTAACCACTCTGTCAATAGGACGCTCACTTTTGTGAAGCCTTGAAATAAAAAGTGGTCACTACAACATACCTGTTGGAAAACTATCAACAGATCACTTATTTGATTAAAAAAAAACACACTGTTCTTTATTCTTTTTTTTTAAAATGATAAGATAAAAGTATAAAATATCAGTAGTCTACTGGTCATACAATAAAAATCACTCTTAGAAAACTAAAAATACAGATTTAGGAAAACAAAAAGTAAGTTAACAAGTGACAAAAAATAAGTAACCAAGTCATTTATTGCAATGGACTGACAAAAGGTATGTGCATTACTTGAAGCCAAGCAAACATTTACATACCGTATCCAAATACTGCCACTGAAAATGAAAAAAAAAAAGCCAAACAGAAAATACATGATGTCTGTCCAAACTGGGAAGTCAAACTGGCAACATGAGGTAGCACTAGACATAAAATACAATACTTACTGTCTACAAGTCACATTGTGACAATGAAGGGTTTGAAAAAAAAAACCACTGTAATACTTTGGTTATACTTACATTCTACCCGTGGGATCAAGATGACAAGAATGGTTTAGATGGAGTCTTTTAAAAGCTACTTTGACATGGCTCAATATATCATTATTTAAACATTAAATTGGAAATACACAGATACTTTATGGGAAATACAATAAGACTACTGGAGAGGTCTGTGCTCATTAGGAAGATGACTCTGTATACATTTAATTTATTTATTACTTGTAGATAAATTTAATTTATTTATTACTTGTAGATACATTTAATTTATCTATTACTCACAGATACATTTAATTTATTTATTACTCATAGATACATTTATTTATTACTCATAGATACATATAATTTATTTATTACTCATAGATACATTTAATTTATTTGTCACTTATAGATACATTTAATTAATTAATTACTTATAGATACATTTAATTTATTTATCTTGTAGATACATTGAATTTATTTATCACTTATAGATACATTGAATTTATTTATCAATTATAGATACATTTAATTTATTTATTACTTATAGGTACATTTAATTTATTTATCACTTATAGATACATTTAATTAATTTATTACTTATTGCCAGTAACATTCATATTCAAACAGTTCCACCCATTTCACGCTGGCATGGGAAGCTCTCCAGTTACTGCAATTTTTGGGACAGGCAAAAAATCTTTCTGAGCAAAAGTCATGTGTTAGATACAATCAGTCAAGTTCAAAGTAAATTTATATATATATATATATATACCTTATTTCTGTTATCTTGTTTTTGTTTCCTCTTCTTCACCTGTGTTGTTTTTACCACCTATAATATTTATTTACATAGCCCGCCAATTCTGAAAACAGAACCGGCTCCTAAGCAGTTGTCAACCCTAGGTGTAAAAACAAAAGTCGCACTCACTGTCATTCAGTCTTAGCCATTATTAATAAAGTGTATGACCCCCTACAGCATCAATACAGGCTTGGCATCGGCGTCTCATGCTATTGCAGAGTGTCTCGAAAAATGTTTGGGGTATAGCGTTCCATTCTGCAATGAGTGCTCGCTCGAGATCATTCACATTGTTGATGTCATACTGGCGGACTCTTCTGTTCAGTTCATCCCATGCGTGTTCAATCGGATTCATGTCAGGAGAGTTTGCAGGCCAACCCAGTACAAAATTTCTCCTAATAGCAAAGGAGGCATTAAACCGGCTTTCATCGGAGAACATTGTTGACCTCCATCCCGCCCTTGGACGACGAATATTAAGGATAGGACCTATGTTGGGACGTCTGTTTTGCAAGCCAGCGGCGCGAAGTCTCCGTTGCACAGTGTTTGCGCTGACAAGTCTCCGAGTGCCAGGTGTATGAGCTGCTGTCTGAGTTGCTGTTTGGAAGCGATTGCGCAGATGTAACAATATAATTTGGCGATCTTGAGCTAGTGTTGTTACACGAGGTTGACCATGCCTGGGACGGTCATTGGTGGTACCTGTCGCCCGAAACTGCTGGTTCAGCCTCACTTTAGTGGACTGGTCACAATTGAAATGTCTGGCAACTTCTCTGGTCGCCATTCTACTGCTGAGCATACCAACAGCTTGCCATCGCTCTTGTGACGACAGTCGAGGCATGACAAAAACATTAACAGACTTTCTTTCGATGAAAACAGATAATGGCGTTTTACTCGCTGAAACTTGACTAATGCGTGTGCCAAATTTCAATGTGATTCGTCTTTTAATAAAGCCAGAATTATCAAAAACCTTGTTTTGCACGTGAAGCACGCAAAATTTGAAGTAAACATCACATCGACAGTAAAGTAGGAATACATTAACTTCATCAATTGCACACTTTCGGGGTTTGAAAATCGCTCACTTGCATAAACATTTCAACAATGAAAACATGTCACGATTTCGATGCGTTTTTAATGGCGGCTAGTATATGTTACTGTGCCACAGGTCAAGCTAATCATATATATCTTATGTTGCTTTTATCACCCCCTGAATGTTGTTGAGATAGTTATTTAAAAATATAAAACCTCTGATATTCATTTGTACATTTTCCTTCTTTCTTCTCTCTCACTCCCTCTCCCTTGTTCGCTCTTCAGTCAGTGTGAATATCACTTGACTTTTGAATGCTGAAATATCTCTTGCCTCAGCAATGTTCTCTACTCTATTACTTGCATGGTATCATTCTATAACCACATTGCACGTTTTCAGTTTGTTTAATAAGCCTTCACATAAGAAACCTGAAAGATTTACACAATCACATAACATTAGAATATAGATATATATATATATAGTTGAAAGTAACCCGTCAAGAAGTGACGGTAAAGAATTATGGTGTGCGATTTCTGTATCAAGTCCTGAGAATAACATTATTTCTCCTTGTATTCAGTTTCTTCCTTTCTATTTACGTAAACATTTCACCGAGAAAGTAAGCATGTCAACACACACAGAAATTTCGCTGAAAATGTAGACTATTTTACAGATTCCTTTCCTCAGTTGGCGTTACATTACTTGCAGACATATCTAGCAAATTATTAGAGAAGAATAAACTCATGTTCTAGTGCAAGTCAAATAAACAAGAGAAAGAAATATAATGTCTATTTTGAAGGCATATTCATATTCTAGCACAAATAAAATACTGGAAATAATACAATAGCAAAGATTAGGACAGACTCCAGTGTCCTAGCTGAAATATCTGAAATAAACATGAGGTCTATGATCAGGCGAAAACTCTAGTGCAAATAAAACAGAACTAGCAGACATGTAACATTTAAATTAGCCGACGTACTTCTGTCTTCTAGCAGGAACCTAATATCATAGACAAAATAACAGCTACAATGAAGACATATTCCAAAGTTCTAGCACACAAATTATCTGAAAACAACTGAATATTCATATCAATCAAAAACAGATTTTCTTGTTCAAATCACATGAAGCATGAAGAGATATAACATCTATGATTAAGATGGACTTCAGAGGTAGAGACCAAATCAAATGTTAATGAAAAGAGTATAATATGTCCACTGCTTTAGCTGGATCTTTTTTTTATATTTATTTATTTGGTTTTTTTTTTTTTTTAGCTAAATGTCAAAATGAAACAGTACATCTCTGGCAGTGCTAAACAGGCAATCATATATTAAAATTAATATACTGATGTGGCTTTCAGTAAGGCAGATCAAACAGTCCAGTTAAAATTGAAAATGAATATATCCACGGGCACGGTGCACTGCATGGTGCTAAACAATGTAACGTTGGACCAAAATGCTTACAGACTACACTCACCGAGTAAACCATACTTTCACAGTTCTAATTTTAACTGTGTGACCAGTCAAAACAAGCTATGGGAAACCATCATCATCTCCTTTTTTTTTGCTTCTTATGGAACATGAAGCCACCACAGCAAACGGCTCCCATGAGGAAGTCTTGGCTCCCATGAGGAAGCCTATAAAAAAAAAAAGGTAAAGGATCCCGTTACACGCCCATTGGGCATATTGGGAATATGGTGTTAGGCCCATATTTTCTTGACCGTCGGCACACTAGAGGTGATGTGGTCAGCATCACGCCGGCCGCCTTAACCTTCCCAGAGTTGCTCTGGTACCCATTTGGGGCTGGGTCGACCCAGGAGCCGTTTGTGGCCTAAAAAAATCCCACCTCATCTGGGGATCGAACCATAGACCACTGAGCTAGGAAGCCAGTGCACTAACCACTATGCCACCACGGCTCCATGAGGAAGCCTATGCCAAGGCATAAATTCTTGCAGGGGAGGTTTCTGAAGCAATATATTTTACATGATGAGGTTGCCAACTCCATGCACAACATAATATTAGTCACCTTTTACGACATGCCCGAGGAAGCTTTAGCCTATTCTTTCTTTGTCTCCTCACAGACTGCCATCAACTACATTGGGCCAATGCTATGTAACTTCTGATGATCAGATTGCCTCTTGTTGTATCACTCTGTATAGAGTTTCCTATCATAATTAATATTAATTTTTCAAAAATTTAATTTGACTTAATGTAGTTGTTTGTACTAAATAAAAAGAAGTGACTAAAAGTGTCAAACTCAAAAAGAAACAGGTCTGCAATGTTTTTCAAAGCCTAATGCTCAATCAGTCAGACAGAATTGTATAGATTTGAATTTGACCACTGAGCTAGTCTGAGCAACTAGAAGGCAAACAGGTGGTCACATCTGATCAAAGAAGTGTTTTAATTACTGGTGGTCATATCTGAACAATGAAGTGTCTTCTTTACTGGTGGTCTTATCTGATCAAAAAAGTGTTTTAATTACTGGTGTTCATATCTGATCAATGAAGTGTTTTAATTACTGGTGTTCATATCTGATCAATGAAGTGTTTTAATTACTGGTGTTCATATCTGATCAATGAAGTGTTTTAATTACTGTTGGTCATATCTGATCAATGAAGTGTTTTAATTACTGGTGGTCATATCTGATCAAAGAAGTGCCTTAATTACTGGTGGTCACACCTGATCAATCAGAATGAGCAAAGCATGCAACTAAAGCAATATGCAGAGTTCAGCTACGACAAATGCAGTGAACATAAAGAGACAGACCATGTTGGCTTTAGCTGTGAACCTTTGTTGTTCTGCAGAGATGTGAAACAACAAAGTGTACAGGAAAAGAAAAGTCTACACCTGGCGAGCTAGCTTACATTTATACCTACTTCCCCTACACCATTGCCAGCTCTGTCAATATTATTATGTCCATTGTGCTCTCGCAAAGAAGTAATGATGTGCTTATTTGGAGGAAGTGAGAAGACAAAGGTTACAGTTCTGATCTTGAAATTTACATGCACTACAAGGGTCAAAGCCTATTGCTCAATTCCTTCATAAAGAGAAGTGCAAGCCAATTTATTACTCAAATGCAGCCATTCCAGTTACCATTTAATCACTAATCAAGTTAAGCAGTTAATTTGCTTATTAATTAACTTAAGCAGGTTAATTTTATATGAATTAATTTAAGCAGATTAAATGACAAACTACTCTTGCCAGTCTGTCATTCCAACACAAAAAACATTTAAACACGTTATCTTACAAAAAAATAATCTCTTATTAACTTTAAAACATTACAAAACAGTGCTTTATTTACTATAGATTCATTAGATACTAATAATTTTAGATTAAAAAACTCACAAAGGTATATGATATGTGCATGTTACACCCAACTACATATAGAAATGTCAAAAACATTCATTAGAACGTGCAATGAACATTTTTGTGTGCCTAAGTATACTCATTCCATCTGACATGTTCTCCAGTAACTTCCATCTCTACATACCTATGTAAATAGTGAACACATTTACATGTAATAACAGAAGTAACAAAACTGAACAATTTAAGAGAAGAAACGACACAAGATTAAATATATCAAGATATCATAAAGACCAACTAAATCCTCCTAACCAAGAATGGAAACATAAACAAGGAATGGAATTTCTTTAATAGTCAATGTAAGTCCCGGTTAGTTTTTGGGGTTTCTGGGGAGACAAAGAAAGAACAGAACTACTGCTCCTGCCAGCATGTCCTACCAGGTGGCTAATATGAGGTTGTGCTTCCAGTTGGCAACCTTAAAATGTAAAATAAACTGCTACATAAGTCACTGCTGCAAGAGAACAAAAAACCTTCGGTGCAGGCTTTCTACAAGGGGGGGCAGCTGTAGTGGTGGCTCAATGTGCCATGGGGAGCACAACAGACAATTATGATGATGATGACGAAGATGATCAATGCAAGAGACATATGGAACAAATGTATAAAAAGTTGGACAAAACAAAAGATATTGCTTGGTGAAACAATGAAGTAAAAGAAGCAATGAAGAAGAAAAACGAATGATTAAAGAAAAATCCAGATATACTCTAAGACAAGACTGAGTAAGATACTGCTTAACTAGACGTGACACCAAGCTAGAAGACAAACAACCCAAGTAACAATCTTGGGAAAAAAAAAATTATGGGGACCACATAGAGGATTTTATCGGAGAATCTCCAAGAATGTTCTACCAAAGAGTTATAATTAAGAATGATGGGTTAAGGCTTCAACATATTAATCATTATACAAAGATGGTGACCCAGTACTCAGCAGTACTAAAGACCAGATGAAGACCCAGTACTCAGTGGTACTAAAAGACCAGATAGCGAGAAAGTTTTTAGGAATTACTACAACTCAAGACAAAAAAAAAAAATACAGCAAGAAGCTGTATCCCTTTGATAAACAGTGAACAAGAAGACTCAATGACATAATAGGCGCTGCTAATAACTTTGTCCACTAAATTCCTCTACTCGTCTTGTCCATTAGAGCTCCCTTCATGTAACAACTTCTTAAAAATCATCATTGTCTCGCTGTCAAAATGAATTGAGTCCTGTTCCTTATTTTCTTTGAATAGTTTCTTTAAACACTATCAACTATGCACAAACCATAATACCCACCACAGCATCTTGCACAACTAAACACAGACATCCTAGTTCAAGACATCAGAAAGCATAAGAGATCATGCCTTATTTCCATGTGAATAAGAACAAAAATCTTCACTTTGGTAATTATTCACTTGTTAAAGAAATGAATATTCTCATTCGCTTACTCTGTTGTTTGTACAAAACTTGAACTACTAAACTGTACATGAGAACCCATAAAAAGCCCCTTAGAAACCTGATACTTTGACATGACATCTTATATCAATACAACACAGGCAGCATTCTTAAATGCTATTGTACTAGACAAGATGCAATACATGCACATCTAACAAAGCTAACAAGACATGAGTTACATAAACCTTCGGGAATTTGCAGGGGGTGGAGATAATAACATGACTGCCTGTTCCTTTCTCTCCCCCCCCCCCCCCCCATCCCCGCTCCCTCTCCTCCATGCCAAATTCATTTATTCTGTTCAAACTCACCTCCTTGTCATCAGCTGTGATTCCATCAAACACCATGGCCACCAGTTCATCAGTATCTTTGTCCAGAAGGAATACGGAGCATCTAGCAGAAAGTTACAAGGTTGTTTCCATGAAATAATGGACACTGCTAACTTATGATGGGACACTCCTAACTTATGATCAAACACTGCTAACATACAGGGTGTCCCTAAAGTCCTTGTGCAACTTTAAACTTTAATAACTTTGGGTGCTGTTGTTTAACTAAGGCTGCTGAGTTTCTCACTCCTTTTCAGCCAATATCAAGTTGAAGACTCTTCAATATTATCTACACTGAAGATCCAGGCTGTTCTTATGGCTTTTCTGCCATTCTGAAACGTTTTGAGTTGAAGTCATGAGCTCCAGTGTCTCCATCTTGGCTTGCATTTAAAGGATCATCACATCTGGCCCAAAATTAGGAGCAAGAAGAACATGGGATACTGTGCATTCCCCACCATCCAAGGTGGCTCTCCAAATATGCAGAGCTAAAATACTGTGCTCTTGTTCTGGGCTTTACCAAGGAATTGTCACATTCTACACAGAGCCACTTCTCAGCTCCCCCTGCCCATCATGGGCCCATAGTCAGATCCTCCTGCATGCAGCCGATCAAGTTGTTGTTGTTGGTTAAATAAGGTTGCTGAGCTTCTCACTCTTTTGCAGCCAATACCAAATTGAAGACTCCTTGGTATTATCTAATCTGTAGATCTAGGCTTTTCCTGTGGCTTTTCTGCCATTCTGAAACATGCTGAGTTGAAGTCATGAGCTCCAGTTTCTCCAGCATGGCTTGCATTTAAAGGATCGTCACATCTGGTCCAAAATTAGGCAGAAGAAGCATGTGGCATACTGTGCATTCCCAGCATCCAAGGTGGCTTTCCAAATATGCAGATCTAAAATACTGTGGCCTGCTTGTGGGCTCTCCCAAGGAATTGTCACATCTTACACAGAGGCACGACTCAGCTTACTCTGCCTATAATAGGTCCATAGTGAAATCATCCTGCATGCAGCCAATCATGTAACAATCCAGAGTTATGTATGGGGCTCAAGTGATTCCTCCAAGCTTAGTGTGCAATGCTGGGTTTTCAACATGTTTTACCACAGGGGGAATCCCTGGAAGTGTGTGGATGATTTAAAGATTCAATGAGGGTGTAATTAGCCTCACAGACAGAGGTTCACTTCAATATTTGAATACTGTATCATTGTGCTTAGCTGGTGGTCATATAAGGATGAATCCAGATATGCCTCCATGCATAACTTTAGGTGTACATATGACAGAAGCACACTGTAAAGAGCCTTTAAAAACATAATTTACCATGTTTTAACACAGTACATTTCAAATATTTAGACTTCAACATAACTGCCATCTTTCATGACACAACATTCAGTTTGATTTTCCAACTCACAGTTACTTTTTCTTTTATAACAATAACTTTATTTATATACTTTTCTTTTACCGCTGCCATTTTCAATCAGTTACAGGATCTTAAAAAAACAAATTAACTCAACACTGATAACACTAACATTTTAAAAATGCATAAATCATGCTTTTTTATAATGAGCTTGTGTCATGTGTACATACAAAGTTATTAAAGCTTTAAGTTGCACAAGGACTTTAGGAACAATCTGTATATGCACAGACTGATCTCACACTTCAATAAATTACTCTACAACACTGACTTCCTAAATACAAAAATCTATTTTGACACTCTTCAACATATACTGATGGAGACTGAGCACCTATGGGTTTGCCTGCAGTGCAATGATGTATAACAATAACAATATTCTGGCAATGTGACCATACCCAGGGTAAGAAAGGTAGAGGGGAACCAGAAAGCACATGGAGAAGAGAAGTGGAGACAGAAATTAAAGGGATGAGGAAGACCCTCAGTGGATGGCACGGGACAAGAGGACTTGGAATGAGTTTACTGAAGGCCTATACTCCATGGGGAGCTAAAGGGTGGTGATAAATGAAAGAATGTGTCAAAAGATAAACAGGCAGACGACAAGAGACACATTTTTACTTTCAGAATATCTTCTTCTTCTTCATACTCTCAGACATCAAATTGAAAATGTTCAAAGAAAGCAGTGGTCAGTTTGAGGCTTATTACTTTCAGAATTTGATCCTGAATGCGAAACTGTTGTGCTCAAGAAACATTCTCTCAGTCTCTCTTACCTGTCTTTCTCATCAATTTATCTCCTTCTCAATCCCTATATCTCTACACTTCCCTCCTCTCTTTCGCCTTCTTTCTTTCTCTCAAACACTCTCGCACATTCTCTAAAGTACACACTACCTCTCTTTTAATGCCACCTCTTTTAGTTCACAAACCCTACAAGTATTGTTTAAATGCACCGTTTCCTAGTAATCTGCACCATCAAGAATGGTTTCATTCATTTATTCATAATCCTTCAGGTCCCCCAAGAAGGTCAACAGGCTGTCAACAAACTCATACAAAGTCCTCCTGTCCTGTGCCATCAGCTCAAGGTCTTTTAATGTCTTCCTCAGCATTTTAATTTATGTCTCCAGTTCTCTTCCCCATGTGATTTTCAGACTTCTGCTTCTCCTTACACTGGGGATTCCAGAACAAGGACTGCCCGGTAATGACACTAACAGATTTCCTCAGTGTGTGTCCTATCTATTACCAGCATAGCCTTCTCATCTTTTGTTCCACTGTGCCAGGTTCTTGTCATCAGTTCCAAATTGGTGATCTTGTCATCAGTTCCACATTGGTGATCTTGTCATTTCATTTCAATCCTATTCTAAGCAGGCAGCCACTTTTAAAAAGTCAGTAACTTCTTGATTATTGTTTTTATTGTTCTCCATGTTTCAGACCCATACAATAGGACTGATTTGTTATTGAAGTTGAAGATTCTTATCTTTGTGTTGTACTTAATTTATTTTGATTTCCATATATTGCTCATGACAATGAAAGCTCCTCGCGCTTTTTTGTATTCTTTTTTTTCTCATATCACTGTCTGTCCCTCCAACTCTGTCTACACTGCTGCTATAATAATAATAACAATAGCCTCTTCAGTCATAACTAACTATGGGAATGCGCCCCTGAGGTGACAGCCCTCAGCTGCTTATTTTCCTGGTGTTCCTTTCAGCGTTTTCTCCTTTCCTCTGCTTATTTTCGCCCAATCTGAGGTGGTGTCGCAGAGAGCATTGCTATTTGGTGCGATTTGCAGCTTCATCCTCCTAGGTTGTTGGATTTATGTCCAGTGCCCTCATGTCTCTCTTGCATATATCTTTGAACCTCAGCTGTGGTCGCTCAACTGTTACTGTTGCTATAATGGAGTTACAATATCAATGATACCAGACTGAAACAAGTCCACAATAAATGTATATATATATGTAACAATGAAGTGTAAGAGTAAAAACTGGTCAAGAACTTTAACTGTTCTGTCCATCACGAGGTCAGATTGGTGAGCAAAGTATATTAACCACTGCAACCTACAAGGCATATTGTAAAATGAAATTAGAAAGGGACAGACATCTATTTCTTTACCCTGATGAAATAAAGATTTCGTT
Organism: Oreohelix idahoensis; assembly: GCA_024509875.1. Lineage (NCBI taxonomy): Eukaryota > Metazoa > Mollusca > Gastropoda > Stylommatophora > Oreohelicidae > Oreohelix > Oreohelix idahoensis. Next base: position 310,197 of record JAMPIV010019430.1, on the reverse strand, counting down.
CATTCGTTCGTTCCTGTAGAAACTTATCAAGTTGAGGTGACCAGACTTGTAAGAAAGAAAGAAGTCCTCCATCAATGAGGATATTAAAATACAACACATAGAATTTCAAAAGAATGCTGGACCTTTTTTCGTTGACTAAATTTTCGAATTTGGCATATACAATTTTATGAAAACACAAGTAGAAGGCAGTGTGACAGATCATGGAAATAGCTGGATAAAACTGCATCAGACAGGAACGGTGGTAACATCTGTTTGATTTCAGGCAGCTGAAAGTCAAGAACACATGAGAACTTTTCTTACCATGCAGCTGCCACTGCTCCATAAAACTTTATACTTCAAAGAAAATGGTAACAACTTTGTTAGATTGGAGCCGTGGTAGCGCACTGGTTAGTGCACTGGCTTCCTAGCTTGGTGGTCCATGGTTCGATTCCCCAGTTGAGGTGGGATTTTTTTAGACCACAAACGGCTTCGTGGTCAACCCAGCCTCATGAATTGGGTACCAGAGCAACTCTGGGAAGGTTAAGGCAGCCGGCGTGATGTTGAAAACATCACCCCTAGTGTGCTGATGGTCAAGAAAATATGGGCCTAACACCATATTCCTAATATGCCTCAATGGGCGTGTAATGGGATCTTTTACCATTTACCTTTTGTTAGATATACTCACCTTTCAGCATCTGTAAGATTTCTGGCTTCTTGCATAATTTCACGTAACAATTTGGTGAGGTCATCTGCAAAAAATATGTGAACAAAAGAGATAAAAAAACAATATTATCATACCACATTAGATAAAGAACAAGCGACAGAACAAACTGGCAAGCCTGCCATTGAAAATGTCAGTAAGTGAAACATGCTACAATCTTTCAAACAAATGAACTACGAGCAAAAAATAATATAATTCTCAAATTTTCATTGTCAGCTAAATGCATACAAATATATTGTTATTCAGGATGTCACAAAAGTCGGTTCTCATAGGTAAAAGAGCATTTATTTATCGTTATTTATAAAGATGTTCAAACTGAGCTCCCTGTGCATTCATAACACATGTATTTTCCTTTGTAGATTGGTGATGGCATGGTACACTATGCTGTCACTGGTTTTTCTACATTTGTGTATAATTATTAAAGTGAAAATAATATTAGCGCAGTATTTCCTATGGGAACGGACATTCGGGAAACCCTGTATATTGTTATAATGATGTGTTTCATCATTATAGACAGTTTTTCTACATGTCAGAAAACATGCCAAACTTGTAATTATATTTTAACCTGGGTTATGTTTTTGTTATCATTGCAATATGGAACACTTATATTTTATCTCACAACAATTTATGATGCATTAAAAATGTATGGGACACTACACAATAAAATGTGATAACTCTTGACATGTGATACTTCAGGTTCAATCAGTCACATATGAACAATGTTTTACTTTTATAAAACAACTGTTAAGCTACTGCTCAAATTAACTACAGTTAAATTATGTATCATTAAATGTTAAAGTTAATATCCAATTTGCTGTCAGTACAAACAAAGTAATGGAAACTATTTAGGACCAAACATGATAGACAAATGAAAAATAACAACAAACAAAAACAAAAAAATTATCATACAGTGAGTGACACCAAGTTAAAAATAAAAGTCTTTGACGAAATAGCAAGACGACAGAAGTAATAGTCATCACAAAGATGCAGAATGTCCCCAAATGCAGCAACAAAGGTAATGGGACATTTCTGAAATGGATCCATAGATTGAAATACTGCGGCACACTTGTAAATGACATAGAAGATGCATCTCAGAGATTAAGAATAGAACAGATGAGCGAAATATGCAAGCATTGCCAGAAAATGAGAAGCATCCCATGCAAAAAATCTTTGTCAAATGGAAGTAACACAGATAGTTCCTCGGTGCTTCATAAAGACAACCTTGTCATATGGCAATGAATCATGGAAATCAATAAACAAACAAGAAGATACATGTCAACAGATGTGGTTTTAAAGAAGACTGTTATGAAAACCGTGGATATTAAAAAAAACTAAAAAAACAGTAGTGAGGGTGTCGTGTGAAATTCTAATCCACATATATAAATTAAAAAGTAAATGTAAAGCCTAACAAATAACTTCAATAAAAGGAAAGAAGAATGGTAAAGAACAGTGCTGTCACAATGACTATACTCGAAATCCCCCTTGTTTTCTACTTCGTCTGCAAATTGTAACGTTTCACGTTGATAGTAAAAGCCTACTGCTTCAATACCCGCTTTCCACGATAAAACATGTGCTGCATTTCTAAGAAAAACCTTGAGATACGCAAGCTGACCTATATTTAAAATTCCATTCATGTCATTTTATACACTACGTTACCATAAACGAAAGACAGATGAACTAAGGATAGAAAGAAAGGGAGGGGCTGAAAGCCGGAACGCAGGCAATACTACCACAGTCTCGCGATACACAATTAATGCCACCCCTAACACGCGTGTAAGGCCACAAGCACTAGCTTTTTTCAAATCGACAGTGATAAAAAACACTACCCATACGAGAGTTAGGTTTTAAAAACTTACAAAACGCTTATTAGGAAACATGACATTATACTGGTTTACGTTTGAAAACATTACAGTACCCAGACACCACATCGTATTCGAAGTGAACAGGAGGTAGAAGAAAATACATATTTTGAACGCAGCCCCTTAGCCCCATTAAATTTATATATTTGGGTTCCTTAGGACTTGCTGACAAAGAATATGTTAAACGTTACGCAAATAGTCTAGGAATTAACAAATTATAGCCAAAAGAAATAGTGAGGGATGTCAGACAACACCAAAATCAGAATCGCTCAGTGGCAGATTTTTACACCACCATTGTACGGGAAATAGGTCCCCATGTTACCTCCTATTTGATTGGCGGAAAGTAAATGTAAGGCTAAACACGATTAGTCGGGCTATAAATATTGATTCTTTGTTGTTAGGGAAACGTGAGTAGGAGTACTTTTTTTCAAACGCTGGTGTAAACATGGCTCGATTGGTTAGACCCGCCAATATAGTCAATCAGAGGCGTCAGGTCAGCACCACATTTTCAAATAAACTTACTAAAGAACCAGTGCGTTGAGCGCCAGTGCATATTTTTCTAAATAAAAGCCTGGGACATCGGCAGATCGAAATTGTGCTATATTCATTGCCAGTCAACGTAACTGTGTATTATTCCATGAATTGTGGTAAGCTTGAAATATTTGATATCTTTTTAATGAAAATTGAATGTAAATTGATAAATTATGTCTGTATATATGTGTGGTTCAGTAGCGAACATGAGGTAAAGCCTATATAGTGCTCCAACCTGAACAGAAGGTGTCGGAGGAAAGTAAAACTGCATGGAATTGCCAAACAGTACACTGACACCTATCTTATTGACTAGAAAGAAATCATGCTGGAATTGCAGAGGCGTAGTAACCATTAGGGAGGAGTATACTGGTGAAAATTATTTCAGATGAAGCTGACAGTTGGCCTACCGCTCTGAACTCAGTGTTTGTTATGTATTGTGTTCAGTCTGTAAATAGATTATAAATTAGTTATGAAGTAGGAGGTACAACCTTCTTGTTTCAGGGACCGTGGTCCTAAAGTTATTGAGCAGCACCTGGTCTGAGCTTTGCTGAACCTAGAGGTTGACAGCATACTCCTGGGTCCCTATAGTGACCAGTGAGGTGTCTCCAGAACACAGGGAGGCTATCGAGCAGAGGAGTCCTTTCCTGCCGCCATCACGAAAGATAAGCGTCTGTGGCCAGAGGAGCTCAACATTATGCCCCCCCCCCCCTCAAAATCTGACTTTATAATAAAACAGAGGGAGAATACAGTGTTTAAATTGATAGGAACTGTGAACTTTTCCCCATACTATTTCCAAGATAAACAAACACTTGAAGTCATGATGACAAATAACAACATAGCTTGAAAAAACAAAACCAGTATTACCTCATATTACTACTACACAACTGACACACATAGGATAATATTAATAAAATATGTCACTACAAGGTTCATATTGATAAATTCTGTACATATAAATTGTAATTACAATTGACTGTGATTCCTGGTTCACTTTGTAGTTGAATCAGGATATATATATTAATGAAAGTAATTAATACATATTTATATTTGAAACTTTATCAGTGACTCATTTAAGATAGTCTTATAGAGTGTTAAATGTGTGTGAGTGTCACAGTGTTGTCAAGTGTGGTGGAATAAATTAAATTGTGTATCTGTCTGTTGTTGTTGTGACTTACACTTCATCATATACATACCCTAGACATTTAACATAGTCATCACAATATTCCAGAATAATTCTGACTGAGGTATAATGTGGTAGCAAGTAAGGTTATCTGCAAAACACTACACCTATTAGATACAGATACCTTCACAGCTGATCTCAGTCAGTACACTAAGTCCCCTATAAATATTTATAACATCCCACTTTACCACATATATTGGGGTCTCGCTCTCGGGATTTTGAATCTTTCCCTATTTAAAATATTGGGGGTAATTCACTTCAGGGAATAATAAAGAATTAAAAGGTATCCTTGGGTGGAAATAAATAAGGTTGAGCTCTCAGTGCCTGTAGTGTCCTTAGATAATTATTGAAAGATTGAATTGTTTACATTTGCATGTTAGACAATGGCCGACTTGGCAAAATTTCGATCTGCTGCTGTACAGACTGCAAAAGAGTTAGGAATGGACGGGCAAATTATGATTGCTTATGTCACTGCTGAATGTGACAAATATATTGAACGGGAAGAAAGAAGATTAGAAAAAGAGGCCGAAAGAAAACTAGAATCTGAAAGATTGGCCGAAGATAAGAGGTTAGAGGCTGAGACTAAGAGGTTGCAGATTGAGGCTGAGGCTGAGACTAAGAGGCTGCAGGCTGAGACTAAGAGGTTGCAGATTGAGGCTGAGGCTAAGAAATTGGAGGCAGAAAGAGAAGACAAAAGATTGGCTGCAGAAAGGGAAGACAAGCGATTAGCTGCAGAAAGGGAAGCAGAAGATAAAAGATTACAAAGGGAACATGAGTTCCGACTAAGGGAGTTTGAGTTTCAAGGCCATGCTCCTGAAAATGGTGCCAGTCCCTTTACCTCTGATGCCACGGCTAGTCAGGGAGCCTCAACCTCAGCTATGAATTTTCATTTAGATCATTTTGTTGAGAAAGACGATGATATTGAGAGCTATCTAAATAGATATGAACTATTGGCTACCACATATGGGTTAGAGAGAGAAAGGTGGAGCTTAAAGTTATCTCAAGGGCTTCGTGGGGCAGCTTATGAAGTTTTTGCCAAAATGAGCAGAGGTGATCAGGAAAATTATGACATGCTAAAGCAGGCTCTTTTGTTAAGATATGAAAAGAACGCAGAATTTTATAGGAAAAAATTTAGGAATGCTAAACTACTGTCAGGTGAAACCTATCACCAGTTCTCTGCATGAATAGAGACATACTTGGAGAAATGGACTTCTCTGGAAAAAACCCAAGATCTTAAGGAAATGGTCCTTATAGAACAATTAAGAGAGTCCATGGCTCCAGACCTGAGAAAGTTTCTCATGGAACAAGGTGCAGAGAGGCTGGGTGAGTTGCTAAATGTTGCGGAAAGGTATCAAGCAGCTCAGGCAGAGGTATCAGGTAACAAAAAGAAACAGGTGGAAAATTTTAGGGCACCACAGAACTTTAATAAATTTGATCCTAGAGATCAAAACAAAGGTAAGCACCAATTTGATAGGCCACGGTATGACAATAAAAATAAAACCCCACAATTCAATGAAAGGAAATATGATGAAAGAAAATCTTTCAACCAAGGGAAAAGGTGGTGTAAAAATTGTAAGATGAACAATCATGACACTGACCATTGTAGAAGGAAACCTCCTCATTGTGCTGCTATGACATCTGGGAAAAAGGAAAAAAAGGTCAAACCTGCAGAACTACAGGAACCATACCACCCCCCAGTGTGTGAAGATGTCATCTGTAATGGTGTCACTATAAGGTGTTTATATGATACCGGTTTACATTACGATTCCGTTGTGAGTTCTCACCTGGTGCAGGCCGATCAATACACCACAGAAACAGTGGAGATTCAAACTGCAACCAAGGATGTAGCTACCATGACACTTCCCGTCGCCCGGATAAAGGTGAAAACGCGATATGTGGAAGGAATCATAAAAGCAGCAGTGATAAATGAGCCAATCTACCCTCTGGTATTGGGGTGTAGATATGTCTTCTTAGGGAATCCCAAGAGACCTGTGATATTGGCAACAGTGCAGACCAGATCACAGTCTAAAAAGGAGGAGGATAATCCAATAAATACTCATCCAGATGAGATGAGGAAGGCACAGGCGGAGGACAAAACACTCAAGCCGTGTTTCAAGAAGTTGCCCAAAACCCATACACCTCCAGGCAAGGGAGAGTTTTATATGAAGAACAAGCTGATATATAGGAAGGCTGGATCTGAATCTAATGGTCACGGACAGCTGGTCCTTCCCACTTCATATAGGACTAAAGTGTTGGAACTAGGGCATGAGATTCCCTTCAGTGGTCATATGGGGATCAGCGCAACAGGACAGCGTATAGCTTGTCACTATTTCTGGCCAGGGATAACTGAAGATATCAAACGATATGTAAAATCCTGTCCAGAGTGCCAACGAGTAGCACCTAAACATTGGACTGCACCAGCAACTCTGGGGGAAATGCCCATAGTGGGAACACCCTTTGAGAGAGTTGCCGTGGATCTTGTGGGACCTCTCACCCGAACCAAGAGAAGGAACAGCTACATTCTGACTCTGGTGGACACTTGTTCTAAGTGGGGAGAGGCGGTAGCCCTGTCATCGATTGATTCTAAACATGTGGCAGAGGCATTGCTCACAATTTTCACAAGGTTAGGCTTTCCCAATCAAATCTTGACTGATAATGGCTCTCAGTTCAAGGGGAAACTAACAGAAGAAGTTTTCAGGATCTTCCAGGCCAAACACTTCCATTGTAGTGTGTACCACCCCCAAGGGAACGGCCAAGTGGAAAGATTTAATGGCACGTTGATGTCAATCCTGAGAAAGTTGGCACACGAAAAACCAGATACATGGGATCAGTACCTTCACGCCGCCCTCTTTGCTTATCGGGAGGTACCCCATAGTTCAACCGGAATGGCCCCGGCAACATTATTATTTGGAAGGCCAATAAAAGGTCCACTGGAAGCGCTGTTAAGAACGTGGACTGATGAAAAAGCAGAGGAAAATATTACATCCTCATACCAATATGTGAATGAGCTGACCACTCGTTTAAAAACTGGCTGGAAACTTGCCAATAAAAATTTGAAACAAGCCAGGAAGAAACATGCTGCCTATTATAACAGGAAAGCTAAGGACAGAGATTTGGCTGTGGGAGAGAAGGTACTGCTTCTTCTGCCTGGTAGTCAGAATAAGTTACAAATTGGATGGCAAGGTCCATATACAGTTCTAGAGAAGGTGTCTAGAACAAATTATAAGATAGATAAGAAGGGGAAAGAAAAAATCTATCATGTGAATCTCCTGAAGAAATATTTGGAAAGAGAACATCAGGAAGAGACACACTTGTTGACCTTGTCTATTGCCATGGAGATGAAAAAGGAACCACTTTCATCATTTGAATATCCATTACACCCCTGTGAGACAGCGGCACAGGTGAAAATCAGTACACATTTAACGAAAACTCAGAAAGAGAGAGTGAAACAGGTTCTAGATAATCATACAGAGGTGTTAACAGACCGACCAGGGCATACAAACCTATTGGAATATGATATGAAGCTGATAGACCCCACACCTGTATGTATGAAACCCTATTCGATTCCTTTTGCTAAGGAGAAAGCTTTGAAGGAAGAGACAGACTATTTGTTGAAGGAAGGAATTATTTCGCACAGTGAATCTTCATATAGTTCCAGTGTTGTACTCTTAAGAAAACCCTCTGGAGAACATAGACTCTGTATAGATTACAGGAGACTGAATGCTATTACAGAAGGACAGGTGGATCCATTGCCGGATACAAATCAGTTGTTTGCCAGGCTATATAAAGCTAAATATTTCTCAAAAGTGGATCTGAGTAAAGGATACTATCAGATTCCAGTAAAGCCTGAGGTTAGACCATACCTAGCTTTTAGTACCTCAGAAGGACACTATGAGTTTAATAGATTGCCATTTGGATTGAAGAATGCGCCTAGTGTCTTCTCTAGAATGATGAGAAAATTATTGGACCCTCTGAATAATCCATGTATCACAAATTTCATGGATGATATCCTTATAGCAACAGAAACATTTGAGGAGCACATTGACTCTCTGAACATGCTGTTTAATCGACTTAGGGAAGCGAATTTAACAGCCCGACCAACCAAATGTTGCGTTGGATGTAAAGAATTGGAATTCTTGGGACACACAGTTTATCAGGGAAACATGACCCCTGACCCAAAGAATTTAGAGAAACTAAAGAAAGCCCCGAGACCACAAACCAAGAAAGACATGAGATCCTTTGTCTCATTATGTGGTTTCTACCAAAAGTATATCAAAAACTTTAATTCCATATGTGCACCTTTAACTGATTTGACACGTAAGGGAAATCCAGATCGAATTACATGGACACCACAATGTGAGATGGCTTACCAAGAATTGAAGGAAAAGCTCACAAGTAAACCTATTTTGAAATTACCTGACTTAAGTCAAGAATTCATAGTAAGGACAGATGCCAGTAATATTGGGTTAGGTGCAACTTTGCTACAGAAATCAGATACATTGGATGGGGAATTAAGCCCAGTGGTATATGCTAGCAGAAAGTTGAATAAAGCTGAAACCAATTACTCAACTAGCGAAAAGGAATGTCTTGCAGTAATATGGGTGATAAAGAAATTCAATATTTATCTGTATGGGAAGGCATTTAAGTTTCAAACGGATCACAAACCTTTGTCGTTTCTAGCACAGGCTAGACATGAGAACTCTAGATTACTCCGTTGGTCATTATTGATGCAGCCATTTGAGTTTAGCATAGAGTATATAAGTGGAAAAACAAATCTGGGAGCAGATTTTTTAAGCCGCCATCCGTGTGATGAGAATCACCCTAAACCCCAGGAATAATAAGAAATTTCTCTATGTGTATATAGAATTATAGACTGACATATAACGTCTGTTTTAAGAGGGGAGGATTTGTCGTGTGAAATTCTAATCCACATATATAAATTAAAAAGTAAATGTAAAGCCTAACAAATAACTTCAATAAAAGGAAAGAAGAATGGTAAAGAACACTGCTGTCACAATGACTATACTCGAAATCCCCCTTGTTTTCTACTTCGTCTGCAAATTGTAACGTTTCACGTTGATAGTAAAAGCCTACTGCTTCAATACCCGCTTTCCACGATAAAACATGTGCTGCATTTCTAAGAAAAACCTTGAGATACGCAAGCTGACCTATATTTAAAATTCCATTCATGTCATTTTATACACTACGTTACCATAAACGAAAGACAGATGAACTAAGGATAGAAAGAAAGGGAGGGGCTGAAAGCCGGAACGCAGGCAATACTACCACAGTCTCGCGATACACAATTAATGCCACCCCTAACACGCGTGTAAGGCCACAAGCACTAGCTTTTTTCAAATCGACAGTGATAAAAAACACTACCCATACGAGAGTTAGGTTTTAAAAACTTACAAAACGCTTATTAGGAAACATGACATTATACTGGTTTACGTTTGAAAACATTACAGTACCCAGACACCACATCGTATTCGAAGTGAACAGGAGGTAGAAGAAAATACATATTTTGAACGCAGCCCCTTAGCCCCATTAAATTTATATATTTGGGTTCCTTAGGACTTGCTGACAAAGAATATGTTAAACGTTACGCAAATAGTTTAGGAATTAACAAATTATAGCCAAAAGAAATAGTGAGGGATGTCAGACAACGCCAAAATCAGAATCGCTCAGTGGCAGATTTTTACACCACCATTGTACGGGAAATAGGTCCCCATGTTACCTCCTATTTGATTGGCGGAAAGTAAATGTAAGGCTAAACACGATTAGTCGGGCTATAAATATTGATTCTTTGTTGTTAGGGAAACGTGAGTAGGAGTACTTTTTTTCAAACGCTGGTGTAAACATGGCTCGATTGGTTAGACCCGCCAATATAGTCAATCAGAGGCGTCAGGTCAGCACCACATTTTCAAATAAACTTACTAAAGAATCAGTGCGTTGAGCGCCAGTGCATATTTTTCTAAATAAAAGCCTGGGACATCGGCAGATCGAAATTGTGCTATATTCATTGCCAGTCAACGTAACTGTGTATTATTCCATGAATTGTGGTAAGCTTGAAATATTTGATATCTTTTTAATGAAAATTGAATGTAATTGATAAATTATGTCTGTATATATGTGTGGTTCAGTAGCGAACATGAGGTAAAGCCTATATAGTGCTCCAACCTGAACAGAAGGTGTCGGAGGAAAGTAAAACTGCATGGAATTGCCAAACAGTACACTGACACCTATCTTATTGACTAGAAAGAAATCATGCTGGAATTGCAGAGGCGTAGTAACCATTAGGGAGGAGTATACTGGTGAAAATTATTTCAGATGAAGCTGACAGTTGGCCTACCGCTCTGAACTCAGTGTTTGTTATGTATTGTGTTCAGTCTGTAAATAGATTATAAATTAGTTATGAAGTAGGAGGTACAACCTTCTTGTTTCAGGGACCGTGGTCCTAAAGTTATTGAGCAGCACCTGGTCTGAGCTTTGCTGAACCTAGAGGCTGACAGCATACGCCTGGGTCCCTATAGTGACCAGTGAGGTGTCTCCAGAACACAGGGAGGCTATCGAGCAGAGGAGTCCTTTCCTGCCGCCATCACGAAAGATAAGCGTCTGTGGCCAGAGGAGCTCAACATTATGCCCCCCCCCCCCCCCCAAATCTGACTTTATAATAAAACAGAGGGAGAATACAGTGTTTAAATTGATAGGAACTGTTAACTTTTCCCCATACTATTTCCAAGATAAACAAACACTTGAAGTCATGATGACAAATAACAACATAGCTTGAAAAAACAAAACCAGTATTACCTCATATTACTACTACACAACTGACACACATAGGATAATATTAATAAAATATGTCACTACAAGGTTCATATTGATAAATTCTGTACATATAAATTGTAATTACAATTGATTGTGATTCCTGGTTCACTTTGTAGTTGAATCAGGATATATATATTAATGAAAGTAATTAATACATATTTATATTTGAAACTTTATCAGTGACTCATTTAAGATAGTCTTATAGAGTGTTAAATGTGTGTGAGTGTCACAGTGTTGTCAAGTGTAAAAAAAGGTAAAGGAACCCGTTACACGCCCATTGAGGCATATTGGGAATATGGTGTTAGGCCCATATTATCTTGACCGTTGGCACACGAGGGGTGATGTGGTCGGCATCACGCCGGCCGCCTTAACCTTCCCAGAGTAGCTCTGGTACCCATTTGGGGCTGGGTCGACCCAGGAGCCGTTTGTGGCCTAAAAATGTTCCGCCTCATCTGGGGATCGAACCATAGACCACTGCGCTAGGAAGCCAGTGCACTAACCACTATGCTACCGCGGCTCCTGTTGTCAAGTGTGGTGGAATAAATTAAATTGTGTATCTGTCTGTTGTTGTTGTGACTTACACTTCATCATATACATACCCTAGACATTTAACGTAGTCATCACAATATTCCAGAATAATTCTGACTGAGGTATAATGTGGTAGCAAGTAAGGTTATCTGCAAAACACTACACCTATTAGATACAGATACCTTCACAGCTGATCTCAGTCAGTACACTAAGTCCCCTATAAATATTTATAACATCCCACTTTACCACAGAGGGTGCCCTGATAGAAGTTGATGTGCAAAGGAAGCTTACTACACACTTGAGAAAGAAGTGGTTCATGTCTTTTTTGGTACATGATGAGAAGGGGAAAGTTGAAATACTCTGACAACTGGCAAAGGGGATAGAAAAAAAAAGGAAAAAGAAAAGAGAGTGAGGGCAACAAAAAGAGAAGGTATTGGGCAGTTTAACATCATGGCAGCTTTAACAGTCAACAACTAAAGCACTAGGGACAGTGGAGAGATGAATGGAAACTCTAACAGAGCATTACAGCTGATCATCAGAAGTGGTCTCCCCATCAGACAAGAGTTCTGGCCCTTTTATGTCCTTTACATTCTTGGGTGGAGGGCACTGGGGTCATGGCTCCCAAGTGCCAGGATCCTTTTGAATTTTTTTTTCCTCCCCAACGTTCACTAGGAATTTAACCCACTCCACCTTGGTTGCATCTTCCAAACTCACTCCTTGTTTTAACCACTGTGCTAAGTTGAGACAGCTGTGAAAGTAACAATTCTGTTGTACATTAGTAACTGTCCTGCATTCTATAGTTCATTGTGGTTGTTCCACAGTCAACACAATGCCTTTTCTGTAGTTTTGCCAAGTGTTCTTTTAAGTGCTCTTGTTCTTGACTGTCCTTTTAGACACAATCGTTTCTGTAGATCATATACTGAGGTGGCCACAAGACCTCTTGCACCTATTTCTACAGCTATGACTTTTGCTGTAAACCCCTCATTCTCAACTTTGTGACAAGATCACTGTAACAGGCCATTTTGATAGTGTGCTGCTCATCTAATCTGGATTTGAATGGCATTGTCAGCTCAATCATTATAAGCTGGAGAGACGATGAAGAATATCTGGTCATCCAGGAGGCTTCCTAATGTTTCCAGGGTACTTCCCTTGCTCAAGCCAGGCTACTGCTATCTCCCTGTAATTTGCACCATCAAAAATAGTTTCATTCATTTATTCATTGCCCTTCAGCTTGCCAGCCACAACCACAACCTCATATTAGTTTCCTCTTAAGACATGACTCAGAAAGCTGCAGTCATATTAGTTTCCTCTTAAGACATGACTCAGAAAGCTGCAGTCATATTAGTTTCCTCTTAAGACATGACTGAGAAAGCTGCAGTCATATTCTTTCTTTGTCTTCTTGTCTTTTCTCTATTCCCCTGTGGTTTCCAGTCCACCACTTCTCCCGGCTTCTGTCTCTTCTCATCGATCATCATCTTCATCCTACAGCTCCCCAAGGAGCACAAGCCTTCAACAAACTCAAGCCATATCCAACTGTCACATGACATCAGCTCAAGGTCTTTCCATGTCTTCCTCATTTATTTCATTTCTGTCTCCAGTTCTCTTCTCCATGTGTTTTTTCTGTCTCTCGCTGACCACTCTTATCCTGGGGATTCCAGAATAAGCACTGGCTTTTAATGGTATCAACAGGTTTCCTCAATGTGTGTTTTAACTGCCATTACCATTTTCTTCACATCTCTAATTCCACTGGCACTTGCCTGGTTCTTGTCATCAGTTCCACATTAGTGATCTTGTCATCAGTTACAAACATACCTAGACTATTGTTCCACAATCTGGGATGGTTGTTCCATATCCAACACAAAAAGGCTTCATTCACTTCAAAAACGTGCAGTGCGCCTAGTTGCTGATAAACACTAAACACATTGTATAGATCTATATAACTATCTTAAAATATTACCCCTTAGAAAGCGCTTCCTATTTAACAAAGCTAAATTCGCTCACAAAATCTTGTCACATAATGCTCCAATGTATCTGTGGCCACTTTTCAAATTCAATGAAAAACGTAGTCAGCGCTTAAACCAGTTAGATTTACCCAAGCCGAGGCTAGATTTGTACAAGAAGAGCTTGGCTTACTCAGCTGCTCATCTTTGGAACAATCTTCCACATGACCTGAAAAAACATGCACAGTCCCTACTCATATAATCGTAGACTGTTCAAATACATTATGAGTGCGGATTATATGCCGCCCTAAGGGATTATGTTTCGAATTATTATTATCTAATACACTGTATGGAGTGTCTGATGATCTAGTTTTCCATTTTAATATACCTTACTTCTTAATTGTAATCAGATACTGTAATGTATGCTTTTATACTACTTATAATGTTGCATCGCCTCTGAACTAATACCTTAAGTATGCTGGAGAATGTCTGGATACCTAGCAATAAAAGATGAGTAAGAGGAAGGGATAAATGCAAGACGGGCCTATATGCATGATTCTCATCTTTCAGTCAATACCCTTTACCTCCCTAAGGAGCATAGGTCATAAAACTGGATCTCGTGTAGTGGAGGCGTTAACAATTCACTCCCTGTGGCAGTATCTGCTTGGGACTCAAAGTTGCTCACCTGTGGGAACATTTTCCGCATGCGCTGAACAACACAATGAAGTCCCAGTTCAGCAGATTTCCAAATTGTCACGAACAACCTTAGCAGTAATCGTTACCCGGATCCAACAACGCATTATATTAACGACTGATATAATCACACTATCACACCATCACATTCAAATCAATCCCCAAGCGGGCAACCCATGAATGAAATAGTCCGTCCCCAAACGTGACAGCACCGTGAACACGGCGTAACCGTGACACTGCACATAAGCAGAAAAAAAAAAATAAATTTTTTTTGTCCTCCATGTTTCCAGGAGCCATACGAAAAGGTACAAGACTTAGACAAACTGAGTTGAAGATCACTAACGGCGAATAAAAGAGAATACCAAAAAAACCAACACAAGGAAACCCCACTCTGCATACCAAAAGCCAAGCAACACGTCCCCACAAGCGCTTAGTATAACTACAAACCATATATTATGATAAAGACAGACATGTCCCTCCAACAGACAATAACAGCATCCGCAAAAATGAAATATACGACTGCCACCTTTAGACCTAAGTAATTTATCACACACAACTAATACATTCACCGCGCAACATCATATATTGTTTCCGAAGTGTATAAACTCAATAACCTTTTCTTTTACCGCTTGTATACTTATCAGAGCCCAACTGCGTTTTTTCATTAACTCAAGGCATACAGTTTAAATATTAAAGGTGGGAAAGAGTAGCCAGTGTTCTAATCCTACTGTGTAACCTAAAAAAAACCCCGCACCAGTGTAGGTTGTTTTTGATCAGAGACAACAGAATATCGCCCCACTTTTCCTTATGGCAAAAAAAAGTTGTGAGGTGTTAGTCGACAAACCCAACATAAAATATTGGTCCCGGGGTTTAAATAAGGCGACATAAGAGAACATTAGAGAACCAGGCCAACCCGGGGCAGCCTCAAACTCCCGCTGCCCAACGTCAATGCGCGTCCGTAAGCTTTACCAACAAGAAGAAGTCAAAACTGTCAGTATTCCATAAGAATTCTAAATGTAAGGCGAATTGCGGGGGTGGATGGGATATGTATGGAATGTGTGAAACTACACAGGGGACTTCCATAAAGCCACAACGAATTCGAAAAAAAAGTTAACAAAAAAAAAAAAAAGAAACACCAACCCCCCCCCCCCCCCCCCGACCCCGCCCGGCACCCCACCCTCGGGGCCACCCACCCACCCACCCACCACACACCCGTCCCGCCCCCACCCCGGGGCCCCACCACCCCCGCCCTACAATTCTCCACCTCCTAAAACCCCCCACCCGGCCCGGCGCGCCTAGCCCTCGGTCGACATTCTCCCCTTTTGCCCCAGGGCCGAAACGTTAAATGCCCCCCCGCCCACCCCACCCCACCCCCCCCCCCCCCTCCCGCCCCCCCCCCGCCCCCCCCCCCCCCCCCCCCCCCCCCCCCCGCCCCTCCCCCCCCCCCCCCACCCCCCAAGAGCTACCACCCCCCGCCCCTGTATTCCCAGCCCCGACATAACCAACACGCGAACACCGACCAAGGGGGCCCCCCCCCACCTCATCACCTCCACCCACCCCCCATCTCCCACCCACGTCATCAAAGGTTCCCACGACCCCACACCCCCCCCCCCACCCCACGCACACACACACATCCCCACGCAGTGCCTTTCCCTCACAGACCCCACCTCCCATCGCCCTCCCCGCCTCTTCGCATCCGCAAAACGAACAACTTCCCCCGACCCAACTCACATCCCCAATACACATGTCCACTGTCGCCACCCGCCCTAAATCCGTACCACACACCACTACCACACTTCTTTTCCAACCGCAACCCTAAATCCACGCCCACTCGTCCCATGCACTACTATAAATGGCAATGCCAAAAAAGTAAGACAAAATGTGCAATTTCATGACAATGTCATCTCACAGTAAGGAAATGATACATTTGTACACATCAAAAATCCAGAAAAAACCTAGTGTTAATCCCAGCAATTTCAATTAGTACTCACTGTTGAGGTTCGCCAATGCAACCGTCCCTTATTCCCGCTAACTTAGGGAGTAAAAAGTACCAAAGTAAAGTGGCATATCCACCAACCTGGAACCAGTGATCATTTGTGAGTCAAGCAAAGAACATCTCCCTAATAACAATCAAAAACCAGGTTAAATGCTACCCATTGAATAAAACTCCACAAATGTAATGTGCCAGTAAATCAGATACATCGGACAGTTGTGTGCCAATACCCAACTTAAATATACCACCATATACAAGATCCTTCCAAGCACAGCCCACTATCAACATGAAGAAGAATTTATGGCGGCCCCTTGTATTGCCGCCATGTCAGTCACCCTGCATTAATAGATAAACCCAAAAATCATTGGAGAAGCCACTAACTTAAACTAAAAAAAGTGATCCTCCACATCTAAACCCCTTGTGTGGAGAAGAGTAATGCCAGAGAAACTCACGTCGCTTGTCCTAACCTTATTGTGCCGTTCATGTTATAATGGCCCCCCCCCACCGCCTTAATAATAAAGTAATATAGTGAAATCTTATATATAGTGCGTGGTTCCAGTCCCAGACAAGTGTCGCTACAAAGAGAATATAGTGACATGAAATGTTTGTATACGCTCTGCCACTTGAACTCATGTTTCACGGGCCCAGAGATGGTCGTGGTATACTTGTGGAGCGGTAACTATTATCTCCCCCATTTTTTCATAGTGGTTAGCAGTAAACTTACCCACCCCCCCCCCCGCCCCCCCCCCCCCCCCTTCTTCCTTCCCAATTCAGCGATATGGTGCCAAAACCATCACAAGACTGAAGACGGTTTCCACTCACAGTGACTGCCAGGGGATATTGAGCGCAAATGAACGAATAAAATGTTTAGTGTAAGATGAACGCCAGTAGGGCCCCTTCCTTGTTGGTCACATGATCTCCCTCATCAGAATACGTCAAATACTTGTGAATGATTTGAAGCTGGTGCTCTTGTGGGATTGAAAAGCATGGGGCCCCATGAACTACACTCACATGTAATGACAAGGACATGGCAAGTGTGTGAAGAACTCTCAAAACAATTAAGGAAGACCGACCACTATCCTCCCCACAAGGTGGTCTTAAAGTGCAATGTCAAAATAACCAATAACAAATAACAATATTGAGCTCACCAACGCCCTAATAGCAAAAAATAAGAGTAAGAAAAACATACAATTATCCCTTCACACTCCAATAACCAAACAAAAAACTAAACAAAAGACCTGGCCTTGCTCCCCCCAACCCCAGGTAACATCTGCGAAACCTATAACACAACGAAAACCAAGCATACGTAAACGACACGCGAATCCCCCTATCAGAGATTTTAAAGCCCATTATAAACCCCCCCACAGATCAAAAGTTGTGAAAACGCCATCACACCTAAATTATTCTAAAGAAGAGCCATGGTAAAAAAAAGAACCAACACCACATTACTAACTAATAAAATACCAAGCTTAGCCCACACCGCTCCACAAAAACCTAGCCATGAGCTCCACTACCCAAAATCAAACACCCAAACAATATCCACACCAGCTGCAAACCTGAACAACACAAAACATTCCACCCGGTGGCGTAAATGGATGACCACGCATAACCAACGACACACTCCCATAATTCTCCATTTTACACAACACCGGTAAACAAACACAAAAATATAAAAAAAAAAAGCAAAAAACATAAACTAAAAAAACCCCGACCTCACACCAAATACCAACCCAAAGCCAGTTTGAGTACAACTTTTGAAACGCCCCCCATACCAGCCGCCCCGAACGCTCGCAGAAACCCCATAATGCAAAACACGCCGCAAACCAAACAACCACCACCCAGTTATACACCATCCTCCTTAAACCCGCCATCCCCCTCACACCATTCACAGCGATATCCCGCCCACCATGATGACCCCAGCCCCCCGCACCGCCACTCAGACCCAAACAACCGCCCCTCGCACACGGGCGGACTACACCCCCCTATGAAAACCAATAATCACAAGGCCACCCACCCAGGACTACATAGACCTAAAATGACGTCTACTAAATGCAGAACATGAGAATGTTTGTAAACCAACATGTGGCAATTCACAACAACAAACTGTGTTCTATCACCGGTATATATATATATATATTAAAAATAGAGAAAATTTTGTAATGCATATAGAGTTCCACCGCCCAGCCCACCCTTCCGGGGGGACATCGGCAAACAATCAACCCACCACAAACACAATCATACACATGTGATGAAAAGCAAACAAAAGATCGCCAACACAGTCCGCCGTTAACTAAAACACTAACGCAATAACACTATTGGGAATCAACAACAACGCAAATCACAAACGAACTATCTTCCCTCTCGGCTCAACTGCACATTTTGTGTTGGGTGTGGGTGTGTCCCTAGACTACAAGGCACATCCTCTTAACTAGTTCATAGTCACTCACGATGTATAGAGCAATTAACGAAAGCCCAATCACCACGTACGCCCCCTGGCCAAAGCATAATCCGACGTGTCACAAGAGGACAGGGGAGGGAGAGGGAGATAGAAGACGGCCGGATGAGGAGAAGCCCGGGACGCCGGTGGACACGCGCGGATACCAGACTGTATCCCCTATAACCAAAAAACGGTCATTAAATAAAAATCACTCATTGTATTCCACACACGACATAGGCAAGAGGACACCACAAGGGGTTATACCCTCTGACGACCTCTGCTGATTTGCAGACCCGCCACCCTCCCCATACGCACACCAGTTACCCAGGACCTGAGATACCCTCCCGAGGCACCTCAACAAATCAAACTAATGTGCCCCATGTACAACCTGTATTACCCACCGTACCCTCGCCCCCCTCCCCACCCCCCACCAGACAACCCACAATAATACCCACACGTGCTCAGTTGCTGCCAACAACCCACACCCAGTCCCAGAAAATTCTAAGAATAAAAAATAAAGCGCCCCTAGCATTGCACCGCCATAATGGCGGGATTACAAAGACAATGGAGGAGTAAGCAAACGACGACAGGGCCTGGCCGAGGGAGAACTCAGAAAGAGCAAGGAAGGGAGCTGAACAGTAAGGGGGTCAGCATAAAGATATGGTACATACTAACACCCACATCACCCCCCCCCCCTCCCCAACCATCAATAGCATGTTCATCAAGCCCACAACAGGACGTGTCGGTAATGAAACGATACCTGACATGTAACGGCCCGAGATTCACTGCCAGGAGCCTGACAAAATTCATAAAATAATATGTGTCTCAAACCTGATAACAAACAAAATAAACATAGTCAGAGACCAAAAAAGTGCACACAAACCACACTAGTCAAAGTGCCCATGGGAAACCCGCACCCACCCCCCCCCCACAGCGCCCACCGGCGCCGAACGCCCCCTCGGCCCCGCGGCCGCCGCCGGTGTCGGCGCCGGAAGACCCTAGCGGGGGCGCGCGCGGGGACCCGGCCGGCGGTGGGCGAGGCGGCCGAGGGGCGGATCCCGGACCAGCCACTGCCAAAGAACCACGAGAGCCAGCCGCAGAGGCAGGAGCAGCGACCAACACCACAGCCCAGCAGCCTCGACCCACACCACCACCCAACACACCACACCACAGCACCACACATAAAGCCATAAAATCAAAGGAAACCTTCCCTCTCGATATAACATAATCAGATCTTGAACCAGAGATCGAAATCCTTTCACCGGACCATGCCCCATATACCTCTATACTCCTTATCTTACCAGGACACTGATAACCCACCCACATCCAATCACTACAGACATCCAAGGGGGAAACAATCTAAAACAAAACCAAGAAACCCTCTATATACCAAATCTCCACTATTAAAAATATACCTATAGCTACACATATAACACCACTCTACCTATCCGATCTCACAATTCCTCTCAACACAACAAATCAATTATTAAATTTCCAGTATTTCTATACCTAATTCCAACTCAATTTCTACCTCAGATCGCTTCCTACATCGAGCACCATTGTATGCACTCTATTACAGTTACAATATTATCGAAAGTTCACAGGCTATTTTCCATTTACGGGTATCTTAACCTATATCCTTTCCGTCTATATTATCCTAAAGACAACACATATGGGGGGGGGGGGGGTTCAGTGGAGCTGGGGAATGGGCATGGGGGGTGGGGGGCATAAATGGGGGGGGGGGGGGGGGGGCGTTCTGGGGGGGGGGGGGGAGAATCAGATCATATAATGGGGTGGGGTGTGGGGCCTAGGGGGGGTGGGGGGGTGGGGCTAGTGTTTGAGGGTCCCCGGCTTGGGGGGCGGGGGGTGCAAAACCAACTCTGGTCCCCCCCCGCCAATGGGGGGGGGGGCGTGGGGGCGGCCAATCAAAGGTCCGGGGGAAAATGTTCTGCCAAATCGGGGGACTACACACGGACGGGGGAGGGGAGGGGGGTGGGTAAAGTGGGCCGGGCGGGGGGGGGCGGGGGGGGGGGGGGGGGCATTCTGGAAAAAGTCGATCGCTGGGGGGGGGGGGGGTGTATGTTTGCTGTAAGATACGGGAAAAATGGGGGCGGCGCGGGGGGGGGGGGTGGAGGCGCGCGGGGGGGCGAGGGGGGGGGGGGGGGGGGGGGGGGGGGGGGGGGGGCATGGGGGGGGGGGGGGGGGGGGGGGGGGGGGGGGGGGGGGGGGGACAACGGGGGGGGGGGGGGGGGGTGGGGGGGGGTGGGGGGGGGGGGGGGGGGGGGGCGGGGGGGCGAGGGGGGTGGGGGGCACCGGGGAGCGGCTAATCAACGGGGATGTTAGAGGTGTGTCGGGGGGGCTAGATGGCGGGGGGGGGGGAGCGCGGGGCAGAACAGGGTGCACACGGGGCGCGCGCGGGCGGGGGGGAACAAGGCCATCTAGCCCCGCTCCCGTAGTACGCTTAGCCGGGCCCGGGGGGTGGGGTCCACGCCCTGCCCGCTGAAGGCCCTCGCTCCGCGAGGGCCCGCCGGCGCCGCGGGGCCTCCACGGGGAGGCAAGCGGGGCCGGCCTGGGGGGGGGGGGGGGGGGCAAACGAAACGGGGGTTAGGGGAAAGGACGTGGGCGGGGGGGGAAACGGGCGCAAGCAAAGCGGGCGGCCCGGGGTGGGGGCGCCCCCTTGGCCGTGCGGGCGGGATGGGCGGGGGGTGGGGGGAGGGGGGGGGGGGGGGGGGGGCGGGGGGGGTGGCCGGGGGCGGCGGTGGCTGGCGGGGGGGGGGCGGGGGGGGGGGGCCGGGGGGGGGGGGGCGAGAGGGGGGGGGGGGGGGGGGGGGGGGGGGGGGGCGCGGGGCGGGGGGCGCGGTCGGGCGGGGGGGGGGGGGGGTGGGCAAAAACTCGTGGGGCCGTGATTGGGACATTAGAACAAGTTTTGTAGAAAGGTGTACATAGCACAATGGGGAGTGGAAAAACACCCATCAAGTGGAACAATGATCGAGGACCCTGGACATCCCCATTCCGGAGCAACAGCATTAGGCCTCAAGTAATAACCAACAATACTAAGATTTCGAAAAATGGACCAACAAGCCCTGGAATCCGGGTGTCAATTTTCCAGCAATGTATCAACTTGATGTTCAGATGAAGTATCAGCACCAAACAGTGATCAAAAAATAACTAAAAAACTGTTTACCCAAAGGCTCAACTACATGCGGAGAGTGCAAAAGATGTCTTACCCCAGGACTAAGGCCTTGAAAATCCCATATAATACCAGACCATGTACCACAAGACTGCCGAGTTGAAGAGGATGGACAATAAGAACAGGAAATCTCCTCAACAAGAAACATTTAAGAGATGGGAGATTAGCATACCAAAAGAAATAATGGGTAGCGGTCTTTGAGTGAATGATATTGCTGGGAGGAAAACAGTCAGTGTGCACTATAAAGCATCTACATGTGAATCCCGACCCTAGCTACCAAGTGTGCATGGACAAAACAAAGTCCATCACAATTCAAAAGGTCCATATGACATGCTTTGTAAGAATCGTGGACAGCATTCCAAACGGCAGAGGAAAACAATTACGCAATCTTCATATTCAATAATGTGAATGAGCTGACCCACTCGGAAAAAACTGCATGGAAACTTGCCCAATGAAAATTTGAACTACACTGCCATGGCCACAGAAACATGCTGACCTTATTATACACAGAGAGGCGAAGATCATGAACATTGAAGAGCTGTGGGCCAGAGAACAGTACTCGAGCTTCTTAGCCAATGGGAAACAGAAGTAATTTGTTTCCACAGGCAATTGGATGGCAGGGGGGCGCATAGAACTTACTGTGGTTCTAGAAATAAGGGTCCTTCTGAACAAATTATAATGAGTAGCAGCAATCTAGGGGAAATGAAAAAATCTATCATTGAAGGCTCCTGAGCAAGAAATATTTGGAAAGCCTGGGACACTCAGGAGAGAGACATCACTAATAGTTGACCTTGTCACATCGCCCATGGATATGAATTCCCTAAGGAACCACTTCATCATTTGAATATCCAATTCACACCCTGGATACAGCAGCACAGTGAAAATACAGTACACAATCCTAACGAAATATCAGAAATGATGAGAGTGCAACAGGTGGCTAAAAGATACTGGCATGCAGAGGAGTTAACAAGACGACCAGGCATACAAACCTATTGGAATATGATATGAAACTCAGTTAGTACATCCACACCTGTCCTGTATTCAGAAAGGACACATTTCGATATCCGAATGCAAAGGAAAAGCTTTTGAAGGAACACGAACTTAAGACTAATGCTATGAAAGAAGGAATTATATTTCAGCATCAGTGAGTCAATGCGTATAGTTTTCCGGGGTACGTTACTCTTAACCGCACAGCGCCACTTGAGAACAAAGTACTCTGTATCAATTGTACAGGAGACTGAATGCTATTACAGACAGAGACATGGTGAGTCCATTGCCGGATACAAATTGGTGGCCCTATGGACTTGTTAGACCAGCTAAAAAAGTCATAGATGCTAACATACATTCTCATTAAGTGAACACGAATCCCTGTGAAGAACAAAATGTAAATCGGATACTCATTCAGATCATAAAGCCTGAGGTTGTGACGCATACAGGTTAATCTTTCCTAGTACCATCAGATAGGACCACTATGAGTTTTAATAGCCATTGCCATTTGGCATTGAAAGAATCGCACACTAGTGGTCACTTCTCTAAATGGATGAGAAAATTAAAGCACCGCGCCCGGAAGTCCGATCGAAAAGAAACAGTCATTGTCCTTGTATAACAAATTTTATGGCATATCCACATCCTTATAGCATAACCTAGAAAGTCAACCTGATGGAACATCATTGACCTCTCTGCCACACATGCTGTTATGATCGACTTAGGGAGGCAAATTAACACACTCCGAATCATACACATAATGTTGCGTTGGATGTAAAGAAGACGAGCAGCATTTTATACATGGACAACTAACTGCAGTTTTTAAATCAGGCGCCATACATCGTAAAAACTACAATCCACCGATGAATGACCCCCACCCTGATACAAAACAATTTTAGAGAAACGTACAGTTCACTTCCATCCAGCGAGACCTAACCCAACAAACCCAAGAAAGTGCCGAGTCTCTGTCACCTCACAATTCCTCTCATTCATGGGTGTGTATTTCCTAATGAACTATTTCTTCTTTTCCTTCATCTCTGGTGGTTATCAATGTCTATCAACCAGAGTAAAGGTAATAAAAAAAAAAATCAAAAACTTATATAATATCCATATTAATATATAAAGATCAAATTGAATCTTATTAGAATTATAGCCACGTTATCGCAAGTGTTCGGTAAAGGTAAAATTTGGCAGACCTCAACGCAAATCTAAATTTGAAAAAGTGAACATTCATCTTCACCAATTTCCACTGACCTTCGTAAGCAGACAATATTATGGCAGCTAAACACCTCAACTCGACAAAATTTTACTACACAGACAAGGATTCTACCTAAAAAAACAGAATCACTACTAATGAATCCACAACACAATCCTACAAGGTACGTGCCCTTATATCAAACACCCTAATGACATTAAGTCAATAATTGTGTCCGCCAGCACCAATACTATTCCATCCATGATTTGTACATCGAAAGTAGTGCGATAGGAGGGAGGAGACTCGTGGGAAGCCGCAATCCAAAGAGAGGTATACCAATACTTACAATTCTACAGTAAGAAGAATTCAAATTAGGATCCACTGGAAAACCACACGAAAACAGGAGGGTGTAATCACTATATACGTAAAAAAAAAGGCTACATGGATCGTTTAGAGGTTATGGGAGATGGGAATAGAATCGGAATGGGGAACATGATAACGAATAGAGGGAAAACAATCACCCATCCAACAAGACACCCTATATTATTAACACCATTCACACTTGCTGAGACCCCAGTTCGCCCCTACCGGTGATGACCGGTACAGACTAACAAGCACATCTACAAGAGCAGTGAACCAGTTAATAAATACTGGTATCCATAAACAACGGGATCGAAAATCATACTGATAGTATGCGCAGGTGGCACTTGTAATGGATTTGATGAACCCAGTAACACCCAGGGGAAAATAACATGGCGGTGCGGCCCGGGCCGCAGACTAGAGTAAGTGAACATCCACGGACCACTAAACCACATCACAATCTAACGCGCATTATCTGGCACCAGTTGTAACCAAAAGTTGTTCCATCCAATTGTCCCTTGATTAACCCGCAACAACACGCCAATGGTCATAAATCAACCTGGGCCAAGCGACGTGACTACTAGTTGAACTATATATAAAACAACAACAACATCCAGCCGTTATACACGCACAACCAAAACAAACAAATTACCCGCCTGGCCCAATGAACGAGTCCATTGCCTATAGAGTATACAAAGAGAAGTTACAACAATAAAAACATACATCTCTTGCACATAGCAACACACAGGAGTAAGTGTCCCCTGTCCAAAAAATGTAATAAGCCAACAGCCACAGAAGTAGGAAATATGTGAACCCGGCAACCCAATGTCATATTCAAGTGAATATTCATAATTTCTTACTAGCCATGAGGTGCCTTTTAAAATTGTGTGAAAGTACGAAGCATACTGCGAAAAATTTCAGTATAAAAGACCATTAACAACAACAGACTCCCTGCAATAGAAAAAATTGTGAGTAACCAGCGTCTGGCTGTGAAAGCAAACCCATCATATGTGAGCATGCAAGTCATCTCATGTGGTTATTATACCAGTACATGGAAGATGCCCCCATTGAGACTCAACCAGAAGAGATAAATTAACAAAGAATAGAAATATCTGTCCAACAGCACCACTGTCTGGCAGCTGGACACAAACAACTAACAACATCTGGTGTATAACCAAAGTCCATAATAACACATAAGGCAGATAAACATACCAGGGGAGTGTATCATACAGAAAATCCACGAACAAACAAGAGAATAACCTGTGACACTAATTCAACAGCTAAAATTACGAGCCACTCTAAGAAATCCCACAAACAAGCTACCAGAAACCATACACTACTTACCCAAATTCCGATCACTTCAGGACCTGAAGGGAACCGAACCAGCAATGGATCATCAAGGGACATAACCGCACCAACCACATATAAAACAGCAAATAACTATCAAAACAGACGATACACAGACCCAGTGTCTGCAAAATACAAACATGCCCAACCCGTTCCTTGGTAAGGATACCAACATCCCTAACTAAAAATAGAAACACCCAAAAGTGCTGGGGTCTGAGCCATCCTTACAAATCAAGGTCCAAAATGTTTGACAGCGATATTACGATAGGCCTCATCGCTTGTTTCAGGCTAAGAGGAGTTAAACAGTTACTCATGAGACCACACTGAAGCGACAATGCCGCCCCTCCACTATTCCCCGGCGCACACCGGCATCATCACAACATCCCACCCCATCCCCCCACGAACCCCATCCCGCCACCCCACCCCACAGACCAGCCCCCCTCCAGTACCACCATACACAAAACATCCTCCACCCCCCAATCCCAAATCCCCGCACCTAAGTCCATATAGCAGCCACGATACACACCCCCCCAGGTGGACCATCAAACAGGACCAATACACAAACCTAGCCAGACCGCCGCACCCCCCCAAGTAGTTACCCACTGCTACGACCAATCCCACGCCCAACCATATGTCGACCCCCCCCATCCCTTGACCCCCGCACACACACACACAACCGAGCTGGCCGCCGGCGCCCCCGCCACTAGACAGCACGCATTTCCAAAATAGACAAAAGCAACATGACCATTCGCCCTACCATATGCAGGGGGGAAAACCCGGTGACGCCCATTAAAAGTGGGGACAAAAATAAAAAAAAAAATGAAAACAAAGAAAAAATTAAAACCGCGCCACAAAATCCCCCAAGGAACAAGACCCCCCGCCCACCACAACCAAGCACCAACAAACACCCCCTACCCGTACCTTGTACGATAACAAAAGGTGTTTGATAATACCCATAAAGGCAAGTAACGCTTAAAACCATCGGGTACAAATAGAGGAAGGTATATAAAAAAAGAGGCTACGGACGACACAAAAGAATAATGAGAGGGTGGAAAATAACACGCCACATAGGACAATGACCAAAAGGTCAATGTGATCCCGCGACATTACAAAACAATCAAACCTGGCCAGCAAGTTAACCAGGATACAAGAAAACAGGGGGGAGGCTTAGGTTTAGTGCAGAGACTACCGAAGCAACATCAAAAAATACCCACCAGACTCTGTCCCGGGTCTCCTGGCAGTAAAAAGAGGGATCAGAGGCAGTCCACATACTGCCACAGTACAACACACAAGCAGTGAACCGCAGGTCACAACAAGCGCGACCATCCAACAAATATGTACCTCATGCTCCAGAACACCCTGGTGTCACTACATCCCACTCCATAACACCACACTCCCAGTGTGGAAAGACAGCAACAAACACACCAACCCAACAAAACACACCCAAACTAAGTGTTAAAGCCCGACCCAGTACACTTACCTACCATTTCCATTATGTATACAACATAACAAATGGCCCTCCCCACCACATACCGCAAACCCCACGCACAAATAAACTGCAAGGCCTGGAGCACAACACTTACCGAGCTAGCCACCACCCACGAAGGAACTAGAGCAAAAAAGCAACTAATCATTAAAACAATACGCCTTAAGGTTGTCCAAAAGTGAATGAAAAAAACAACACTTGATCCATTCTTGACAGTCAACCAAACGAAGCCTCCTCACGTGTAGTCTCCTAGGCCCCCCCACCAAAAGCACACGCCCAATGATATCCACTACACTTTCAACCACACCCCAACCCCCCAAACCTAGAACCACAGAATTCATCCACACCCTCTCCGCAGAAACCCATCACCCCAAATCCTAACATCGACAACAACACCACCCCCCCGCCCTGGGCCAACCCGGTCCACTCAAAACCCACCCACAGTAGAGACCCAATGTCCCAAGTTATATACCATCTACCCCCCCGTAACCAGTCCACGACAACCGCATATCCCGAGTAGCCCCGCACCTCAGTCCACGCCTCCTAACGCCCAATCTAACATTAACCCTACCGATTCTTCGGTGTCGGGGGGGAGCCACCCCACGGCTGTCCACCGCTAGGAGGGTGGTTTGTGGTTTCTCGGGTGCGGTTGTTTGGAAAGACAGTACCCCCACACTATTAACCCACACAGACCACCACAACGAAACCCCGGACCCGGACAGTAATCAGTCTCCACACCACAAGGAATGAACTAGGCAAATAAGCGCATCAGTACCTGTTAACATATGTTAGCCAAAATCATCATGAGCAAGGTTCCCCCTATTCCCCCAAACATGCAACACAATCAAAATCAGCCAAGACACCCCTCAATTGGCGACGGTCTCGTGTCAGTGATGTGTATACACCTTACAACACACCCACATACAATTTGCATGCACACCTCATCAATACCCCACCCCCCCCCCCCCCCCCCCCCCCCCCCCCCCCCCCCCCCCCCCCCCCCCCCCCCCCCCCCCCCCCCCCCCCCCCCCCCCCCCCCCCCCCCCCCCCCCCCCCCCCCCCCCAACTAAGTGAACAGTTCAAGAACAATGGTCACGCATCACACACACCAAGTCAGCACAGCAAAGGCCCTTGGGGGCCTGTCCACTCCGTCATCCAACCTTCATCCCCCAACAGAGTTCCCACCTTTTTCGCCCCATCTTGTACAATCGCAACTAAGAAGGGGGGGGAAAAAATAACGCTGCGGCCCCTCGCTGTCCCAGAAAGGGCGCAACGCGAGCAGACCAGGGACGGGCCCCCCCCATTGTCAGGGGGTCGTGGTCATCGGATGGGAGGGTGGGGTGGGGTTGAAGTGGCGGGTGGGGGTGGGGTTGGGTGTTGGGGGTGTTGGTGGGGGGGTTTGGGGGAGGGGGAAGCTGTACCCTCGAGCGACCCTCTCACACCGACAACCTAACCCTGGGGTGGGGGGAGAGAGGGGCACAAGACGAGATAGAGTTGGGGGTAGCCCCCCCAGTCTCTTAATTAGCCACCCTTTTGCACATACCAACCCCTCCACACTATTCTCATTGTCTCCCCCCACTTTCTTGTCCGTGTTCAGCCCCCCTCGCCAATCTCGTCCGCGTCCTCTCCCCGGGCGCCGCTCGGATCATAACACAGGCAGAAGCAAAGATGTTCCGTACATGACTGCCGAGCCAATTAGTCCCATAGACAGTACAGTGAATCCAAAACGCTAGCAGACAAACGAATGTTTGCAGCGGAGTAGCAAGTGTAATGCATGCATAGTGAGGGGCACATGAGATTAAGAACCCCCGGCCCCCCATTCCAAACTCAAACTTTCGACCCACGCCGCACAGCACCCCCGATCCAGAAGAATAAACAGCCCGGGACAATAAGCGTCTGATGCCAGAACCAACCCCTTAGGATCATAGGAGCTCATGGTCACCTACGCGAGACCACATCCAAGTCCACAAACGGCCGCAAAAAGGAAAGTGAAAATTACTCCCGTGATGAACAGAAAACAACACACCACACCCGCCACCGAACAGCCTCTGGATGTTCAGACGAAGTCCAAGAGACCCACTCATATATTCCATGTTAATAGAGACAACGCCACAGGGACCTCAGTGGTCCGAGTATACAAGAAAGAACCCGCGTTGAAGTGTTTCCATCCCCAGAACTGGCATTAAACTAAATGGATTAGCAGGATAGAACCGAAGCCAAACCCAAACAACACTAGTGATACTTACCCAGGGGATTACCGAACTTTTACAAACATGTTGGACCACTATAGCAGCAAGACATTCCCAAATCAGGCAATCCATTAGTTGGCAAGCATACGAACCAACTTGTAACCCCAAACTCGTTCCAACCCCGCCAGACGAAAGGATACCATACAAAGGAAGCAAGAAACCTCACACACCAATCCACAACATTACCCAGACCAACATATGCCATTTAACGAAAGGCCGGGCCCACCTTTCTGAACAGGGTGCAACATCCGTCATGTTGATTTACGTCCAGTGCAGTGTTGCTACCGTTCACAGATTGAGAAACCAGGAAACTGTGATAAGCGCAGACGACTTGGCTAAGATGCCTGTATATGTTGTGCTTGCATAACGAGACCCGCCGTAATGACCCATAAACTACACCATCAGACCGAAAAAGATGAACAACGACAATCAGAACGTGGAGCGCCCCCCCACCCATCAAACTCCGTAAGTTACAACCAGCTATTAAAACTATAATCAGAACAAATCGTACCACACAGACGTCCCCACATACACCGTGCCCCCCAACACGGAGAGAACACACCGACAAAAAACCTGCTCACCGCACCACATGTTATACATTTTTTTTTCAGGAAATGGTCCAAAGAACACAGCAGAAGAGGTAATGTAACGAATTTGTGCCAGGTCCCCGTCACCGGCCAGAACGATCGTATCACGGTGGTGCGGCGGGGGCGAGTGCGGGGCCGGACTGGGTAACTGCAGAGAATGCCGCCGAAATAATGATCAAAAATATGAATGGGCAAACCCACTGCCCAGAGAAACAACGACTTCTGGACTCTATTTTCCCAAGATTTACATCAGCAGAAGAGGGATTTTCACTATCCCAAGTGCATTTATCATTAATCTCCCCACCACTCAAAGAGGAACATTCATTTGTTACTGATCTTCCATTAACGGCAGGTAATCCATTGTCCAGCAGTGTGCAATCAGAGTTCCTGGTGGAACTAACTTTTATAAATCTTGAATCAACCTTAGTATCTGATGACTCACATGTATGTTCTGTCTTCTGAGTATTTTGCAACAACACTGA
This sequence comes from Oreohelix idahoensis, assembly GCA_024509875.1. Classification (NCBI taxonomy): domain Eukaryota; kingdom Metazoa; phylum Mollusca; class Gastropoda; order Stylommatophora; family Oreohelicidae; genus Oreohelix; species Oreohelix idahoensis. The sequence continues at coordinate 279,628 of JAMPIV010019430.1, read as the reverse complement.
AGAAATTCCTGCTGGACCATTGCCATGAGCTTCGGCCAGGGCACTGTAATCGACTGCTGCCATATCACTGCTGTGAACAGCTGCCATATTACTGTACTGGAAGTCTGCATGATCACTACCATGAACCTTTGCATGATTACTGCCGTGAACCTTTGCCTGATCACAGCCATGAATGTCTGCCATACGGCTGTCATTAACTCCTGTCAGATCAATGCTATGAACTTCTTTCCTATCACAGTCATAAACATCTGTTACATAAATGCCATTAACTCTTGCCAGATCCCTGCTATGAACTTCTATCCTAACATCATGAATTTCTGCCAGATGACTGTCACTAACTCCTGCCATTTCACAGTAGTCAAGTACTGTCATGTCACTGTCATAAATTTCTGCCATATCACTGTCACAAACTTCTGAATGATCACTGCTAGGAACTTCTGAATGACCACTGTTATGAACATCTGAATGATCATCGTCATGAACATCTGAATGATCACTGTCATGAACATCTGAATGATCACTGCTGTGAACTTCTGAATGATCACTGTTATGAACACCTGAACAATCAATGTCATGATCATCTGAATGATCACTGTCATGAACATCTGAATGATCACTGTCATGAACATCTGAATGATCACTGTCATGAACATCTGAATGATCACTGTCATGAACATCTGAATGATCACTGTCACGAACATCTGAATGATCACTGTCACAAACATCTGAATGATCACTGTCATGAACATCTGAATGATCACTGTCATGAACATCTGAATGATCACTGTCACAAACATCTGAATGATCACTGTCACGAACATCTGAATGATCACTGTCACGAACACCTGAATGATCACTGTCATGAACACCTGAATGATCACTGTCATGAACTTCTGAATGGTCACTGTCATGAACATCAGAATGAACACTGCTATGAACACCTGAATGATTGCTGCTATGAACTTCTGAATGATCACTGCTATGAACTTCTACATGATCATTGCTATGAACTTCCGAATGATCAATGTTATGAACTTCTGCCAGACCAGTGCCATGAATATCTGTTAGATAACTACCAAGCACTTCTGCCCTATCATTATTATGAATATCTGCCACATTTCTGTCACGAACTTCTGCCAGATCCCTGTTATGAACTTCTGTCAGATCTGTGCCATGAACTTCTGTCAGATCACTGCTAAGAACCTCTGCCTTATCACTAATATGAACATGTGCAAGATCAGTATCATGTATTCCTTCCAGATAACTGTAATGAACTTCTGCCAGATAACTGCCATGATCTTCTGGCAGATATCTGCTTTGAACTTCTGGCTGATTGCTGCCATGAATTTCTGCTATGTCATCCTGAATATCTGTCAGATCACTTTCATAAGCTTCTGTCAGATCACCATCATGAGTGTCTAGATAAATGTTATTATCTCCTGTCAGATCACTGTCATGAGCCTGTGTCAGATCACTGTCATGAGCTTCTGTCAGATCACTGCCATGAACATCTGCCAGATAACTGCCATAAACTTCTGCCACACTATTGCCATGAACCTCTGTCAGATCACTGACATTAGCTTCTGCATAAATGTAATTATCTGCTGTCAGATCACTGTCATAAGCCTCTGTTAGATCACTTACATGAGCTTCTGTCAGATCACTGCTATGAACTTCTGCCAGATTGTTGCCATGAACATCTGTCAGATTACTGCCATAAACCTTTGCATGATCACTGCTATGAATTTTTGCCTGATCACTGTCATGAATGTCTGCCAGACCACTGTCATTAACTCCTGTCAGATCACTGTTATGAACTTCTGTCCTATCACAATCATGAATGTCTGTCAGATAAATGTCATTACCTCTTGCCTGATCACTGCTATGAACTTCTGAATGATCACTGCTATGAACTTCTGAATGATCACTGTTATGAACTTCTGCCAGACCAGTGCCAAGAATTTCTGTTAGATAACTACCATGTACTTCTACCCTATCACCAGTATGAATATCTGCCACTTTGCTGTCACAAACTTCTGCCACATCCCTGTTATGAACTTTGGTCAGATCTGTGTCATGAACTTCAGTCAGATCACTGTTTAGAACTTCTGCCCTATCACTATTATAAACATCTATGAGATCAGTGTAAGGAATTCCTGCCAGATCACTGTAATAAACTTCTGCCAGATCACTGCCATCATCTTCTGCCAGATCACTGCCATCATCTTCTGGTAGATAACTGCCACAAACTTCTGGCTGATCACTGCCATCAACTTCTGCCATTTCATCATACATATATCCCAGATCCCTTTTATATGCTTCTGTTAGATCACTGTCATGAGCTTCTAGATAAATGTTATTGTCTCCTCTCAGATCACTGTTATGAGCTCCTGCCAGATCACTGCGACAAACTTCTGCCAGATTGTTGCCATGAACTTCTGTCAGATCACTGCCATGAACCTTTACCATTTGATCTCTATGAGCCTTTACCAGATCACTGCTATGAACTTCTGTCCTATCACAATAATGAATGTCTGCGAGATAACTGTCATGAGCTCCTGCCACATCACTGCCATGAACTTCTGTCCTATCACCAACATGAATGTCTGACAGATCACTGCAAAGAACTTCAGGTAAAGCAGTGATGCCATGATTATATTTGGCAAAATATTCATAGTTTTTGCTTTCAGTGCCTTTGAATTGACCTACAACATCATCTACTCCACCAGCTAAGGCTTCAGAGGTCCTATTTGTAGAAACATGATCACTTTCATGCAGAACAAAAAATGTTTTGTCAGTAATATCCAATTCACTTTCCAGATTAAAAATAATTGGAAACATGTTTGCTTGCTGATCCATTTCATCACTTGTGGTCTCCTTTTCCAGTATGCAGATAGGAAAGTTTTTTATTCCTTCTTGAGAATTTTGATCAGTGTTAATGTCTTTCCTCCCCAAGATTAGAACTTCATTAGTCATGTCACTCTTGAACTGATTAAATGAATCAACTACATTGTGGTGTCCCATCTCCTCATTCAAAATACTTGTTGTGTCACTCTCATAATCTATAGGATGTGCCTGATTTACAGTTTCAGGTTCTCCTTCACATCTCCTGATGTTATATTCTGGAGCCGTCATAAATGAATTTTTGTCATAAACAGTATGTACTTTGGAAAATGTTTCTGGAATCTGCCAAACAGTGCTGGCTGAACAATTTATCCACTGTTGATCATTCTGGGCTATCCCCCTCCAATTTAGATTTGTAATTACTCTACATTTATCCGTGCTGATAGAATGGGGATTAACTGTCCACGTTTTTTCTTCTCCATTTTCTTCATTACATGTAGGACAATTAATAATTTCTGCAACTTCTAATGGCTCTTCTTCTTCTTCCATTTTCCCTTCATCAATGACTTTTTGACTCTTCTTAATATTTACATCAATTTTGTCTACGTCTTCTTCAGCTTTTCCTGCTTGTTCCTCATTTTGTACATCTTGTGTTACTTCTTCTGCATCTTTTACTATCCCTACACAAACTTCTTCACCATCTTTCTTCTCAAATATATTTGTTTCAGTTACTTTTCCTGTCACACCATTTTTAAAGTCTTCCTCTTTTTGTGCTTCCCCGTCTTCATACATTTCACCTACTATCTGTTGTAATATCTTTTCTTGTACATCTTCATCTCCTACTCCTGCTGCATGTACATCATGTTCTTCATCTATTTCCTCTTCATAATCTTCTTGTTCTTGAACTTCACGTACTTCTTCTTTTTCTTCACATATTTCTTTTTCTACATGTTCCTCATCTTCAATTTCCTCTTCACATATTTCATCAGCGTCCTCCTCATATACTTCTTCACACATTTCTTCTTCTTCTGCATATACTTCTTGTTCTATATATTCTTCATCTTCTTCATAAACTTCTTGTTCTATATATTCTTCATAAACTTCTTGTTCTATATATTCTTCATCTTCTTCATAAACTTCTTGTTCTATATATTCTTCATCTTCTTCGTAAACTTCTTGTTTTATATATTCTTCATCTTCTTCATAAACTTCTTGTTCTATATATTCTTCTTCTTCATAAACTTCTTGTTCTATATATTCTTCATCTTCTTCGTAAACTTCTTGTTCTATATATTCTTCATCTTCTTCATAAACTTCTTGTTCTATATATTCTTCATCTTCTTCATAAACTTCTTGTTCTACACATTCTTTATCTTCAATTTCCTCTTCATATATTTCTTGCTCTTCAACTTCATTTTCCTCTTCATGTATTTCTCGTTCTTTATCTTCAACTCCCTCCTCATACACCTCTGTTTCATATACTTTTTTTTCTTCTCCTTCATATAATTCTTGTTCTACATGTTCTTCATCTTCAGTTACCTGGTCATATACTTTTTGTTTTTCACCTTCAGTTTCCTCTTCATGTACTTCTTGTTCTTCTTCTTCTATTTCCTCCTCATGTACTTCTTGTTCTTCTTCTTTACGTACTTTTTCTTCTCTTTCATATAATTCTTGTTCTACATGCTCTACATCTTCAGTTACCTCCTCATGTTCTTCATCTTCTATTCCTTCTTCATGTACTTCTTCTTCACAAGCTTCAAGTTCTTCAATTTCCTCTTCAAATACTTCTTGTTCTTCATTTTCAAGTTCCCTTTCATATGGTTCTTGTTCTTCTTCATCTTCAATTTCCTCTTCATTCACTGCTTGTCCTTTATCTTTTATTTCCTCTTCATGCACTTTTTGTTTTTCAATTTCCCATTTATTTATTTCCTGTTTCTCATCTTCAATTTCTCCATTAAATATTTTTTCTTCATCTTCCTCTTGTATTTCTTGATTTTCATCTTCTCTTGCCTGCTCATACGTCACCTGTTCTTCAATTTTCCCTTGATGTACTCCTTCTTTGTCTTCTTTTTCCACTTCATATAATTCTTGTTTTTCATCTTCATTTTCCCCTTCATATTTTTCTTCTTCATCTTCTATTTCCACTTCTTGTTCTTCATCTTTAATTTCCCCTTCATATCTGATTTCAACTGAATAAATTTGTTCTATTCTCCCTTCAAATACTTCGTGCCTTTTATCTTCTGTTTCTCTTTCAAATCCTTCTTCTTTAGCTTTTATTTCCCCTTCTTTTTCAACTTTCTCTTCATAGCTTTCTGTCTGTTTATTTACATTTACATCACCTATATGTCCATCTTCATGTTTGTCTACATCTTCATTCTGTTCCTCTTCATCTATAATCAGTTTGAATATTTCTTCTAATTCATCATCAACTTCTTCTGCTTCATCTTGTTCATCTTTCTCGTCAGGTATTTCAGTTTCAGCTATTCTTCCTTCTTCATCATCCTTTATTTGTAATTTCTCATTTTGTTCCTCTTCAATTACTTCTTTATCTTTTTCCTCTTCTTTTTCTTCACAATGAACACTTTTAAGGATATCATCTAAATCATCACCACATATTTCTTGATCTACCGCCTTTAACATACTGTTGGCCAATACATTTTCATCATCCAACTCGTCTGTTACCTTCACAGGCATATCAAAACCATGCTGCTCATTAATTTGAAAAGCATCCTCAGCAAATTCTATCAAACCTTCCTCATTCTGTGGCATTATTTCAACTTCTATGTGTGCAGTGCACTCTTCCTTGCATTCAGCAGCATCCATTTGCTCCTCACTAACAGGAACTCTGCCAGAACCTTGTACGACCCTTTCTGATTCTTCACAGAAAATGGTGCTTTGAAAGTTTTCACATATTTCCAAAGTTGAGATTAAACAACCAAAACTTTCAACATGCTGAGGCGTCTCAAAGTTTTCACATGTGTCCTGTGCTTCACAAGGTTCTAAGGGAGATTCAGATGAAGCTAAACTGTCAAATATGTCTTCAGTATCCAATTTCTGACCTTCTATAATGCCTATTCTCTTCAGTTCTTCAGCTTCTTCTAATGGTTCACATGAATTAACAAACATCTGGCTCATGCCCAAACACTCGCATTCTGTCTTTTCTTGGTTCACTTTTAATGAGTCATCTGGAAAGCTTTGCATCACGTTCAATGGCTCATATAAGCCCTCATACTTGGTCAACATTTCCTCACTTGCTGAGACTCCACTTTTTCTGAACTTAGACTGTCGTACCTTCTCCTGTGATAACAAATCATCGGACACATCATCAGAGGTGCAAATGTCAGATTCAACAACAAAAATGGTTCTATTAAACATGTAATCAGAAACACCAGCCATGTCTGAGACAGATGTTGAGCCAGTAAACTGTTCCTCTGCATCAACTGAGACAGCATTCATGTCTGAAACAGATGTTATGCTAGTAAGGTGTTCATCATGGTCATGTGAGACAGCAGCCATATTTAAACGAAACATCATGTTAGTAGAATGTTCTTCACTGTCAGCTAAGACAGCAGCCACATTTGAAACAGATACCATGCTAGTAAAATGTTCTTCACTGTCAGCTAAGACAGCAGCCACATCTGAAACAGACACCATGCTAGTAAAATGTTCTTCACTGTCAGCTAAAACAGCAGCCACATTTGAAGCAGACACCATGCTAGTAAAATGTTCTTCACTGTCAGCTAAGACAGCAGCCACATTTGAAACAGACACCATGCTAGTAAAATGTTCATCACTGTCAGCTAAGACAGCAGCCACATTTGAAACAGACACCATGCTAGTAAAATGTTCTTCACTGTCAGCTAAAACAGCAGCCACATTTGAAGCAGACACCATGCTAGTAAAATGTTCTTCACTATCAGCTAAGACAGCAGCCACATTTGAAACAGACACCATGCTAGTAAAATGTTCATCACTGTCAGCTAAGACAGCAGCCACATTTGAAAAACACTCTGTGTTGGTAAAGTGTTCACTAAAGTCATCTCTGACAGAATCCTCATTTGAAACAGACACCATGTCAGTAAGATGTTCCTTGTTATGTGAGACAGAATCCACTTTTGAGACAGACACCATGCTAGTAAAATGTTCACTAATGTCATCTGTGACAGAATCCACATTTGAAACAGACACCATGCTAGTAAAATGTTTCTCACTGTCAGCTAAGACAGCAGACATATTTGAAGTACACTCTCTGTTGGTAAAGTGTTCATTAATGTCATCTGTAACAGAATCCACATTTGAAACAGACATCATGTTAGTAAAGTGTTCATCAATGTTATCTAAGACAGCAGACACATTTGAAATAGATACCGAGTTAGAAAAGTGTTTTATACTGTCACCTGCAACAGAGGCCACATTTGAAACATGTTCAATTTTGGTAAACTGTTTACCAATGTCATCTGACACAGCAACTACATCTGAAACAGATGCCATGCTAGTGAAGTGCTCATCAATGTCATCTGAGACAGTAGCTGCATTTGAAACAATCACTGTGCTTATAATGGTGTCAGTAATATCACCGAAGACAGCAGACAAAATATGCTCTGTGTTGGAAATGCTTTCCTCAGTGTCATCAGGCATACTTGAAGCACTAAGTGTACTTACAAAGTGTTCAGCAACGTTAGCTGAGACAGCAGTCACATTTGAAACAGTCACTGTGGAAATAACATGTTCCTCATTGTCATCTGTAGTAGCCACACTGGAAACAGACACTATGCTGGTAAAGTGTTCCTCACTGTCATTGGAGACAGTAGCAACATTTGAAACACATCCTGTGTTGGTAAAGTGTTCATCAATGACATCTGAGAAAGCCACCCCATTTGAAACAGACACTATGCTAATAAAGTGTTCATCAATGGCATCTGAGACAGCTACCTCTGAAACAGGTATGACAGTACAATGTTGACCACTGACATCTGAGGCAGCAGTCACATCTGAGGCAGCACTCACATCTGAAGCACACTCTGTGTTGGTAAAGTGTTCGTCAATATCACACGAGCCTGTGGTAACATCTGAAATATGCTTTGCTTTGGTAAAATGTTTATCACTGTCATCTAAGGCAGCAGCTACATTTGAAACAAATAGTGTACTAGTAAAATGTTCATCCACATTCAAACCAGTCACTGTGCTTATGTTTTCAGCAATATCATCAGTGACAGCAGATAAAACACACCTAGGGTCAGCAATGTTTTCATCAATGTCCTTTGAGAAAGTATTCACATTTGAAACAGACAATGTGCTAGTAAAGTGTTCTTCAATGTCATTTGACATATTTGAAACAGGCAATGTGCTAGTAAAGTGTTCCTCAATGTCATCTGAGACAGAAGCCAGATTTGAAACATTCACTGTGCTAGCAAAGTGTTTATTAATGTCGCAAGAGTCAGTAGCCACATTTGAAACGGGACCTTTCTTAGTAAATCTGTCTTCCTTATCGTCAAAGACAGCAGGAACATTTGAAACAGTATCAGTGCTAATAAAGTCTTCACAAACATCCTCTGAGAAAGTTGATGAAACACACCGTGTACTGGTAAAATATTCATCATTGTCATCTGAGACAGCAGCCATATTTAAAACAGCCACTGTACTAAGAAAGTGTTCACCGTGATCATCTGAGATAGTATCTATATTTGAAGCAGACATCATGCTAGTAAAGTTTTCCTTAATATCTAACAAGTTTGAAACAAATAATGTGCTTGTAAAGTTGTCACCAATGTCATCTGAGGTAGCAGCTAAATTTGAAACAGACATCATGCTAGTAAAGTTGTCACCAATGTCATCTGAGGTAGAAGATAAATTTGAAACAGACACCATGCTAGTAAAGTTGTCACCAATGTCATCTGAGACAGCAGCTAAATTTGAAACAGACATTATGCTAGTAAAGTTCTCACCAGTGTCACTAGAGTTAGTAGCCAAATTTGAAACAGACATTATGCTAGTAAAGTTCTCACCAGTGTCACTAGAGTTAGTAGCCAAATTTGAAATAGCTGCTGTACTAGTAAAGTTTTCATCAGTGTTATCAGACACGGCATTCACATTTGAAACAGCCACTGTGCTAGTCAAATGTTCATCAATGTCATCTGAGTCTGTAGCCACATTTGAAAAACCCATTGTGCTAGTCAAATGTTCATCAATGTCATCTGAATCGGTAGCCACATTTGAAACAGCCATTGTGCTAGTCAAGTGTTCATCAATGTTATCTGAGTTGGTAGCCACATTTGAAACAGCCATTGTGCTAGTCAAATGTTCATCAATGTCATCTGAATCAGTAGCCACATTTGAAACAGCCATTGTGCTAGTCAAATGTTCATCAATGTCATCTGAATCGGTAGCCACATTTGAAACAGCCATTGTGCTAGTCAAATGTTCATCAATGTCATCTGAGTCGGTCGCTACATTTGAAACAGTATCAGTGCTAATAAAGTCTTCACAAACATCATTAGAGACAACAGCCACATTTGAAATATTTACTGTACTAATCAAGTACTTCTGAATGTCACCTGAGATTCTAGCTACATCTGAAAGTTTTACCATGTAAGTAAAGTTTTCCTCATTGTCATCCAAGACATTATCCACATTTGAAACAGTCACTGTGTTAATAATGTGTTCAGCAACATCATCTGAGACAGCAGATGAAGCACATCCAGCGTTAGTAATGTATTTATCAATGTCGTCTGGGACAGTAGCTACATTTGAAACAGACAACATGTTAGTAAAATGTTCATCAGTGTCATCTGAGACAGTAGCCACATTTGAAACAGTCGATGTTCTAATAACATGTTCACAAAGATGCTCTGAGAAAGTTGATGAAACACACCGTGTACTGGTAAAATATTCATCTTTGTCATCTGAGACAGCAGCCATATTTAAAACAGCCACTGTGCTAAGAAAGTGTTCACCGTGATCATCTGAGACAGTATCTATATTTGAAGCAGACATCATGCTAGTAAAGTTTTCCTTAATATCTAACACGTTTGAAACAGACATCATGCTAGTAAAGTTGTTCCCAATGTCATCTGAGGTAGCAACTAAATTTGAAACAGACATCATGCTAGTAAAGTTGTCACCAATGTCATCTGAGGTAGAAGCTAAATTTGAAACAGACACCATGCTAGTCAAGTTGTCACCAATGTCATCTAAGACAGCAGCTAAGTTTGAAACAGACATTATGCTAGTAAAGTTCTCACCAGTGTCACTAGAGTTAGTAGCCAAATTTGAAATAGCTGCTGTGCTAGTAAAGTTTTCATCAGTGTTATCAGACACGTCATTCTCATTTGAAACATTAACTGTGCTAATAAAGTGTTCACCAACCTCATCTGAGTTGGTAGCCACATTTGAAACAGCCACTGTGCTAGTCAAATGTTCATCAATGTCATCTGAGTCTGTAGCTACATTTGAAACAGCCATTGTGCTAGTCAAGTGTTCATCAATGTCATCTAAGTTGGTAGCCACATTTGAAACAGCCACTGTGCTAGTCAAGTGTTCATCAATGTCATCCGAGTCTGTAGCCACATTTGAAACAGCCATTGTGCAAGTCAAGTGTTCATCAATGTCATCTGAGTCTGTAGCCACATTTGAAACAGCCATTGTGCTAGTCAAATGTTCATCACTGTCATCTGAATTGGTAGCCACATTTGAAACAGCCATTGTGCTATTCAAATAATGATCAATGTCATCTGAGTTGGTAGCCACATTTGAAACAGCCATTGTGCCAGTCAAATGTTCATCAATGTCATCTGAATCAGTAGCCACATTTGAAACAGCCATTGTGCTAGTCAAATGTTCATCAATGTCATCTGAATCGGTAGCCACATTTGAAACAGCCATTGTGCTAGTCAAATGTTCATCAATGTCATCTGAACCGGTAGCTACATTTGAAACAGTATCAGTGCTAATAAAGTCTTCACAAACATCATTAGAGACAACAGCCACATTTGAAATATTTACTGCACTAATCAAGTACTTCTGAATGTCACCTGAGATACTAGCTACATCTGAAAGTTTTACTATGTAAGTAAAGTTTTCCTCATTGTCATCCGAGACATTATCCACATTTGAAACAGTCACTGTGTTAATAATGTGTTCAGCAACATCATCTGAGACAGCAGATGAAGCACATCCAGCGTTAGTAATGTATTTATCAATGTCGTCTGGGACAGTAGCTACATTTGAAACAGACAACATGGTAGTAAAATGTTCATCAGTGTCATCTGAGACAGTAGCCACATTTGAAACAGTCGATGTTCTAATAACATGTTCACAAAGATTCTCTGAGAAAGTTGATGAAACACACCGTGTACTGGTAAAATATTCATCTTTGTCATCTGAGACAGCAGCCATATTTAAAACAGCCACTGTGTTAAGAAAGTTTTCACCGTGATCATCTGAGACAGTATCTATATTTGAAGCAGACATCATGCTAGTAAAGTTTTCCTTAATATCTAACACGTTTGAAACAGACATCATGCTAGTAAAGTTGTCACCAATGTCATCTGAGGTAGCAGCTAAATTTGAAACAGACATCATGCTATTAAAGTTGTCACCAATGTCATCTGAGGTAGAAGCTAAATTTGAAACAGACACCATGCTAGTAAAGTTGTCACCAATGTCATCTGAGGTAGGAGCTAAATTTGAAACAGACATTATGCTAGTAAAGTTCTCACCAATGTCACTAGAGTTAGTAGCCAAATTTGAAATAGCTGCTGTGCTAGTAAAGTTTTCATCAGTGTTATCAGACACGGCATTCACATTTGAAACATTAACTGTGCTAGTCAAATGTTCATCAATGTCATCTGAATCAGTAGCCACATTTGAAACAGCCATTGTGCTAGTCAAATGTTCATCAATGTCATCTGAATCAGTAGCCACATTTGAACCAGCCATTGTTCTAGTCAAATGTTCATCAATGTCATCTGAATCGGTAGCCACATTTGAAACAGCCATTGTGCTAGTCAAATGTTCATCAATGTCATCTGAATCGGTAGCTACATTTGAAACAGTATTAATGCTAATAAAGTCTTCACAAACATCATTAGAGACAACAGCCACATTTGAAATATTTACTGTACTAATCAAGTACTTCTGAATGTCACCTGAGATACTAGCTACATCTGAAAGTTTTACCATGTAAGTAAAGTTTTCCTCATTGTCATCCGAGACATTATCCACATTTGAAACAGTCACTGTGTTAATAATGTGTTCAGCAACATCATCTGAGACAGCAGATGAAGCACATCCAGCGTTAGTAATGTATTTATCAATGTCGTCTGGGACAGTAGCTACATTTGAAACAGACAACATGGTAGTAAAATGTTCATCAGTGTCATCTGAGACAGTAGCCACATTTGAAACAGTCGATGTTCTAATAACATGTTCACAAAGATTCTCTGAGAAAGTAGATGAAACACACCCTGTACTGGTAAAATATTCATCATTGTCATCTGAGACAGCAGCCATATTTAAAACAGCCACTGTGCTAAGAAAGTGTTCACTGTGATCATCTGAGATAGTATCTATATTTGAAGCAGACATCATGCTAGTAAAGTTTTCCTTAATATCTAACACGTTTGAAACAAATAATGTGCTTGTAAAGTTGTCACCAATGTCATCTAAGATAGCAGTAAAGTTTGAAACAGACACCATGCTAGTAAAGTTTTCCTCAATGTCACCTGAGACAATCTCTAAATTTGAAACAGACACTATGCTAGTAAAGTTCTCAGCAGTGTCACTAGAGTTAGTAGCCAAATTTGAAATAGCTGCTGTGCTAGTAAAGTTTTCACTAGTGTTATCAGACACAGCATTCACATTTGAAACATTAACTGTGCTAATAAAGTGTTCACCAACCTCATCTGAGTTGGTAGCCACATTTGAAACAGCCATTGTGTTAGTCAAGTGTTCATCAATGTCATCTAAGTCGGTAGCCACAACTGAAACAGCCATTGTGCAAGTCAAGTGTTCATCAATGTCATCTGAGTTGGTAGCCACATTTGAAATAGCCATTGTGCTAGTCAAATAATGATCAATGTCATCGGAGTTGGTAGCCACATTTGAAACAGCCATTGTGTTAGTCAAATGTTCATCAATGTCTTCTGAATCGATATCCACATTTGAAACAGCCATTGTGCTAGTCAAATGTTCATCAATGTCATCTGAATCGGTAGCCACATTTGAAACAGCCATTGTGTTAGTCCGGTGTTCATCAATGTCATCTGAGCTGGTAGCTACATTTGACACAGCCATTGTGTTAGTCAAATGTTCATCAACGTCATCTAAGTTGGTAGCCACATTTGAAACAGACATTGCGCTAGTCAAGTGTTCCTCAATGTCAAAGACTTCATCCATATTTGATACAGACACTATGTCGAAAAATATTTTCTCAATGTCACCTGAGACACTAGCTGGGTGTGAAATAGATACAGCACTGCTAAACTTTTCAGCAATGTCAGATGAGATACGGGTTAAGTCTGAGAGAGGCACTGTTTCAATAAATGTTTCCATAACTGATATAGGCACTGTTCTCATAACTGTTCCCCCAGTGTCATCTGAGACATGGAATAAGTCCGAGAGAGGTACTGTTTCAGTAAATGTCTCATCCACTGAGATAGGCACTGTTCTGGTAACTGTTCCCACAGTGTCATCTGAGGCACAGGTCAAGTCCAAGAGAGGTACTGTTTTAGTAAATATTTCCTCAACTGAGATAGGCACTGTTCTAGTAACTATTCCCTCTATGTCATCTGAGACATAAGCCCAGCCTGATGTTTCCACAGCAGACAACGAGCCAGCAAACTGTCTATTAGTGTCATCAGAACCTATGTTTAGGTCTGTGATAGATACAGAATTAATAAACATATCTTCACCATCATCTGAGGTACTAGCATTATGTGAAAAAGATATAGCAATGTTTAACGTTTCATCAATATCATTCGAGTCTGAGAGAGGCACTGTTCTAGTAACGTTACGCTCAGTGCCATCTGAGACACAGGTCAAGTCTGAGAGATGTACTGTTTCAGTAAATGTGTCCTCAACTGAAACTGGTACTGTTCTAGTAAATGTTCTCTCAGTGTCATCTGAGACATGAACCCAGCCTGAAGTTTCCACAACAGACAACGAGCTAGCAAACTGTCTGTTAGTGTCATCAGAACCAATGTTTATGTCCGTGGCAGATATAGAATCAGTAAATATATTTTCACCATCATCTGAGGTACTAGATGTATGTGAAATAGATACAGAAATGTTTAACTTTTCATCAATATCATTAGAGACACAGGTCAAGTCTGAGAGAGGTTCTGTTTCATTAAATGTTTCCTCAATTGAGATAGGCATTATTCTAGTACCTGTTCCCTCAGTGTCACCTGAAACATGGGTCAAGTCTGAGACGAGCACTGCTCTAATAACTGTGTCCTCACTGTCATCTGAGGCATGGGTCAAGTGTGAGAGAGGTACTGTTTCATTAAATGTTTCCTCTACTGACATAGGCACTATTCTAGTAACTGTTCCCTCAGTGTCACCTGAGAAATGTGTCAAATCCAATATAGGTTTTGTTTCAGTAAATGTTTCCTCAACTGAGATAGGCTTTATTCTAGCAACTGTTCCCTCAGTGTCATCTGAGACATGTGTCAAATGTGACAGAGATACTGTGTCAGTAAATGTTTCCTCAGTGTCATCTGAAACACAAGCCCAGTTTGAAGTTCCCACAACAAAAAAGGAGCTAGTAAATTTTCCTTCAGTGTCATCTGAACCAACATTATGGTTTGAGACAGATACATGATTAGTAAACTCTTCATCAATGTCATCTGAAGTACTAGCTTGGTGTAAAATAGATAAAGTACTGCTAAACTTTTCATTAATTTTATCTGAGACACGGGTCAAATATGAAAGAGGGCCTGTTTCAGTAAATGTTTCCTCAACTGAGAAAGCCACTGTTCCAGTAAAGGTTCCCTCAGTGTCATCTGAGACATGCGTCACATCTGAGAGAGGTACTGTTTCAGTTAATATTTCCTCAACATAGATAGGCATTATTCTAGTAACTGTTCCATCAGTGTCATCTGAGTCATGGGTCATGTCCGAGAGAGGTACTGTTTCAGTAAATGTTTCCACAACTGAGAGAGGCACTATTCTAGTATATGTTTCCTCTGTGTCATTTAAGACAAGCGTCAAGTCAGAGAGAACTACTGTATCAGTAAATGGTTTCACAACTGAGATAGGCACTATTGTAGTAACTGTTCCCTCAGTGTCATCTGAGACACACGACAAGTCCGAGGTAGGTACTGTTTCAGTAAATGTTTCCTCAACTGAGATGGGCACTATTCTAGTAACTGCTTCCTCGGTGCCATCAGAGACACAGGTAAAATCTGGGCGAGGTACTGTTTCAGTTAATGTTTCCTTAACACAGATAGGAACTACTCTAGTAACTGTTTCCTCAGGGTCATCTGAGGCATGGGTCAAGTTCGAAAGGGGTATTTTTTCAGTAAATGTTTCCTCAACAAAGATAGGCACTATTCTAGTAAGTGTTCCCTTATTGTCATCTGAGACATGTGTCAAGTATGTGAGAGGTACTGTTTCAGTAAATCTTTCTTCAACTGAGAGAGGCACTATTCTAGTAGATGTTCCATCAGTGTTATCTGAGACATGCGTCACATCCAAAAGAGGTACTGTTGTAGTAACTGTTTCTTCAGTATCATCAGAGACATTGGTCAAATCTGAAAGAGGTACTGTTTCAGTTAATGTTTCCTCAACACAGATAGGAACTATTCTAGCAACTGTTCCCTCAGTGTCATCTGAGATATGCAACAAGTCTGATTGAGGTACTGTTTCAGTAAATGTTTCCTCAACATAGATAGGCACTATTCTAGTAAGTGTTCCTTTAGTGTTATCTGAGACATGTGTCAAATCTGAGAGAGGAACTGTTTCAGTAAATGTTTCCTCAACTGAGAAATACACTATTCTAGCAGATGTTCCCTCAGTGTCATCTGAGAAACAGGTCAAGTCTGAGAGAGGCAATGTTTTAGTAAATATGTCCTCAACTGAATCTGGTACTGTTCTAGTAAATGTTCCATTGGTGTCATCTGAGACATAAGCCCAGCCTGAAGTTTCCACAACAGACAAGGAGCTTGAAAACTGTCCCTTAGTGTCATCAGAACTAATGTTTAGGTCCGTGGCAGATACATAATTAGTAAATATACCTTCACCATCATCTGAGGTACTAGCAGTATGTGAAATAGATACAGCTATGTTTAACTTTTCATCAATATCATTAGAGACACAGGTCATGCCTGAGAGAGATACTGTTTCATTGAATGTTCCCTCAATTGACAAAGGCACTATTCTAATAACTGTTCCCTGAGTGTCGCCTGAGACATGCTTTAAGTCTAAGAGAGGTTTTGTTTCAGTAAATGTTTCCTCAACTGAGATAGGCATTATTCTAGTAACTGTTCTCTCAGCGCTGTCCGATACACGTGTCAAGACCATGACAGGTACTGTTTCAGTAAATGTTTCCTCAACTGAGATAGGCACTGTTCTACTAACTCTTCCCTCAGTATCATCTGAAACATTAGCCCAGTTTGAAGTTCCCACAATAGACAAGGAGCTAGAAAACTTTCCTTCAGTGTCATCTGAACCAATGTTTTGATCTGAGACAGATACAGAATTTGGAAACATATCTTCAATGACATCTAAGGGTGAAATAGATGCAGAACTACTAAACTTTTCAATTTCATCGGAGACACTGGTGAAATCCATGATCGGTACTATTTCAGTAAATGTTTCCTCAGCTGAGATAGGCACTGTTCTAGTAAGTGTTCCCTTAGTGTCATCTGAGACATGCATCAAGTACGAGAGAGGTACTGTTTCGGTAAATGTTTCCTCAGCTGAGATAGGCACTGTTCTTGTAAGTGTTCCCATAGTGTCATCTGAGGCATGCATCAAGTACGAGAGAGGTACTGTTTCAGTAAATGTTTCCTCAGCTGAGATAGGCGCTGTTCTAGTAAGTGTTCCCTTAGTGTCATCTGAGGCATGCATCAAGTACGAGAGAGGTACTGTTTCAGTAAATGTTTCAACTGAGAGAGGCACTATTCTAGTAGATGTTCCCTCAGTGTCATCTGAGAAACAGGTTAAGTCTGAGATAAGAACTATTCTAGCAGGTGTTACACTTTCAGCATAACTATATGGGATGCCAACTTCTTTTTCCACTACGGTATTGTCTGAATGGGTATCTTGGTCAAAGACGTTAATACTATCAAGAGTACTGTCTAGTTCCTCTGCCTCAAACCTAGAATGACTATTCTGTTCAGAAAACCTATAATGACTATTCTGTTCAGAAACTGCACCAAGTTCTAGCTCAAAGTTGTGGAGGTCCCAGACTTTTAGTTTATGATCATCAGATTTCCCAGTTTGTATTTTATTATAATACAGAACTATTTCATCAGCACCTGCCAAAGAAGCAGGAATAAACATTTCTCTTCCAGTTTCTGGACATAGACTTGTAGTTTTCTGGCCAACATGTACCTGACCAGCATCAAAATCTTCCATGTTACAGACTGAAGTTGAGTGTGTGACTGTATGTTTACTGTGGAGGGACATGCTGCTGTCTGCAGATAGGGACTTTCCAAGGCCTGCTTCGGTAACTGGGGTAACAACTGGAAAAAGGCTGTAACTGATTTCTGAGCACATTTCATTGTTGCCACCTGGTTGTTTCCAATGTGGCTGAAGCTGAAGATCCTTCGATGGGGAATCCATGAGTCCCCATAAATATGATGGATGGTGACGCTGTGACTGCAAGCTTTCTACCACTTCATCCTGCACTAAGAAGAACTGATCACTATCAACTTGTCTAGCTTGCTCACTGAAAAGATGTATTTGTTCACCACTACGCCCTTCAAAAACACTGTTAAGCTGATCTCCACTATTTTGCCAGCTTACATCCTCAAGCATCCCTTTATTGCTATATTTATAAATGTCATCCATAGAGCTATCATCAATTCCTTTATTTTCAACCTCATCTTTTACGTCATCAATTTTGTTGGTATAAGATCTCATTCCACTTCTCTGTTCAGAAGTCTCATCAAATCTTAATTCATCAAAATCATAAAACTTTTCATCAACTTCAGTGAGTGTGTCATCATGATCATTTTCTATATGACTAAATGTTTCAGATAAAGGCTTTGAGTCTGCTGCCTTCTTCTCAACTTCTGCTGCAATCTTTTCAAGATCTCTCAATGAAACTAGAGTCAATGACTTATTTACCTCAGGGCCAATGTGTTTTTCCATTACACAGTAACCTCCTTTATTCTCCTGAATCTTACAAATACTGCCACTATTCAAACAGACAGTGTCTTTCAAGGTGTCCATCTTGAAGTTGTAACTTGCTTCAATGCTTCTGTGTTCCTGAGAACAACAGTCTACCCACAATTCAGTGCTGCTCTCTTGGCTGCTGGTGAAATGTGCATCATCCCAACAATTAACACCAGCAACTTCTTCACCTTCATCTGCATAAACCCATGCATCATCATCATCATCGTATAATGAATGAAAAGAGTCTGTTTCTGAGAATGAGATACCTGTTCCTGTTGTGTGCTGAAATGAGTTGGCATCAAATGAAATAACTATTCCTGTTGGATAGCATGACATCATGGACACCTCTGATTCCATCTGATAAGGTGGGTAACTTTCAGCATCACATGGTGAAAGGGGACTTTCTTTAGTAACTGCTGGCTCTAAATCTGGTCTCATTCTCCTATCATCTTGCTCTCTACTGCCATAATAAGCACCACATTCCTCAGAGGTTCCTGGTCTGTTTAACTTGGTAGCTAGGTAAACTTGCTCCTCAGGAATGTAAAATTTCTGCACAGTTGAGGAGTCCAAATCTGAAGTATCACAAGCAGTTGTCCTTGTAGATGGTGTGTTTAAGGAATGAGAAGCACTGCCATCAAATGACTGTTCAAAATTATGGTCAGTATTTAAAATCTGCTGGAAAGCCAGTTCACCTTTGCCTACTTCAGAGTTAGCTAATGAAGCTGTTTTTATGATAGGACTGCGTAAAACTGGGCCAGTATTTTTGCACTGCTGTCTCTTAGTATTGTCAACCTGTGATGTTCTTGGGAAAAAGCATCTTTCATCCTTATCTTTGGTATGTGAACTGACCCTTGAATCTGGCCAGTCATTTGCTACCTTCTTTGTAGCGTTCCCTTTCTTCATTCTAGATTGAAAGTTTGAAGGGGACCTCAGCTCAATCAGCTGGCTTGAAGCAGATAAATTACTGGATGGATTCTTACATTCACTGTCATCCTTGATGGCAGCTTCCTCTATGGTAGACAAAATCATTTCACCAACTAGTCCTGCTCCTCTGATGACTGTCCACATATCATTACAAAGTGCTTCAACCGCAACTCTATTCTCTACTGCTCCAACTGAGTTTAAACTAGGTCTTTGTTCAGGACAATCAAACAAACAACCAAACTCATCTAAATTCTCAAAGAAAACTTTCATGAATTCCAACTTGCGAAAGAGCTCTGGGGACTTCTTGTTGCTTGTGGCCTGAAATCTCAAATCTGCGGTTTCAGAAAAGCACTCACCCACTGAGTCAAGTCTGTCAGCCTCTACAAAAATCTCTGAGGTTGGCTCAGTAGTGGGATTTAGCAAGGGCAAACTGTTTTTACAAATTCTAGAAGTATTTCCTGAATGAAGCTGTGGTAAAGACTCCAGGTCCTCGCCCTGTGAAGAAGCTACTCTACTCTTCCTAGTTTTCTTTTCCTGTTTAGGCACATCATTCCATTTTGGTCGTTTTAACGAAGCACCGGGAACATTTTCAAACATTGTCCTTTCTTTCACAGAATTAGTAGAAATGCTGCACATCTTCTTTGTTCCTGCCTGAAGATACTTTCTGTCCATGTTATAGGATTCTGCTAGCTGATGCTTAGGAGGAGGAGATTTGGGGCTTGAATATTCTTCCGAGGTCTCAGAGTCATTCCCCTTTGCCAAATACATGACAGAAGTGTTCTGTGATCCTTCTGGTGTAAGATAGAATTCTGAGTTATAATGAGGTCCATCACCTTTCTGATGTTCCACAGTGAAGTCTTGAGATGGGCAATGGTGATGATGGCTGCAGTGCAGAGCAGACAGAGGCAACATCACGAATAAATTGTTCTTATTGCCCTGACACATCGCACTGGAGATTTCAGCTCCACTGGCCGATACTGACCAATGGCACTGATCTGGTTCTTGATGTGACAAAGAGGGTGTACCAGTTTTTAATGACAGATTGTTCTTGGATTTCATCTGAACTGAGGACGTTTGGGGTCCCTGCAGATGTGATTTCCTTGTTTCTTGCTGTTTCATAATAAAATCCCTATCTCCACTTGACTGGGAATCACAAACCTCAAATTTACTTAAATTATTTTCCTTTTTTCTCAGCTCTGACTGAGCTGTAGTAGCAGCATCTCTTTCCTTATGAACATTCTGCACTACTGCCGGACCTAAAGGTGAATAGGTAATGGTCTATTGTAATGTCAATTAAATAAGCTGACTTTGTAACAAAAGAAGCAAACCGTTAAAACGTTAACTGGGTCACGCAAGTTTTTTTTTAAAGTTTTTCTTTTTTTAAGAAATACAAAGACTAGTTGAAATATCCTCAAAAATTATGTTTTATACACATTTAAAAACACAACCACACCAGAATATGTACTCGTGGGGCTGGCAGTCTCAAAATGTAACACTAACTGTTACATAAGCCATTGCTACAAGAGCACGTGAATGCTTTGATGCAAGTTTCCTACAAGGGAGCCAGCTGTAGTGGTGGCTCCATGCTCCATTGGCAGCACAAAAGGAAATGGTGAAATTATGACAATAAGCACAATAACAGTTTCAGAATGATCACCAACAATGGGTTAGCGACAGATGTTTTAGAGCAGTTAAAGTTATAAACCAGCAATGTGCTCTGACATTAACCCCTGTACGGTGGAACTTGTGTGAACCCTTACAGGTAAAAAAGAACCAAAAAAAAAACAAAACAAACAAGTAACTTACCTAATCTTGTGAAGAGCTTTTTAGCAACTTGTAAGAGAGCCTAAATGTCAAGAAGAAAGAGAAAGTTTGACTATTTATGACAAAACACCATTAGACTATTTATGACTCACTTGTGACAAAACACCATTAGACTATTTATGACCCACTTGTAACAAAACACCATTAGACTTTATGACTCATTTGTGACAAAACACCATTAGACTTTATGACTCAATTATTACAAAACACCATTAGACTATGTATGACTCACTTGTGATAAAACACCACAGAAACTGTTAAAACAAACAGGTGCAACAGCTGCCTATAAAAGTAATTCATCAGAATATGAAAGACACAAATAAAAGCACATTTTTTGTTTAATTACAGCAATAATAGTATTGAATTAATTATTGACTGTCTCTCTTTCTTCACTCCTTGAGGAGCAAAGGGCTACAACTGCATGCAAGAAGCTGCACCAATGCAATTTATGTGCTGTTGCAGTATTGGTTTCTACAATGTTTGTGAACTATACCAGTTTATAGCAAAGTCTTTTGACTGTGAGCTATACCAGTTTATAGCAAAGAAAATTATGTCCGTAAACTATACCAGTTTATAGCAAAGAATCTTATGTCTGTGAACTATACCAGTTTATAGCAAAGAATCGTATGTCTGTGAACTTTACCACTTTATAGCAAAGAAAATTATGTCGGTGAACTATACTAGTTGATATCAAAGAATCTTATGTCTGTGACCTATACCAGTTTATAGAAAAGAATCTTTTGTCTGTGAACTATACCAGAGAATCTGTTGTCTGTGAACTATACCAGTTTATAGCAAAGAAATTTATGTCTGTGAACTATACCAGTTTAAAGCAAAGAAAATTATATCTGTGAACTATACCAGTTAATAGCAATGAAAATTATGTCTGTGAACTATACCAGTTTTAGCAAAGAAAATGGTATTTGTGAACTATATCAGCTGACAGCAAAGAAAATTATGTCTGTGAATTATACCAGTTTATAGGAAAGAAAATTATGTCTGTGAACTTTACCAGTTTGTAGCAAAGAAAATAATCATCATAACCCTCCACTCCCAGAGGAGCATAGGCCTTCAACAAACACATGCTAAGTCCTCCGGTCACATGCCATCATTTCAAGTTCTTTCCATGTTCTCCTCATCATTTTCACCTCTGTTTCCAGCTCTCTTCTCCATGTGCTTCTTGGTCTACCTCTGCCTCTCTTGCCCTGGGGGTTCCAGATCAAGGACTGCCTTGTAATGCTATCAACAGGTTTCCTCAGTGTGTGTCCTATTTATCGCCATCGTCTTCTTCTCATCTCTTGTTCCACTGGCACTTGTCTAGTTCTTGTCCTCAGTTCCATGTTGGTAACCTTGTCATACCATTTTAAGCCCTCTATTCTACGCACGCACCCATTTATGAAAGTCTGTAGCTTTTTGGTTGTTGTCTTTGTTGTTCTCCATGTCTCAGAGCCATACAATAGGACTGACTTCACATTTGAGTTGAAGATTCTTATTTTCGTGTTGGATCCGATTTCTCTTGATCTCCATATATTTCCCAATGCAATGAAAGCTCCTCTTGCTTTTTGTATTCTTAGTTTGATATCACTGTCTGTCCCTCCAACTTTGTCTATATTGCTGCCAAGATATGTGTACGATTCTACATCTTGTATCGGTGTTTCTTCAAGTTCAACCATGTTATCATTACCTGCATTTATTCTCATTATTTTTGTCTTTTCCCTGTGTATTTTCAGACCCAATTGCTGTGACCTCTCATCGAGTGTTTTCAATTTGTCCTGCATCTGATTACGGTTATGGGACAGAAGAGCCAAGTCATCAGCAAAATCCAGATCATCCAACTGCTTAGTCAGAGTCCACTGGATTCCATTTCTGTTGTGTGTTGTCAATGATCTCATTACCCAGTCTATTGCTAGTAGAAAAGAAATGGAGACAAGAGGCATCCCTGTTGTACTCCTGTTCTTATCCCAAACGGTTCTGTAAGCTGTCCTTCGTGAAGAACTCTGCATGTCATGTCTTCATATGTTTTCTTTATTAAATTAATGATCTTCAGGGGAACTCCATAATGCCTCATCAATTTCCAAAGTGATTCTCTGTCTACACTGTCAAATGCCTTTTCGTAGTCCACAAATCCGATGTATAGTGGTGAATTCCATTCCAGACTTTGTTCAGCTATTATTCTCAAAGTGGCTATCTGGTCTGTACAGGATCTGTTTTGTCAAAAACCTGCTTGTTCATCTCTGTTTCTTGTCTATGGATTCTTAATCTCTCAAGGATAATCCTGTTTAATACTTTTCCTGGCACTGATAGTAGTAACATTATTCCTCTATAATTTGTGCACTCTTGTAAATTTCCCTTCTTAGGCAACTTAATCAGATATCCTTCCTTCCATTCTGCTGGTATCTCTTCCTTTTCCCAGACTTTACCAAGTAATTTACATAACATCTCTGTAGCCGTGTCGATATCTGCTTTGATGGCCTCTGTTGGAATGCCATCAGGTCTAGACGCTTTTCCATCTCTTAGAAGCTTTATGACTTTCTTTATTTCTTCCTTCGTTGGTCTTTCACCGTTAATGTGTAGCTCTTCTGCTGGCTGGATGTCTGGGGGGTTTTGTGGAGCTGGTCTATTGAGAAGGTCCTCAAAATATTCTGTCCACCTCTTCATTTGCTCTTGTATATTGCTGAGCAGTTTTCCATTCTTGTCTTTTATGAGGCAACTTGTTTGCTTGTATTTCCCTGTTAGCTTCTTTGTGCTGTTATATAGTTCTCTCATATTTCCTTTGGCTGCAGCATCTTCTGCCTCTCTTGCCAACTCCTCAATATACTTCCTCTTGTCTCTTTTGATACTTCTTTTTACTTCTTTGTTTGCTTCTGTGTACACTTCTTGAGCCTTGGCTTTGGAACTTCTGGTTTTGCTTGTGTTTAAATCTGCTTTCTTGTTTTTTCTGTCTTTTATCTTATTGATGGTTTCTGTTGTTATCCATGCTTTTTGTTGTCGTTCCCTTTTCCCCAGTGTTTCTTCACATGTCTCATTCCATACAGTTTTGATTTACTGCCAATAGTCTTCTGTATTCTCTACATCTTCCAGCTGTTGGAGCACTTGGAATTTGTTGGACATTTTGACCGCAAATTTGTCTCTTGTTTCTTGATTTCTTAGATGTCCTACATTAAATTGTTGTCTATAATTTTGCATTGTTGCATATCTCTTGAGTTTCATTTTTACTTTGGCTATCAGAAGGTGATGATCTGATGCCACATCTGCTCCTCTATATACCTTTACATCCTGCAATGATGATCTAAACTTCTTGTTTATGCATATATGATCAATCTTCTTCTTCTTCGTTCATCCTGAAAAGGACGTTGGTTGCGTTGTGTCTGTTTACAGCGAAGCTGCGATATTTGCGCCTTTTGGCCGACACATCCGACTTCAGCACAGCATTTTTGGGACCGGATTAGCCTTCCCTCTTCGATCCCTACTCACTCAGCCAGACTGCAGTGATGCAGCCTGTTTCCAGGACCACCACTTGGAGGTGGAGTAGGGTCTTTGTCAGCTCTGGTTCGCTGACCCTGACGCAAGCAGTCTAGCTATGGGTCGCTAACTGCATTTCTCACTGTTGACGCGTCTGAGGTCCCTATCAATCTGATTTTCTGTTCTATGGTCTGGTGATATCCATGTTGCCTTGTGTATTCTCTTATGTGGAAACATGCTTCCTCCTATAGCCAGCTGATTTGAAGCACAGAAGTTTGAGAATAGTTCCCCATTTTCATTCATTATTCCCAGCCCATGTTTTCCCATGACTTCTTCAAAGACGGTGTTGACTGTACCTATCTTTGCATTCATGTCACCCATCAAAATTGTGATGTCTCCTTTTTTTACTTTTTCCATAATTTCCTGTAGTCTAGTATAAAATGCTTCTTTCACAGACTCTTCTTTGTCATTAGTTGGTGCATAACATTGGATGACATTTACATTTATTTTCTTTTTAGCTGTTTTAAAAGTAGCTGTTATTATTCTAGGTCCAACGGCTTCCCATTCAATGAGTGCTTTCTGTGCTTCTTTAGATAACATAAGAGCTACCCATTCACTGTGGTGTGAACTTTCGTCTTCATGTCCTGAGGACAGCACCAATTCACCTGTGATGAGTTTCTTCCTGTCTACCCCCTACCACTTTGTTTCACACATTCCCAGAACCTCGATTTTATATTC
Organism: Oreohelix idahoensis; assembly: GCA_024509875.1. NCBI lineage: Eukaryota > Metazoa > Mollusca > Gastropoda > Stylommatophora > Oreohelicidae > Oreohelix > Oreohelix idahoensis. The sequence continues at coordinate 254,494 of JAMPIV010019430.1, read as the reverse complement.
CCTCATTTCCGCTGCTACTTGTGTCACTTTCCCTTGTTCGTTTAATGTCCGAACATTCCAGGTGCCAAATCTGGAAGTTCTCCTAGAAGAAAGAAGGTTAGTCAGTAACACAGACTCCTTTCGGCTTTCTCTGTGTTGCATCATACGCCTCCCTGCGAGAGGACCTTCCCCTGTCTTGGATGGCTGTGTTTTATTTTCCTTAATTGACTTGCCCATGTTTGTTGAAGTTTTTTGTGGTTTAAATGTTTTACAGGATGGGGTAACCAGCCCCATGCCCAACCCTCCTTAGTCGCTTTCTACGACATGCATGGCAGGGAATAGTGTTACTATTCTTTGCTCCCCTTTCGGGCCCCGGTAACACACGGGTGAAAGAAAATTATGTCTGTGAATTATACCAGTTTATAGCAAAGAATCTTATGTCTGTGAACTATATCAGTTTACAGCAAAGAAAGTTATGTCTGTGAAATATACCAGTTTACAGCAAAGAAACTTATATTTATGAACAATAGCAGTTCATAGCAAATGAAACAATGTCTATAAACTATACCAGTGGATACTGAAATCTGGGGGAACAGAAAATGGCTAAATTATGTGCAAAAATTCCATAGAATCCATACCTGGGTCTGGTTTTTTAATTTCCGCTCATTTTGAAAGGCAAGAGTGCTAGTTAGTACAGCCGCTGTATACTTGAAACACTGACGTATAATATCGATATCATCCTTGTTAAACCTGTGGACAGCACAGCAAAGATTTACTAAACTCAACAGCTGAATTAAGTGGCCTCAAGAGTGCCTCATCATCATGAGTTCTCATTACATCCAACGAAGGCACACAAAAAAAAAAAGAGGCTTAAGCTCTTAATTCAATCCTGTTCTCTCCATTCATTTCCGTTAACTGTCAGCACTATCACAACTGGAACTGGTCACCCCACCTCTCGATGCTGGACCTAGTATTGTGAAGTCTCTAACACTTCACTCCCCTATGGCTGTATCTGCTATGGGACCGCCTTTTTATACTATCAACTAGCCCTGTGTAGTTCCTGGGGGGAGGGTCTCTGACGGGACAATGAACGATTAGGACTACTGCACCCTCAGGTGTTTAACACATTAACTACCGAATTGAAAAACACACTGTGGCCGAATTAAATTTTGTTCCCATTTTCATCCTGTAGGTGTTTGCACAAAGTAAGCTGTAGTTTTCGTAATTGTTTACAGATTTTTATGAATTACACGTCATTTTAAAGATAAATGAATGTACTATTACAATAAACACCGGTTGTAACTCTAATAGAGGTTGTTGCTATTTAACAGCCCTCCGATGGCCGAGGACTTGCAACATTTTCACAATTATAACTGCTTGCGCCCCATCTCTATCAAAATCACAATTTCAATCAATGTGCACACCATTTTCACTCTTGTCCTCGTCGCTAGATCTATCAGTCAATTGTTGGAACACGTTTCTATCCTATTCAGCCATTAGACAAGATACACACGCATTTTTTGTAGTCCTATCACTAGTTGCCACGGTAAACAGTTTTACACGATTTGGTAACTAACCCAAAACGCTGAAAAATATGAACATAATATCAATTTTTCAGTGTTCTACAACAACCATGCTTTGGGAATTTGTTTTCTGGTGGCAACTTAAAATCTCGAACCAGATCAGAGAGTGTTTCAGTACATTTTTCATTCGTTTTATTACTAAAATTAGATTGGCGCTCTGAGCGGCTTGCGGTCCAAATGTGATTATTTTGTGAGCCGCTGACAGCGGCTTGCGGTAGTTAATGTGTTAAGGTGACAAGTACGGTGCTGTGCATGGGGCTGGCAACCTTGTTACGTAAAACAAACACAGAAACCACAGCTGCAAGAACAAGAGAATGTTTGGTGCAGGCTTACTGCAAGGGGACCAGCTATAGTGATGGCTCCCTGCTCCATAACGAGCAGCATAGGAGAATGATGATGATGACCACCAACTAGCTCTTACACTACCACCATCACTATAAACACTACCACCAGCCACCATTACTACCACTGTTACCAGTACCATCAGTACAACTACATCTCTAACAACCATCACCACAGGCTGCATGAAAGTCCACTTACTGTTCTCCGTGGCATTTGTTGACCACACATGCTAAGGCCAGCAGATCTTTGCTGTCACTGACACACACTGGCACACATAGCAGTGAGTGGACTTGTCTGCGGACAATCTTCTCTACTTCATGCCTCCTCTCCTGGGAACAACAAGCATATATAAATTACAAGTCATCCACAGTGAATAGAAATGAGTGCACACAAAAATAATGAGCTGATAGGAAAAGAAGCTGCCCTTTACCGAATGCATTATTATCATCTTTACCTATTATCTTCATTCAATCAATCAATCAATACCCTTTAGCTCCCCGAGGAGCATAGGCCTTCAACAAACACATGCCAAGTCTTCCTATCCTGTGCCATCCGCTCAAGTTCTTTCCATGTTTTCCTCATCATTATCACCTCTGTCTCCAGTTCTCGTCTCCATGTGTTTTTTAGTCTACCTCTGCCTCTCTTTCCCTGTGGATTCCAGAACAAGGACTGCCTTGTAATGTTATCAACAGGTTTCCTCAATGTGTATCCTATCCATCGCCAGCAACATCTTCTCAACTCTTGTTCCACTGGGAATTATCTGGTTCTTGTCATCAATTCCACATTTGTGACTTTGTCATACCATTTCAGTCCTTCTATTCTACGCAAGCACCCGTTTATAAAAGTCTGTAGCTTTTTGGTTGTTGTTTTTGTTGCTCTCCATGTCTCAGAGCCATACAATAGGACTGACTTATTATCTTCATTACCTGTAGCAAAACTGGTATCCCTACCTTTGGGATCGATACTCGCAGTGAAACTGTGTTGACCAATGAAATGTCGCGAGCACAAGGCACGAGCCAAGATGCATTTTCATAGGAAATATGGACACGAAGTGAAACATTTATTTTGTGTTAAAGGTGGTCTCATTCGAATGGAATTACATCGAACAGGATGGATGAAAAGTGATAATTCTTTCACCTTTGCTTCCAGGAGGGAACAAGGTTTGTTTAGGTGTAGATGACAGTGCAAGGCATGCAGTATTTGCTAAGATAATTGAATGCTAGTGGGTCAACATGTGAGTTGATAAGACTGTTTGTCACTTCTGCTAAGCCTAGCAAATCGTAGGATGAATGGAATGTGGAAAGACATATATGGAAAGAAAGCTCCAAGTCATCTGAATAAAACGAGATATGGATGAACATAATAGCTTGTATATACGAGGGAGAGTAAAAATATAACCTTAATATGCAATAAAAAGTCAAAATCACGTAGTAGACGGTTGTACTACAGATGTTATGCCCTCCCGCTTCAGGTACCAGTGCGCGCAAGCCCGTAGTCCTGATGGGAAGTATGACATCAGCAAACCATAGCCAAGATGCCACCCCCTTGGAAGCATACACGAGAGAAGAGCCGCGTGCAGTTATCCGTTTTTTGGGTAGTGAGGGTGAGAAACCAGCAGACATTCATCGGAGGATGAAGAGGCAGTATGGGGACGCTTGTGTGTTGCTTCAGCAGGTTTATGTGTGGCACAGGAAGTTTAAAAGTGGGGTGTCAACTGTGACTGATGCAGCTCGCTCCGGCGGGCCTCACACTGTGACTATGCCTGGCGCTATCGCTGCAGTGGAATGAGTGATACGGGAAAACCGGCTGGTAACAATCGACGAGGTGGCTGGAAAATTGAAGATCAGTCATGATTCGGCGCACCACATCATTCACGACGTGCTGCAGTACCACAAAGTCTCTGCTAGGTGGGTACCAAAACAACTCACCCCCGAACTGAAAAAACGTCGTGTGGATGTTTGTAAAACACTGTTATGACATTATGAAGCTGAAGGAGATGGCTTTCTACACCGTATAGTCACTGGTGACGAATGCTGGGTCTACTACTTCCAGCCAGAGACTAAGTGAGCCAGCATGGAGTGGCAACATTCATCATCGCCGAAAGCAAAGAAGTTCTGTACAACGCGGTCGGCCTACAAATTGATGCTCACACTCTTCTGGGACTGTAAAGGCCCAATCCTGGAACATTACATGCCCAGGGGACTCACTATCAACAGCGAATCATACTGTGATCTGCTACAGAACCACCTGGAACCTGCAATCAGGTCAAAATGTCGCGGCTTGCTCAGTTCTGGTGTGTTGTTACAGCATGATAACACGCGGCCGCACACAGCTCGTGTGACAGTAACAAAAATCACAAATCTGCGTTTGAAGTGCTGCATATTCACCGGACCTCGCACCGAGTGATTATCATGTGTTTGGACCCCTCAAGGAGGCACTCGGTGGCAAGAAGTTCAGTATGGACGATGAGGTGAAAGAGGCGGTGCATACGTGGTACGCAGTCTGTCAGAAGAGTTTTTTTCTCACAGAATCCAGGCAACAGTGAAGCGCTGGCACACCTGCATTGAACGTGGTGGGGACTATGTTGAAAAGTGATTAAAGGCTTTCATTGCTATTTGTACATATTCTGTTAATAAAAAAATATTAAGGTTACTTTTTGACTCCTCCTATCTGACTCAGCTCTAGAGTTAGGGGAGGCAAAGGTAGCAAGCATTGGAACAAGTCATCCCACCTCATACAGAGGAGACCTAGTACAGTGAAATCTCTAAACCTTCACTCCCCTATGGCAGTATCTGTTATGGGACTACCTTCTTAGTTCTTTCAGATTAATTTCTATAAACTCAACATTTTTCTTCAATGCCTTCTTAGTCTTGCACTTTTGATTTGTTCTACACTGGCTTTCCGTGTTTCTCTCCATTAGTCACTGCTTAACGCTCTCCAGTCATTTTAACCTGTCTCATTTTAGGATGTTGGTTATCAGTGGGACATGACCGAGGATATCAAAGTAATTTTTGACAACAAAACCATATAACCTTTCTTCAAAATGCAGGTCCTCATTCTGATTATGGAAGAATGAAATATTTTCTTAAAAGTTAATATATATTTCCGGAAAATATACTTTCTTCTAACATATATTCAGGAAAATATACCTTCTCCTAACATTTATTTCTGGAAAATATACCTTCTCCTAACATATATTTCAGGAAAACATACCTGCTTCTAACATATATTTCAGGAAAATATACCTGCTTATAACATATATTTCAGGAAAATATACGCTCTCATAACATATATTTCTGGAAAATATACCTTCTTTTAGCATATAATTCAGGAAAATATACTTGCTTCTAACATATACTGAAGCACATTAAAAACGCACCACCTGTATAATCCAGGAACAGAGTGTGAAATGTAAATATAAGTGTTTACAAGTTTACATATTTGGAATCTTTATTCATTTTCCTATGAATCCATGCTGGTCATTAATTTGTACATTTTATTGTTATGAAATTCATTGCATTCTGTGCAGGCAAGGGAGAAAACCAGAAATGCAACCATAAAAAAATTCATTCACACTATCCTCAGTATCTGGTATGTCCACCGTGTGCTTGCAAACAAGCTTGGCAGCGGCTCCGCATGGAACGCACAAGTCTCTGAAGGAAATTCTGGGGAATCAAGTCCCATTCACGTGTAAGAGCAGCTTCGAGCTGTTGCAGATTAGCTGGAGAACCTTGCCTGTAAACTCTGCGTCCAAGCTCGTCCCACAGATGTTCTATAGGGGACATGTCTGGTGATAGGGCAGGCCAATCAATCGTCACAATGTTCTGCTGCTGTAGATATTGCTGCGTAATGTATGCGGTGTGCGCACGTGCGTTATCCTGCTGGAGAAGCTGCAAGTCTGGATAATTTGTGAACGCAGGAGCAACCAATGCATCCAGAACCTCATCTCGATATGTCACAGCATTAACATTTCCACGGAAGACGTGAAGAGGCAAGCGATGGTGAAAACTGAATCCTCCCAAAATGTGAATACTGCCACCTCCAAATCGGTCGTGCTGACGAACACAGCAATCTGCAAAGTGCTCTCCACACCATCGCCAAATCCGCATACGTCCATCAACAAAGGATATGTTGAATCTGCTCTCGTTTGTGAATAGGACAGCATTCCACTGCAGTCTAGTCCATCTGACATGTTGCTCTGCCCATTGCAGGCGCTGCTGACGATGTCTGTGTCAAGTTTGGCCCAACATAAGGTCGTCTTGCAGTAAGGCCTGTATCTCTGAGTCATCGTATGACTGTCATTCGAGAGACTTGCCCACGTCTACCCACTATTGCTCTTGCTGTTTGACTTGCCGGGAGAGAACAATTCCTTAGGTGACTCAGCACAATATGACGATCTTGCGCAGGGGTAGTAACTCGTGGTTGGCCACTCTGAAGTCTATCCCGGGCACTGCCAGTGGTTCTGTAACGTTCATTGAGACGTACAATAGTGCTGTGGTGGCAATTCATCCTTCTGGCAAAGGCCCGCGAGCTCATTCCGGTCTCCAACATACCAATGGCTCGTTGGCGGTCGTTTTCAGATAGTCGTGGCATTTCAAGCATATGTACTGGGTGTTTTGTCTCAACGGCCTTTTTATACCGAGTATACTGCCACAATGCGTACACATTTTCAGGGTCATAGCTGTTGGGAATCGTGTTGCACATGTAACTTTCATTGTTTTCATGTAGTCTGTACACAAACCCGTGGGTTGAATCATGCACTTTCCATTCCAGCAGCCATTTGCTCTCTACCTCATGACAAACACGGGGAAAATCCATTCCCACACTTTTTTTTTCCAGCTTCTCGGCATCAGTATATATAATAGTGGTGCGTTTTTAATGTGCTTCAGTATATATTTTAGGAAAATGTACCTGCTTCTAACATATATTTCAGGAAAATATAACTTCTCCTAACATATATTTCTGGAAAATATACCTTCTTCTAGCATATATATCAGGAAAATATACCTGCTTCTAACATATACTTCAGGAAAACATAATTTCTTCTAACATATATTTCAGGAAAACAAACCTGCTTATAACATATATTTCAGGAAAATATACCAGCTTCTAACATATATTTATGGAAAATATACATTCTTCCAATATGTTCCATGAAAATATACTTTCTTCTAACATACATTTCTAGAAAATGTACCTTCTTCTAACATATATTTCTAGAATATATACCTTCTTCTAACATATATTTCTAGAAAATATACCTTCTTCCAACTTTTTTCAGGAAAATATACCTTCTTCTAATATATATTTCAGGAAAATATACCTTCTTCTAACATTTATTTTAAAAATATACCTTCATCTAACATAAATTTCAAGAAAATATATATCTCCTAACATGTATTTCAAGAACGTTAACCTTCTTCTTCTCCTCCAGTTTTTGCCCTATACAGAGCATGGAACCACCAATCCCCTTGCAGGAAGCCTGCACCAAACATTCATGTGCTCTTGTAGTGGTGGTTTATGACATTCCTTAGGAAGCAGCTGTCCTTTTCTGTTTCCTCAGACCCCCCCCCCTCCTCCCGAACTATGTGGATAAGCTTACACCGTACTGAATGAATTATTTTCTTACTAGCAATAACCCGTCAAACTTAACGGGTTTTTTATTATAGTGTGCTGTTTCCGTTCCTGGATGAGCAGATAGAAGTACATTCTTAGAGTGTTTTTGGTTTCTTTCCATTATACAGTGTAATCAAACTGTTCATGAACACCGTCATTTGAGCACTTTTCTTTGTTGATTGTAACTATTTTCGGGAGAATATATATAATGGAAACAATACACTTTTTCAACATGGTTGCATTCCTCAGCTGTGACCAACGTATACACGGTGAGAATTATGTTATTTTAGATTCAATTTAAAAGTTCTTTGATGACAACATTTCGTGTGAAAGTGCGTGGATTGTTTTCAAAGAGTGTTCCCTGATTATAATAAGTGGTTTTAACAAAAACTTTCAAGTTTTCATGATTTGAACATCGGGTGAGGGCTCATGCACACACATTTTTACGCACTTTTTCTTTGTCGAGCGCTACTAATTTCGTGAAAGAATTTAAAAAAATAAAACCAAAGTATTTGTTTTATATAACACTCACGCCGCACAAGTTGCACACCATGCGGTACGCACTTTTTTTTTTCTGGCGCGAGTTACTATTTTGAGTGTGACCGACCAACGTAACATACATCGGTAATTATGTTAGTTGGGAATCTCCTTGGGTGGTAAGGAAAAAAAAAGCTTCGCTAATGACAAAAACAAGGGAAACAAATAAAGAAGAGGCAAAAAAATGACTCTTACATGAGTCTTCAACCCCAATCACTTCTCACTGTAATTTTTGCTTCTTTTCATTGATCACTATTATTATCACTTCAAAAAACAATTCAGTTTTTTTAAGCACAGGCCACTAATACAGGTTTATGTATGGATCTGGCAACCTCATCATAGGAAAAAAGCCTGCTACATAAACCACACCTGCAACAGCATGTGAAGGCGCTTGGTGCAGACTTCCTGCAAGAGGAGCAACCACAGTGGTGACCCCATGCTCCACAGACATTAAAAAGGGAAAATGAATGAATGAATATACAGCAAAAACTGCTTAACAAAACCAACAACATCAAAACACAAGAAAGAGAACAAATATTGTTTTTAATGCTCACAGGAGGAATATCCTCAAGAGTTACTGGCTGCTTTGTTTCCAGTGCTTGAGAAAAACAACTTGTAGGACCCTGAAATTAAATGAATTGGAAACTGTTGAACAGCTGAAAATAAACTAATAAATACGATGAAGATGAAAAAAAAAAATGAAAAAAAAGAAGGCAAACCCGAGGTCTGTGAACAGTAGTTAAAATAAAAAATTAATGGGTACATTGCAGGCACTCTTGAGAAATACAGTGTGGTTAGTCAAGATTCAATGGTGCTGAGCTGGCAGTGTGGTTAGCCAAGATTCACTGGTGCTGAGCTGGCAGTGTGGTTAGTCAAGATTCACTGGTGCTGAGCTGGCAGTGTGGTTAGTCAAGATTCACTGGTGCTGAGCTGGCAGTGTGGTTAGTCAAGATTCAATGGTGCTGAGCTGGCAGTGTGGTTAGTCAAGATTCACTGGTGCTGAGCTGGCAGTGTGGTTAGTCACAATTCACTCCCATGGCAAGGTGATGGCACAGTTCAGTTGGTCCTGGGTTTGATTTCCTGGTAAGCTTGTCACTTCTGTTTCTTTTCTGCTGTCTAGTATTCTACTTCTTTATTTCTTACGAGTGCCTGTAATACACCTGTTTATGTTTATTACATAATAAATATGTATTTGACACCAGGTAATTATGTCAGTTATATGTAACCATAACAACTAAACAACTGACGTTCCAACAATGTTAAACCTTTGTCATCACAGATTACATTACATAACAAAAATACCTTGAGGGGATTCCAGGAAATGTTTCCCTGTAATGCTATCAACTGGTTTTACTCTGTAAAGTCTGTCTGTGTGTGTGTGTGTATGTGCGAGCATGAGAGAGAGAGAGAGAGAGAGAGAGAGAGAGAGAGAGAGAGAGAGAGAGAGAGAGAGAGAGAGAGAGAGAGAGAGAGAGAGAGAGAGAGAGAGAGAGAGAGAGAGAGAGAAAAAAATTACCAGCAAAATGGAAAGAAGAATATGGGACCCAAAGATGCAGCAATAGTGAATGCAGTCAGCGACCCATAGCTTGACTGCTTGCATCAGGATCAGCGAACCAGAGCTGGTCAAGACCGTACTCCACCTCCACGTGGTGATCCTGGAAACAGTCTGCAGCAGTGCAGTCTGGCTGAGCGAGTACGGATCGAAATGGGAAGGCAAACCCGGTCCCTAAAAAATGCCGTGCTGAAGTCAGATGTGTCGACCGATAGGTGCAGATATCACAGCTACGGCGTAAACAGACACAACGTAACCACTGTCCTTTTCAGGGCGAACGAGGAAGAAGAAGAAGGAAGAAGAATATCTGGTCACGTTGCTTAAGAAAGCAGATTTACAAGAGTGCACAAATTGCAGAGGATTAATGTTACTATCAGTGCCAGGAAAAATAATAAACAGGATCATCCTTGAGAGATTTAAGAGTCCATAGACAGCTGAAACATGAGCAAGCAGGTTTAAGACAAAACAGATCCTTACAGACCAGACTGTGACATTTTAGATAACAGCTGAACAAAGTTTAGAACTGAACTCGCCTCTTTACATTGGATTTGTGTATTATGAAAAGCATTTGACAATGTAGACAGAGAATCACTTTAGAAACTGATGAGGCACTAAGGCAGGATTTCTTAACCTGTGGTCCCAGACCTCTTGGGGGTTCATGTACATAGCCTAAAAAATTGAATTTTATTTTCATGAAAATGTTTACTCGGAAAATATTTATAACTTTGTGCTTTTAAAGAAATATATCCTTTTTTACAGTGTTTTTGTATTGCAGTATGATTATTTGCAAGCTTAACGATTTTTCTTTGTAATATAAGGGAAAAAAAAAAGCCTGTGGTAGGAAATTCTCTACTCAGAGAGGAATGAAAATCCACAGAACGAAAAAGGGATTTGGTTCATCAGGGGGAGACCAACAGTGCTCTGTCTCGACGGGTAAGACTTTAGAAGAACGCAGCCAGGAGTCAATCCACAGTGCTAAGTACATTCAAGTTGATCTGCCTGATGACTTCTTGGACGGGAAGAGAGATGCAATCAAGTTTCCACCTGCCAGTGCAAAAGGGCTTTGGGAACAGCTGGGCGAAGCCTTGGAAAAAGAGCTGGATAACAACTTGAAGCAGATAACTTTGGAGAAGAAACTGGAAATCTTCAGCGACATAATATATCTTCACTGTCGCAAAGTGTTTGGAGTCAGGGTGGCAATGGAAAGTAACCCACTGCGAAAAAGTAAAGACAAATTTAAAATAGAAGAAATCAGGAAACAGAAGAAGCATGCCCGAAAACTGTTCAAGAACGCAGTTGCCACAGGCCAATCTCACTACTTAATGTGGAAGGGAAGATATTCTTCTCAGTGATGGCGAAAAGGCTCACTACATACCTCCTGGCAAATGGGTACATTGACACTACCATTCAGAAAGGAGGTATCCCAGGTACACCAGGATGTCTAGAGCATGCCACAGAACAAACCTCCATGTAATCTGGTTGGATCTAGCGAATGCTTATGGATCTATTCCACACCAGATGTTGTGGCAGGCCCTAGAAATGTATCATGTTCCACAAGAGATTGCAGCAATGCTGAAGCTGTATTTCGCAGGGTTCTCTGTCAGATTTTCAACCAGAGAGTACACAACAAAGTGGATTGGCCTTGAAGTTGGAATTGTGATGGGATGTACCATCTCTCTGATACTATTCGTGATGGCAATGCAGGTAATCCTCAATGCAGCTGAAGGAATGGCTATAGGTCCAAAGCTCAGTGGAATGTGTCACATGCCACCGCTCAAAGCATTCATGGATGACACAACAATTCTGACATCAGATGAACATCAGGCCCGGAGGATGTTAGCACATCTGGATGGACTAGTCAGCTGGTGCAGAATGAGCTTCAAACCCAAGAAGTCGAGAAGCCTATCAGTAAGGAAAGGGAAGATAGCAGAGGTCATATTCATGGTTTCCAACCAAAGAATCCCTACTGTCATTGAGGAACCTGTTAAAAGTCTTGGCAAGGTATACGATGGCTCATTAAAAGACTCTAGGGCAGTGCAACAGACAATAGAAATGGCAGACAGAGGGCTACAGATCATAGACCAAAGCAGACTCCTAGGAAAATTCAAAATGTGATGCCTCCAGTTCATGTTGATACCTAAGTTTCTGTGGCCACTGCTTATATATGAAATAAGCACAAGTACAGTGGAAGCTATAGAGCAGAAGGTCAACAAGTTCATGAGGAAATGGCTAGGGGTACCACCAGGTCTGTCAGATGTAGCACTGTAATGCAAAAAGTCAAAACTTGTTGAAGAGTACAAAGTTGGAAAGGCAAGGCTTGCAATGATGCTACGCGAGTCAGCAGATGACGTGGTTAAGTCCATTCAGCCTACACTGAAAAGGGGAAGGAAGTGGAGAATGGAAGAAGCTGCTGATGCTGCCCAAGAGTCGCTCAAACTGAGGGAGGTAATCGGATACACACAAACGAATAGACGGGGTTTTGGTCATGGAGACATCTGTTGGTGGTCCAAGGCATCAAGCACGGAGCGCAGAGACATGGTAGTTCAGGAGATACGAGGAGCTCAGAATGATAAGAGGTTGCAAAAAGCAGTGCAGCAGGCCCAACAAGGCCAATAGACTACATGGGAAGGAGCCCTGCAAAGGTCCTTGACATGGAATGATATATGGCATAAGGTACCTCTTAGGCTCAGCTTCGTTATTAGACCTCCTGCCATCGGCCACAAACCTTGTGACATGGGGAAAGTCGGATGATGAGCAGTGCCCCCTGTGCCATGAGAGGCAGACACTTGAACACGTGCTCTCAGCTTGCAAGGTGTCATTAGGGCAAGGGCGATACACATGGCGAAACAACAAAGTGCTAAATGAGCTGGCTGCGACAATAGATCTGGCAAGGATGAAGGCGAATAGCAATGTCAGGCCGAACACCGCAAACACATACTTTCTGAGAGCAGGAAAGTCAGCACACCCAAAACTGAGTGAATCAGGTAGCAGTGTACCATCTCTCCTTGACTGTGCAAATGACTGGGAGATGGTGGTAGACCTACCTGGACGAGAGGCATATCCAGAGAGTATCAGGAAATCTCGAAGACGGCTGGATATAGTGCTGCATTCTTCATCATCGCACCAGGTTATATTGATTGAACTGACCGTGCCATTTGAATCCAGATTGGAAGAGCAACATTTGTTCAAAGCGGCCAAGTATAGTGATCTGGCCGCGGATCTGTTTACTCGATGGGTTCACTGCAAGGGTCATGACTGTTGAGGTGGGTGCAAGAAGACTCGTGGCTGCATCAGTGTATGATTTATTGAAACTGTTGGGGCTGGGGGGACAGTCGAGAACAAGAGCACTGAAGAGGCTTAGTGAAACTGCGGAAAAGGCATCATGCTGGCTGTGGAATAACTGCAATGGGCTATGGAACTCGGGACAGTAAATTCTATCCCCACCTGCATTACAGGAAACATCCGGAAAGTGGAAATTTTTTTAAGTCCGCAGTCCGCAATACATTGAGTTTTTCGTTGTATTGGTGAAGGGACGGTGACTTACAGGCAACACGCGGCGTATATTATATGAGGTGTCGGGCGCAAGTAGATTTCAGTTGCTAGCGTGCAGTGGCTTCAAAGCCCCGTTGGCCTTGTGCAGGTGGGTCAGTGTCTGTCCCTAGTCGTGGTGTGCTGTGGCACAAGAATTTGTTTTCAACATAACAGTTACTTTCACAACTGCCTCCGACTAGCAGAATTGTGCATTTTAAGGCTGCAACCAAGGTGGAGTGGGTTTATTTTCTACATAAGACAACAGGAGGCGGAGACACTTAGGAGTCATGACCCAGTTGGGCCCGCCCCCCCTTAGAGTGTAAAGGAGTATACAGGGCCGAAACACTTGTTTGACGGGGGGACACTTCTGATGATCAGATTGCCTCCTGTTGTGTCGCTCTGTATAGAGTTTCCTATCATCATATTAATTGTATGCACAAATTAATTATGCGTCTTTGTATATTTTTCTAAGAAGGGGTCCATAGCCCTCACCAATCAAAGGGGTCTGTAGCCTTCACTAGACAATCTAAGGGGTCTGTAGCCTTCACTAGACAATCTAAGGGGTCTGTAGCCTTCACTAGACAATCTAAGGGGTCTGTAGCCTTCACTAGACAATCTAAGGGGTCTGTAGCCTTCACTAGACAATCTAAGGGGTCTTTAGTCTTCACATGACAATAAAAGAGGCCTATAGCACAAGAAAAGTTTAAAAACTCTGCATTAAGGAGTCCCCTTAAAGGCCATTAATGTAATAAAGAAAACATAAGAAGACATGAAATACACAATGCTTCAAGAGGGACAGATTACATAACTGTTTGAGATGAACTGGAATGCATTATGGATGCCTCGTGTCACCATTTCTTTTCTTATTGGCTAAAGATTGGGTTATTGTTGTTGTTGTTTAAATAGGACTGTTGAGCTTCTCACTCTTTTGCGGCAAATACCAAGTTGACGACTACCTGGAAATTATCTACACTGTAGATCTAAACTTTTCCTGTGGTTTAATGCCATTCCAAAACATGTTGAGCTGAAGTCATGAGCTCCAGTTTCTCCAGCTTGGCTTGCATTTAGAGGATCATATACATCTGGTCCCAAGCTAGAAGGAAGAAGTGTGTGGCATACTGTGCATTTCCTACCATACAAGGGGGCTCTCCAAATATGCAGAGCTAAAATACTGTGCTCTGGTTCTGGGCTCTCCCAAGGAATTGTCATGTCCTACACAGAGCCACCTCTCTTCTCCCCCTGCCTATTATAGGTTCATAGTGAGATCCTCCTGCATGCAGCCAACCAGGTAAAAGCCAGAGTTACATATGAGGCTCAACTGACTTCTCCAAGCTTAGTGTGCAATGTTGGGTTCTCAACATGTTTCACCACTGGGAGAATCCCTGAAAGTGTGAGGATGATTTCAGGAGTCAATGAGCGTGTAATCAGCCTCACAGACAGAGGTTCACTTCTACATAATGTATACTATAGCATTGTGCTTAGCTGTTGGTCATATAAGGATGACTCTAGATATGCCTCCATGCATAAAGATGAGGTTATAAAAACAAGGACATTAGCCAAAAGAAATGGAATTCAGTGGACTCTGACAAAAATGCTGGATGATTTAGATTTTGAGTCTGAAAAACACAGAAAAAAAAAGATAAATATAATAATAATGAATGCAGGAAATGATAGCAAGACTGAACTTGAAGAAACATCTCAATAAGATACATGGAAATCAAAATAAATCAAGTCTAACATAAAAATCAGAATCTTCAACTCAAATGTCGTGGCTCTTAAACATGATAAAAGGTAGTCCCATAGCCGATACTGCTGTAGGGGGGGGGGGGGGGGGGGGGGGGGGGGGGGGGGGTGGGGGGAGGGGGGGGTGGGGGGGGGGGGGGGGGGGGGGGGGGGGGGGGGGGGGGGTGGGGGGGGGGGGGTTGGGGGGGGGGTGAAGTGTTAGAGACTTCACAATACTAGATCCAGCATTGAACAGTGGGGTGACCAGTTCCCTCCTAGCTGCCTTTTCTTTCCCTAACTCAAACAGCAGAGTCAGGTACTCATTTACAGGTGGGTTGACTGGAGCGTGTTGATACCGTGATTCGACCCTGGCACCTTTGCTGCAAGAGACCAGCTCTCTAATAACTCTTAAACACGGAGAATGATAAAAATGACACCCATGAAAATACACACTTTCATAAATGGACGCTTGAATAGAACAGGACCGAAATGGACAATAAGGTCATGAATGTGGAACAGATTACAAGAACCAGACAGGTTCAGTTGAACAAAATACGAGAAAAAGACACTGGCAATAGATAGAACGAACACTGAGAAAAATCTTCTGATAGCATTACAAGGCAGCCCTTGTTCTGGAACATCCAGGGCAAGAGAGACCAAAAACTGTATGGAGAAGTGAAATGGAGATAGAAATGAAAAGATTAAAGAAGACATAGAAAGTAATGCTTACAAAGAAAACAGCGGGTTTAACTTACCGCAAACCGAACTTCTTCTTGTAAAACAATGTCACCAACTGCCTGTTCGAAACAAACAAAAAAATCAATGAAAATCAGCACAAAAATCAGTTTCGTGTCACAGATGAGCACCAGTAAAATTTTTTGCTCACCAATGATCAGTTCCAATGTCAAAACAAAAAAAAACCACAGGGCCTAAGATCGTATACCATATCATACTCTAGGCACTAGTATTTTTTTAAAATGTGTACGTATCTGTTACTGTGAACTTAAAATAAACACCTGTCATCAGCAAACAGTGGTGCTGCATCACATGGTTCAATCTGGTCACATGCTTAAACTTGACCAAGAGGTTGTTCCTGTGCACGTACGACACTAGTGATGATAGTAAGCATTACGGTTTCACTCCACTTACATCAGATGACAGAGCAAACCAGTTTGAATCACTGTTCAAACAGCACATCTGCCATCTTTACACATCTCATCATGTAAAACATAATGCAACAGAAAGCATTGCTGCAACTGCATGTAAATACTTGGTACAGGCTTTTTACAAGGGGATCAGCTGTAGTGGTGGTTCCATAAGGTGCTGGAAGGAAAATGATGATGATGATGATAATGATGATGATGACTGAGGTTTTACCTAAAAATTCCAAAATCTCACATTAAAATTCCAATTACTCATGTTTTTGTTCTCCAAGACTACAAGCGTCAGTGGAAAACTTACTACTTACTTACTTAGCTGTTCCTCTTCTACGAGGAGGTGTAGAGGTTTGGAAGAGAGAGCGCCATACTATCCTATTAGCTGTCTTCCTCTTGGATCTGGCTTTTGTGGGTTGTAGTCATTGCCCATGACTCGCATCCGGAGGTCAAGACTGGGACGTAGGTGGAGCGGTATAAAGCCATCTTGGTCTTCTTGCCAACTTCTCTTTTGCCGAGGAATCCTTGACTTACGGCTTGAAAATGTCTCCCAGCTGTTGTTCTTCGGGTAGCCAAATCTTCTTTGATGCCTCCCTGCAGTGGAAAACCTGTACTGAAAATACAGCGACACACATAACGGCTGCAATGTTCCTTCACTTACTTGACAGAAGAGTATTTGTGTCTCTGGTACCACCAGCAGTAAAAACCCACTCTCAGCATTTGTGTGTTGTTGCAGCTAAAAATAAAGAAAAGACAAAACAAACAAGATCAAGTTGGAGCAGTTTGAGAACTTTAATTATTCCCCAACAAGCATTTTATTTCTCTTATCATCGTCAGACCACTTTCTACGATAAAAAAGAAAAACAAAGAAAACATAGAAGCAAAAATTTAAATTATAGAAATAAAGTTTCCGACACTGAAAACTAAAGTCTACTAACATTGTGTTTTTTTCATTTTAATTTTAGTATTCTAATCTGAAATTTGTAATATTACACTGATACCATGATATGAAGTGATAAAAGACATAAGAATATGTACAAAAATGAGATGAGCTGAAAAACTAAATTCAATAGAATGACAAATATACTCACATATCGCACAAGTTTGACCTCAAGTTTGGCTGCATCTTGGTCGTTCAGATTCCCTGTTGCCACAAGAACAGAAAAATGGATTACAGTTCAGTACAGAAATGCAAAGAAAAAAACAATAATCAGAAAAACTTTAACCAGTAAATGTGGCAGGCAAACAATTATGAAAACAGAGAAATAATTATGAAAACAGACAAACACTTATGGCAACAAAGAAAAATTTTAACAGACAAACAATTATGAAAACAGATAAACACTTATGGTAACAGACAAACAATTATGAAACCAGACAAAAACTTACAACAACAGACAAACGATCATGACAACAGACAAACAATCATGACAACAAACATTTATAAAAGCAAATAAACACTTACGACAACAGACTAACAATTGTGACAACAGACAAATGTTTATAAAAGCAGATAAACACTTAGGACAACAGACAGACAAATACTTACGACAACAGACAAACAAACAATTATAAGAACAGATAAACATGACAACAGACAAACAAACAATTCTGACAACAGATAAACAAATACAACAACTGACAAATAAACATGACAACAGACAAACAAACAATCACAACAACAGACTAACAAACAATTATAAACACTTACGACAACAGACAAACAATCATGGTCACAAACAAACAAACAATTATACACATGACTGACTGACATGTGCTGGCTAAAGCAGCAGGCCAATCTTCCATTTTATTTTAAAAATAAAACCTGTAAAACTGCAGAGTTATACATTCAACAACATGATACAAATATTGATATCTAAACAATCAGCTCACAAATTAAAACTGAGAATCATCAAATGTTATATATAATCTTCACTACCATATGGTGTAGAAACATGGACAATAAAGAAGCAATTGGAAGAAAGAACTGAGGCCCTTAAGATGGAGCTATATAAAAGAAAGGGGTATGTCTCATGGAAAGAAAACAACAAATAAAGAGGGCCTAGAAAACTAGGAATGAAAAAGGAATTAACAAAGATCAAAATTAGGAAGCTAAAATATTTTGGCCATATAAAAATCACATAACCCCTTGCTGAGGACTACATTGGAAGGAAAAATTAAAGACAAACGTGCAAGAGGAAGACAGCGCTAAAAGAAAGCAGAAAACAAAAAGAAGTGGACAGGAAAGAGTCTATCAGAGTGTGCCATCAAGACAAGAGACAGAAGATGTTGGAAGATCCATTGCAGCTGACATGTTTAAAACTTGGTAACGTGCATCCCAGTCTACCCAGCTGTAAATTGGTACCTAACTTTGCTGGTGAGTTAGGCAAGTCAAAGGCAGCATGGAAAAGAACTGGTCACCTTACTTCATAAAGCTGAGACCTAGTATAGTGAAGCCAGTAACACTTCACTCCCCTATGGCAGTATCTATGGAACTATATTTAACTGCCCAGTGTACCTTCTAGGGTCTACGAGGAGACAAAGAAAGAATCGGATTACTGTTCCTCAAGAATGTCATAACAGGCTACTAATATGAGGTTGCACATAAAACAAATTGCTGCAAATGCATTGACGCAAGCCTCTTGCAAGTAGACCAGCTGCGGTGGTCCATGTTCCATATGCAGTGAAAAGGGAAATCCAACGTATAACTGCTTTGTTATCATTAATTCAAGCTTGACTATCAAGAGCAGCACATTCAGTAACACACTGGCAAACTATCGCTATCAACATCCTCTACCTCTCCAATTTAAAAAAAACACAAAACTTACCACATAGCTCTATTAAGGACAACACGTTCGATATATTAGGCTCGCTATTTTTGCAATGGCTGACTTTTACAACCTCGTAGGTAACTGATATCTGGAAGGAATACAAATGGTGAACAATAAGGACCACAAATGGTCAATTATCATCCTTAAAACGTGTTTTCATGAACTACTTCACAGAGTTTTAATGTTCAGCTTTTAAAAATCAGCCCTGTGAGGAAGGGCTTTAGAGCAGAGCCTGGAGCTGGAGCAGTAGGCTTTAGCCCAGAGCTGGAGCGGAGCACTGAAAATTTTGACTGCTCCACAGCTGTAGTTTTTTTTTTTCATTTTCTAACAGGAATCAATGATATTACACCAAATGTATAGCCATGAAATAAAGTATTTAATAGTTTGATTTAATGGGAAACATATTTAATATTCAATTTTTTCCATACATTATCTGGGTTAAGGTAAGTAGGACAAAATAAATATCACACTTTGAAAGGAAAAAAAAAAACAAAAAAATTGTACACCTGAATGATGACAGACCAGCTTGGTCTTTCTCAAAATAACACCTTTGTATTACTTAAATGTTGGCAGCACTTGAATTTTAAAAATTAGAAATATCATTTTATTAAATAATGTCAAATTTATTGAAAAATAATTGTTCCTGTCCACAAATTTCATCATCATCATCATCATCAACATCATCATCATCATAAATGTCTTTTACTTTCCTTACGGAGCATAGAACCACTTCTGTAGCTGGTCTCCTAGCAAGAAGTCTCCACCAAACATTCACATGCTCTTGCTGTGGTGGTTTCTGTGACAATTTGTTTGACATGATGAGGCTGCAAGCCCAATGTACAACCTCATATTAGTTGTGTTGCGTGACATGCATGAGGGGGGGTAGTGGTCCTATATTTTCTTTGTCTCTTCGGAGACACCCTGGAATTACATGGGGCAAGTTTCAAGTTACATGTGTTATTTATAATAATAATACGTAAATAATCAGTCTCAAGGCTTAAGTAGTAAGTCTTAAGTGGTAACACTAGTATATACAAGCAGGTACATTATGAAACAAAAATGTGTTTATTATTTTTGGAAGGTCATTAAAAAAACTAGAACAATTGGTTGCCGTAAAAGTACAAGCAAATTTAGCGATGGCTTCAACAACTAATTCAAATCTGCCCACATGATTGACAACTTATTTACAGAAATAGATCTCAATGATGTCTTTACATTTGAATTTGAACAGGCCCAAATTTGGGGTTTTGGAAAAAGTCAAGAAGACATCGGCGGCGTGCGAGGTGGGGAAAGAAGTAAGTGAATGATGAGCTCAAACATGTAGTTTAAAGATGAATAAAGCAAGTGTCGTGAACAGTCACGCTCAATGCTCCCCGTGAACAGTCACGCTCAATGCTCCTTGTGAACAGTCACACTCAATGCTCCTCGTGAACAGTCATGCTCAATGCTCCTCGTGAACAGTCATGCTCAATGCTCCATAAGGAGCGAATAGGGAATGATGAGGATGAACTCTTCAGAAGATGTTGATTTCAAAAAGGAATAGGATAAACAGGAAAAATGCCAGCAGGTTTTTGTGATTCATTATTGTAATTAAGAATTATTGGAGAGAAAGTTTTGGGAAAATTGTAGGGTGATGGAACCTATAGGTAGACTAATAGTTAAGTCAGTTTTTTATGCCATTTACAGCTACCTACACCAAATTCAGGCTGCCTGCAGTCTCTTCGAGCATGCTGTCGTACATTTTTAGATAGGTTAGAAGATATTTATGGTCCCGTCTGAGCAGAGGTGATGGTGGTAAATAGGTGAGAATAAAGGTGTAAGAATAGATTTCACGAGTGAATAGTTAAGGAGAAAAAGTTGTCTCTGGACTGAATAGTTTCTCTAGTCCAGCCTATCTATATGACTATATTGTAGTGTAAGACACTCTTCCAACCCCTTATCTCTATAAAGATAAGTTTAACTAAACACACCCACGCACAATTATGTGACAACAAGACACACAAAACGTGAAAAACTATGGTTAATTGGGTATGGGTCTGACCAACACACAAATGTAAGTTCTTTTTGTTGTTTATTATCATTAAACTTTTTACATCAAACACACAGAGAAATCAATAAAATCATGTTTACAGATATATGAAAATAACCGAATAAGTGCCCTCCCCTGGTTGAGAAAGGATCCCAAAAGAAGTTAATAACCCAAAGGTCAAAGATAAGCACTATGTTACAGAATAGACTATGAAGAACAAGTTCCCCACTAAATTACTACTCAGTAAAGTACTCAGTTTAGTGAAATAAAAAAGAAGTTAGTACAATGATTGTAACAAAGGAAAATATTCACTCTCTCTATCTCTCACTCTGACATATGTGGCCACAAACACTCTTGCTTACCTAATAGTGGTGTTGGTATCCCTTGAAAAACTACAATAGTCTGAACCTATACTGTAAGGTGGGTTGCTCAAATATGGCCCCAGTCCAGCCTATATATTGAATAATAATTACAAGGTGGACACCAAATTTGGTGGTTTAATTTTTCCTGGATGAATCATGTGTCACCGCAAATAGTTACTGAAGCAAGACGTTCTCGGGACGTTCACAGTTGCAAAAGGAGAAAAGTAATTCCTGTATTGCTATGCATCTGGTTGCTAAGACAAATGTTACAATATGTAAAAACTGATGGTGATGGTAAATCCTATCGACTGGCTCTTATGGTGAGTGCCGATTTTTTAAACAGCGTAGTTTTCTGGATCACTCCGTTGCTTACTTACTTACTTACTTAGTCGTTCCCCTTCTACCGTGAGGTGTAGAGGTTTGGAAGAGAGAGCGCCAGACCATTCTATCAGCTGTCTTCTTCCTGGCCTGGTTCCATTGTAGTCCTCGGTCCTTCAAAGATTGTCTAATGTTGTCCTCCCAGCGGACTCTGGGTCGTCCTGGAGGTCTGGATCCCTGGCTCTTTGTTTCCCATGCTTGTCGTGGTAGCCGATCTTCTCCCATTCTGCAGACATGGCCAAACCATCTTAGTTGGGACTGTTCTATTTGGGTCTGCAGCGGATGGGATTTTAGGCCTTGACGGATCGTCTGGTTGCGGACCATGTCTCTTCTTGTTACTTCAACCACTTTCCTCAGATACCTCATTTCTGAGGTTTGGATCTGGCTTTTGTGGGTTGTAGTCATTGCCCATGACTCGCATCCATATGTCAAGACTGGGACATAGGTGGAGCGGTATACAGCCATCTTCGTTTTCTTACCAACCTCTTTCTTGCTGAGGAATCCACGATTTATGGCCTGAAAAAGTCTCCCAGCCGCTGCTTTTCGAGTGGCCAACTCTTCTTTGATGCCTCCCTTTCGGTCTATAATAGCTCCGAGATATTTAAAGTGGTCGACCTGCTCCAGGACCTGTTCTCCCAACTTAATCTGATGTTTTCTTTCTTCTCGTGATATCACCATGGATTTTGTTTTAGAGCTGCTTATGACCATCCCTCTCTTCTCCAGCTCTTCCTTCCAGACTTGCAGGTTGGATTGGAGATGTGCCTCTGATTTAGCAATCAGGGCAACATCATCAGAAAATGCCAGCTCCGAAATATAGACCTGTCTCATCTTCCAGTACCCCACTGAATACTTTTTTGTTCTCTCCTTACATGCCTTGATGACATCGTCCATAAGGAGTATGAAGAGGTAAGGTGATAGGATATCACCTTGTCTTACACCAGTGGTGGTCCTGAACTCTTCTGACTTATGGTTTGCTGTCCTCACATAATTTCTGCAAGACTTGTAGAAGCTCTGTATAGCATGAATCAGAGGTGCTGGAATATTCTTCCTTGCCAAACAGTCCCAAAGTTTGCTCCAGGGGACCCTGTCAAATGCCTTTTCCAGATCTATGAAACAAAGATGGATCTCACTCTTATACTCAAGGGCCTTTTCACTCAGCTGTCTGAGTGTGAAGATTAGGTCTTGAGTACTTCGGTTTGCTCAGAATCCGCACTGGACCTCATCCAATTGTGGCTCAGCTAGGCGTCGGAGTCTCTGCTCTAGGATTCTAGAGTAGATTTTACCAGGGACACTGAGAAGGGATATGCCTCTATGGTTTCCACATTGTCGATTGTCACCCTTTTTGAAAATTGGTGTTATGATGGCCACTCCGTTGCTATGGCTGTCAAACGTCAGGAATATATGTTCTTTCATATGCCCAGTGGGCTGGAAAAATTGGATAAATAATTCTGGGTAATGTACAGTTCAGTTACGATTTTAATCTTAATGTTTATTGGTCTCTTGGGCCCAACCGGTTCACGAAGGAACTTGAGACTGGTAGCCACAAAGAAAACACCATTAATCCTTCATTGAATGAAGAAAGAGGACCGAACTAGTCCAAAAATCGAAGACCCAAAATAATAATAATGGTACTGGTAATGTTAAACCGCTGGCCGCTGGTTTTGATCAGGTGCTAGATAAGGAAGAAAAGAACATTTTAAAAAACAGCTACCTTCCTATCCACCCGTAAGTTTTCCGAATGGCATGTCAGGAAAAAGGGTATGTGCCCTCCCCCGTTATTGCCCGCGTGAAAATGCACAGCTCACAAAGTCAATTATTATTTACTTTATCCATATGCGCACTTTAACAAAATCACCTGTCACTACTAGCTATTTGTCGGTGTCTATTGTTTTGTCACGTAACATTAACTCTAGTCACTTATTTAATTTCACACAATGAAATATCATGCGAATTCTATTCGGTCACTCATCCGTCACGCTTAATAATCTCAGTCAGCTAAGCCGTATCTTCTTGTGTAAGAAAAATGGGGTGTTTGAAATAACATTACTCTGAACGACTGGCAAGAAATATCTATGCGTTATTTCACTAGTTTTAAACGCTAGGGAATTATAGTGAATAAAAATGGTAAACCTAACACATTTTAACACTTAAGCACAATTTCTATTACCACAAATCAGAAAATGAAATCACCACAAGACAATTTAACACATTTAGCGAAGAATGGTTCTAGTCCGGCATGTTTAGATTATCCAAGAATTTCTGGGCGACTCTGATAACTGAATTTGAGAGAGTGCGGTATATATACAGATCATGGTGTTATTATCACTAGAAGATGTTACAATTCACACCTTCTGTATAGCAGAGAAATCAGGGAACTACGTTTCCCGGATCAAAGGTTTTTCGTTCATTCTACTTAGCGATGCTGATTGACATCAGAAGACTGGCCGTGCACGAGCCTCTCTTAGATTACGTCCCCTTTCCGCAGATCAATCATTTACCTCCCCCTGAAACGTACGAACATCAAAGGTGGTCGGGAAAATAGTATTGCCCGATAATTGGCAAATCAGCTCGCTTGAGAAACTGAGGTAAACAAACGTGATTCGCTCCCTTGTCAAGACTGGCAGGTGCGAAAAGTTGGTAAACAACTCTGTTGTTATGTTCCCAGAAAAAGGGCGTGGATTCGAAGGTGAGTCATACAAACAGAAAATTGCGTGGTTTGGCTTAGCCAATGGTAGACACTAAATGGGAAAGCAAAGGCTGTCGGTTTACTGTATCACTATTCCCATTCTACGTCACACATGCCAATATGACAAGCTAGTGTAGCACGACTGTTTTCGACTTAAACGTTAATTTTCAATGATCTATGACATGCTATAAAAGACAATTTTATTGTAGTAATAATAATTTTTTACAGAATCAATTTTGAATATAAGAAGGATGGAATGATTTTAGTTTAGCTAACATTCACAAACTGTTTGACAATTGTTGAATGAATTAAGTTTCTTTTTCAAATGTACAATGGGCATTTAAAAAAAAAAAATTCACATTAAAAAAAATAATTAATTTTTGCTCTGGAGCACACAGCGGAGCTAGAGCAGTCAGCTGGAGCAGAGCAGTTTAAAAAATGTGATTGCTCCAAATCCCTGCTGTAAAGTTCCCGGGGGGAATCTCTTGTGAGACAAAGACAAAATAAGACTACTGCTCCCACAGGCATGTTATAGAAGACATCTAAGATGAGGTTGTGCATGAGGCTAGCAACCTCATCATGTAAAACGCACTGCTACATGAATCACCAAGGTGACATCATGTAAATATTTGTGCAGGCTTCCTGCCAAAGGGGCCAGCTGCAGTGATGGCTTGATACTCCATAGGGAGCTTAAAAGGCAAATGATGATAGTGGTAGTGATGATGATGATGATAATGATTTAAAAAAATCATCACATCATGTCTGGTAACACAAGCCATGAATATGCAGGTAAAAACAAACACATAAAATAAATTTCAACTATTATAATCTTGTAAACACCGTCTGCTGGCTTCCATATCAAGGGGAAAAAAACCCATGACAGAGACGTAAATATGGAAAGATAAGTGTAAATGCTGGGTAAATAACTTTCTTCAGTGCAGCTTACCTGTTTCAAGCATATTTCCACATTTTTTGGATCAACACTGGAAACAGACCCAGCCTGTGAGACTATCTAGAGAAAAACAGCAATAAAAATATCCTTAAAATGAAAACAGAATAAAGTGACTCAATTCTGGTTGCTAGATGTTAGTAATATTAACTACTCATACTCAATACCAACCAACTCAGTCTGCTGGAAATGACAATTGCTGGTGTAAATAATTCTGGTAATCCAAACTCAACAGCTACCAACTCAAATCTCCAGGAAATGACACCCAATGTAGATGCTAATAATTCTGGCAATCCAAACTCAACAGCTACCAACTCAAATCTCCAGGAAATGACACCCAATGTAGATGCTAATAATACTGGTAATCCAAACTCAACAGCTACCAACTCAAATCTCCAGGAAATGACACCCAATGTAGATGCTAATAATACTGGTAATCCAAACTCAACAGCTACCAACTCAAATCTCCAGGAAATGACACCCAATGTAGATGCTAATAATACTGGTAATCCAAACTCAACAGCTACCAACTCAAATCTACAGGAAACGACACCCAATGTAGATGCTAATAATACTGGTAATCCAAACTCAACACCCACAAATGAGTTTGCTTGAAATGACAATGGAGGCTGATGCTAATAATACTGGTAACCACTCACACTCAACAGCCTACCAACTCATTCTGCTGAAAGTGATACACAATGCTGATGTGTCAAACTATCACAGTTGGAACTATAAACTACTGCTGGCTTTATCTTGCTGTGCTCATTCTAAAGGACTTGGTAATAGTTTGTCAGTCTGAGAGATGATACTGCTGGACTGAAATTACCTGCGTTAAAAATGTCCTTAAAATAAATCAAAGCAGTGAACCATAACCTGTGTTAAAAACTATCTTTAATTGTTATTGCTGATGAGAAATGACATCATTGCATTCCGGGCAAATCCAAAGGTGCTCAGTCTCTCTCAGCAAATGTTCAAGGGTATGAATGCTAATTGTTCCTGTTGCATGCTGGTTGTGTACACACCGAATGCATCCTCTCATACGTCCACCCCTGCTAGTCTTACGTTTAATGCCAAATCCTAGCAGTCTTAGCCTTGATGATTCATCGATTTCAGTGTCATTCTCGAATAGGCGATAATCTATTGCCCTCAGTATCTCTTCCTTATCCATATCCAATGCACCTTCAATGGGTGCTCTTGAAGCTAGTCTGTCAGCTCTTTCATTGCCGTGTACCCCTGCATGACCAGGACAGTAGATCCACATCAGTTCCTGAAGATTCGAGGCTTCTATGGAGGTTTTCCATTCATGCCGCAGTCATCCAATTTGGACCTTCCGAAGCATGGATAGTGAGTCTGATACAATAACTGCCCTTGTTAATGAAGTTAATTAAATCAATGAAGTGAAGCACTGCCAACTGAGACTGCATTTTTATATGCAATTATAAGCTCCATGTTAACTCCTCGGGGTTGCTGCGGAGGTGAGAAAGAAACTGATTACCGCATGCACAAGAAGTGACTAATGTGAGGTTGTGAATGGGTCTGGCAACCTCATCATTTATAAAATACAATAGGATGGAGAAGCTGCTTCTGCATGAGCATGTAAAAGTGCTTTGGTGTCTATTCTTGAAGTTATGCTTGTAGCCTCATGCTCCCATAGGGAGTGAACTTGAAAATGATGCTTTTAATACGACCTAATCAAATCTTAGTAGCAATTTCATCTAAGAGATATGAACGTCAAACAGTACTTTTTATCTTAATTAAGCACATGAGAAACACCCTCTGTATCTCACTGGACAAAAACTGACAGAGAATTTTCCAGTAGAGAAGCATAATTGGCACATATCATCAGCAAAACTGACAAGCATTTCTGATCATGATTTGAGTTATTCTCAATGAAACAAAACTGACACATTACTGGAACATTTTTAAGAAATGTTAAATTTAGACATAACCTCAGAACTGCTAACACTCATCCCCATCACCACAACACTCAACACCATCAAGACACCATTACCACCCTCAGCACTCTTTGACTGCTACCAGCATTTTAATCATCATCATTATTTTGTACCACCTCCTTTTGAAGCCTCCACCCACAACTGAAACTAGCCTACTTGCAGGAAGCCTGCACTAAAGTGTATGCTCCAGCTGTGGTGGCTTCTGTAGCCATACATATGACACTATGAGATTGCCAGCCCCATGCACCACCACTTTGTATGACATGCCAGAGGGAACAGTAGTTCAATTCTTTCCTGTACTTCTATTCTTGTTTTTTCTATCATCTATATAGTCATTCTTTAAATTCTTTGTCTTATAGCTCTTTGTGGAGTTAGACTTTCAAATTAGTAAATGTCAAGCCTTCTCATCTTGCACAATATGTTCCAGTTATTGCCACGTCATCTTCATTTTTCTTATATCTTATCTCTAGTTCTCCTGTCTCTGTGTTTTTGTGTCTCCCTCTTACACCCTGAGAATACCAGAAAAAAGAACAGCCTTGTGATGCTATTAGCCAGTTTCCTCAATGCAACCCAAACAATGCCAGTATGTTTGTGTCACCTCTTGTTTCACTGGTAATTTCCTGGATCTTTCTACCAATTCCACTTTGATGGTCCTGTCACATCCATTTTCGTCCTTCTTATCTGTGCAAACATTTATTTATTAATGCTGCAGCTTTCTTGGTTTTTGTCTTTGTCGTTCTCCATGCTTCAGAGCCACACAATTGGACTGCCTTGACATCTAAGCTGAAAATTCTTAGTTTAGAATAGGATTTGACCTCCTTCAATTTCCACACATCTCCCAATACAAGAAAAGCACCTCTCCCCTCCAGCATTCTGGTTTGGTTTTAAGGACCATCTTCATTGCACACGGACAACTCCATCAGTGATCGGATCTCCTCCCTTAGATCACACAAGGAGGATCTCAGTACAGTGCATGAACTCTGTAGCACAGGCGAGAATCCCAATGAGTGTATATAGGAATCACACATTTATAAATATTTTTGTGGTGGGTAGGTTTCTAATTTTTAAATTTTGCCAGGGCAGTGGCCTTATGGCCTACTCTTTAAAATTTTCCAACTGCCATGGGATTTTTAACGTGCGCAACTTGCACATGGGACCTCCTATTTGTTTCGCCCTTATCTAAGAAGGCTAGGCATCTGAACTCACTACCCAGGAGACCAGGGGGGGAGTATGACATCATTAAAACCATTAGAACCACTAGTTATGAAAACATTTCCATAAATTATATTCCCTCTACTGGGAATCAAACCCAGTACCTTTAGAATTCAAGTCAGATGCGATACCTCTTAGCCACTCTGCCCCCAAATTCTCCCCCTCCACCTACATTCTTTATAATATAACCATTCCTACATCAGTAAAATCAATCTAGTACAAGACAGACTTTTACCACTTACCACAACAAGGCCAATACATTTTTGCGATCCTCTCTCAGGAATTGGAAGAAGCAACACTGAAATTTGTTAACAAACTCATGTATAGACAATACAGCCTTAATAATATAATGGCAGCAACAAAACTCCTGAGGTTACTGATTCACAATAATCTTAGAAATATCTTTATTGAGTGTGTAACACTGCTTAAAATTATAACACAGCTGTATCTGCATGCTGCTTTTCAAGCAAGTCAAAATACTCCAAAGAAATGTAGCAATCACTGCAAAACTGAACATACAAGCTAAACTCTCAATATGTAAGCAACATGTACATAATATGAAGGTCTCTAATGAAATGGTAATACATTCATAAACCAAAACAAAGAAGAATGAACTTCATTCTCAAGTAAATGTTGGATCCATTATGAAAGAAGAGTTCACGTGAAGGTGCATTTATATGCATGCATGTGCCCAAACATCTGTCTGTGTGAAAATAAATTTAAAATTGGAAATAACCATGCAAGTAATGTGATCTGTGAATAGTTGTCTTTGGTCATGTGATGGTAGGTCAACAGGTGACAGCTGAGTGTTCACTGGTCATCAGACACTGAGTTCTGACAGTCTATTTGGGAGCGGATGCTCATTTGGTTTGGGTCGTGAATATAAGGTCTGAGTGAGTATGTAGTCAAAGTTCAGCAGTTTAAGTATCTGATAAAAGGTAAAGGTAGTCCCATAGCCACAAGGCGTGATGGCCTCTGACTGCTTGGTCGGTCTCTGGCTAAGGACGGAAGAAGAAGAAGAAGATAGCAGATACTGCTGTAGGGGAGTGAAGTAACTTCACTATACTAGGTCCACCTTCGAGAGGAGGGGTGACCAGTTCCCTTCCTCGCTGCCTTTTCTTTACCTAACTCAAGTGCAAAGTCAGTTACCCATTTACAGCTGGGTAGAATGAAGCGAAACGAGATATCTGAGGAAGGTGGTTGAAGAAACAAGAAGAGACATGGTCTGCAACCAGACGCTATGTCAAGGCCTAAAAATCCAACCCCTGCAGACCCAAGTAGAACAGTCCCAACTGAGATGGTTTGGCCATGTCTGCAGAATGGGAGAAGATCGGCTACCACGGCAAGCATGGGAAACTAAGAGCCAGGGATCCAGACCTCCAGGACGACCGAGAGTCCGCTGGGAGGACAACATTAGACAATCTTTGAAGGACCGAGGACTAGAATGGAACCAAGCCAGGAGGAAGACAGCCGATAGAATAGTATGGTGCTCTCTCTTACAAACCTCTACACCTCACGGTAGAAGAGGAACGACTAAGTAAGTAAGTAGACTGAAGCGCATCGATACTGTGAATCGAACCTGGCACCTTTGCCGTGAGAGACCAGTGCTCTAACCACTCTGTCAATCGGACGCTAGTATGTGCTATACTGAAGAAATAACTGTGTCAAGTAGGAAGTGCCCCTAAGAATAATATTCTTCTTCTTCATTCGTCCTTCTTCTTCTTCTTCTTCTTCTTTCATTTGCTTGAAATATATTGTCTATATCTGCAATGTTGTTTCTTGTATAAACTTCACTGTCTTATGTAGTTCATACAGAGGTCTGTATAGTTTTGCTTCCAATGTTGTTTCTCTGGGCCAGTGGGTTTGCCTCAATATATCATTTTCGGGGCAATCTTGAAGTATGTGCTCCGTAGTCTGGGGTGCCTGTCCACATGTACACATGGCTAAATTGCCAATCTTGAATTTTGTATACATGTGGCTGCGGAGTCGGTTGTGTCCTGTTCTGAGGCGCAGAATGACAATTTGTTCTGATCTGTTCATAGCTTGGTAGTCATCCTGTGTTGGTGGCTTTCTGATTGATTTGATCATCATTTTCTTCTGATGGTACGTAACTGGTACATCCGGTTACTCGTTTGCAGCACCTTCTTTAGCCAGTCGGTCCTCTCTCACGTTTTCTGGTATTCCACAATGAGACGGTATCCACTGCATGTGACCCTGCACTGGTTGCACAGTTCAGAAAGTAGGGCTTGTATACCTGGCAATTTTCTGGACTGAAGTGCTTGGAGTGCTGATCTTGCATCTGTTAGGAATACTACAGGCTGTGGACCGAGATTGGTGTTCAACAGTTTCTCAGTTGCCACCTTGATTGCCTGGATTTCTGCATCATAGTTGTTACAGAATTTTCCCGTTGGTACTCTGACCGTATCCCTAGTATTGTTTGGGTATTCTATGTACACTCGTACACTCCTGCTCCTCCATTCTTTACTGCATTCTGTGCTGACCTATCCGTGTATACTCGGACCCAGAGGTCCTGTGGGTATTCATCATCCAGGAAACTGAGAGTGACTGTCCTACGTTGCACGCTGTTCTGTTCATCCCTGTCAAATATTCCTTTCACTTTTGTCTGGATGTGTACTGGTAGTCCAGGCTCCTCTCTCCAAGGGGTTTGTTCTGGCACAGATTTTAGGAGGCTGTCAACTTCCGGCAGGTCTGAGGTTTGTCTACGAAATCGTTTGGCCTGGTGGATAAAGCTGCTTCTTTTCAATCGCCCCATTGCTAGGTTTTGGAATCTGTCCTTCATTGGATGGCTCGGTATACAGAGGAACTTTTCTGCCTGTGTTAGCACTTTCGTGTCTCTGTGTTCTCTCAGTGCTTGTATCCTCCCCATTTTCTCCATCTCCACTATAGGCGTTGATTTCATTGCCCCCGTGATGATACTAAGCGCCTGGTTTTGCACCTTATCTAGTTCTTGTAATGTGGTGTTTGATGCTGGACACCACGCAGCTGACCCATATTCCAGGTGTGGTTGTATGCCCTGCATGTAAATTTTACTAAGTATTTTCCTGCTGGCTCCCCATGTGGTTCCACTTAGTTTTCTCAGGATGGCTAACTTCCTCCTGGCCTTTGTTGCTGCCTTGTTGATGTGCTGCTTCCATGTCAGCCTATCATCAAATGTAACTCCGAGATAGGTGGGTTGTTTATCTTCTCTCAGGAGCTCTTCATTTATCTTGATGACACCAGCTTTTTGTTTGCGAGAGAGGGTGAAGAGCATAGTGCTGCACTTGTCTGTGTTGATGCTGACATACCATCTATTTGCCCATGAGGTTACGGCATCTATAGCTCTTTGTAGCAGTTTGGTGGACACTGTTGCATGCTCATCTGTGCACCATATTACCAGGTCATCAGCGTACATTGCCACTTTCATTCCACGTGGTAGTTCAGCAACCAGGTCGTTGATGTAGACCAGGAAAAGTGT
This sequence comes from Oreohelix idahoensis, assembly GCA_024509875.1. Lineage (NCBI taxonomy): Eukaryota > Metazoa > Mollusca > Gastropoda > Stylommatophora > Oreohelicidae > Oreohelix > Oreohelix idahoensis. The sequence continues at coordinate 222,598 of JAMPIV010019430.1, read as the reverse complement.
GGGGGACAGAACCCCTCCCTGAGGGACCCCATGACGCAGTAGAATTTTCTTACTCTTGAGGCCATCTAGTTGTACTCAGGCTCTTCTGTTATGCAAGTATGCTTTCACCCATTTGTACATCCTACCATTCACTCTACAGTTTCACAGTTTCTTCAGAAGCCCTTATTTCCAAACCTTGTCAAATGCTTTCCTTAGATCTATCCATGCTGCTAGTACCAAGACAATGCAATGTGAGAACACTTTGAAAAACTGTAACAAATTACAGATAGCCAAGGAAATGTGCACACTAGCAAAGAGGTAGAACATTCTCCAAAGTAACAGAATATTAATATTTTGGAAAAGAGACGCTAACATTCAGTTAACATTTCATCTAGCCTGGTCTAGGCTTATGTTAAAACTGAAAGACTGTCATAAGAATAATCAACTATCATGGTCAGTAATGATGTATAATAATCACTTGTTGAGATGGGGGTACTGAGTTTTCCATTCGAATGTTTCATTCTATTTCATTAGTAATATCTCATGCACTATTGCAACTCAAATGTCAAGTTAGTCCTATTGTATGGTTCTGAAACATGGAGAACAGAAATGACAACCAAGATGTTACAGACTTTTTATAAATGGGTGCTTGTGTAGAACAGAAGGTTTGAGGTGGCATGTCAAGATCACTAATGTGGAACTGATGACAAAAACCAGGCACGCACCAGTGGAAAAAGAGATGAGAAGAAAACACTGGTGATGGGTAGGACATATGTTGAGAAAACCTACTGACTGCATTACAAGGCAGTCCTTGCCCTGATATCTCCAGGTTAAGAGAGGTGGGCTGAAACAAAACAAACCCATGAAGAGAACTGGAGACAGAAATGAAAGGAATGAGATAGACTGAGACATGAAAAGCTCCTGAGCTGATGGCACAGGACAGGAGGATTTGACGCAAGTTTTTTGAAAGCTTCATACCGAAAAAATTTTCAAACAGATACAGGAAATACCAGGACTGAACATCAGTGGAAGGTCAATAAACAACCTTAGATATGCAGATGATACCCTGTTGTTAGCTGAAAGTGAACAGGATTTACAAGAACTAGAGAAGCAAGTGAACACTATTAGTCATGAATATGGATTGGACATTAATATTGAGAAAACAAAAACTATGGTGACTAGAAAAACAGACAATAAGCCCACATTAAAGATAAGCATAAATTGGAAAATCCTGGATGTCAAGAGCTACTCATATCTTGGTTATATAACAGAAGATGGCAGATGTGAAACAAATCAAGAAGAGAATAGGAACGGCCAAAGCTACATTCAACAACATGAAGCATATACTGACATCTAAAGAGTTAACTCAAATTAAAACTGAGAATCATAAAATGTTATATATATTCTGCACTTCTGTATGGTGTAGAAACATGGACGATGAACAAGCAATTGGAAAAAATAATTGAGACTCTTGAAATGTGGATATTTAGAAGAATGGGGCGTATCTCATGGAAAGAGAAGAAAACAAATAAGGAGGTCCTAGAAAATCTAGGTATGAAAAGAGAACTAATGAGGGAGATCAAAGTTTGGCAGCTAAAATACTTTGGCCACATAAAAAGGCATAACACCTTGCAGAAGACCATAATAGAAGGGAGAGTTGAAGGCAAACGTGCAAGGGGAAGACAGCGCTATAAGTGGGAAGATAACATCAAGAGATGGACAGGAAAGAGTCTATCAGAGTGCACCACCAAGACAAGAGATAGAAGACGTTGGAGATCCATTACAGCCAACCTTCGTTGTGGAGATGGCAGCTGATGATTTTGAAGGCTTACGCTTATAGGGGAGCTTAAGGCTGATGATTATGATGATGATGATGGTTATGATGATGATTATGATGATGACGATGATAATTATGATGATGATCATGCAAACAATAGTTATGTTTTATCAATCAAATGCAATGGCACTGTAAGTGTACGTATTTACACAGGGGTTTAAGCAGCTAATCATCTTTTATACAATTACAATATGTTGTTTTTTTTTTTTGTCTAGCTATGTTTTTTTACGCCATTCCAATTCTTTCTCACATTTCTCTGCTTCTTTTTCTTTCAATCATTCCAGTTTCAGCAAATTATCCAATCCGTCTTTTCTAAGTATATCACCAATGACTTTGATTACTTTCTTTGTTTCTGCTAACAGTGATATTTGAACACTGTTTTCCTTTTATTAAGTATTTCATCATCATCATTTTCCTTTGGGCTCCTTATGGAGCATGGAGCCTCCACTGCAGCTGGTCCCCTTGTAGGAAGCCTGCACCAAGCAGCTACATGCTCTTGGCAGCAGTGGTTTCTATGGCAACTTGTTGTACGACATGATGAGGTTGTCTGCTCCATACACAACCTCATATTAGTCACCTTGTATGACATGTCCCAGGGTGCAGTAGTCCTATTAATTCTTTATCTCTCAGAGACCCACAGGAACTTTATTAAGCACCATGTTAAAATATCCAGGTTAAAGTGGCCGGATTTAATAAAACTCAAATTGTCAAACTAACCTCTGCCCATCAATTATCACCACATTCCAGACAGCAACCCAGACAGCAGACAGACATGACCCTACCTGAATTGTTATTTTCATTAATGTGATGACAGCCTAACAACTCTCGGATGCCGTCCTGATTAGGAGGAACTGTTAAATATGTCTTGCCTCCCCTCTGCTGAAGGATGTCACTGATGAGATTAGAGAGTTAAAAAAAAAAAACATGCTGAGCTGGCAGGAGACATGATATGTAGATGATAATCAGATTTTATTTCTACAGGTTTATACCCTTTTATCTGTGTCCTGTGGCAGTTGAAGAAGATGATTGAGGGCAATAAATTGCGAGTGAGATGCTTGACAGTAGACAGATATAGTTTCACAAATCTGAATGGAGAGTGTTATATGCTAGTCAGGAGAGAACATATATTAAATCTCTCAAACCTTGCCACACTCATGATCTTGTAAATGTCATGCATTCACTCCTCTCCGATTTTTTTTTTTACACGCATGCACACGCACGCACGCACGCACGCACACACACACACATCAGCAAAGAGAAAAATCGGTATTATGGTGACAATTGAAATATTGAAGGAATTTTGACCGCTATAAAATATATATTTATTAACCACAAAGAAAAACTATACATTAGTACAATTAGCCCCCCACCACACAAGAACACTTATATATATACGAGGCGTGTTCAAATGAAACCCGACCGTGCTGCGCCAAGTGGACATTCGTAGGAGGAGCATGATGACGTCACATCTGACGTAATAAGCACATACGAATGTACAAGTGTGTAAGTGTTCATTCTCGTAGTATTCATTGGTTGTGCTGCAGACCGTTAAAATAATGGCCGATGTGATAAGGAATCCGTCCAAGGTCGATCAGCGAGCTGTGATTCAGTTCCTAACAGCCGAAGGTCTATGGGTAGACTTTAAAGAGCCTGGCGTGAACATCAGTGCCATCCGCTACAAAGACACACTAGACAACCTGCATACAGCCATCAAGAATAAAGGACCCGGCATGCTTTCGCGTGGTGTGATTCTGTTGCACGACAATGCTCGTCCACATGTTGCGAACTTTGTGCAGGAAGCGTCAGCAAGGAAAAGGTGGGAAGTTCTGCCACACCCAGCCTACAGCCCGGATCTGTCACCATGTGACTTTCATTTGTTCGGACCCTTAAAAAAATTTCTAAAGGGACAACGATTCGACTCCGATGCAGACGTCAGGGCCTCGGTGACACCAAGCAGTGGGATGCGTGTCTGAATGCCTATGGTGACTATTTCTAAAGAACCCCAGTGAGTACTTGCTTCATAACAATTGCTGTATTTAATTCTACTACTGCTGCTGATGTACCTTACATATATTTGTTATAAAGCCACAGGGACGGGTTTCATTTGAACACGCCTCGTGTATATATATATATACAGTAGAACTCCATTTATCCGAACCCCAATTATCCGAACATCCAATTATCCGAACACTTTTTCCAGAAAAAAAAATCAGACGCTACCAGTCACGTTAGACTACATTTCTGAATCTTTTGATGCGGCAAGCTTCAAATGTGTGCGAACAATTTGTAGAGGATGGTATGGGCTAATGGTCGGTCGCTTACGTACAGGATGTCAGTTAGATCATAAAGTCAGTTAATATCTGGTTTACCAATCCATTGTACGTGTGTGTTCTAGGCAGAACACTGGCTAAACAGACAGTTCAACTAGGAAAAGGTGAAACTGTGTCTTCACTTGCGAGGATTTTCAATGTTGGGAAAGCTACCGTCTCTGACATCAAAAGTAACAAGGATAAAATTATGAGTTTTGCATCGAAATTGGATAGTGAAAATGGGTCGAAGAAACGTACGTAAAACCATGAGAAATGCGAAAGATTTGAAATTGGAAGAGGCTTTGTATATATGGCTTGTGCAAAGAAGAAGCAAAGGGGAACATTTCTCTTGCTCTCTATTGTGTGAAAAGGCACTTTAGTTCAACAATCAACTTGACGGTCCTCCTGACTTTAAGGCTAGCCAGGGATGGTTAAGAAACTTTAAATCTCGTCATGGCATACGAGAATTGGAGATTCAAGGGGAATCTTTATCTAGCGATGCAACTGCCGCTGAAAATTTTAAAGAAACATTCTTGGCTTTTTTGGAAGAAGAAGTTTACTCACTCGATGATGTGTATAATGCCGATGAGACTGGCTTATACTGGAAATCATTGCCTCAAAAATCACTTGCATCTCAGCGCAAAGCAGCTGCCCCTGGGTTTAAAAAGTGCAAAGAGAGAGTAACAATTTTGGTAGCCGCGAATGCCAGTGGAAGTCATCGTTTACAGGTGCTAATGATCGGCAAAGCCAAAAAACCACGTTGTTTAAAGAATGTGACATGTCTCCCATTGTGCTGCAAAGCACAGAAGAGTGCTTGGATGAATAGTGAAATATTTCTTGATTGGTATACAAATCAGTTCATCCCAAATGTGAAGAGGTTGAGAGAACAAGAAAAGAAAACCGGAAAAGTAATTCTTCTACTGGACAATGCACCATCTCATCCAGAGACGGATACATTGAATGCAGTTGATGCAAATTTTAAAGTAATTTTTCTGCCTCCCAATGTAACAGCACTGATTCAACCAATGGATCAGGGTGTTATAGCAAAGCTTAAAAAGATGTACAAGAAGGAAGTCCTGCGTCGTTTATTGTTGGCTGAAGATGAAGAAAGTGTGGTGGCGTTTTCCAAAAAGCTTAATCTCAAAGACTGCTGCTAAATGTTAGCTGATGCTTGGACCACCCTGTCACAAGATAATCTCAACAAGGCCTGGAATAGATAGCTTGGGACAAAAAGGAGGAAATGAAACTACTGCAGTGGACACAAATGATGATTGTATAAATGAAGTTGTGGAACTGTTTCAAGCAATGCCCGGATTTTCGGACTGTGACAAAGATGATACACACATGTGGCTAGAAGATGATAATGATTCTGGTTTTCAGTTTTTGAATGACGAAGAAATTTTGTCTTTTGTGCAAGAAGAAAACCAAATACATGTAGTGACCGATGATGAAGACTCCTCAGAAATACATGATGTACTTGTAGATTATGAAGAAAACCCAAAACGTCGACCAAGTCCTGAAGAGGCCTTTATAGCACTAGAAACAGCAATGGCTTGGTACGAGCAAGAAGATGACAGCTGTCCTACACAGCTTCTGCTGTTGAAGAGAATGCGGGACTTAGCAGTCAAAAGGAGACTTTCCAGTTTGGTGCAAAAGAGGATTCCTCATTATTTTAAATAGTGGGCTACATTTGTGCATGTACATATATACGTAAGTTGCGCCTGGTTTTGAATCGTTTGTAATGTTATTTTGAAAACATTTCTCTTTATTAAAAAAAATAATTAATACAAGTAGTACATGCACTGCAGTATAATGAAAGATTTTGGTGATACAGTGATCTAATACAGTGTGGGTATTATTATTACAGTACAAGTAAATATGTTTTATAGTGTATTTTACTTGTGATGGTTAATTATTTTTAGAAATATGTGTACATGTACTCGATACATTATGTAATCCAATTATCCGAACATTTGATTATCCGAACGATGCTGGGTCCCATGGGGTTCGGATAAATGGAGTTCTACTGTGTATATATATATATATATATATATATATATATCCACATCAATGAATATCACGCAATGTAACATAGTTGTGGTGAGCAAAAGGACAAAAAAAAAAAAAAAAAAAAAGAATGCTAGAAATAAGTATAAAGGTCTTAAGGACGACCAATCAGTTAACCTGCAAATACTCTAGGAGTTGAGTCAAAGTCTATAATTTCTGTCTCCCTGTAACATATCCAGGCGTTAGAGCAAAACAGGAAATACAGCAAAAAAGAAATATATTTCTTCCCCGTAATTTGTTGCATCAGCTGGGTGATTGCATGGTAGGTATGCTAAACATCCACAGTAAAAAGGGTTTTCGGATTTGGTGGTTCACCTTCCCTAACTCTTTGCTGGTAAAACTTGCCTCTGGTATTGTAGAAGACGTGACGTTGCCGTGTTTACAGGGATGTGGTGACTTTTAGGAAAGTACAGACAATGGCCACATGTGGGTGGCTGGCGTTAGCTAAAAGTGCTAATGGACATCACAAGTATGCACACTTCTAGGGAGGGTGAATTGGTAACAGTTGGATGTCTTAATGAAGACACAGCAATGATATTCACTCACTGCCTAGAAGTGATGCAAAATAATAAAGCTTGGCGATACAATGACCCAAAAAGATCTGGGTTAAATGTTGAATAGAAATAGCTGTCTGTCTCCAGGGGACTCTTGGATCTCTCTGAAAAATACAATACAGACCCGCCCCCCCCCCCCTGCCCCCCCCCCCCCGCCAACCCACCCCCCCCCGCCCCCCCCCCCCCCCCCCCCCCCCCCCCCCCCCCCCCCCCCGTATCAGCCTAGTTATATCAAAGTTTTACAAAATGCAATACAAAAAACCAAAAATAAAACCACTCTGTCCACCCCTACCCTCAAACACAGCTGTGAGCCTACATCATGCGTGACTCGTGCGGTCAGTTGACTCTGCCCTTTACCGATCGAAATAGCTCGATAAGCCAGTGTTCTAGGTATCCACTCTCCAGGCATAGAGATCCGCTTTACAGTTTTTTCAAATGGGGGGGGGGGGGAAGAGAAGACATGAGGTATACAGGTATGTCCTCACATAAAAGGGCAAGCATGTAAATATATACATGATTAGGCTCAAGTCCCTTTTTTGCCAACACTTAATAAGTGTGGTCATCTAGGCCGCTCTTTCTGAAACCAGAAAAGTAATTATACAGACATGGTGTGTAAAATACGCAGTGACATTTCCCCCCCCCCCCCCCCCCCCCACCCCCCACCCCCCCCCCCCCCCCACCCCACCGAAAGAAAAATGAGTTTTCTTTCACCCGAAGGATGCTGGGCCTAGGTCTCCTCAAAAGTCAGAAGAACCCATACGCCGCACAGCAGCATCAACATCACTCATCATGTAATTCCATTCCCTGTACCCTACGAATCTACCACATTAACATATCAACCAAAACCCAAAAATGTTTACCTAATATATCACCCAAGGTAATTGCAGCAGAAAAAATGACAAGTGCTGCCACACCAGGCTATCATAACTATCATAACTAGTAGGGCTAATACGTAGATATATGATAGAATATAAAACTGATATGCTACACTCAAATAACACAGCATGGGAGTTCTTACTCGAAAAAAGAAAATGTTGACACTAAAACCAAAAGCATGTACTTTATAACATACTGGTATAATTGGACCTTTCCACCAAGCCAATACCATGGCTCTGTGTAGTGCGGGTCTTACGCCGCATTACACCCATAATAATCATTACACCCATAATAATGTCATATTAGCCCAACTTGTGCCAAGACCACAACGATTTACGCCATAACAGAGGACGAACCCCTCTCATCACATATCTTTTTTTTTTTTAAATTCATTATTATGTTTTTTTGGTTTAATTAATTTTTTTTTTTTTTTTTTTTTTAAAAACATACTTTAATTATGATGATTATTGCAAATTTAATATTACTTTTATAATGATAAATGCCTTAATTATGCTTAAAGTAAATGTGAGGATGAAAGGATATAGTATACATGATGAGAGAGAGAGGAAAGGCAGAATGTCAGACGGGCCTGCGTGCCCAATTCTTAACCCTTTGAATGTAAAGTTCGTTCGTTCGTTCCCTGGATCCGGAAAGAAAACAGGCGAATTATACTTCGTCTTTTAAGCATATAAAACTCGGAATTAAACATCGAGTCCCTGCTCATATATGGTGTCTAGTAACACCCAGAGCGGCATTACTCTTCACACTGTACAATACCCATCGGAACCAGAGTATAAGAATGTGGATCCTGGACGAGCCCCCAGATGTCAAAGTTTGGTAGGTGGCATAACTGACAGTATTAGTATCACACTGTTGCGTGATAAATTCTCGCAACATCGTTTTATTACAATATCTATTTTATAACGCAAGGGCAACAACTGCTTGAAATTTATAGTCACTTTTCTCGGTAAGCATTTGTCTTCTCGCGTTGGTATTGAATGCAGTTAAGTTTTGAGCTGTGGTCTTTTTGCGCTGGACTGCGCATGACTGGTCTTGTTTTTTGGTCGATCGGTTTCCGCCCACCACTAGTGGAGTGAGCGATTTGAATGGCGAAAGAGATGCCTCGTTGAAGAGGGGATCTCCGCTATTTTTTGTTCTGTCAGGGATGTGTAGTCCTCTTAATGGATATTTCGTTTATTCGAGATAATACTTCTAGTGTTTCCCACATGTCGGGAGGCGTGATATTTCTGTGTATTTCCTGAAAGCAAGGTAAATTGACTTTTCATTAACTCTATCGATTTTGGGTCGTGAGCGATTTCGATTCATAGCCTGTCTTCGAAAGTCGTCGTCACGAGATGTTTTCCCAGCTCACATGTCGCTGTATTGTACTGCATCGGTTGATGCATGTTCCAAGGACCATTACTTGCTACTTTGTTAAATGAACTAGGTTTGGAAAACCTTTATTATCTAGAGGATATTTTTGAGGACATTATTTATACTTCGGCAGACGTGTCTGTCTTGCTGAAGTCAGACTAAGGAGAGTGAACTGATCTCATACATCTGGTTATCTCCTGGCTGTTATAGAAAAGGATGGAGTTTTTCACCTGACTACATTTACAGCACTATGAAATATAACATGCATCTGACTCATCATTGTAATGCTGTCTACCGTCTATTGCTGTATTGAATGTTGCTGTGATAATGACTGTTTGATGTGCCTACATATTCGCGTAACCATTTTGTCACTGTGGCGTCCACAATAAATAATGAAGAAAAAACGTCAACGGCTGTTACAAGAATCATTGACTTTATACGTCGTGAGTTTACTGACGTCCTATGTGGATTGCCCTGTTATTTTTGTATGAACATTGTTTGACTGAACACATCTGCACACTACACAAAACCAGACATGCAGATACCATCCATCATCATATGGCATCACGCATCATTTGGTGGCCATAAGCTGGTTTGATTCTGGTACCAGCAAACACGGGGTCCCTTACCCACTTCATTTTCAACAAGAATTCATCAGCATCCTTCAAGAAATTAACATTCTTCAATACAGTCAACATCTTCAAAATTTTCAAAGTACTCGGCGTTGCCCGGTAAAAGTCAAAATTTCAACTTTTTGACGGAAACAAGAATTTGACAGTACCCGGCGTTGTTACATGTTGCCGGATAACTCGGACTGCTGTTATCTTTTACGCAAGTCAAGCAAGTTGCTGCTGTCAAGGTTCCAGTGCTGTCGTTTTTGTGAAGGTCAAGTGCTGGTTGAAACGGGTTGTTTTCTGAAGAAGGCCAAGTACCGATTTCCATCAACTTACTTTTGGATTAGAAGGTCAAGTGCCGAAACAACTCAACACACAGTATTTCAGAAGCTCTTGTACCATCGTGTTAGCAGTGGAAGCAGTTCAGATGTGCCATCATCGTTGGAGCTTCGCTCTTTAGGACGTTGATTGACATCCGTTTTTTCTGCTGTTCTACGATTGGAAGCCTATAAGTTAAGTGGCCTGTTTGTATGTAAACTGTGCCCTTATACTTCTGCTGAGTCTTCTGTGTATCATCTCATTCTATATGTTATATGTCTATATGTTATTTGTATATTTATATGTTTATATTTCAGCGGGTTCTCGGTTGGGTGGTGTCTCCGTTAGATTATGCCACGTCATAGAGGTCGTCTATTGTGAGCGTTTTCTGTAGGGTTTGCAAAATTTCCGATACTGGAATTTGCTAAGCGACTTCTGTTGCTATTTATGTTAGCTGTGATGACATGTTTTAATATTGTTTTCGTTATTATTTCGCATTCTTTAGTTTTGTTTTGATTTGTTTGTATTTGTTAGCCTACTCTTGTCTATAATTTAGTTTCATACAACATTTTTGTTTATACACTGTGGTGTCATGTATTTTGTTTAATTATAGCGCAGATATCGTCACATTTTTTGTGATATTTCATTAATTTCTGCTTTATTTTTAGTTGATTTCTGCGAACGTTTTTGTATTGTTGCTGATCTTTGTTATTGTTTACATTGTTATTGTTTACATTGTTTGCATTGTTTACATTTTCATTGTTTACATTCTGCATGTGTTTACATAGTCATTGTTTACAGTTATAGTAATTAGTTAATGGGCTATGCTAATGCACTGTTACTACTACACTGATGATAAATGAATGATGAATAGTGTCGTGCACTATTGAATGAGAAGTGCACTTATGATCAAGAATTGAGTGCTGATATTTCATATACAAGTTCTTTGATTGGAGACTTGTTTCCCACAGAGACTGGGATAATATAATGTGATGTGAATATACAAGTGCTTAATTAAGACTTGTTACACTTAGGTTTGAAATAAATTAGTTAATTATTTCAGGTTTTGGACTCATATGTTAGACAACATGTCTACATTTGAGCACTTTATTGAGCAGGGTAAATTGCTTGGGAAGACTGGTGATAAGTTAGAAGAATTTGCAACTGCTCGATATGATAAAGCAATGGAAGCTGAACAAAAGAAACTGCAGATGCAGGTGGATGAAAAAAGATTCCAAATGGAAATGGAAAAACAAAAAAGGGAATCAGAAGCTGAGGAGAGAAAACTCCAGCTACAGCTAAAAGCTGAAAATAAAAGACTTGAAAAAGAGGCTGAAAATAAAAGACTTGAAAAAGAAGCTGAAAATGAAAGACTTCAAAAAGAGGCTCAGGCTGAGGAAAGAAGATTACAGAGAGAGTCTGATGAGAAGAAAGCAAAAATGGAACATGAAGAAAAGGTCTTAGCTTTAGAGTTGGAAAAATTGAAATTGACGAGCATGAGTAATGGTAATGATTCAAACAAGGGTTCATCTTCTGGTAAGGCTAATAATGATACTTTTAAGATTAAGTTACCAACATTTAGTCCTTCCAGTGATGACATAATGTTCTATCTGGACAGATTTCAACAAGCATGTACAGCTCATAACATAGACAAAGCAAAATATGTTTATCAGTTATCAGGGATACTGACAGGTAAAGCTCTAAGTATATTAAATATGGTGGATGAACCTGACAAGAACAATTATGAGGTTGTCAGGGCCGCTTTGTTAAAGAAATATCAGCTTAACGAAGACGGCTATCGTCTACAATTTAAAAACATGTTACCTGAAAATGGAGTTGAATTCTCCGGGTTTATTGCAAGAATACGCATTACTTTCTCACGATGGGTTGAACTATCTAAGACGGAAAAAACTTATGAAGGACTTATGGACTTAATACTTAGAGACAAAGTCATGTCGTCTGTCAATGAGTCTTTCCTTGCTTTCCTTCATGAACGTAAACCTAAAACAATAAAAGAAATGGAAGATTTCTGTTGCCAATACGTAACTGCGCACCCACACATAACCATGGGTAACTCTAAGGTGAAAGAAGGTTTACCAGTTGCTTCGGCAGCTCCGTATGGCCAAAACTTTGCTCGTAGATTCCAACAAAATTTTGATAGAAAGAGTAGCGGTAATTTCTGTCAAAATCATGGAAATCAATTTCATGGTGATTCTTCTTCGAAGAATTGGAGACAACCTGATAGTACTCGTTACTATCACCCTAATAATTATAAGCATTTCAAAAGAGGATATGGTAATAGAGGTTATTCCTGCCGAAGACCTCAGAACCAAACAAATAGATGTTCGCATCAATGTGAACATGATAGTAATCGTGGAAACTGGAATTCGAACCAGGATAACAATTACAATAGAGACAATAATAACTGCAGAGATAATAATAACTCTGATAACTTCAGAGGTAATAATAGTCGGGGTAGATCTCAACACAAAAAAAAGAGATATCAGCAGGCTAATGCTGTACAACAGGAAACTGAGGGAGCCTGTAATCATGTTGTTGATAGTAAAAACTTTGACGCTGTCACTGGTTCTGCTTTTGACTTTGAGAGAGCAAACAAATGCCCCCAATGCAGTACTTTATTCGAACCGGGTACCATAACTACTTTGAGTTGTGGTCACCCACTTCCCGCTCTTCCTGCTGCTGTTGCGCATGACGGGAGGGGTTCTTTAATTCTACATAAGGGTCTTGTTAATGATACTCCGGTCTCACTACTTTTCGATTCCGGATGCACCACTATTGGTGTTAGACAATCGCTTGTAGATCCATCTTGTGCTACAGGAAGGGTTATTAAATGTGTCACATTTGGCGGCACTCTAGAAAAATATCTACTGCTGTAATTCGCATTGCCACTCCTTTCTTTACTGGAGATGTGCATGCTTGTCTCTTACCTAATCCTATTGCAGACCTTATTATTGGTCATATTCACGGAGTTAGGGAGTGTACCCCACAGCAGATTGCTGCTTGGGAAGATAATAACATGCAAGCTACAAATGCAGTAGTTACAAGAGCACAAGCTCTACAAACACCCGAAACTTCACTGAATAGTGATAATGAAGTTGATAGCCAAGATAGTCACTTAGTAATCACTCGTGACTCTTTCATAAAATTGCAAGAAGAAGATCCTTCTTTAAAAAAATTCTTCGTTCTTGCGAAGAAAGGTGATCCGAATCAGGATACAAATAGAAAATCTTGGATTGCAATGAGAAACGGTGTACTTGTACGTATGGTACAAGATTCGACTACGTCGGCACATTCGCAAATTCTTGTTCCCAAGAGCATGAGAGTGCAAATATTACAACATGCTCATGACTCGCAATGTGCTGGACATATGGGTTTTTCCCGTACGAAGTCGAGAGTCCTTGCGGCTTTCTTTTGGCCTTTTGTCATTAAGGACATTCGTATTTACTGCCGATCATGCAAGGTATGTCAGGAGGTCAAATCTAGAGGACCACGACATGCTGCGCCTATCCAGGCTGCTGACATTCCTATTCGGCCGTTTCAGAAAATGGCCATAGATATTATTGGCCCTTTTAAGGTCAAGTCGGCCAGAGGACATAAGTTTATCCTTACATGTGTCGATATGTGCACACGTTGGCCAGAGGCTATTCCTCTTAAGAGCATATCTACTACAGATATCGCAGATGCTCTTTGGTTGATATTTTCTCGCTTGGGGTTCCCCAGAGAAATATTGTCAGACCATGGCACTCAACTCATATCTGACACTATGTCACAGGTAATGTCCACCTTACATATTGAACGATCTCTCAGTAGTATCTACCATCCTATGTCTAATGGGTTAGTTGAGCGTCTGAATAGAACGCTCAAGACTTTGCTTGGTAAGATAACTGAAGATCATCCTCAAGATTGGGACAGGGTTTTACCCGCGGCTCTCTTTGCCTATAGAGAAGTCCCTAATGAACACACAGGATTTTCTCCCTTCGAACTTGTCTTTGGCGCGCGTCCACGCGGCCCTATGTCTTTATTACACGATCTCATCACTGCCGATGATATTAGCGATGAAACTCAATCCTCATATGAGTATGTCATTGCTCTTAGACAAAAGATCATTGAGGCATGTAAGCTAGCAACTGCTTCATCAGAAATTGCTAAAGAGAAGGCAAGACAGTTTGCTAACAAGAATAGATGTCTACGACAACTTTGTCCAGGTGACAAAGCATTCGTCCTACTCCCCAGTAGGGAAAATAGACTTCTTATTGCATGGAAAGGTCCGTATGCAATAGTCTCTCGGATTTCCGATGTTGACTATGTGGTCGATATTGATGGAAAGCATAAAACTTTCCACATAAACATGCTTTCGGAATTTCACGAACGTCCGGACTATTTGCTGCCTATTTTCCAGGCAACGGATGATGCTCCTGCACCTCACGGTCATTATTCATCCCTGTCTGTCATACAGGATGAGGAATCTACCTTCTCTGATGTTAATCTTCCCCTTCCAGTGGTTCCATTACATTCTACAGAATCTTGGAAAAACGTTTCTGTTTCTCCTAATCTTTCTGGTGACGAACATCGACAAGTCTCGTCGATGTTACAAACATTTCAGGATGTTCTCACTGACATTCCTGGACACACAGATGTCATAGAACATGACATAATCCTTACCGACAATAATCCAATTAGGGTTAGGCCTTATCCTATTCCTATACACTTTCAGTCGCAAGTGGAAAAGGAATTGGATGAAATGATTCAATTAAATATAATTGAACCATCGACTTCACCATATTCTTCTTCCATGGTTATTGTCCGAAAGAAGGATAAGAACATACGAATTTGTGTTGATTATCGCAAATTGAATCAGGTCACAAAGTTCGATGCTGAACCGATGCCTTTGTTAGAAGATCTACTAATTAGACTTTCTAATTCTAGATTCTTCACTAAACTTGACTTGTCTAAAGGTTATTGGCAAGTGCCTTTAGCAGAGCATGCCAAACCTCTTACTGCTTTTTCTACACCTAGGGGTCTATTTCAATGGAATGTTATGCCTTNTGGTCTCATGAACGCCCCTGCCACTTTCGTTCGCATGATGCGTCGAATTCTGTCACATCGTTCGGATGTCATCGCATACTTAGATGACATCTGTCTCTTCAGTGATACCTGGGAAGATCACTATTTAGGGTTATATGACTTACTGTCCACTCTACGTGAGAATAATTTGACAGCAAAACCTTCTAAAGCTTTTGTTGGTTTTGGTGAAATCTCTTTCCTGGGTCATCGTGTTGGTCATGGTCTCTTGAAGACAGAAGACCACAATACTTCCAAAATACTGAACATCTCTGTTCCTAAAACGAAGAAACAAGTTAGGAGTCTCTTAGGTTTAATTCAATTTTATGGGAGATTTATTCCAAATTTATCTTCGATCATGGCACCTCTCTCAACATTGTTGAAGAAAGGTTCGCCTAATCTGGTCCGTTGGTCTGAAGAATGCCAATCTTCACTAGACCAAATCAAGAATATATTTTCTTCTCCTCCCATCTTAAGATTACCTACTCTTGATAGGACTTTTGTTCTTCGGAGTGATGCTTCATCCACTGGGATTGGAGCAGCACTGATGCAAGAATATGCAAATACTCTGCATCCTGTTATGTACATTTCTAGAAAACTAAATGCGGCAGAGAGGAACTACTCGGTTTTAGACCGTGAGTTGTTAGCGATGGTTTGGTCAATTCTAAAGCTACAAAGATTCCTCCTGGGCGCACATTTCATTCTAGAGACTGATCAGAAAGCTCTTACAGCTATTCAGACTAAGAATTTAAAGAGTTCGAGATCCACTCGATATGCTATAGCTCTTCAACCTTTTCACTTCACGGTACGAGCTATCCGTGGTGCGGATAATGTGATGGCTGACATTTTGTCTAGATGCCCACATGACTCCAACTAATACTTCTGTCCTATATTTCCATATATTACAGAGTCATAACACACCTATATTTCTACAATAGATGAGCACATCTGTACTTACTTTATATGTACACACTATCGTGCTTTGTTGTCATCTTCTTCTGTTCGTTTTTTAAGATGATAGAGGAGGACTGAGTAGTTAATATAAGGGCCGTTAGTTTACTAAACAGCCACAATTATTAATAATGTATTGTACCTTATGAAGCATATTAGTTATTAATTAGCATTATATTGCTTGTACTTTCTCAGAATGTCATTGTTGAGCTGAGGACTTACCTTACTAGTATCAAGCATGACGAGTTCTAGATTGTGTACTTACCCTCGGAATACCAGAGCATATGTCCTGGATCGTCATGTAGTTTAACTTTACTATGTACTTATGTCATTACATGTCAAATAATGTACTATTTAAATTTTCCTATCAGATTTGTACATCCATTTTTAAAGACAATATTAGAGTATGCTGTTTAATGATGATTATGGTAACTTGCATACGTATATTGTGTTTACATGCTAACGTGATGTGTGTTGGTGACACCTCCCCGATGTGAATATTTTTTGAGACATATTTATTTTTTTCTGTTGAGGTATATCCTCACCAGACACTCTATATTTAGCCTCATGTTAGGCAATTTAATTAATTATCAGCGCATAATTCGTGCGTTTTGAGCCGCTTATCGCATGCTCTTTGATATTAAAAAAAAAAAATATGTTCCACATTTTTTTTTTATCGGGAGGAGGTGGTGATATGTTGCGTGATAAATTCTCGCAACATCGTTTTATTACAATATCTATTTTATAACGCAAGGGCAACAACTGCTTGAAATTTATAGTCACTTTTCTCGGTAAGCATTTGTCTTCTCGCGTTGGTATTGAATGCAGTTAAGTTTTGAGCTGTGGTCTTTTTGCGCTGGACTGCGCATGACTGGTCTTGTTTTTTGGTCGATCGGTTTCCGCCCACCACTAGTGGAGTGAGCGATTTGAATGGCGAAAGAGATGCCTCGTTGAAGAGGGGATCTCCGCTATTTTTTGTTCTGTCAGGGATGTGTAGTCCTCTTAATGGATATTTCGTTTATTCGAGATAATACCTCTAGTGTTTCCCACATGTCGGGAGGCGTGATATTTCTGTGTATTTCCTGAAAGCAAGGTAAATTGACTTTTCATTAACTCTATCGATTTTGGGTCGTGAGCGATTTCGATTCATAGCCTGTCTTCGAAAGTCGTCGTCACGAGATGTTTTCCCAGCTCACATGTCGCTGTATTGTACTGCATCGGTTGATGCATGTTCCAAGGACCATTACTTGCTACTTTGTTAAATGAACTAGGTTTGGAAAACCTTTATTATCTAGAGGATATTTTTGAGGACATTATTTATACTTCGGCAGACGTGTCTGTCTTGCTGAAGTCAGACTAAGGAGAGTGAACTGATCTCATACATCTGGTTATCTCCTGGCTGTTATAGAAAAGGATGGAGTTTTTCACCTGACTACATTTACAGCACTATGAAATATAACATGCATCTGACTCATCATTGTAATGCTGTCTACCGTCTATTGCTGTATTGAATGTTGCTGTGATAATGACTGTTTGATGTGCCTACATATTCGCGTAACCATTTTGTCACTGTGGCGTCCACAATAAATAATGAAGAAAAACGTCAACGGCTGTTACAAGAATCATTGACTTTATACGTCGTGAGTTTACTGACGTCCTATGTGGATTGCCCTGTTATTTTTGTATGAACATTGTTTGACTGAACACATCTGCACACTACACAAAACCAGACATGCGGATACCATCCATCATCATATGGCATCACGCATCACACACCCTACCACTATTCGTGCTGGATTTAATATCAAGACAGACACAGGCTCGTTTACCCTAAGGGACCACACGAACAATGGCTGACACAAAATCATCAAGGCTTCGCACCGCTCTAATGGTTATTAAGATAATAACAAACTGGCCAAACATCGCCATAGTGAAATACACCCTCAAAAACCTATAGGTCACAGTGACCACCGCTCACTCTAGTGGAAATGATTCAAACTGCATCACAGTAACAATGGTCATACAACTGCAATACTTACAATACGTGAATCAGCTAACAGCTTGCCAAACTAAACAAACTGAGGAAATACTCGATCTCTCTATCACGCAGATACCAACATTAATGGCAAACGCTGTGTCATAAAGGAGGTCAAACCCACGGCAAACACTGCCGACAAAATACGCCCTATCTAGGCGGCAGAAAAAAACTCGAGTGACGC
Organism: Oreohelix idahoensis; assembly: GCA_024509875.1. NCBI lineage: Eukaryota > Metazoa > Mollusca > Gastropoda > Stylommatophora > Oreohelicidae > Oreohelix > Oreohelix idahoensis. The sequence goes on along the minus strand of JAMPIV010019430.1, from coordinate 204,418 downwards.
TAGACTGCCCTTTGCGCCAAAATTCGAGCTGATCACATGACCACACCTCATCGTAAAATTACGCCGTCACTCGGAAAGAAGCTTTCGTATATGGCCCAGTAAAATTACTGCTAAACGCACGGCGGCAAATACGCCGTGACATTAGGAAAATTAACTTTAGAAAATTAACTTTAAAAAATTAACTCGTGGTTATTTACAAGTTTGAAGTTAGCGCAGTTATTTTATAACGATGTGTGCTTACCAAAATTATAAGAAATATTCATTTCTAATATCAAACTGATTTCAGGCTCATTAACACTAATACCACTCTGCAGATATAAGTCCCTTGGCACTCTGGAAACACAAGCAACAAATGATGCTTGAGCCGAGATTATATATCCAAGTTCTGCCTGAGATCGCCTCATATCTGGACGAACCAGCGGCGAGAAAGACTGGGAACAAAGAAATCGGGGAACCGGGAGATTTCCCCCTGTAACCCTAGATGACAGCGTTCTAATACGGGTGACCAGGGAAGTAGCGAAAGGCCCGCTCATCGGTGTCCCGGCCTCAAAAGATTCCGGGAGACGAGCAGACCGGTGACACGAAAAAGCATTTCCATTCGCCTGTGTTCGCTTTTCCCTGCCTCAAAAGACATTTAGAAGAATGACCGCTGCCAACATGAAAGGAATTTCAGTCGCATCTGTGTAGCCGTAGCAAAGATACGTGAGGGAGGGGGGATACGGGCCGTCTACTTAAAGATTGACGCTGCAGGTGTCAGGAATTTTATTTGCAGACACGTGGGAAAATAAAGAGGGGAGGAGACAAAAGTCGAAGATAAAAGAGGGGCGGTCCTAACGGTGAGAAAATAGACAGGAAGTATGAGACAACTCATCACAATCCGAATACCGAAGCATTCTTTCGGCGACTTAAGGCTATTTTTCGAACGCAGTTTGGGCGACATCTGAAAAACTGAAGAAGAAAAAAATCCAGTTTCCGAAATAAAGGTGTCTTTGAGGATTTCGGATAAAAGGTTACATACCTGTACAACCAGAATACAGCTCATGATATGGAACATTTTTAAAAAAATTGTTAAATTATCTTTTAACTTTAAACAGAGACTGAAACAAAAGAATACGTTTCTTATGATATGAATGAAACATTATGGCATTAAATTATTATCTCACCCAAGTCATTGAGGTACCCCTTAAACGGGGCTTTGGTTTTATTAGCCTGTAACCATTTTAGACTTCTTTACCTTTGCTGACCTTTGCTGGTGCTATAAAAACTACAACTGCGCCTGTTGTTGCCTATGATGCAATTAGAGAAAGTCCAAAGGAAGAGTGGCTGATTCACCTTTCTTCCTTTTCTAAGAAAATCTCCAGATCTGGCACCTGGAATGTTCGCACATTAAACGAACAACGGAAATTGCATAGGTGGCATCCGAAATGTGTTACATTTCTAATGGCATGAAAGAAAAATGATGGCAGTAAATTACACTGGCTAACAAAAAAAATTTTTTTTTTCTTTCTCTAACATTTCTATGTTTTTCTGGTCAATTTTAATGCGCTGTTTTTAAATCTGCAAACCGTTTTTCTCTATCAGGTCGGGATCTCTAGAAATACGCAATTGAAGTTTTTTTTAACAGCGCATAGTATTACAACATCATTTGTACAAGAAGTATAATAGTTATGTAGGCTTGAATTTCTTTGCAGTCGACTTTCGTCGGTGAATGGCATGTGGTACATCGCGATGAAGCATCCAACAATAATCGGCAAGCATGGTCACACTCCACCGTCCTTGATAACGTGACTCCATTACGGCGATATCTTGATGGAATCGTTCTCCATGTTCATCGCTGACTTCGCCAAGGTTTTCAGGGAAAAAGTCAAGATGCGAATCGAGCAAATGAATTTTGAGGGACATGTTACAGCCCATAATTCTGTATGCATCTATGCACTGCTTAACAATATGCACATAGTCGACAGATTTGTGATTTCCCAGAAAGTTATCGACGATCGATTTGAATGCCATCCATGCGCGTAGTTCACTACCATGTAACAAGTTCTCGAATTGTTTGTCTGCAATAACTTTCCTAATCTGAGGTCCTACAAAGATACCTTCCTTTATCTTTGCATCGCTAATTTGCGGAAACTTTTCTCAAAGATAAGTGAAAGCTTTGCTTGTTTTATCTAACGCTTTTATGAAATTCTTCATGAGCCCCAACTTTATATGTAACGGTGGGTAAAATGATGCTGTCTTTGTTAACTAATGGCTCGTGTATTACATTTTTATGCCCGAGCTGCATACGATCCCTGATAGGCCACACCTTTCTTGCATAATGTTCATGTCTGTTGCGGCTGTCCCATTCACATAGGAAGCAACAAAATTTAGTATACCCATCTGCATGCCCGTGAGAATTGCAATGACCTTTAGGTCTCCACAAATCCGCCATTGGTAGTCATTGTACTTTATTTTTGCCAAAAGTATAGCCATATTGTCATAAGTTTCTTTCATATGAACAGAGTAGGCGACTGGAATTGATGAAAATAAATTTCCATTATGCAATAACACGGCTTTTAGACTAGTCTTGGAAGAGTCGATGAAAAGTCGCCATTCGTTGACTATGTGCTCATGACCGAGGTGCACCATTAGACCTTTTACATCTTTGCAATAGCAAATGTCATCATCCATCTCAAAGTATTAAACAAGTTCTCTGTGTCTATGACGAAATTTAGATATCGGAGTATTGGGCGCTAAAAGATTCCATTCTTTGAGTCGCGAACCGAGTAATTCCGCTTGTCCTTTGGTGAGAGCGAGATCCCGTATTAGATCTGAAAGTTCTGAATGGTTAATTAAGTGAACACCATCATTCACCGGTATATAATCCGAGTCAGAATTAGTTTCTAAAGCAGGTAAACTATCACTTTCTGATGGTTCATTCACGTCCAACGGATATTGTATTAGTGGAACTGGGATCGGACACGTGATTGGATCATGAGGCACTGGTTTCGAAACCGATTCAGTATTTGGATAAACCACAGACTTTCTAGTTTTAAAAGTGAAACCATGGATATTTGTCAAGCAGAAGTAACAATTTAGCGTGATTTGTCGGTTCACGCCATATTACTAGCACTCCAAAAGGCATCGACTTATGCTTCGGCGATTTTCGTAACCAACCTGCCAATGTATTTGCACAAGTCGAACAAACTGCATTTGGCTTCCAAGATTTATTTGCATCATCAACTTTCGAATCGAAATAAAGTTCATATGCTTTCTTTAGCAATGGTGTAAAGTTTTTCTGGTGAACACGATCAGTAAAATATCCGCACACGTAACAGAACAGATCAGCCGAATTTCTACAACTTCTAGAAGCCATATTTCACTCAGAATTATTTCAAAATACAGTAACTATTTGAAATATAACGTAACATATGTCATGCATTTTTTAGCAGTATAAAAAGTAGAATTATTTTGCATTTTATTAATTTTTAAAAAGTTATATAGTAAAAATGAAACGGAGCAAATAACGGTTTCCCAAAAATATATTTATTCACAAATATCTTAAGAACCCGACGTGATAGAGATAAATTTGAAATCAGCGCAAGAAACTGACCTAAGAACACTTATTCTTATATAAGAAAGAAAAATGTTGTTTTTCAGTGTTATTATCTTACCCAAGTCACTACAATAAATCTTTAATCATAGCTTCAGTTCTTTTAACCTGTAATTATTTTAGTCGTATTTCCGTTTTTCTGCTGCTACAACAACTACTACTGAGATTGCTGCTGCTATTATAGCCACTGTTGCCATTTTTTCTCCACCTTGCCCTATAACTATTACACTGTTTCAAGTCACTCAGTTTTTGTGTGTTTGTTTGTTTGTTGCAAGCATAGTACAATCATTCTTTCTGCAAAAGTTTGTGGTACTAATAATCTTCCCCTGATTGTCTTTCTAAACCTTGCAAGCTGAACTTACAACTGCCGCAGCTTCTCTGATGCATCTTTCTGATCAGACCATCCCACATGTGTATTGCAGAAATATATCACGAAATGATAACGACCGATAGCCAGGAATATACCAGACTGTTTTCTTCTAATAGCATGCCAGCAGGCGTAGGCCATCATGTCTGTTCACAACTTTCTGTTCCTAGTGCTGTTTATCAGTTCTGTTGTTGACTTATTTCCATGCCACAATGCTAAACTGTTATCTCATTCTCGTCATCTACTTTTCCCCCTTCAATCAGTCCTGCTGTCACAGTATATTCCGGCTCCTTGCTTCTCACAACATTCCCCAATAAAGTGAACTGTTTCCTTTTAATACGAGTATAAACTTCCTTTGCATAATAGTCTCTTTCAGGAGATTACTATTTTTAGCTGGTTCTGATTCATGACTAGGCATTAGATACTAAAAATGAAAGTGGCACCTCGTAGATGCGAACACTGTTAAAAAAAAAAAAAAAAAAAACATAATACCGCTTCACAAGAAGAAAGTGAAGTGTACTGAGTAATTCGGTCACCGGAACACTCGAAATGTAATGGGTCTACGTGTAATATCTTCACTTTTTTTCGTATCCTTTTTTTGTTTTTAATCACATCGACTCAGTATTGTCCATCATACAATTTTGTGCTCCTTACGAGCCATGTAGCCACCACGGTAGCTGGTTCCCTGGTAGGAAACATGCACCAACCATCCACATTCTGTTGTAGCTGTGGTTTCTGCAGCAATTTATTTGACATGATTAGGTTGCCAGCGTCATGCATAACCTTATATTAGTCGCCTTGTACGACATGCATGAGAGTGCAGCTGTCCTGTTCTTTCTTAGTCTCCTCAGAGATCCACTGGAGATATAGGGACAATTTTGTCCTTGCTGGGATCTTATTACCAATGGTCTAGGCCAGGGGTCGGGAACCTTTCCGTGACAAACAGCCAAATATTTAATTTTGTCTCCATTTTAACAAATTGAAGAGCCGCATGAAAATAAAATCACATGGTATCCCTCAATCACTAAGAATTAAGTAGTAGAGAGCCGAGAGCCGCACCAGATGGCTCAAAGAGCCGCATGCGGCTCGCGACCCGCGGTTTCCCGACCCCTGGGCTAGGCTCATAGAATTTCGCCTGTGTTACTAGGGAAGCAAAAAAAAAAACAAAAAAACAATAACATTATAACCGGCCAGGCATCTCTTAAAAGGCAACTAAAGAGGGTTGGACATATGGCCGGCTACTCTACCCTATTGAAGTTTCAAGCGAAAAAAAAAACAAACTTCAACAAGAATATGGACACGTTAACTAAACAATACATTCAACTCAAGCCATCCAAGACATAATAAGGTCCAATGGTAAACAAGCGTATGGTGCAACTCAGAGAAAGCCAAAAGGTTCTCTGATTCACCTTTTTTCTTCTTCTCGGAAAAAATCTCCAGATTAGGCACCTGGAATGTTCGTAAACAGAAGAAGACGGGAGAACTGCACAAGTAGCAGCATAAATTATTTAATACTTACACATCCTGGGACTGTTCTAGACAAGGTGGAAAGGAACACAAAGGGTGAAAATGAACACAAGAGAAATGGTGCTGATCTCAGGATTTGAGGAAGCAAGAGCACACCTTAGTGAAGACGCGGCTCTAATCCTATCAAAGAAAGCACAGAAAAACACTCAAAGAAGAATCAATAAAAGAAGAATTTTTACACCAGTCTACAAAATGTTATGGATTTAAAAAAAAAAACACAACAATGACAAAGAGAACGATGCAGACTTTCATAAAGGAATGCCTGCGCAGAAAAGAAAGATTCAAGTGGATGACAATATCACCAATGTGGAACTGATGACTAGAATCAGACAAACACCAAGGGAACAAGCTGTGATAAGAAGGCACTGGCGTGGATATTACACACATTAAGACAACCAGCTGACTCAGCTGAAAGCATTGCACGGTAGTTCATGTTCTGGAATCCCCAGGGAAAGAAAGATAGAGGAAGACAAAACCTGGACAAAAATACTGGAAGCACACATGAAAGGGATAACGAGGAAACGGAAAATTCTAAACGGATGGCACTAGGGCAGGAAAACTTGGTATGTATTTTGTTGAAGACCTGTGCTCCACGGGGGACTGAAATGGGATGATGATGATGATGATGATGCCGTGAACTATTCCCGTTACTTGGGAATCATTTCCATATATATACACACACACACACATACTCTCGTGTGTGTGTGCGTGTGTATGTTTTGTCTTGTTCCGAATAACACAGCAGAATAAAATATAGACTCGTTTTTTTTTAAAGTATTACAGCGATCTAAACGCTCTTCATGGGCAATGAACAAGCAACTGGAAGAAAGAACTGAAACGCTTGAGGTGTTGATATATAGAAGAATACGTATCTCATGGAAATAGAAGAAAAAAATAAAGAAGTCCTAGAACACCTAGGAATGAAAAGAGAATTTATGAAGGTGATCAGAATTTGGCTGCTAAAATAATTTGGCCATTTAAAAAGGCATAACACCTTCTGAAGACCAAAGAAGGCGGAGTTAAAGGCAAACGTGAAAGACAACATCGTTATAAATAGGAAGATAACATCAAGGGACGTATAAATAGGAAGATAACATCAAGGGACGGGAAAGAGTCTATCAGAGTGCACCATCAAGACAAGAGACAGAAGACGCTGGAGATCTGTCACAGCCGACCTTCGATGTGGAGATGGCAGATGATGATGATGATGATGATGATGATACAGCGGCCAGGTTGTAGTGCAATGCTAAATTAGATGTACGTAATTTGGTTCAAACTTTATGTTATTTCTTTGTTGCTAAATCTTCATCATTCTCATCAGAGTTGGCCTACCTGATAAGTCCGCTTTTTGGGATGTCACTGCGGTTCTCATCCACCAGGCGAGAGGTCAAAGGGTCACACAGGAACACTCTGATAAGGCTCTGTCAAGGAAACAAAAAGCTGCTGATAAAATGTGGCCCACAAATAACGAATGGTAACTGAGCATGGGGAATTAACTGGGGGGGGGGAGAAAAAGGGGGGGGGGGAAGGTTTCAGTAGTGATGTTGGAATAACGGAAAAATCTATAAAGAAATGATAGCGTTGCTTTGAACGTTTCCCGCTGTTAGTCTGGCCCAGACTTACCTCAAATGCACTGTATGTAGAATTATCGTTATCCAAACAATCTAATATCCCGTGCAGCTCCCGGAGATTTCTACTGAGACTTTTCGCTTATCTCTAGCTCTAGACGGAGTAAGATTCTACACTGAGCGACATTCCTACTGTGAACCCAGACTTTTAGTCTGGGACGATACACGAAACCATTTTTTCGCATGATCAGGTGCTAGTTTGCAAACATGACATGCCAAAATACACGGTCGATCTCACTGGTATGTAGCAGGATAACAATCTTATTAAAGATTATTACACGGAAAGTGATGTAACACTTCCGGCAGATTGACTTTGTCGTAATAATCAACTACGAGAAAGTAACATCTTGGAAGATATTACAAGTGATAGATCTGTGAAGACAGTTTGTAAACATGAGAGGCGAAATGGAAGAAGTAAGACCTTATACGGTTATGGATTTTAAAAATCACAGGTATAGGGCAATATCTTATGTTATCATGTAGTAACGTTTTACGTGAGGGTATGGGGGACCCCTACCACAATCAGACACTTATTCGCCATTCGTTTGGCGTTTTGAGATGCTAAGATAGAATGCTCCTGATTTGACTTCTCCGCTACATAGCAACCTGGGTGTGTAAGCGAAAGATTTTGCTTATATTCTACAGTGTTGAAAGACTACTTCACTGACTTCCAATTTAATCAAGAATAAATCACAGACAGTAAGGAACACGGAAAATTAGGACCCAAATATATGACAGGCCACAGGACTGGAAGTGAATTCTAAGATTAGAAGAGAGTATAGCTTAGCGCCTTAAGTTCTAGGATCCAACTTCAAGTGCACTCAGTTAGACACCTAACTTACCTGAAAGATACGGCATCTTAAACAGTTGCTCGACAATATTCGGACATTTCCAGTGCAAAAAGTCTGTTCTTGTCCGAAAAAAAACTCGAGGTAAGTTGTAATATGTACATTATCATTTTATATTTGCATTTTGACATGTATAAATTGCTTGTTAATGTACAGATGCATATGAGGAAGGCAACCTCATAACTGCAAATAACTTGACACATGAACCATCACTGCAAGAGCTGGTGAAAGCATCGTGCGGGTTTCCTCACATAGATCCAACAGCAGAGGTGGTCCCTGGCTCCACAGAGAGCAGGGAGAGGATGAGGTTATCATAGTGTTCATATTTATTATACAAGCACTTTAGTAAATTTCATATGTTTGTGTATATAGATATATACTGAAGCACATTAAAAACGCACCACCTGTATAATCCAGGAACAGAGTGTGAAATGTAAATATAAGTGTTTACAAGTTTACATATTTGGAATCTTTATTCATTTTCCTATGAATCCATGCTGGTCATTAATTTGTACATTTGATTGTTATGAAATTCATTGCATTCTGTGCAGGCAAGGGAGAAAACCAAATGCAACCAATAAAAAAATTCATTCACACTATCCTCAGTATCTGGTATGTCCACCGTGTGTTTGCAAACACGCTTGGCAGTAGCTCTGCATGGAACGCACAAGTCTCTGAAGGAAATTCCGGGGAATCAAGCCCCATTCACGTGTAAGAGCAGCTTCGAGCTGTTGCAGATTAGCTGGAGAACCTTGCCTGTAGACTCTGCGTCCAAGCTCGTCCCACAGATGTTCTATAGGGGACATGTCTGGTGATAGGGCAGGCCAATCAATCATCACAATGTTCTGCTGCTGTAGATATTGCTGCGTAATGCATACGGTGTGCGCACATGCGTTATCCTGCTGGAGAAGCTGCAAGTCTGGATAATTTGTGAATGCAGGAGCAACCAATGCATCCAGAACCTCATCTCGATATGTCACAGCATTAACATTTCCACGGAAGACGTGAAGAGGCAAGCGATGGTGAAAACTGAATCCTCCCCAAATGTGAATACTGCCACCTCCGAATCGGTTGTGCTGACGAACACAGCAATCTGCAAAGCGCTCTCCACACCGTCGCCAAATCCGCATACGTCCATCAGCAAAGGATATGTTGAATCTGCTCTCGTCTGTGAATAGGACAGCATTCCACTGCAGTCTAGTCCATCTGACATGTTGCTCTACCCATTGCAGGTGCTGCTGACGATGTCTGTGAGTCAAGTTTGGCCCAACATAAGGTCGTCTTGCAGTAAGGCCTGTATCTCTGAGTCGTCGTATGACTGTCATTCGAGAGACTTGCCCACGTCTACCCACTATTGCTCTTGCTGTTTGACTTGCCGGGAGAGAACGATTCCTTAGGTGACTCAGCACAATATGACGATCTTGCGCAGGGGTAGTAACTCGTGGTTGGCTACTCCGAAGTCTATCCCGGGCACTGCCAGTGGTTCCATAACGTTCATTGAGACGTACAATAGTGCTGTGGTGGCAATTCATCCTTCTGGCAATGGCCCGCGAGCTCATTCCGGTCTCCAACATACCAATGGCTCGTTGGCGGTCGTTTTCAGATAGTCGTGGCATTTCAAGCACATGTACTGGGTGTTTTGTCTCAACGGCCTTTTTATACCGAGTATACTGCCACAACGCGCACACATTTTCAGGGTCATAACTGTTGGGAATCGTGTTGCACGTGTAACTTTCATTGTTTTCATGTAGTCTGTACACAAACCCGTGGGTTGAATCATGCACTTTCCATTCCAGCAGCCATTCGCTCTCTACCTCATGACAAACACGGGAAAAATCCATTCCCACACTTTTTCTTCCAGCTTCTCGGCATCAGTATATATAATAGTGGTGCGTTTTTAATGTGCTTCAGTATATATACATACAATATATATATATATATATATATATATATTATATACATTTATATATATTTATACATATATATTTATTTATATATTTCAATTGCCGTCTTTCGCTGTCCAAAACCACTTTTATCCGACTCTTTGATGTTAAAATAAACGCTCAGGGAGGGTAACATTTCTGAGGAAGATGTCGTGGTCGATGGAAGCGGAGGTCACCTGATGCTCATATCAGGAGGCCTGATGCTCATATCGGGAGACCACATATTTAAAAGAGGTATTTGCTTCCCTTTTAATTTGTGGTACAAGTCTGTGGTTCAGGTTTCCAGCAGTCGACGCTAGACATCAACAACAGACGGGTCTTGAAGACGCTTGACAACCTTTGTAGTTACCTCAGCTTTAACGCATGAGACGTGCTACAGCCACCAGCCTTGACTATTGTAGAGAAGTACAGTTCAGTTCAAAGCACCTGTGAGAACCAACAGCGGCCGAAGTAGAAGCCAACCAACCCCCACACTGGAAGCTAAGTACCATGACAGCGCAACCCAAAAAAATTTCAAATTGTCCAAATTTTCCACTAGTTTAAATCATCCACTAATGATAAATGTCATCGCTTATTTTTTATAAACAACTTTATTTATTTTACATTGTTAAACTATAAGTGATTATTAAACCTGTTTTTGTTTTGTTTTTTGTAACTGTAAAGCTATAGTTGGAATAACAACTACTGAGTGAAGTGTATGTCTGCACCCGTATGATTGTTCTAAATACATAGCCAGACAGAGCTATTAATTTTAATAGTTGCTGAATCACCTTCAGCTAGGTGCTCAGACATACGTGCGAAAATATATTACCTCACAGAAGGGGCGGGAGAATAATAAGTTCATGACAGCTTAGATGATCCCAGTTGTTATGCTTGCTTTTCTTCAAAATCCTGTCAGGTTCCCTTAAACAGAAGGATCATTCTTCTATTTTTATCTATGTCAAGAGTAATCTTTTCGCGAAGGTTAATACCTTTGAAGACCCTCATCATTATACTCTGAGTTTGGCCATTATTGGACCACTACCACGCAGCAGGGAAGACAATACCTTTACAAGGTGGTTGTGACAATACTAGACTTATGAAAGTAACAATGCCAATTAAAAAATAAATAAACACACCCTGAACAGCATTAATATAATAAATTCAGGTAAATACATTGCGACTCAACAAAGCAGAATAAAATACAAACAATGTAACAGACATTAAAAAAAATGGAGCCACCACTACAGCCGGTCCCCTTGCAGAAATCCTGCACCTAGCAGTCACGTGGTCTTGCAGGGTGGTTTACGTGGTAATTTATTTGACCTGAGAAGGTTATCAGCCCCATTTACACTGTCATATTAGTCGCCTTACACAACATGCATGAGTGTGCAGTGACGCTATTCATTCCTTACGTTTAATATAAGTTATTTGTAGTCCCATGACGTAACTACAGGCAGGTGTTTCTACCACCACACACCACATGAAGTCCCCATGTAACGTAGTGTCTAAAGAGCGATAGAAACAATGGTATGAATAATGTAAAGCCAGATATAGATCTGCCCAGAGAATGCGTCCCATGCAAGGAATGGAGCAAGTTTACACAACATACTAACACATGTACATGCACCTCCCTATTTTAGTGCCCCTAGAGAGTTACGCCAACTAATGTTTGGCCGCCATTTTCGGCTGTACCCGTATCGCAGTAAAATGGAATAGATACAAATATGTGCTTCTGTATTTGCAGCTAATTTTATTTCAAATTAGTAGTTAACCTAAACGAAAATGCAAATTGGGTCTGAAAGTCGCGATTGGGTCCATTTTCCTGCGATACGGGTTCAGCCGAAAATGGCGGCCAAAAAATTAGTTGGCGTAATTCTCCATTACCCTATTTCTGTTGTCTACAGTGCAATGGTTCTCAACTTTTTTACGACCACGACTCAAATTTCACATTTGGTGAAGCTGACGACCCATGCACTCCAACTGACAAGTAAAAAATTAATTACAGCAAAGGTCAGCAACCGGTCGATCTAGATCTACTGGTAGATCCCAATTTATATCTAGGTGACGGAGGGAAAAAGAAATTGTAACACAGGCAATTTCGGACTCGCTCTCTTCCCCTAACACTTAATGGCGCGGTGTCACGAGGTGTAAAGGTACTTTCACTGCACTTCCAAGTGGAAAATCTCACAAGTTAGCTTACTACAATTCACTTTATTCGTAAACTGTATAAAATTAAAAGCGACCTGTTCTTTCAAGGAAAGTCAACTTTCGACATAATATTTAGTTTTAATTTCCCCCTGCTCTGATGATGGGACAACATGAAGCAGATTGTCTGGCAGAGATAAAAGTTACATATAGATTGAACAAATGAAGAGATGGGCTGAGCACTTCATGGAGGTGCTAAACAGACCACCACCAACAGTAACACCTGATTTTAATAATGAAACACCCATCACCACCTTGCCAATAACTTGCGATGAATTCACGCTGGACGAGATCAAACAAGCCGTTAAAAGATTTAAAAATTTTAAAGCTGCTGGAGTTGACGAAATTTCAGGGGAAATGATTAAAGCAGTTAATGACAACAACCTCTTGAGAATTTTAGATATTATAAATGAAGTATGGAGAGAAGAACAACCACCACAACAATGGAAAGACAGTATTATTGTAAAGTTACCGAAGAAAGGTGATCTATCAGACTGTAATAACTGGCGTGGTATATCTCTATTATCAGTACCTGGAAAAATTATTATGTTGCATGATGTTAGAAAGACTTAAATTGCATGCTGAAGCAATGATCAGAGAAGAACAAGCGGGTTTCAGGACGAAACGATCATGTATTGATCAAATATTCACACTAAGAACAATTATAGAAGAATCATGGAAAGGCAATCGCCACTTATTATCACCTTCGTCGATTTTCAAAAAGCCTTTGATAGTCTACACCGCCCATCATTGTGGAAGATACTTACAATCTATGGTTTTCCAACAAAATATGTGAATATAATCAAAGCACTATATGACAATGCAAGATGTTGTGTTAGAACAAATAAAGGGAATACAGAATGGTTTACAGTAGAAACAGGGGTGAAACAAGGCTGTATTATGTCACCACTACTTTTTGGAATAGCTATTGATTGGGTTATGAGAAACTATACCCACAATGAACAATTGGGTATAAAATGGCCAAATGGAAAATTCCTGGGGGACCTGGATTTCGCAGATGATGTAGCATTCTTAAGTTCAACACCAAGACAATCCCAAGAAGCAATAAATAATTTGTGTCATCTCTCGGTTAAAATAGGTCTCCAAATAAATGCCTCTAAAACTAAAGCTATGAACTTTTCTAACGAGACCTTTGATATCATCTTGAACGGGGAAAAACTACAGAAAGTTGAAAGTTTCAATTATTTAGGCAGTAAAATGACTCAGGATGGTGACACAACAAGAGAAATCCATACTAGAATTGCTTTGGCAGCTAGCGCCTTCAATAGATTATCTAACATTTGGAAATTACGATCATTGAATATACATACCAAGCTTCGTCTGTTTAATTCAAATGTTATCTCAGTGTTAACATACGGCTGTGAGAGTTGGAAAATAACAAAATCATTGGAGAACAAGCTGAATACATTCGAGAACAAATGTCTTAGAAAACTCATGAACATCAGTTGGAAAGAATTCAAGACTAATCGACAAATAAGAGAAGACTCTAGGCAGAAATATGTCCTCCGACTATATAAGGAAAAGACGATGGTCATATATCGGTCATGTCCTACGAATGCAAAACAACAGAATACCACTACAGGCGCTCACTTGGGTTCCTGAGGGTAAGAGGAAAAAAGGAAGACCAAAAGAAACACTCAGAAGAACAATAATAAGAGAAGGAAGAACGTTGGGCCTAAATAATGTGCAAGAGCTAAGAGGAGTGGCGTCACAACGAACAACCTGGAGAGCACTGGTTTCTGCCTTATGCGCCGTGTTTGGTGCTTAAAGAATTTATTATTATTATTATTATTATTATTCCAAATATTCTGAAATCTGAAAACAGACATGATTTTATCCAGGTAGATCTTTAGAGAGCGCAGTGTTTTTTTAAGTAGATGCCCCCTACAGCTTCTGGATTACTTACCCATGAATTCAGCCACAGGCATGCCACTTAAAACTTCGAGTAAGGAAAAAGTAAAAGACTCGACCAGTCGTAATGTGTCCCATGCCCCACAAATTGAGAATCACTACCACAGTGCCTGTTATATTTACCTTAATTCCTGAGACGTTTTAACAAAGAAGAATCAGAGAGAGAGAGAGAGAGAGAGAGAGAGAGAGAGAGAGAGAGAGAGAGAGAGAGAGAGAGAGAGAGAGAGAGAGAAATGGTAGGGATGGTGGGGCATGGATGCAGGAAAGAACTGTTGATTTTTAAAAAAGTTTTTTTCCCCACGTATTTTTCTGCCTGTCTGGTCTATATATTACATGGCTATTCAACCGGGATTTTTAAAAAAAATTATTGGAGACAGGAGGAATAGAATACTTGTCCTGCACCCACCCAGTGGGTCACTTTGTTCACCCCTTGCCAAGCTTTCAGTTTCATTTGCTTTGAATTTGAGCTTTCTTATGCGTGAAAGACTCAGATAGAGCAGGTCACTGTTGTGGATGGAAGGAGAAAGAATTTCATGAGCTGAGGCCAACCCGAGAACTCCAAGCCGAAGCCTGAAGCTAAAACAGCACAATTTTAAAGACACTGCTGTGAAGAATTACAAAAAAAGTGATCAATGCTTGCGATAATGTGCAGGGGGGATTTTCAGATGTGACTTCACGGAAGCCTCATATCACACATCTCTAAATTCTTTGCGGGGCGAAGTTTTTTTTTGTTTACTTTTTTTTTACCCGATATGTAGTAAAATTTCCAAATTCTTAGCTGAAGTGTAGATTCTTTTTTTTAAAAAATACTTTGCGTTGTCTTTCCATTATTTCAAACAAGCTTTCCTTATAAATTATATTTGTATTTTATTATGTACATACAAGGGGATTGACATAAGTCTTGGGCCTGACCATGAAGAACATGTCACAGAGAGCTGAAATTTTGTATAGTGTTTATTCCTTTTCAATATAGCCACCGTCTGAATTGACACACTTCTGCCATCTCTGCTTGACCTTGAAAAGACCTTGGGAGTAGAACACCCTATTTTTCAAACTAAACCAGTCATCACATGCCAGTATAACCTCTTCATCGCTGTCAAAGTGATTTCCTTTTATCTGTTTTTTAAGATTTGGGAATAGAAAAAAGTCTGATGGAGCCAAATCTGAAGAATATGGTGGGTGTGGAAGAATTTCAATATTCAAATCGTTGGTTGCTAGCTGCACAAGCCGTGCTTTGTGAGAGGGCGCGTGTCTTGAAGCAAAGGAAGATTTTGAGTGCGCGTTATCCCTCGTTTCCTGGTCACAACCTTTCTTAGTTTTGTGAGAAGATCTGCATAGTACTGTCAATTAACTGTGTTGCCACGAGGCAGATAATCTTTCAAAAGGACACCTTCGCCGTCCCAAAAAACAGTCAGCATCACTTTTACTGCAGATTTCTGCGCCCTCGGCTTGACAGGTGTTGGGGAGCCCGGGGTTTTCCATTGCATGCTGGCAATTTTGGATTCGGGGTTATAATGGTGTACCCAAGTCTATCTACTGTCACCATGGTCTCCAAAAAGTTTTTTGACTGACACTTTTTGAGTAACTGTTGACAGCAATTTACCCTCGTTTGCTTCTGTTCACGTGTCAACAGTCGCGGAACCCAGCGTGCACACACTTTTCTCATGTTCAGTCTGTTGTGTAAAATTCTATAAACTGTTCTTTCATTCAGTTTTACTCTACTAGCTAACTCCACAACTGTCATTTTTCGATCCTGGTCAATGATTTTCTTCACTCTTGTTGCATTTTCATCGTTGCACTCTGAGGCTGGTCTACCAGATCTTGGCAGATCAGCAACATTTGAGCGGCCGCACTTAAACTGTTGACACCAGTTTTTTTACAGAAGAATATGAAGGACAAGAATCACGAAACACTGGTTCCATCTCCCTGTGTATTTCTGTAGGTGTTTTTCCCCGAAACATCAGAAATTTTATCACAGCTCTGGCCTCCTTCTTTTCCATTGTTTTGTCAAATCTTTGGAGCAGCAGATCCGGTCAATAGGGTACATTGCGCCGTGCACCGTAGCGGGAAAACTCATTGAAGAAACAAACGCGTACTTTACTCATTCAGTGCAAATATGATGAACTTTAAATGTGCAAGTTTCATCTTCCTCCTGTGACTCCTTCATGGTCAGGCCCAAGACTTATGTCAATCCCCTTGTATACGTCACGCTCCGGTCTACCCAGCTGTAAATGGGTATCTGGCTCTGCTGTTAAGTCAGAGAAGGAAAAAATAGCGAGGAAGGGACCTAAATGGTCACCACACCTCTCGATGCTAGACCTAGTATAGTGAAGTCTCTAACACTTCCCTTCTCTACGACAGTATCTGCTATGGGACTATCTTTACGTGGAGACAACTATGCCATGAAAAGCAGGGTTCGGGGGGTAGGAGTTGGAGGTCAGTCGTTTTTTAGTGGAGTCAAAAGTCGGTAAGAAATGTTTGGACTCTCGACTACGAATTGTATGTCATTTGACCAGCAAAAAACTGTTGTCGGACTTTTCTCAAATTTCAGAAGTCGGAGAATTTTTAGACCGACTCCACAACCCTGATGACAAGTTCATTTAAGATAAAACAGAAATGCGCTAGGATACACGACTACTTTATTATCATTTTTTTTTTTAAATAAAATGTTGCCTCGTTTTGGCGAGGTGCGCCCCGTTCAATCCAGGCACACAGTCCGTCGATTATATAAGGGCGCACGTTCAAACGTAAAATACCTTGTGGTCTGGTTAGTATGTATATATAAATGAAAACTCAAGCAGCTGAACTAAACGGGATCCTGCCAACGACAAGCCTTACAAAATGGCACGTGCAACGTTATAAGAAATTAAACAACGGTTCCATCCACTGTACAACAAATGAGCACCGACTGAGAGGACAGAAGAACTGAACCAAGCGGGCAGCGTCACCGGCAGCCACTTAACAAAATGTCAGAGATTCCAAGAAATTCTATTTTCCAATAAAATGTCCTAAGCTTTGTAATCATATTTTTTTGGTACTGCCCAGAAGGAAAGGACGTGCGATCTCGCCTCGACCTCTGCGGACTAACGAAGCATCGATTACACAGCCCTAACAAAAACAAAAATTTTTTTGGTGCCAAACATTTTACTCTTGATTGTACATAAATGAGACCTGCTCAATCCAAATATAACATTTACTTGTCTGTAGCAGCTCTAGTTTTTGAGATACAGACATTTTTGTATTTCATTAATACAGGGTGACCAAAAAAAAAAACAGCCCGCGCGCGCACTTTTTGTGCGCGCGCGGGCCCGTTTTTTTTTTTTTTTTTTGGGTCACCCTGTATTATTACAATATTTTCTATATAAGGCTATGTAAAAAAAAAACTATTGCTGTCTAGTCCTTTACAAAAGAAAATTGCTTGTTTACTATCAGTTTCAGTTTTCCAAGAATCTGCCCAGAATTGCCTTTTTTAGATTTTAAGCCACTGCATGCATGTTAGTATGCTACTTATTTTATTACACTTCTAACAGAGAATGGCATCATCTTCAAGAAGAGCATGTTTTCTTTCACCGCATTTATTTTGTTATATTTGTGGAGAGTACACTTTCAAAGAAGAACATAGGAAGCATATTACTGTTTTTGTGAAAAAGGCATACTTTGCTTACTTTAAAGTAAAACTAGGTGACCAGGACAAGTCTTGGGCTCCTCATATTGTTTGCAAAACATGTGTTGAACACCTACGTCAGTGGACTTGTGGGAAAAGAAAACGTTTAAAATGTGGAATTCCAATGGTTTGGAGAGAGCCCAAGAACCACTATGATGACTGTTATTTCTGTGTTGTGAATATTAAGAGAATTAATGGAAAAAAATCACAAAAAGTGGAAATATCCAGATTTAGATTCTGCTAGGTGACCTGTTCCACACGGAGATGACGTACCAATTCCAACTTTCAGTCAGATTTCAGATTCCCTGCTAGAAGATGAGACAGCAGTGGCATGTGGAACGACAAGTGACAGTGATAGTGATTTCGAAGATGATTTTTCAGATGCTCAACGCTTCGACCAGCTTGAACTAAATGATCTAATCCGAGATCTATATCTCTCCAAGGAATCTTCAGAACTTTTGGCTTCAAGATTGAAAGAAAAAAAAATTACTGACTGCTGAAACAAAGGTTACATTTTATCGCAGCAGAGAGCAAGGTTTTATTCCATTCTTTTGTAAAGAAAACAACCTTGTGTTTTGTACTAATGTAGGAGGTCTTGTTAACAAAATGGGTGTAAGTTATACACCAGATGAGTGGCGACTTTTCATTGACAGCTCTAAAAGAAGTTTGAAGGGTGTTCTCTTACACAATGGTAACAAATATGGCTCAATTCCAATCGCTCATTCTACTACAATGAAGGAGGAGTATGCTACAATAAGCACAGTTCTGGAAAAATTGAAGTATTTAGAACATAACTGGATGGTTTGTGTAGATCTTAAAATGATGAATTTCTTGCTTGGCCAGCAAATGGGATTCACCAAATATCCATGCTTTATTTGTTTGTACTTTAGAAATGTGAACTGTTTTTTTATTTTATTTGTTTGTTTTTTTTAACTGCTAAAAGACTTTTCTTGCCACAGAAGTGCGTAAGAAAGTGTTATTATTATTATTATTTCATTTTCCACCAAGAATGTATGGACATAAGCGAGAATGTGTTTATGTAATTTTTGTATTGATGATTGATGACACATTCAAAAATACAGATTAATTGTAGACGGATTGACCGCATGAGTGAGTGTCTCGGTATACAGAATTTATTTATTGTTATTTATTGTTTTATTTATTTTATTTTATTATTACTTTTTTCCCCCAATTACTAGCTTGTTTGTTTAAAAAAAAAAAAAAACCCGACTCATTTTTAAAAATTATGATTGCATACTGTAAATGAATGCTGTTATGGTAACTTCATAATGTTGCATGACTTTAAATTAATGCTTAAAGCATCATGTGGGAATGAAAGGATATAGTATGCAAGATTAATGAGAGTGGAAGGGCAGAATGTTAGACGGGCCTGCGCGCCTAATTCTTTACCCTTCGAAAATAAAGTTCGTTCGTTCGTTCGTTTGTGGGATAGCAGGGCAAAAGATATGCACTGGACAAAGAAACAGTGGCCGTTGAGGGATGAATTTAAAGTTGGAGAAAAAAATATTGTCAATAAGCCTCTCATTGATCGAAAAAGAGTTCTACTGCCACCATTACATATAAAGCTTGGCTTGATGAAGCAATTTGTTAAGGCACTGAACAAAGATGGTACCTGTTTTAATTACTTATGCAGAAAGTTTCCAGAATTGAACATAGACAAACTTAAAGCTGGAATTTTTTATAGACCTCAAATTAGAAAGTTAATAAACGATCCAAATTTTATTGATTCCATGAACAAAACAGAATCCACAGCCTGGTCATCATTTCTTTTAGTTGTGCAAAACTTTCTGGGTAACTTTAAAGCAGACAATTATTCTGAATTAGTTGGAAACATGCTGTCGAGTTTTTGTGAACTTGGATGCAACATGAGCATAAAATTGCACTACCTCCATAACAATTTACATTTATTTCCGGAGAATCTTGGCGACTTTAGTGAGGAGCAAGGTGAAAGATTTCACCAAGATATAAAAACAATGGAAGAGAGATACCAGGGACTTTGGGATGCCCACATGATGGCAGATTACTGTTGGACCCTTAAGCGTGACTGTCCGGGCATATCACATTCCAGGAAGTCCTCGAAAAGATCCTTTTTGCGTGTTGACTAAACAAGTGCTAGTGATAAAGTTTTATTACATTATTGGTAATATATGCACAGTAATTACATATAATATGAATGCAGACTAAAGTCAAAATGCCACTGATAGCACCTAACTCTAGGATTGTACATAACAATTGCCCTACTAATATGGTCATTCTTAGTTATCTCAAAAACTAGAGCTGATAGAAAAAATCTGATTACATTTTTGGAATCAGCAACCCAAAATTACCCAAGAACAGCTATAAAATTTAAGGCACCAAAATGTGTGTATACCAGTGTTATTGTACAGTAGTACTTACTATTAGTTTTCCGCTATGTTTGTTTTTTTCTGAGCTTTAACTTTGGTTGGAGCTTGATTCCTTCACTCTGCCAGTGAAAACATTCTAGCGTTTCTTTATTTTTTTTTCTCTACAAACATCTGCACGTTTTTTTTGCACGACGAAACATGGTTATCAGTACGTGAATTTTGAAGTCAATAAACTGTGAGGTGAGCGTCCGATTGCCAGAGTGGTTAGAGCGATGGTCTCTAGCGGCAAAGGTACCGGGTGCGAAACACGCTGGCGTCCCGCTCTAGTCTAACCAGTTGTAAATGGGTACATGACTCTTCTCTTGAGTTAGAGAAGGCAAAGGCAGCGAGGAAGGGAACTGGTCACCTCCACATCTCGAAGCTGGACCAAACTGAGTGAAGTCTCTAACACTTCACTACCTTACGGCAGTTTCTGCTATGGGACTACCTTGACCTTTACACCGTGAGATGAAAGAATACAGCTGGTCTAAGTATTACTGCGACACAGGACAAAGAGATGAACGTTACAACCATGTGGTCTTCGTTCAGGACTAACCACACACAAAAAAGGAGAGCTGAGAAAAGAAAGCGAGAAGTAATATAAATGCATACAATAATAGTACGCGCCGTAAATGTATCTCGCTGTTGCCATGCTGCTAAATCCCGATGCGAAATGCCACGAGAACATGATGGGGAAAAACTAGGACGGACAAGAAGTAACTAGTCTGAAAAGCGACGACCTGAGGGGAAAAATAAAATAATTTAAATTGGGAGATAACTAACAATAAACTATAATAAATGTATATAACAGGATAATATATGAATAATTATGTACTACTAGCAATAACCCGTCAATAATGACGGAAGTAAATCAAAAACTGTAATATATTTTTAAAATATTTTTTTTAATTGAATATAAAAGTTCTTTGATGACAACATTTTTTGTGAAAGTGCGTGGATTTGTTTCAAAGAATGTGCCCTGATAAAAAATATTTTTAATAAAAACTTTCAAGTTTTCATGATTTGTTCATCGGGTGAGGGCGACATAGAGCTGGCCGTGTCTGAAAACAGGTTCAGGAAGGAAAACTCCTACGTGGTCAAAAGATTGTCCTTGCGCCTTATTGATCGTCATTGCAAATGCTAAAATCACTGGGAATTGACAACGTCGCATCCTAAATGGCAAACTGCGCTCGCTTGGTTCTAAGTCAATGCGAGGAATTAAGACTCGTTCTCCCTTATTACTGCCAGTGATAGTTTCTGCATCAATGGAATTCCGATGCAAGACTTTTATGACCAAACGCGTGCCATTCAATAGTCCGTTTTTTTTTTTTTTTGCGTTCAGATTTCACAATAGCATGATACATGCAGCAACCTTTAATTTCAGAAAATGCTATGGCATTCCTGATGGGCACTGCACCAAGCAATTATCAGAATAATAAAAATAAGCAAACTCTCAGATTGGGATGCTGGAATGTCCGAACTATGTTGACTGGACTATCCGAAAATCTACAGGACGTAAACGATGTAAGGAAGACAGCCATAATTAATGATGAGCTTAAACGACTTCAGGTGGATATAGTTGCACTTCAGGAAACGCGCCTGGCTGGCTCTGGAACGGTGAGCGAGAAGGACTACACATTTTATTGGCAAGGGAAAGATCTTGATAAAGCTAGAGAACACGGAGTAGGTTTTGCGGTCAAAAAATCGCTAACTAAAATGGATGAACCAGGCGAGAATGGATCAGAACGCCTGTTAACGCTTCGCCTGCAAACTAGCACAGGTCCCATCACCCTTGTCAGTGTGTATGCTCCTACGCTGTACTCTGCCTCAGAAGCTAAAGATGAGTTCTACGAGAATCTAGCAGCAGTCATCAAAAGCATACCTAGGCAAGAACAGCTTGTTCTCCTTGGTGACTTTAACGCTAGAGTGGGTGCCGATAATGTTTCATGGCCTTCATGTCTGGGCAGGTTTGGTATTGGCAAGATGAATGAAAATGGACAACGGCTCTTAGAGTTGTGTGTCCACCATGACCTCTGCGTGACCAACACCTACTTTCAGACAAAACCCCAGCATAAGGTGTCATGGAGACACCCACGATCCAAGCACTGGCACCAACTGGACCTGATTCTCGTCAGAAGGCCACTTCTCAGGTCTGTGCTCTCCACACGCTCGTACCATAGTGCAGACTGTGATACAGATCACTCCTTGGTTTGCTGCAAAATCAGAGCACAACCAAGAAAACTCTACTGTGTCAGACATGAAGGGAAACCACGCATCGATACCAGCAAGATGTCAGACCCTGTCATGATCACTCAATTTACTGCAACCTTCAAGAAAGTGCTCAGTAGCCCTCAGCATGGTAATACTATTACAGAGAACTGGGAGCATCTACGAAACACCATTCAAAGTACTGCACTTGCCACCTTTGGTAAGAAAACGGCAAAGTCAAATGACTGGTTTGATGCTTCATCAGATGTGATGGCACCTGTCATTGAAGCTAAGCGCAGTGCTATGAATGAATACAAACGTTCACCGAGTGCTAGAACCCTACAGATCCTGAAGGCTACGAGAAGCAAAGTTCAACAAACTGCTCGACGCTGTGCAAATGACTATTGGCTCCAGCTCAGTGAGAGCATCCAGATCGCAGCGCAAACAGGCAACATTAAACAAATGTATGACGGTATAAAGCAAGCACTTGGCCCCCAAAAAAGTAAGACGGCACCGCTAAAAACCATCAGCGGAGAGAAGCTAACCGATAAGGGTAAGCAGATGGAGAGGTGGGTCGAGCACTACTCTGAGCTTTACGCTAGAGAAAATACCGTTACGCCTGCAGCCCTTGATGCTGTCAAATGTCTGCCAACTATGGAGGAGCTGGATGCCGAACCAACATTAGAGGAACTCAGCAAGGCCACTGATAGCTTGGCCTCTGGCAAAGCACCAGGCAGTGATGGGATTCCTCCTGATTTAATCAAATGCTGTAAGAGCACGCTATTACATCCCCTGCATAGGATGCTGTGCCAGTGCTGGGAAGAGACAACTATTCCTCAAGACATGAGAGATGCCAGGATTGTAACACTATATAAAAATAAAGGAGACAGAAGTCTCTCTTGCAAATTGTTGGTAAGGTTTTTGCTATGAGGCGCATATCTCCACGAGCTGGTAGATCAACAACAGACATGAGATTCTCTGTCCGCCAGCTTCAGGAAAAATCAAGAGAGCAGAAAAGGCCTTTATATATCGCCTTTATAGACCTCACAAAAGCATTTGACCTGGTCAGTAGGGATGGACTCTTCAAAATCCTCCTGAAAATAGGCTGCCCTTCTAAAATGCTGGAAATGATAAAGTCATTCCATGACGACATGAAGGGAACAGTCCAATATGCTGGAAGCACGTCACAGCCTTTTGACATACGAAGTGGCGTTAAACAAGGCTGTGTTCTGGCTCCGACCCTCTTCGGGATCTTCTTTGCCCTACTCTTGAAACATGCTTTCAGAGATGCAACTGAAGGAATATGCCTTCACACTAGGTCAGATGGCCGTCTGCTTAATCTTTCAAGGCTGAAGGCAAAAACAAAAATCAGAAGGGTCACTATAAGAGACTTGTTGTTCGCTGATGATGCTGCAGTCGTCACTCAAAGCCAACAGGAGCTTCAGAACTTGATGAATCGCTTCACTAAAGCATGCAAGGACTTTGGCCTCACAATAAGTCTAAAGAAAACGAATGTGCTGAGTCAGGATGCGGGTGCTGCACCAGTTATCACTATCGATAACTATGAACTGGCAGTTGTGCATCACTTCACATACCTAGGGTCTACCATCAATGACAAACTCTCACTGGATACAGAAATCGACAGCCGCATTGGCAAAGCTGCAGCTACCTTTGCCCGCCTCACATCGCGTGTTTGGGGAAACTCCAAACTCACAATGAAGACCAAAGCTGCGGTATATAATGCCTGCGTCACCAGCACACTTCTATATGGTAGCGAGACCTGGACGACCTATGCTAAGCAAGAAAGAAGGCTCAATACCTTCCATTTACGGTGTCTACGCCGCATCCTCGGCATCTCGTGGAAAGATAAAGTGACTAATGTCGAGGTGTTGTCACGTACTGGCCTTCAAAGTATGTATACACTGCTTAGACAGCGCAGACTTCGCTGGCTTGGCCATGTTCGTCGCATGGAAGATGGTCGCATCCCAAAAGATATCTTCTACGGACAATTAGCAGATGGCAAGAGAACAGTTGGGCGACCACAGCTGAGGTTCAAAGATGTGTGCAAGAGAGATATGAGGGCACTGGACATGGATCCAGCAACATGGGAGGATGAAGCTGCCGATCGCACTAAGGGGCGATGCTATTTACGGCGCCAACTCAGATTGGGCGAAGAGAAGCTCACACAACAAGCAGAGGAGAAGAGAAAACGTCGAAAGGAGCACCAGGAAAATAAGCAGCTGAGGGCTGTCACCTCAGGGGCGCATTCCCATAGTCAGTTATGACTGAAGGGGCTATTATTATTATTATTATTATGGCATTCCTGATGGGCACTGCTCGTTAAGGAACTCGGTTGGGAAATTAACTGCGTCGTTGGGATCATCGGAAATCATGATAACCATGCTCCAATAAACCGTTTCATTTCCAGCGAGTAGCTCCAACAATAAGTCTGCAATACTTTAAATTAAAATTCTGTCTTGAAGAAACAATCAAAAACTTACATTTTAAGGTTATTTTTAACAAAATGATGAAACCCTCTGTGGATGGGAAGGAGCGAAGCTCCTGACCGGGTTGGAAGGAAAGTCCTCAGGTTCCCCAGCCTCGCAATGACATGTCATTGGGCCGAAGGGCTGAAAGCCCAAGTGCCGCTGGATTAAAAAAAAAAAAAAAAAAAAAAAAATGATGAGTTAAATCCGTTTCCGGGATGAAACTTGGTTCTACAATCAAAAACTTCCATTTTATTCACATATCACTGTCACTCACTTTGTGTTGCACAATTCACCAACTTTTCTTCGTTGAGTGTTACTATTTTCGGGAGAGTACATATAAGGGAAACAATACAATTAATGTCTAACTTTCAACCACAGTTGCATCCCTTAGATGTGATCGACGTACAAACGGCGAGAATTATGGAGTTTGATTGAATTTGTGCTTTCGTGCGTGCACGCGCGCCCATGTGTATATGCACACGTGATGAAGACCGCCTCAGACACTCAAGACAAAGAAGTGTTTGGTGTTTAATTCGCGGGGCTTAATGCTTCTCACAAGAAAGATTAAACGGCTTTCAAGATTAGACGACATTTTGACATCCAAGGAACAGGTTGTCAAGGGCGTCCTGTTGATTTTGGATAATGAGATGGGTGGACTCCCAGTTATCGTGGGCCAAGCTGACCTTTGATTTTTGTAGTTTCTTTTATTCATTTACTGTTTATATATTACTGGACCACCTGCGTCGCATTTTCCGGTCCCACGGATGCAGTCTTTTAGAAATCAATTATTTCCCCACGAACTGGTGATAGTAACTTCCCCTTGGTCAGCTTTTCACCTTACATCTGCTAAAATTTTAAGTCAGGCCTTCTTGAGAATCTACTGTATCTAATTTGTAATCTATATCGGCAGTGAGTGTAACGAAGGCAAGTGTTGCCAGAATTAATTACAAAAGTACGGCTCTATCAGTGTGTATCACATGTGCCCACCTTTTACTTTCCGTAACTTCTTTTTTTACACTCCTCTTCAACACAATAGTGACCTCCTGTCTTATGTCAGTCTATCTGGAGCGAAAACGCTGAGACTGTCTACCTCCTAAAGACTGACACTTTGAAGTGGCATAGTGTCACAAGATGGATTTTGGGGGCGACCTCTTTCCGATCTCTCTTTCACTACAGCAGTAATCAGTTACATTTTTGTACTGATTTTATTGCGAGTTTTTCCGAGTCGCACCCTTTTCTTTCTCTGTCCACTGTAGCAGATAATGTGTATTTTCCTTCTTACGCTCCTCTCACTGATAAGTCACCCCGTCTGTTTGTTACACGTCTCTTCCCTAAAGCTTTAAAAGGAGCGGTAGAGATAATATTAACGACAGGCATATTCTCGTGTACCCAACCTTGGCCGCTACCGATTAACACTAAATTGCCAGCGCATTTGTCTAATTGCTGATAAGGCCAGGGTACGCGACAGATAAGAGATTACTTGTCTGAGTGACACATTTTGGGACAGACAAGGACGACATAATCGCTTCCTGTCCGACTTGTTATGACAAGATTACTTTAGATAGTAATAATTTGTTACATCTGACAAAACAGCACAGGAAATCTCTATCATTTTAAATAAGGAAAACCGGAGTATCTGAGGAAACTGAACACACGGAGTCAGAGAGGAAATTAAAGTTAAAATTAACGACCCTGAGTACACGTGTAAAAAAGCATCGGCTAGTGCCGATTCATCTGAGCAAAAAGTTTGTGAGCCAAGATTTGCGCAAGTTGTCATTTTACATTCTATATTTTCATTACTAACATGTGAACTAACATATATATATATATATATATATATATATATATATATATATATATATATATATATATATATATATTACCATGTGAATATTAATACGTGAAAATCGCTAGTGCATGTCCCAGTCATTTGAGGCTGGCAACCTCAGCGCATAGAATGATTTCATGAACCACCACTGAACGGGCTGGCGACTGCTAAGTTATTCCCAGCGGGAGCAGAAACAACCACTGGCAGCTAAGTGCAATATAAGCTGCCAAAGTGAACTTTTTTCATAGAACCTACTATCAATCAACGATGAACCCTTTCTGCTAAACTATTCAATTATTTTTAAACTGTTAAAACTAGTGATTATTAAATTTTGTTATTTGTAATTTTATAAATTTAACTTCGATTTAATCATTTTAAATGTACTGCATGTTTGTCTCAGTCAATTTACTAAACACACTCTAAACAGAGCTGTACTAGAATAATAAGAATTCCACTGAGTAAATCAGAGGTGGGGGCTTGAACGAGCTAAGATTAATCTTTGCTTAATTCTTCACAAAAATTGTCGGCAGATTATAGAATTAACGTGCTCAGCCAATGCAGCATTGTTTTCGCTTATCTGAATATCTTGTGAACACTAAATTGAGATAGAAGCGTCATTACCCTTCTATTTACAAATCTGGAAGAGTAATCTTGTGCGAAAGTATATACCTTTGAAGCCCATATTAGATACTCATGAGTTTTGGCCATTATTGGACCACTACTGCAAAGCAAGGGAGGCAATACCGTCACACACAGAACTGAACATCTTAAGTTATCTAAAACATGACTTTTCTCTACCCTCCCACGACACCGGTGTATGTCATGAAATATTCTAATCCACATATATAAATTATTAGGTAAATATGAAGCCTAACAAATAAAATTAATAAAGAGAAGAGCAATGGTAAAATAACAGTGCTGTCACAAAGAATGTACTCGAAATCCCCCTTGTTTTCTGCTTCGTCTGCAAATTGTAACGCTTTCACGTTGATATAAAAGCTTACTGTATTATTACCCGCCTTCTTCAATGAAACGTGTGCTGCATTTCTAAGAAAAACATTGAGAGACTGCGTAATGACCTAAATTAATCCTAACATTAATTATATTACGTTACCAAAACGAACGAACAGATGGACAAAAGGATGGCGAGAGGGGAGGGCTGAAAATCAGGAACGCATGCAACACGCGACGCGCGATATACAAATGCTGGCATCACGCGTGTAAGTCTACAAGCACTAACTTTTTCAGACGGACAGTGATAAAATACACTACCCTTTCCCAGAGTTAGGTTTATAAATCATAACAGACTCTTATTAGAAAAGATAACAATAGATGGGTTTACGTTTGAACACATAACAGTACCCAGACAGCACATCTTCCAAACAGGAGGTAGTAGAAAATACATATTTTGAACGCAGCCACGTAGCTCTTTTAAAGTGGGAAAATTGGGTTCCTTAGGGCTTGCTGACAAATAATATGTAAAACGTTACGCCAATAGTCCAGGAATTAATAAATTATACCCAAAATAAAATAGTGAGGCTGCCTGACAGCATGAAATCATTTCTGCTCATAAAATTTTTTTATAACGTGTTTGAAAAAAACCTTACGTTACATAAATAGCCTACCATGTAAACTCCAAATTGATTGGAGCGCAACAAATGAAAGCCTAACCACGATTGGTCGGGCTATAAATACTATCTTGGTTGTTGGGGGAGACGGGAAAAGATAACATTTTTTCAAACACTTGTCGAAACGTGGCTCATTGGCCAGTCTCGCTGATATACACACTTGGGAGCGTTAGTTCGAGACCACTTGTTTAAAATAGCTTGATAAAGCATCAGTGCGTTGAAGCCAGCATATATTTGGCTCAATAAAAGCCTGGAACATAGGCAGATGGAAGTTTGTGCCAGTTTGTGTCAGAATTCATTGCTAATCAACGTATCTGTGTTATTCGTATGAATTGTGGTAAGCTTGAACCATTTAATATCTTTTAATGAAAATTGAATGTGAATTGTTGATTTATGCCTGTATATATATGTGTAGTTCAGTGGCAAACGTGAGGTAAAGCCTAAAATGCTCCAGCCTGAACAGAGGGTGTCGGAGAAAAGTAAAACGGCATGGAATGGCCAAATAGTACACTGACACCTGGATGATTGATTAGACAGAAATAATGCTGGAAGTGCAGAGGCGTAGTGACCATTAAGGATGGTAATGCTGGTATAAAGTATTTCAGATGAAGCTGACTGTTGGCCTAACGCTCTGAACGCAATGTTTGTGCTGTATTGTGATCAGTGTAAAAGAGAATATAAATTAGTTATGAAGTAGAAGGTACATCCTTCTTGATTTCAGGGACAGTGGTCTTGATGGTACTGAGCAGCATCTGGTCAGAGATTTGCTGAATCCAGAGTCGGACAGCATACTCCTTGGTCTTTTTAGCTATCAGTGAGGTGTCTCCAGAGCCCAGAAGAGAATTCGAGCAGAGGAGTCCTCTCCTGCCGCCATCACTCAAGATAAGCAGAGTTGGCCAGCTGAGCTCAACATTATGCCCCCTCATCTTGAAATAACTTTATAAAAATACTATTCAGAGGGGAATTTACTTGTCTTAAAATCAGGAACTGTGAACATCTCCAATACTGGTCCCTAAAGACAAACTATTGAAGTCATGATGACAAATACCAACAGAGCTTGAACAAAACAAAACCAGTATTACCTCATTTTGCTACTACACAACTGACACACATAGAACATTTGTAATAATATATGTCACTACAATATTCATATTAAATACATTCTGTACATAACTTGTAATTTAAATTGATTGTGATTCCTGGTTCCCTTGTAGTTGAATCAGGACACATATTCATTCATGCCAGTAATGAATACATATTGTTATTTGAAAGTTTATTAGTGACTCTTTTAAGATATCTTTGTAGAGTGTTATATGTATGTGAGTGTCACAGTGTTGTCAAGAGTAGTGGATTAGATTAAATTGTTTATCTGTCTGTTGTTGTGACTTACACTTCACCATACTCATACCCTAGACACATAACGTAGCATCACACTATTCCAGAATAATTCTGACTGAGATATATAGATATGTGGTAGCAAGTAAGGTTATCTATAATACACTACTCTTAATAGATATAGATACCTTCACAGCTGATCTCAGTCAGTACACTAAGTTCCCTATAAGTATTTATAACATCCCACTTCACCACAGTGTAGAAGCCACCAAAGAGACTCCACAAGGATGTTGGCAAAAACCATCACCAAGTGGTTTACCAGTTTCGCCAATGTAAGTGTCACTGCAATGTTTGCATATCCCCACAGTTCTAACTGCCTAAGTGAAACGCGTATTGTAACGAAAAACTTTTAATAAATCCTGCCAGCTAATAGGCAAAATATGGAAAAGGCGCGTACGGCACCGTGATAACTAAAGTAAACCCGGGCCTTGTATTGACCATATAAGTTATTATAAGTTTGATTGTGAGGATCCAATGATGTTGAAATAGAAGGAAAGGAATGAAATGATCGCAGGAGAGAGAATTAGTGCCGTTATCAGGGCATGCAGCAGAAGGAACACAACGTAATTATGTCCCCGTCACGTTTTGGCGGGATACTTGTCCTTACTATATCACGTAAAGCCATTCTTGACGACAAATGTGACTTCAGGAAATGCCGTTCAATGCTCGACAATGCAATTATGTAATTTTTTAACAAAAACCTGGAAAAATAAACCGACTTACTTCCTTCTCGCTGCATGTGCCTTCAATAACTCAAGAGCAGCTATTTACTCATCTACAGCACGGTATATTAGAGAGTGACGCTACCAATCCGGTAACTTTGTCTCGAGAGGCAAGCGCTTCAACCACCCAGCCACTCGACGTTCCTTTGTGTATGTGGGCATACAGCAATCCCCCGCATAGCGCTGTTAATTCGTTCATGAAAAATCCAGCACTAACCGAAAATGTGCTAAACGACAAAAAAAAACTGATTTTATAGGAAACAAATTAATGCGTACCAAATGTCGAGAAAGCTGTATAAAAATTAAGTAAAATAATAGTAATTTTTTAAAAAACCACTAAATATTTAAAAGCATTTTATTAACTACATATAATTATCAAACATATTAAACACAAACATAATATTATTATACACTGTACTTACGAACACTATTTTAAAAAAATAATATAGGACTTTAACCGCTACTGCCTCCGTCGCTTGTGGCTACAATTGTCACGGCGGAGCTGTCTTCATTATCAGACGACTGTTTAGCAGGTTTTGTAGGTGTTGAAAATGTTTTCATGTCGCTTGCTCGATGTGGGCAGAAGATATTAGAGGAGACTCAAGAAAAAAACACGAACCGAGCTTCCTTTGCTTTGCCACGTATTTCTCTTCAAGAAGTACCTGGTAGCAATTAAGATCTTGTTCTATGTTACAGATTATCATATAACTGAATTCCATTTTGGGGCCATGCTTCATTATGCTAGCAATGGCAACGCTTCTTGGTCATCCCACTATCCTTATATTCCTGCCTCCCACGAAATTTCGCGCACAGAAGATCGAATTTTTTAAACGTATAACGGGAATATGGCATAAAATAGAGCGTTATATCAAAAAAGCGCTAAACAAACTGCGTAAGACCGGGGGATTACTGTATACTAATTACAGTTAGACAAATCAATACAATTAATGTGGCTATATAGGTGAGTGTCGTAAATTTATTTTGAGAGAAAGAGTCTTAGAAATAGTAGTCCGGTTTAGAGTGTAGAATGATGGTGAAAAAGCTCAGTGATAGAAATGTAGAGATTAAATATGATGCTCCACAGAGTGCTGGAGGAGAGTAAAGACAGACTTATTTACGACAAATCGTTTCTCTCAATCTTCTCTTCCGCTCTCCTGGTCAAACAATTATTTGCCAGTCTTCCAGACACACATCTGCGCTCACACCGATTTGGTGCTTCAGACACACAGACGACGTGGATACAACTATCTTAAACAAATATGAGGGATTTGGGCCTTGGTAGTCCAACACAGTACTATGTATGTTTATGCTGTTTATTAGCATTAAACTCAATCACAACATCCAACAGGTTACATAAAAATTATCATAAGTACAGAAAATACAATTAACAAGGTGAGGATGGGGGTAAAGAAGATTGGTATCGACTAAGTCCTTCCCGCTTATTAGACAAAGGTAAACCCAGTCCCAAGATAGATAGTTATCAGGAACATAGGTAATGTAACCTAACAATGAAGTTAATTTCTCTGAAAGAGGTGTTACAATATTAGGTATGGTGGTAGACTAAAATACTGTTATCCCAATTGTCTTCCCTTTACTAAGCAAAGAAAAAAAAAGGGGGGGGGAGGGGATGAAACAGAGTTAACAAATTATCCCACTTAAAGGAACAATGCCGGGTATACAGAAAAACGTATTACCCGGTAGGCAGTTGACAAATGGTTTCTGCAAAAATAAATCTCCTGTCATTCATACACTCTGTGAGGATCCACACTCATACACACCACACACTTACCGATTGCAGCATCAGACAATCCATAGAATTAGGTATACAATAATTAAACTCTTGACATGTGAAAACTGTCTAGTCCTTCTATGTCCCGCCCCAGATAATGCGAGGTTTCACTGAGAGCAAATATTCCCGCTTATCGCCGGACTTGAAGTTCTACGAGTTCTTGTGTTTTATTATAAAGAAAAGAGTCTATGGGATGGCACTGACGCAGATCGACATAGGGGTGAAAAATGAGGTGATGGTATAATCCTTCAGTGCGTGATGATAGCCACTGACCGGTAAAGTTTTTAATCCAGTGAGGAAAAACTAGGCTCGGTCACAGTCAGGTAAATCGGTATTCTCTCACATTTAGAGCAGTAAATAAAATTATTTCTACTGGCACTGTTCATCTTCCAGTGTATCTCACAGGTTGAAATTTAAATTTGATGATAATATTTTAAATGTTCTTGGGTAGGCTTTCTTTCATGTAATTATGACAGCTAGGCCGCACCGGACCGCCACAAGATTAAATTTTAAAAAAATGTCTCATCAAACTGTCTGGAAGTTTAAGAACCGAGTATGGAAACTCTCTGTATGATTTATTAATAATGCTGGGATCGCAAAGGTGATCATTCGTGCACAGAAAAGAAACACTCCAATGGTAGCCACCAATTCAGATGGAAATCTAGCGAAATTTCTACGATAGCTAGTGAATCTAAAATCTCTGGCAACTGAATGATAGCCTGGCTTTCTACGTGATCTGTATATATTTAAAATGGAATTAAAGATGAGGGGGCATGAGGAAGTTGACACTATTTTTGATCTCAGGAGACTTTCGGGGATCTGACCGACAGACTAAAGAGAGATGCCGTCCCCTGGTTTCCCGTTTCCCCGTTCGTTGCATCCGACATCTTCCCCCGTTCGCTCCGTCTGCGGTCGGTTTAGCGCTTAACATGGAGGTGCGGAAAATGCCGGCAAGAAACTTGCGTCTCGTTTCCGGGACCACTACTGCTTTGATCTCTCCCGCTCAACGTTCCTGAAACCACTTCCGTGTCTGTTTGATCCTGTTCCGCTCTCTCTCTGTTTGAAGTAGGCAACGCCCCCACTGCCCAAGTTAATGAAAATAACTTCATATCATTGCTCAGGCGATGTCCGTGGGCGTGATTTAATCTTTCCTTAAATCAATGCGATGACCAGAATGACCGGTAGATAAACTGTCCACATATTAATCAGCCAACGTGTTGGCCATCTGCGTGGAACGGTTTCATAGCAATGAGTCCAGGTGAAAATAAATTCCCGTTTGATGAAGAGTTACCAAACTATTCGGGGGC
This sequence comes from Oreohelix idahoensis, assembly GCA_024509875.1. Lineage (NCBI taxonomy): Eukaryota > Metazoa > Mollusca > Gastropoda > Stylommatophora > Oreohelicidae > Oreohelix > Oreohelix idahoensis. The sequence continues at coordinate 170,959 of JAMPIV010019430.1, read as the reverse complement.
TCTGGTGCTATACGAAGGGGTCGTTACAAAGGGTCGTACTATAGAATCCCACGATTCAGGGTCAGCTGAGTTCGTCTGTGACAGTGAGAAACCAATAAAACAAGAGAAATGTCTACAGTACATGCAGCAGAGCAAAGCAGCGTTAAGGAAGAATGGGAATATCCGATTGACAGAGTGGTAAGAGACTGGTCTCTCGTGGCAAAGGGGTTGGATTTGATTCACAGTATCGTCACGCCCCAGTCTACACAGCCGTAAATGGATACCTAACTTTGCTCTTGAGTTTGGGAAGGAAAAGTCAGCGAGGAAGGGAACTGTTCACACTACCTCTCGATGCTGGACCTATTATAGTGGTCTCTAACACTTCACTCCCCTATGGCAGTATCTGTCACGGACTATCTTTGCCTTTTTTTTTATATTGGTACTTTCAAATGTTATCATACAGACAATTGCAGAAAGACGATTATGAACAGACAGGATATGAATGTAAGTCAGACCGCTGCAAAGAAACAAAAAGACTGGGAACAAAAAGGTGCCGTAAAAGGTGGTGATGATGATGCGAAGTACCAGCAGACGAGAAAACAGAAAACAGCACCGAACGAAAGTACGAACTGTGGACCCCATTTAGGACAGAGGAACATCCATCTCGTGGCACTGCATCACAAGCCAATTAGTGGGTCTGGTCTGACCTCCACCAATGTTGGACCCACTGAGTTGGGGAAGTCCTCTGGGGTTGCAAGAATGACCAAAACCTATTCCCAAATGCCGCAAGGGTAAGGAGTGAAAACTAAAATCGCTGAAGTTCGAACGAACGAACTGTAGGAGAAAGAGAGGGGGGACTTAAAAGAATATGTTTTCTGTAAACATAAAGAAAACAATCCTACAAAGGAAAAAAAAAAACGAACATAGAAGACGATTACTCTCGTGAAAGTGAGTACTGGAAGAAGGCGATAGACACATTTCAGCACGGATAAATCTTGTTTGACAGGCTAAACCGTCTAGCCCATTCCTCGTTTCCGAGCCAATTTTAGAGGCTCAAGCAGCGCTATTGTTTCCTTGGAGATGTTGTTCATTCACTAAGTCTAGGATAAACACGGTTAGTTGACTAGCTAATATATCTTTTTTTTTTCCCTCGCTGAAAACTGCGGCAGGAAATGTTTGGTGATGAAAAACTGTCAGATCTGCGGGGATTTACAGTATTATACTCACAGTAAACGACTGAACGATTAATTACAGACACCCGTGTATTCGTTGAAGACCAGGGTAACCGCATACTAATTTTTTTTAAATGTCCGACAGTTACCAATAACCATTAGCGCTACTGTGATAGTCACAGCTAATGTTACTTATTTATTGTCATGGTATTTTGTTAAACATGTTAACTGTGCTGACTCTTTCAGTCATCATCAGCAGCACTGTTCACTGAACTCCCTTACGGAGCATGGATCCACCACTTCAGCTGGCCCCCTTGCAGGAAGCTTCCACTAAGCAGTCACATGCTCCTGCAGTGATGGTTTCTGTGGCAATATGTTTTAAATGATGAGGTTGCCAGCCCCAGGCATATCCTCATATAAGTCCCCTTGTAAGTAAGACATGCCAGAGGGTGCTGTAGGCTTATACTTTCTCTATCTCTTCAGAGCCCCCAGGAACGACACCGGACGATTTCTTCAGTACAACGATTGCACCTCGTTACCGAAGGCGGTTAGCTTATTTCATGCTAGTGACCACATTAATTTGTTATTAGGGGCAGCCGTTCTATCCTTTCTGAGCCCAGCCTAAACTTTGTTCTTTTTGGAAGTTGTCCTGTTAGATAGTCTGTTAATATAAATTGTTAATACTTGTGGCATATTTTGGTCATATAAAAAGAAATAACACCTTGTTGACAACCACAACTGATGGACAAGTTGAAGGGAAACGTTCAAGAGGAAGACAGCGCTGTAGGGAAAGGAATACCAAGAGATGGACAGGGATGAGTCTAGCAGAGTGTACAATCAAGAAAAAGAACCAGAAGACGCTGGAGATGTACTGACTCCGATCTTCTAAGCGCAGATGACAGTTTCATAAGGTTCATAGATCAGACTTGTGGCAGTGATAGCTGTCCAATTTCATCTACTGTTTTATTTTCACTCCAAATCTTTGTTTGTGCAGTTGTTTTAACTGTGGCTAGTAGAAGCTGGAGGTCTCCCTCTATTTCTGCTTTAAAAATAAAAAGTGAAACAGTAAAAGGTAACTTGAATAGAGATAATACGGTTTCCCCTTACCTTCCACCGGTACGAGTGACAAAGGGTTACAAATATCAAGCCCAAAAGCAACATTGCGATAAGCGAGTTTCCACGCCACAATTTACACCATCTCTGTTCTCTTGAATAGTAATGTACGTTGCGCGAGAATTTAAAAAATGCTATTCCATTACTAATAAGAGAGTCTGTGGTGGAGGAGAGTGACAGATAGAAATTTAAAATTTTAAAAAAGTGATATCTAGAATCTATATGATAGTCTGCGAGTTGGAAGGAAAGCCTCTCCTCGGAAAATAGTCTACTATTTGAATTATGGTGACTAAACAGGATACTTTCTGGACTATAAATTCTTTCTCAGAAATCCTACAAAGGACTGTGTGGAGTACATAAGACCGAGAAACGAAATTTGGTGGCAGCTCTAACTGAATAAAATATCCCGACCAACTGTGAGTTATTTTAATTATGGCTAAGACACAAGGGTGTATATTAATTTTTTTTTTTTTAAATTTAGCCCACTAAAACATTACAAGAAAAAATAACAACAGACTGTTATATTAAAAAACGATTATAGATTTCAAATTATATTTAGATTATACAAATGAAAAAATAATGTAGAGTGTTCTTCTGTTTAGAAAAAAAATATATAGTCATCGCTTCGACCAAATGAGCTTTTCTGTGGTAAAAGTATTTCTGCATAAGTATTATACTCATTTCTCCAAGGACTGTAGTAGCAGCTGTGATGAGTTGTGCTCCTGTTAGGTTTCTGATTCTCTGTGGTTTGATCTGTCCCAGCACTTCAGGTACAGTAATGCAGTTCTTCTGTGGTTTCAGGGGGTGGCAGGGTTTGCTTCCCTGGACACAGTGCACATCACAAACACGGATGGAGTAAATCGGTTCTCCTTAATACATTTTCTGTTTACTGGATATGACTCAGGCTTGAGTCATCTGGTACGGTAACCTGGTATAGTAACATGGTATGGTAACCTGGTTGGAAAATAATTTAAGTACCATTAGTGGTCTTTCGAGGGAAATCATCTTATATGTCTGCTGGACGATAAGTGCCATCCCATGGTTGGTCTAAAACTTCTATGTCGTTACCACCACCAGATTTGGCTGGGGTAACAGAAGCGTTCAAACTCCTCCGTATTAAATTGTTGTTTTCTAGCAATGCAGTGTCCTCAGATACACCGAGATATCGGCGGGAGAGTTCCTACGGTCTCTCCGGCCACACTCGGGGGTCTCACTGGGTTGCGCCTGACCTCAGCGGCTTCTACCTCAGATAAAAGGTAGGGTGTATCTGCTTGTACTCTCTCTTCTCCTACCTCTTCACAAGGCCTGTGTCCAGAAAAAGAGAGATTGGGTTTGTCGGGCCCAGCTCCCTTCATAGGCGTAAGGTCGCTCAGTCCAGTCTTTTGCCCTAAGAAGAGAATGCTGGTCGTGTGGGTCCCAGGGCTGTTTAAATATGTACGGTCGCTCAGTCCACTGTCTTCTGCCCTGCGAAGAGAGTGCTGATCCTGGGCATACGAGATACCACTGTTATCAACATTGCCCTCACTTGAGGGAGTCAATGCCATCGGTTGCCTAGTTTCCGATAACAACGGAAATACTTCAAATGTCATAGGCGTCGCCACTGCTTTGCAATCCGACTGAACAGGGCTTCAGAGGGATATGCCTCTGCACATAAAATGTCACTGTCTTTCTGGGTCTCCAACCCAGCATTCGGTAGAGTTTTTCTGGTGCTTCAACTCAGCTCTCTGCAAGCTATCGTTCTGAGAGGTCTCAGCACCGTGAATTTGGGGCTCTCCCCTTTCACTCATAGGGCCTATTACGGGGCATCCGGCGTTAGAAAAGATAGGCACTTGAGATGTGCAAAGAACCAAAAAAAGGGCTTCCAAGTATGAAATCATAGGCGGGCCGAGTCATAACGGCGGCCTGGATTGTGCCACAGACAAATTTGGTCTTCACTTGAATATGTGCTATGGGAAGACGCCATGGGTTATCTCCCTTCAAAACACCGCAAATATCGACTTTTTCCTTCGTCAACTGCCCTGGCTTCACCAAATGTCTAGACACGATACTAGGGAAAGTCAGGTCACTGTCAAAGAAGCACTGAGTGAGTTCCATTCACTTCCGCGGGCCCACTGTTAGAGAACAACGCCTATGAAATTATAGGCTCCCAAGTATTCCCTTTTTTCACATGCAGGCGACATGCTGTGCAGGTGGTTTATTTTACCGGAATGTCCAATGGGAAGTAACTAGACAAAAACGACACCATCTATCAGTCTCTCACCTAGCTCTAGAAGAATTATGAGGGGTCACTCACTGAGATCTGGCAAGAGGCGGGGGAGGTCTAAAATTATTATGGGTCGCAGGATGGGGTTCCTTACGAGACGGCCCTGACTGCTGTTTAGCAGAAGAAGAAGAAGACGAAGACACGTTTTCTGGGGGTGGCCTATCAGAGATCTTACGTTTGTGACCCTGGTTTCAGCAAGAGCATTCTGAAACCTCTCTGCATAAATAAAAATTTGTTCCAGCTGTTGAGTGCCGTGCTCGGTCAAGAACCTCCGCATAGCAGATGCCATGGTTGCTTTTAATTGTTCTACCATAACGAATTATAACAATCCATCATAGGTCTTCGGCAAGCCATAGAATTCTCTCCATTTGGTGAGGTACCACTCTACCTGGCAGCAAATTGTGAAAAAGACTCTCTCAGAACAAATGTTGGAATTTTCTAAGAGTCCATTGAAATAGCTGCAGCAAGGCAATCCGGAGTACTTCGAAGTTATTCTGGTCTTCAGGCAACAATTTGATATATACCTCATAAGCTGGTCCCTTTAACGACTGAGACAACTTCGGGGACCACTTACTTACTTCCAAGCCATACGCTGTAGCCATCCTCTCGAATTTCTCCAGCAAAACGTCGATTTTCTCATTCCCACTAGGGAACGATTCAAAAGGGAAGTTCATGGCAGCCAGATAAGGTGCCGAACTTCCCGAGTGGTCTGCAGCCGTGGAACGAGGAGAGTCGCCATTAGCCGAACTGCTTTCCGACGTCCTACTCTGTAGTTCCAGAGTTTGCATGGCCAGTTTGCCTGCCTCTCTTTTTCTTTCTCCTTCGCTCTTTCTTCCCTCTCGGCATGCTTGTCCATCTCACTCAATACATACGCCTTAGCCTCTGCTTTGTCCATCCCAAACTCCTTTGCAGCTTCCATCAAGCTCGAACGAAGTTTGGCTAACTCAGCCATCCTACACGCTAAAATCTCGGTAAGCTTACAAGTACCAAAAACAAATTTTCTACTACCGTTACCTCCAGAAAATACTTCTCACTTACCAACCCACAAAATCTACTCTCAGCAATCTAGGTGCTATAACGCTCCTAACAACCTTAGGCTACCTGAGAAAAATCTAGGCCCTACTACCCACCGTGTCGTGTATAATAAGCGAACCCTCAATAAAATGGAATAGTACTTAGTCAAGGTGAGCAATTACCACCTTTACAATCAGTTACTGTCTAGTAAACTGATAATTAAGTAGATTATATCTGTTACAGATTAACTACTGCCTGAAATTACCTTCCTGAAAACAGTTGTCAAAATGTTAGCAATCACCAAATTTTTTTCCTCACCAATAGCTTTACATCAACAGCTGAATGTGATTATACCTGTAATACTAGCTGTGCAAACAAAACGATGCGAATCAGACTTATAGTTCGTTAGTCTATGGGATTTAGAAAGAAGAGATCTACTCACAGAAAAACCACTCAGCAAGAGACAAGGTTGAATCTTGTACAAGAGCCCAGAATTTATCCCGTAGAGGCTACCAATTGTCACGAGTGGGTTTCACGAGTCTGCCTAAGACAAGACAAAAGTCTGTGTGAAGTCTGAGACAAGACAAAAGTCTGAGTGACGACTGAGGTGCTATATGAGAAATGATGTTGAATGTGGGTAGAGTGACCTATAGTTATCAGGAGTAGAGAACAGATACTGACTTTGTTTCAACTACTGTCACATTGCCTCTCTCTTCTTGGAGATAAGGTTTAGTACACATTAGTGACTCCACAAACAATCAAGTATGAGTACAGATAGAAAGTAGAATCTGATCGGCTGATTAATTGTCTAGTTTATTAACAACAACGAAACCTCTGGTAAATCAAGAGGATATCAATCACAAAACATAAACACAAACCGAATGCATTAAACCAACAAATAATCAAGTGACCACAAGGCTAGAAATAATAATAATATGAGCCTAATCCACCCAGATCTATCTCCAGCTATTATTGGGTAGACGTTTATGCAAATCCAACAGCAAGGAACCTGACATAACACGCCTTTACAAACCCAAATTAACCCTCTGATTTCTTCTTGTCAGCATCCTGCTGTTGAATTCACTTACTGTCTCTGCCCACAGTTTATTAAGAGCTCTACGACTTTCACTATTTTCTGAGTGCACTCATAATTAGTCCTTCTTCTTTGGCCCACTTGCATATAATAATCCACTGGAATTACGCTTGTGGCGGATAGCAGGCGGGGAGATGATAACCCTTTCCTTCGCCCTTTTGATGCTGACTATTTGTGAAAAAAAACTGACTCCATGATAAATCCGGAGAAGAAATTCCAAGGACCCTGCTAAGTCCTCAAAAGGTGCAAAGATGCTGTGAATCCAGGCACTAATGGATGGTGCTGATGCGCTCACGATTTGCTAGGTGTTGGAGGCAATGACTCTATGAAGTGAGCTAGCTTGCTCCTCCTGTGGCAGCGCGGTGACTCTATGCAGTTGACGCCAGTGGAGCATGGGGCACTCCACTTACTATGCGAGACGTCATTTAACGATGTTCCCAGCAAGGGAAATTACCCAATTGGACCCGTCGTAGGAAGTCGGGCAGATAACAACTGCCGTTCGTTGGGATTACCCCGATGTAAAGGAGTAACTGGTTTATCCGGCCTTTATAGGAAGGTAATTTCGGCCGATGGCTCTGAGTGCCTTTCACTCAGTCGGAGTGAACCGGGCTGGCTGGAATAAAGCATGGTCAAAAAACACTTATCATCTAGTCAACATCAAAATCAAACATCATTTAAGCAAAGCAATAGTATACACAGGCAGAGATTAACTTGTTATTAACAATCCCTTCCTACCCCAACGCTGGGCCAGTGATGACCTGATTCCGCATTCATTTCTCTTACCCCTTCTCTCTCACTGACCGTATCATAGCCAAGCGTCGGTAGGTGTCTTAGGGCAGGCCTACACACTAACTAGCGATTTGCGTAAGCAGGGTGGGTTTCTCCCGGCTGGCGTTTAAACATTCCGGCCCAGTTTACCTGGCGCGGACTTGACCTTACAGTATCAGTTTTGTTTACCGCACAGACTTCAAAGCAAAATCGCAGGCCAGTTTCAATGGGCTGCGATGTTTAATATCTTCGTATTTACAGGTATCTAATTGACAAACCGTATCAGGCTACTCTTGGTAAACCGCTAACGAACTACACATATTAATATAGTAAACAAGTTAATCAATTAAATCACAGTTACAGGTTTTTTTTTTCGTACGCCCGCTAATACTCGAGGCGAAATCTCAGGTTATTATTAATGTCTAACCTGACATTGATTTTACGTGAGTATCCCTTTTCTTGTACAGAGACAGGTGTCCCTCGCCATTCAGGCAGATACTCGCCGATTTCGGAGGTACCCATTAGAGCTGGGTCGGCTCAGGAGCCGCCAATCCCTGGTCGACGACACTTCTTCAAATGTCCTCGCCAGGTCTCGAGTTAATCCAGTCCAAATCCCGGTCAACGAAAAATCCTCAAATGCCGTCGCCCGGGTTTGATCTTGAATCACCCGGTCGCCAGAGCGGTGTTGTAACCACTACGCTAGAGCGGTAGTGAAAACTGTTACAAAGTTCCGCCGCAGAGGCCACAGAAAAAGAAACACAATCGCGTATAGTTACGCGGTGGTAAAATTATTCTCTAAGTGGAACAGTCCGATAGATGTACACTTCATGAATAAAAAGGTTCTCTAGAAAGGTTTATCATGAAACAGCTTTGGTTACACAACCATTGGACTTTAATAAAAACCCGACAGCGGCATACAAACGCAACTTGTTTCACAAGAAAATTCGCTATAGCTTCTTGGTGTTCGTCGATTGATGGCCGAATTTTAACAATTTCTAGAACACACTATAACGACTTACTCTGACTAGTTATACATCCCAAGAAAAACAAAAATAAAAATAACACTAATACGTTATTTAGGAATTCTTACCGAGACGTGTGAAGAATATACCACACTAATTTAGTTGGCAAACTGCACAGGGGTATCTACCGCCCACGACAGGAATTTTAGGACTGAAGCATATAGAGACAGAGGTAGACTGAATATGTAATGCAACTAGAGTCACAGATGTTCACGCGTGGGTGCCCACCTGCGTTAACATCTGCGTAGAGAATGCCGAAAACAATTACCCAGGGAATTTTCCTGGCGACACGCTACAGAAAGAATTTGCGTTGCAGAGTGACTGGGTATTACGCTAAGGGAGTCCTAGAGTTCCCTGGAATCAAAACACAGGGAAGTATTTGTGACCGCCATCCAACAACGCAGGTGTCTCGGACGCGTCACAAAAGTCACTATTTCGCCCAGGTTGCAGCATAATATGATGCAATAGTTACAAAACCCTGCGACTAGTTTCCCTGGTGTCAAAGACCCGGGACGTTTGCCGCTCTACTCTGCAGAAACCGAGTGCTGGGTTTCTGACTCGTGGTCAAAGAACTTCTAAGGAAAAAAAAAAATGCCGCTCTCCCGCGATGGAGAATCCTGGATGCGTCAATTATCTCCTACCAACCTCACAGAACAGGCGAGTGAACCTATCAGATTACAGTGACAGGCCATTTACCCCGCTTTACAATGCAGGAGACCGAAAAATAAATAAATTGGGCGGGCCAAAAATCAGAAAGAAATAAGGAGGGATGGTAGCTCCATCCTATTTTCCACAATTTGTAACCCATTTCGTCACAGAGGTCTCTTCAATTCCACACACATTCAGTTTTGCATGAATACCTGTTCATTTGTGCACCGACAAAAAGGTAGGGTGGGGGGGGGGGGAGAGAGAGAGAGAGAAAAGATTAAGGGCCTACGTTCTCGCTATTTTCTTTGCGTAGCCTTTCCCGTGGCTTTGAACTCTCGAAAGTTCACACTGCCAAGCGAAAAATTTGAGAGTGTAAGACAGAACCGTGAACAAAGAAAGTAGAGGTTGTTAAACCGTTCCCATTATAAAAATGAAGAAAACTCTGAAGAAAAATTGTTTCATTTTCAGAGATAAGAGAGGAATTTGTAAAAAGGTATACACATTTTAGAAAGAGTTGGTGAGAAAGTGAAACGTCATAGAGTCAAATAATAACTGCTTTTAACATTCCTGATTACAAGGGGCAGCGACTACAATTTTCCATTCTCCTCGTTTCTGCTAATCCCTCCGGGTGTATGTTCTATCCCTTAATTTAATGTCGCCTTCAAATGTTCTTGCTGGTTTACTTATTCACCTCTTTCCCTGCAAGCCCAATGTCAGGTCAGTGCCTAACCAATTACAACAGCTTTCCGTTAGTGCCTAATCGAGTGTTCGGCAACTAAGGGTACGTTAACCCGGCGAGGGTAAGTTTAAGATTTCTGGGGGTAAAGGTCAACAGCTGTAAGTGTCATTTTCGCTATCTGACTAGCCAGGATAGAATTAGATTCTGTAGTTTTACCAAGATTGCAATTATATTATGTAGTCTGAACAAAACCCAACCCCTGTTGACCAAAATGGAACGGTCCTAATTACGATGGTTTGGCCATGTCTGCAGAATGGGAAAAGGTCAACTAATACTACGATAAATACGGGAAACTAAGAGCCATGGACCCAGAACTCCAGGACGACCCAGAGTTCGCTGGGAGGACAACATTAGACAATCTCTGAAGGACCGAGGATCACAGTGGAACAGACCAGGAAGAAGACATCCTATAAGACAGTATGGCGCTCTCTCTCTCTGACAAACCTCTCCACCACAGGGTAGAAGAGGAACGATAAAGTAAGTTTTATCTAGTTAGTCTTGTTTATGATTTAAACCTAGTTTTTCATTTATTTTTCCCCATCAATATAAAGGGGTAAAGGCGACGCACCAAACTTCTGACACGGGTTATTTGTCAAACATAGTTGTCGACCACGGACCTAATGCATCTTCCCCTACGAATATGTATGTGTGTGCGTGACTGAGCGAGTTTTCATTTTTCTATATATTCTTTTTCTTCAGGTATCATACCTGGAGACGTAGGAGATCATGTCTCTCTGCCTTCAGTACTGATTATGAATTCTGCTTTTGACTTCTTTCCAAGCCATGATGTCAAGCTGATGAGTATCTTCTCCGTTTATCGTCCTTTATGTTTTAGGCAGTCTTTCCTGACGTCTCACTGTATGCCAGCTTCCTTCTTCTCATAACATGCTCAAAGAAAGTGGGTTCTTTCTTCTAATATGAGTAATAAGCTTCGTTTGCCCACTGTCTTCTTTGAGAAAATCAACGTTATTCTTTTCAGCTGTCAGTGGTATTCTTAGCACTCTTATGTAAAACCACATCTCTGCTGCCCCCAAGGCCTTTTCTGCTCGTTTGCAAATTATCCATGACTTACTTCCGTACAAAAGGATAGGCTTTATCAAACACTGAATACCTCTATTTGTTGCTTTTGCGGGCAATGAGCTTTTTCTTTTGTTTTTTTAAACAGTCATAAATCGAAACATCTTCCGTTTTTCTGTATATCACCTCAATTTGCATCAGTCCGCGGTCGCCACAAACCTTCACAGTTTGCTCAAACAGTAACCCTGTCACTTCCTCATAAATACAAGTTAAGATCATTGAGCGATCTTTCAAGCGTACTGCCTGCTAGAAATTACGCCTTGTTAGCTCCAGAACAAAAGTGCGTGCGCTACCAGTTAGCGAATGGTTTGTTTCATCTTTCCACCATTACATCTTCAACGTTCTTGTAGTGCCCCATGATCTATATTATATGATAAAGGGGCACTACGTTCTTGGCCACCGTTTCGTGGAGGGTAGAGGGGATACTCCACCGTAAAATAATGTGATAGGGAAATACTGTTTAGATTAACAGCATTAATAAAACACGTTCTGTAATCTTTTTAAATCCCATCTGCTGCCGAAGTTAAGCTCGCGATGTTTAACTTTGTTCTAGTATTTGTCCAGACTAGAGTTAAACAAACAAATCTTCAGCTACACAGACACACTAATCAACGATAGGCGTCTCTATCTCCTCCCTTTGGGCTTCTCCGATGATTCTCAACCTATTGGTGGCGACCCAAATGGTGTCAAGGGGAAACACCGCGATGTGTGGTGTTTCTTAAGATTCCCTTACTCGAAGTTTTAAGCGGAAATGCTGTTGTCTGAATTCCTATATCAGCCTTCCTATTAGGTGATTTTTGTGTGCGTGTTATAATAAATGTTTGTGATCTCTATTTGGTTTTACTTACTTAGTCGTTCCTCTTCTACCGTGAGCTGTAGAGGTCTGTAAGAGAGAGCGCCATACTATTCTATTGGCTGTCTTCCTTCTGGCTTGGTTCCATTCTAGTCCTCGGTCCTTCAAAGATTGTCTAATGTTGTCCTCCCAGCGGACTTTGGGTCGTCCTGGAGGTCTGGATCCCTGGCTCTTTGTTTCCCATGTTTGCCATGGTAGCCGATCTTTTCCCATTCTGCAGACATGGCCAAACCTTCTCAGTTGGGACTGTTCTACTTGGGTCTGCAGGGGTTGGGTTTTTAGGCCCTGACGTATCGTATGGCTGCGGACCATGTCTCTTATTGCTACCTCAACCACCTTCCTCAGATACCTCATTTCTGAGGTTTGGATCTGGCCTTTGCGGGTTGTAGTCATTGCCCATGACTCGCATCCATACGTCAAGACTGGGACATAGGTGGAGCGGTATACAGCCATCTTCGTCCTCCTACCAACGTCTCTTTTGCTGAGTATATTTGGTTTTTTGTGTTATAATTGAGGTACATCACGTTATTATGAAAGAAAGTTCAAGTGCAATTAATTTTTATTTTACATTTCTGGTACACGGGTCGCCTGCTTCCACAACCGTGATATTTGGGTCGTTGCCTAAAACAGGAGGAAAACCAATGGCCTACTCCCTTTAAAAATCAGTTACGTAAACGTTACACCCCCCCCCCCCCCCCCCCCCCCCCTCTCATATTATTTTTCACGAGATAGCAACACACTTTCTAAAGTCAAGTTTATCACAATTAAATACACATCAAAAGTAAAAATGAAGAAGAAGAAGTAGAAGGAGAAGAAGAAAGGAGATATTCAGACGGATTGAGCACTGTAATGCTGAGAGGAGCGCTCGATTTGCTAAGCGTAGAGCGATTTCCTCTCGCGACACAGTTACCGGGTTCCAAACCTAGTAGTGTCACGCTCCAGTCTACCCGGCTGTAAATGGGTACCTGCCTCTCCTCGTGAGTTAGGGAAGACAAAAGCAGCGAGGAAGGGAACTGCTCACCTCACGTCATAAAAAAGCTGGGCATAGTATGGTGATGTTTATAACACTTAACTCCCCTACACCGGTTTTGTTCAATGGTATTACCTTTACCTTTAATACTGGGAGTATTAGGGGTGATCTGAGCGGAAGAGGTTGACTAACATTTGCAAAGTTGCACTATGCAGTTAATGGCAAACATTTTAACTGTGGCAAATTATATCTGAAAAATGTGTGTTATACAGAATTAAAATAATAATAACAAGCAGACAAAAATATAGACATATACAATGAGCCATACAACGCTGAGAAAAACTGAGGTAATCTGATTATAAGATGACTCACAGTATATACCTTGTAAAGCTCAGAGTATTAGGGATATTTGATCGTAAGAAGGTGACTTGGGGGTCGGAGTGGCTAAGAGGTATGGCGCCCCCCTCGAATTCTAGAGGTACCGGGTTCGAATCCTAGTTGAGGGAATATAATTTATGGAAATTTTTTTACAGAACCAGTGGTCCTAATTGTGACGTATAATGGAAATAGAGCCTACAGTAATCTGAGGCTTATAACCTCATAGCGTTCTAAGATTTGCTAGCAAAACCACGCATTTTTTCTACCTGTGTTTTACTTACAACTCCGCCTACGCCGGTCCCAAGCCCGGCTGAAAAAGGAGGAGGGCAGCCTGCATGAAGGCAGCCCCTCCACCATGCAAAGGCACAACAGGCCAATCACTTGTTTGCTTTAAAACATGATAACGCGAACTACAAGAGAGAAAACCGGACTGATTCTAAAGGCGACGAACTGGATCGGACTACGGACTACGACTTATGGAACGTGGAACACAAGAAGTATAAATGGGAAAGAAGAGGAGCTGGTGGAAGAGATGAGGAAAGCAAAATTAGAAATCCTGGCTATAACGGAAACAAAGAAAAAGGACAAGGAGTCAGGATCTCGATGGCAACACGCTGCTCTACAGTGGTGTACCCACATCTGAAAGAGCTAAAGGGGGCGTGGTTGCATTGTGGCCAAAGACCAGAAAGATAATATCAAGGGATGGAACTTTGTCTCGGAGCGCATTATGGTTGTAAAACTAAAAGAAGGAGAAACCATACTCAGCCTGGTCATAGTGTATGGGCCAAATGAGGATGAGAGAGCAGAAGTCAAGGAGGAATTCTTCGAGCTGCTTCAAAGGGCAGTGAATGACTGCCTAGATGAAATTATCATGCTCGGAGATTTCAATGCCAGAGTTGGAAATGACCATGCTAGATGGGGTGGAGTTATCGGAAGATATGGAGAAGATACTCTCAATGACAATGGAAAGCGACTCCTTAGATTCTGCAGTGAGCAGAATCTGATTATTACAAACACAAAGTTCCCCCATAAGCGCATACATGCATACACTAGATGTGAACCAACAAAGAATGAGAAGCCAGTGATCGACTATGCCATTGTTAGGAGGAGCTCATTCAAATATGTCCGGGATGCTAGAGTCTGGAGGGGGCCAGAGATTGGAAGTGATCACTACCTGCTTACAATCAAAAGAACAACTGAAAGAGTTTCTCAGCCTAGGAACTGCTCAACATCACGCAAGAAACCAAGTAAACAAACGGGAGAAATGAGCATTAAGACCTACAAGCTGAGAGAGCCAGAAATTAAGACCAGATATCAGGGGCTTATTGCCACAGCGGTGAGAAACACAGAAGAACAACCTGATGGCTTGGAAACCATCTGGCTTAAATTCAAGGACATCATAAAGACAGCTGCTGCAGAAGCATGTGGTGGTCCGACTTGGGAACAAGAGAAAGGGGACACCTTGGTGGACAGAGGAAGTCAAAGAGAAAATAAGAGAGAAGAAAATGGCATGGAAACAATACTTAGGAGCTAAAACACAGCAGGACAAATAGAGAAATATAGAGAATATGTGATACTTAGAACAGAAGCAAAGAACAAGGTGCCAGCAGCAAAACAGAAGTCATGGGAAGAATGTGGAGAAAAGCTAAAAAAAAGATGCGCAAGAAAACCAGAAAGTGTTCTATAAGACCCTAAAGAACATGAGAAAGGAAAAACAATGCCCTCTCAAATTTATAAAGGACAAGCAAGGCAAACTGCTTACTGCCCCGATGGAAGTAATGGAAAGATGGAAAGAATATTTCTCAGAACTCCTTGATGGTGAGCAAGGTCAAGCATCAGAAATGATAACCACTAGCACGGAAGAGGAAACCAATGGTGATGAAGATGACATAAAGATGGAAGAACTGAAGGCAGCACTGGAGAAAATCAAGATGGGCAAAGCAGCAGGGCATGATGGTATAACACCAGAAATCGTTAAGTACATGGAAGCATCAGGTGACCTATTACTCGTAAGGGTCCTACAGGCAGCGTGGTGCAACAAGACCATACCAAAGGATTGGGAGATTGCCATCATAACACCAATTTTCAAAAAGGGTGACAATCGACAATGTGGAAACCATAGAGGCATATCCCTTCTCATTGTCCCTGGCAAAATCTACTCTAGAATTCTAGAGCAGAGACTCCGACGCTTAGCTGAGCCACAACTGGGTGAGATCCAGTGCGGATTCCGAGCAAACCGAAGTACTCAAGACCTAATCTTCCCACTCAGACAGCTGAGTGAAAAGGCTCTTGAGTATAAGAGTGAGATCCATCTTTGTTTTATAGATCTGGAAAAGGCGTTTGACAGGGTCCCCTGGAGCAAACTTTGGGACTGTTTGGCAAGGAAGAACATTCCAGCACCTCTGATTCATGCTATACAGAGCTTCTAAAAGTCTTGCAAAAATTATGGACAACAAACCATAAGTCAGAAGAGTTCAGGACAACCACTGGTGTAAGACAAGGTGATATCCTGTCACCTTATCTTTTCATACTCCTCATGGATGATGTTATCAAGGCATGTAAGGAGAGAACAAGAAAGTATTCAGTGGGGTACTGGAAGATGAGACAGGTATGTATTTCAGAGCTGGCATTTGCTGATGATGTTGCCCTGATTGCTAAATCAGAGGCACATCTCCAATCCAACCTGCAAGTCTGGAAGGAAGAGCTGGAGAAGAGAGGGATGGTCATAAGCAGCTCTAAAACAAAATCCATGGAGATATCACGAGAAGAAAGAAGACATCAGATTAAGCTGGGAGAACAGGTCCTGGAGCAGGTCGACCACTTTAAATACCTCGTAGCTATTATAGACCGAAAGGGAGGTGTTGCCAGTAATTTTAATGGAAGGGAAGTGATCCGGAAATTGTTAGGTGAGCAGATTAGATAAGAGTTACATTCCTTGATTAGCTATGATGTCAGGTTAAATTGTAAGAGGGGAATTCCCTCGTATGTGCGAGAAGTCAAGTTAGAAAGCGTGTGAACGCTAATCAGTTCAATTGTGAAGGTGTATTCACTCCGAACTGTTGTGAGCTACGGGTGTTTAGCTATTTGTGGCTAGCCCGTGCAAGTAGTGAGACTGAGCGGTGTTTTTTGAACAGCCGGGTCTCGTGTCTGTTTTAGGCGGGAGAAGTGTATTCCCGTGGGTTAGTGAGTTTTTGGGCATCGACTGGAGAGGTCGGCCCCACAGTGTGTGTTTTCGATGGTAAGCCTGTACAGTGCTGAAGATAAGAGGCCATTATTTGTGTAGGCCATTATTTCCTTAGAGAGGATAATTTTTGATATGTGAAGACATGTTGATTGTGAGATTATTGCAAACTGCCGAGTGTGCAGGATTGTGTGGGTTTTTTGAGGTAAGGATCCATAAGTATCTTGAGGATGCTATTTATGCAGTAGCACGGCGATGATGTCCGTTTGCTATCTGTGAGGAGGCCACATTATTATTGTAGCACGGCGAGGATGTCCGTTGCTGAGTATTTATGTTGTTAGCACGGCGAGGATGATGTCCGTTTGCTAACCGGATCCATTATATTTGAGGAGGCCATTTATTATGTTAGCACGGCGAGGATGATGTCCGTTTGCTAACCGGATCCATTATATTTGAGGAGGCCATTTATTATGTTAGCACGGCGAGGATGTCCGTTGCTGAGAATTTATGCTATTAGCACGGCGATGATGTCCGTTGCTGAGAGGATCCATATTTATATTATAGCGCAAATTTGAGAGGCCATTGATGTTGTATAGCGCTAATGATTCTGAGAAGTGGAGAAGTGAGGAGTACTTTATTATCATGACTTATATTGTATTGCTGTAAACTGTAATTCGACTATGACTGTGTATTCTATATTAACGTAACGTGTTGTGGTGTAATAAACCGTCATTAACTTTCACCTGCCGTTACACCCTTCCATGCCTCTGATGTGTGTACCTGTAGTGTGTGAATGTACCCACGCACACTCACTGCAACATTTAACACGGTAGGAAAACAGTAGTCGTGACAGTAGTAACGCATTACCATAAATAGCCTGTGTGGCGGAATCTATGTCAACAAACAGATTGAATTCACTAACAGTATCTCGTGTGTAGCAGTGGTATGTTAGTCTTATAGAATTTGATATTTTCGACATTCGCGTGATATAAGAATTATGTTCTGCTCTGGTGGGCGCATGAACAGTTTGACCATTAAAGTAACACCCATCACCATTTATTCAATCTCCAAGACCAGTCATCAGTTATAATATTTAATAACTCATTGGTAGCTTTCAAAGTAATCTTCAACATCCCGAAATCAAGAGTTTACATAATTGGTGGGCCAGTTTATTTAACGGAATGAAACCCACGGAGTTCGCGTGACAAGATAGTAAATTAGGTCAAATTCTGGACCAGTCATTACAAGTGGGAACACTGAACTATGTTATAGATGGCTCTGTGTGGGCGGAGCTTTATTCAGTCGTATACAGGTATCAGCTGACTGCGCATATCCATGCTCATATCTTGGCGTGTGTAGCAAATAAACTAACTTTATCAGTTGGGTTGTATACCAAACAGCTGTTATCGGATAGCGACATTTATGCCTTAATAGTTACAGTGCTTGTTCTAGTCTTTCCATATGCAGATTCAACTATAGGTGCGGTATTTTGGAGAGTTCGTTTGCAGATTATCTCAAGTCAAAAGTCACGGAGGTTGCTGTGCTGCGTTTCCTTTGTGCTGATGCTGTGTTGAGCGCATTCTACACTTTGGCAAGAACCTGAAGAGAAAAAAGTCTATTTCGTGTACCTTTCTGCGCTGGAACGTTTTTTATCTGCAGAACTTTGTGATATCTGGTGTGTTGGCGGAAGGGACGGAATTATATAAGATAAGTGATTTCTGTTCTGTGTAGATTGTGCCACTTTTCCGCATTTCAGCAAGTCTGCCTGTACTATCCATCGCTATTTCCTGTTGATAAGTGTCGTTTTGTTTCGATAATTACATCGATTGATTGTACAATATGTTGATGCATAGGTAATGTATGCTATATATAGGTACTATAACAGGAGATGGTGTACAGTAATTAAGAAATAATTGCAATTTCTTAAAAAGATAATTGGCTTGGTGAGGTGAAAGTTTAATTAATACATATATAGTTGTCTAAGTAAGTAAGTCACTATGGACTATGATACAGATCCTGAGTATAAAAAATACCGTGAACTATTAGGATTTGGAGACCGTGAGCTGACTGAGTCTGAAATAACAAGATTGATATGTGAAAAGCTAATTCATGAAAGTGATGAGAGGATTCAGAAAAGGACGCTAGAAGAGAAGAAGCAACTGAACATAAAACAGAGTACCCTAGAGCAAAGAGAAAGTTTCATAGAATGTACTGCTGAAGTAAGTAAGTTACATGAAAAAGTCTCTAAACTTACAGATGATTTAGACAAATCAAACTCAGAACTTGCTAGTGTGCAAGCAAGTTTGGAGTCAGCATTGTTAAAGATAAAGCAATTGGAAGCTCAGATGAAAGATAAGCAAGTTGAGGTGGAAAATATTACACAAGTGGCCCAGCAGAATAAACAGATGTATGACAAATTGAAAATGGAGAACAATGAACATGAGCAAACTTATATAAAAATGCTTCATGGGGTGATGAATGATGAGATTCTCAGTGATCAAATTAAGGAGATGAATATTGTACCCCTTAAGTAGAATAATGAGATTATGAATAACAATGATGATATTAAGATTGAGTCACTACAATTAGAGTTGACTCAGTTGAGTGCAAATAAAGAACAGGACGAGAAAAAGATATTAGTAGAGTTAACGGCTGAGAAAGAGAAGGTCACTAAGTGTGAAAATATGCTAGCAGATGAAAGCTGCAAAGTTTTAAGAGCTGAGAGTTTAAATAAAAAATTAAGTGCAGAGATTGCACTTAAAGATATTCAAATTTCAGAAGCCAGAATGAGAATAGATGGTCTACTCGACATTCTCTTGAAGAAAAAAAGGTGGTCTTCTGTCAATGTTGACAGTGAAAGACATAAAGCAAAAAGTCAGTCCTATACACTTTTTGCGGATTCTAAAGTCAAAAATAGAGGAAGCAAATCTTTCCGTGGGAAATATAACTTTCAACGCAATACCTATGATTTTAACGATATTGGTTCCTGGCGGCAAGCTAGCAATGGAAAATCTACAGTATTAGACAACCCTGTAGATAACAAAAGAAACAATAATAAATTGCAAGTCAGGATGTTAAAAACCAACAAGGGATTAATTGAGAACCCTGATGGCTTGATAACAGGGAAAAAAGATAGAACTCCTTGTTCCAAGAAGGAAACATATTTTGTGAAAAACAATAAAGAGATTGTCAAACCTTCTAGTCATACCCAGTCACGTCAGTGTGACTCATTTCTTAAACACATTGCCATAAGCAAAGAAAAAAAAAACAGTTTTGATAGGAGACATAACCCTGAGGTTAAGAAATACCAAGGGAGTTCATCCTATGGTAACGTTTCTTCTACAAAAAACAAGAAACAATGTGACAGATCTCAACATTGTGATCCTAAAAGTTTTGAAAACTATTGTAACTGGGATTTAAATGAGTACAACGGTTGTAATAGAGCAAATAACAATGCTCTCAAAAGCAATTATAGAAATAGCAACCAGGTTAACTGTGCTCCATATGAGAGCAAAATTATTAAAAAGCAATGTAATAAGAAGAGTAATAAGGTCTTAAATACTATTGATTGTCATGCTGGTAGTTTCAAGAAAGTGTCTCGTTCTTGGGAACGTAGTAATTTTTTTTCAGCATACAGCAGAGACAACCGTTAGTTACGGGCCAGTTGTATCTAAGCCTTCTGTGATGTCTACACATTGTAAAGGGAGGCTTGCGGAAGGTGCAAAAAGTGGTCACGACTTCGCACTATCAATCGGGAGGTAATTGTTAGTTTGATTTTCCGTGTTTCATTAAATCTAACATGGCATTATAATAGAAATTCTCATTTGTATTGTCTCGCAGCATTTGACTTTGCGATGACTCAGCGCGCCTGTTGACATTATCGGTGGAGAATGTGGGTCACCGTGGCGCTCGTATGCAATCAAGCGAAACCTGATAGCATCTGACTCAGCATTTGATGTGTCACTTTCTGGAGGGTCAGGTCATGTTCATAAAACGACGGGGGATTTTGCGAACATTTTTTTTAAGAATAGTACGTTATTGTTTCCTATATACTATATTAAATGCTGTTGTATTAAAATAGTAGTAATTCCTTTAAAACATTATGATTTTCATCATTATGCATTATTTGATTGCTATATATATATACATATATATTTTATGTGACATATATAACTGTTTCGATATTGTATCAGTCTAATTTTTTGCCATTTGTATGCTGTTATGCTTGGATTATTTGTAACACGTTTGTTGATAATGATTTGTATGTAGTTTTTTGATGAATGCAGTGAGCGGTTTCAAACCTGTGCTCATTTAGATCATAATTATTTATCTTTATTTTTTTTTTGCAGCTGTAATTGTTAAGATTTTTTTTTTATAGTTACTTTCATAGATAGTCCTGATTGTAATTTTATTTTCTAAATTGAATTTGTCCCATATTTTGATACCATAATTGTTTTAAATATTAACATACATATATTATATGAATTTATTGTTATGTTATGGAACGTGATTTTGTAAAATTATCTTGTATGTATCAAAAATGATCTGGTATTTGAATCATTAACATATGGTGAAACACTGATATTGGTAGAGTATGGTACCTAAGAATTTAAATAATACCATTTTCAATAATTTTTGCAGCAGATTAATTTGATAAATATTTTTTATAAAAACTTTGTAGAGATTTTATAGGATATATCATCAGGCTGAATAACATATAAATTTACAGTTAAATAACTCTGTAACTAAGCTGAACGCTATTGTCAGTCAGAATTAACTTATAAGTTAAATTAAACTTTTTTTTTTGGGTAAAATTGATACACACATCTGATACTTTTGTTTGTTTAAAGAATATGGACAGATTGTTATAATACATACTCTAGATACATTGTGTTATGTTTATATATTTGAAAGTTGGTATACAGACGACAGTGTGTTTTTCCCAGGTGTCTTTTTTGTGACGTATTTTTTTTTGGAAGTGTTTGTCTAGAGATAAGATATTTTATGTTTCTCTCATTTTGTTAAAAGCTAATTTCATTGTTAGTTTATTAGTTATAACTTCGAATTACTTAAATAATAATTTGATTTTTTGATAACTTATCGTTCTGAAATATTTTGTATGGTAATTTTGAGGAAAAAAAAATTTTTTTTTTTTTTTGGCATTGTAATTTATTTTTGTGTGCCCTATGATTGAAAGAGATATTACTTCATTGAAAAATTGTTTTGCTTGATATTATGATGTATTTTTATTTAGCGCTTGACTTTGCATTACATCGAACTAGTTATCGTAATGATACTATTTGTTTGTGTGATGTCTAGAATCTATTTTAGGTATAGATAACTTTTGTAACTTAGTTAAATTACTTACTAGGCTTTGTTTAGTTATAAACTATTTGTTGTAGTAATATACTCTGACATTCTGTTTTGTGCCTTGTAATCATGTTTGTATTTAATTTTGAAATACTTTGTCTGATTTAAACATTTATTAGTACGTATTGTGATTGACTTTCTCTGTGGTCATGCCTTTGCTTTCAATTCGTCTTTGGTGTCTATTCTTCATTTCATTTTATATCTCTGTTGTCTTTTCGATATGTGTTCATATCTTGTTTATACTTAGGTATTATATCTTCGTTTCTCTTCTTTCTATACTTATACTTTCATTCGTTGTATTGTTGGGTTAATTATATAACTTAATATAATGTAATTAGTATGGTATTTGTATTTATTGTACATGAAATTGTTTTACTTATTCGTCATCATGTGCTATTGTTGATTGTTTCTCATTTTTCGATTTCTTACTTTCCTTTACTACAGATCATTCTTCTTTTGCTTGATCTTGTTCTTTCACTTACTATTGGTTGATTCTTGTACTAAATGTACTTAGTTTGGTTTTGTATTAGATTAATTTTAGTATGCTTGCATGATTATGTTGGATGCTTTAGTTGTTATTTCAATTTATTACTATTTTTTGTAGATTTACTATTTCGACTTGTCATAGGTACATTGTTGGTAGCCATAGGATATAATTTCATTAATCTTTAAATTTTTGGTTCTTAAATTTTCAAAAAAAAAAAGATAAATCATTTTTTTTCCGGGCGGGGTGGCAAACTGTTGCCAGTAATTTTAATGGAAGGGAAGTGATCCGGAAATTGTTAGGTGAGCAGATTAGATAAGAGTTACATTCCTTGATTAGCTATGATGTTAGGTTAAATTGTAAGAGGGGAATTCCCTCGTATGTGCGAGAAGTCAAGTAAGAAAGCGTGTGAACGCTAGTCAGTTCAATTGTGAAGGTGTATTCACTCCGAACTGTTGTGAGATACGGGTGTTTAGCTATTTGTGGCTAGCCCGTGCAAGTAGTGAGACTGAGCGGTGTTTTTTGAACAGCCGGGTCTCGTGTCTGTTTTAGGCGGGAGAAGTGTATTCCCGTGGGTTAGTGAGTTTTTGGGCATCGACTGGAGAGGTCGGCCCCACAGTGTGTGTTTTCGATGGTAAGCCTGTACAGTGCTGAAGATAAGAGGCCATTATTTGTGTAGGCCATTATTTCCTTAGAGAGGATAATTTTTGATATGTGAAGACATGTTGATTGTGAGATTATTGCAAACTGCCGAGTGTGCAGGATTGTGTGGGTTTTTTGAGGTAAGGATCCATAAGTATCTTGAGGATGCTATTTATGCAGTAGCACGGCGATGATGTCCGTTTGCTATCTGTGAGGAGGCCACATTATTATTGTAGCACGGCGAGGATGTCCGTTGCTGAGTATTTATGTTGTTAGCACGGCGAGGATGATGTCCGTTTGCTAACCGGATCCATTATATTTGAGGAGGCCATTTATTATGTTAGCACGGCGAGGATGATGTCCGTTTGCTAACCGGATCCATTATATTTGAGGAGGCCATTTATTATGTTAGCACGGCGAGGATGTCCGTTGCTGAGAATTTATGCTATTAGCACGGCGATGATGTCCGTTGCTGAGAGGATCCATATTTATATTATAGCGCAGATTTGAGAGGCCATTGATGTTGTATAGCGCTAATGATTCTGAGAAGTGGAGAAGTGAGGAGTACTTTATTATCATGACTTATATTGTATTGCTGTAAACTGTAATTCGACTATGACTGTGTATTCTATATTAACGTAACGTGTTGTGGTGTAATAAACCGTCATTAACTTTCACCTGCCGTTACACCCTTCCATGCCTCTGATGTGTGTACCTGTAGTGTGTGAATGTACCCACGCACCCTCACTGCAACATTTAACACGGTAGGAAAACAGTAGTCGTGACAGTAGTAACGCATTACCATAAATAGCCTGTGTGGCGGAATCTATGTCAACAAACAGATTGAATTCACTAACAGTATCTCGTGTGTAGCAGTGGTATGTTAGTCTTATAGAATTTGATATTTTCGACATTCGCGTGATATAAGAATTATGTTCTGCTCTGGTGGGCGCATGAACAGTTTGACCATTAAAGTAACACCCATCACCATTTATTCAATCTCCAAGACCAGTCATCAGTTATAATATTTAATAACTCATCGGTAACTTTCAAAGTAATCTTCAACATCCTAAATTAAGCGGTTACAGGAGGCATCAAAGAAGAGTTGGCATCTCGAAAAGCAGCAGCTGGGAGACTTTTTCAGGCCATAAATCGAGGATTCCTCAGCAAGAGAGAGGCTGGTAAGAAAACGAAGATGGCTGTATACCGCTCCACCTATGTCCCAGTCTTGACATATGGATGTGAGTCATGGGCAATGACTACAACCCACAAAAGCCAGATCCAAACCCCAGAAATGAGGTATCTGAGGAAGGTGGTTGAAGTAACAAGAAGAGACATGGTCCGCAACCAGACGATACGTCAAGGCCTAAAATCCCACCGCCTGCAGACCCAAGTAGAACAGTCCCAACTAAGATGGTTTGGCCATGTCTGCAGAATGGGTGAAGATCGGCTACCACGACAAGCATGGGAAACAAATCGCCATGGATCCAGACCCCCAGGACGACAAGCATGGACGAATGGATCTAGCATACGATGTATTAAGGAAATGAATAATCAAATTGAACTGACTGTGATGTATTGAGGTAACTGTCCTGTGTCTGATTTAATGTTGTACGTGATGTTGTCTGTATATAGGGGAAAACTAAAGGACCCTACAAGTTTTGCGAATGTCTTTTTATTCCAGGTTTTGTCCTGGTATATTTCAAGTTCATGAGACACACATGTGAGAGGAGCTATGGTGGTGTGCTGTTCTCCAGTTTGATAGAGCGAAAGCCACATATCCCAGCCTGGAGTTCATATTCTGTGCGAACCCAACAAGGATTGGAGGTGTCTCAGACTAAAGTCAAGTTAAGTGGACATATAGATCCACTTGGCAGATGATCCAGCAACCTTATAAAGAACTAAAATAAATAAAATAAAAGCAATAAAGACTCAAAAAAAAACTCTAATAATACAGACTTGTTATAGACTTGTTACAGACTTAAACATTATAACGTGATGAGTCACAGCGGACCATATTCAACGTCTATTACGTTACCAGCCAGGGACATTGATACCAAGATTGTGAACTAGTGAATGAACTTTAATTACTTATATAAATAAATATACAAGCATAATTTTGCCTTTTTATGGATAACATTCCATATTATTTATTTCATTTTTGTAAATACATTATAACCTGAGTTAAGTTTTCCTAACCAAAAGAAAACAGGTTTAGGAACAATAAATTGTACATACTATCATTCAGTCTTACTTAATTATTGTAATTAAGTTAATGTTCTGTTTGATAGTTATTACCTATAACTAATTTAATTTACCCCTAGATAATTAGCCACACAAACAAAAATATATATATCCATTAATCATTTTGGGATCATGAGAGGCAGCAGATAGATCTTCAGGACCAAACACTATCATCATACCTGAAAATTTACATAGCTTGACCCCCACTTTGATGTCGATACACCCTTACTCTTTTCAGAGAAGGGGTATTTCTTTTAAGACCAGTCTCTAGACAGACAGACATAATACAAAGAAAGAAACAAACAAAAAGAAACAAACAAACAAACAAAAAGAAAGAAAGGTAGGAAGAAAGAAAGAAGGAGAATACAGAACCAAAAGGATACAGAGGCTTTCCCTAATCAGTGCACATTCAAATATGGTAATTTATCCGCCATTACGCTGACGATCTCAAACGTCCATAATGTGAGAACCGCCGGCTAGGAATGATTAAATCAGCTAATAACGCATGAAAACTACATAAGCATTAAAAACTAATGACACGAAAGTGGACAAATGGTGGAAAGACTCCCTAGACGCCAGTCCACAGAGCTCGATGACGCAGATTCCAGGCGCTATTCTCTGGGTCACAAATATTACATCACAGAAAGCACACGACTCTGCCAATCACTTCGCATAATTTGATTACCTGAAAGGTGGCACGCGTTACCATGGCGAAGGTCGTAGACGGGCTTGCAATAATGCTTGGGGTGGGGGGACGGGGGAGTGTGGCACTTTATTTCTTTACACACACAGGGGGAAATAATTATTGCCGTGCTCACTGCCAGAACATAAATGAACAATATATTTATACTTTTTTTTTACCGGAATGAAAAGAGAGGAGGAGAGCGGACCCCGGGAAAAAAGGAAGAATACAGCTGGACAAGAGACATCGAGTGTAACATGAAAAATAATGGTCATCTTGGAGATCAAGATTACGACAGGATATACTGACCAGTTGGTGGCATGTGCTCCAGGAGAGAAAACAAAAACTTAAACAAAAAAGTAGGTTTCTATATGAAAGAAACCAAAGACTGTGTCATCGCAGATACTGCCGCGGGGCAATGAAGTGTTAGAGACTTCATTTATTTGGTCCAGCTTTATGAAGTGCGCTGACCAGCTGCCTTTCTCGTTTCCTTTGCCTTCCCTAACTCAACAGCAGAGTCAGGTACAGACGCGTGCCTCAACCAGGTTTTGAACCCGGTCGCTCAAGCAGCAAGGGCTCTTTTCATTCCGCCACTCGACAGAAAGCAACCAAACATTTTTGTTAAAAACTGAAAGAATGAACGACGTAGAGTGCGCAATGATAGCTTTTACATTCTGAACGTGCAGGACTCAAACCCACACACTAATTCAGGATAAGCAACTGAAACACTTTAAAAAAAATTCATCCTGCCTACTTCGCAAGTGTTGTAAAGTCTCTCACTGAATAAAATGTATACCAATGGTTCTTAAACTGTGCGTCATGGCTCTGACATTTCGAAAAGTAGATGTATCCAGCGGTCACGTGTAAGATGTTATGTAGGTCCTACCAAGATATGTGTAAAAACTAAGTACAGAAAGCTTGGTGTAGTTCCTGGGGGTCTTTGATGTGACAAAGAGGGACTGGGACTTCTGCTTTGTTATACATTTCGTACGCGGCGCCTAATATGAGGTGGCGCATGAGGCTGGCAACCTCGTCAATGTAAAACAAATTGTTACAGAAACCACGGGTGCAGGCTACCCTGCCAGGGGATCAGTTACCTCGTAAGGGATGATAAAAGAAATGATGTAGCGGTGAAACCCGCGCTGTCTATATTACACTGTCAGTATTATACTGTCACTATGACACGGTCACCATTACACTATCAATATTGCACCTTCACTATTACACTGCCACTATTACACTAACAATATTACAGTCACTATGACACTATCGATATTACAACTTCACTATTACACTGTCAATATTACACTGTCACTATGTCACTTTCAATATTACACTGTCAATATTACACTGCCAATAATACACTGTCAATATTACACTGCCAATATTACACTGTCAATATTACACTGCCACTAATACACTGTCAAAATTACACAGTTACTAGTACACTGTCAATATTAGACTTGATTTTTTTTTAAACCCGTGCTAAATAGATCTGCTTTTCAAACGATACATTTATTTACATGCACTCCACCATACAGATAATGTTTTTATTACTCTGAGATTGGCAAAGGCAGGTAGAAAGCTACCTCAGCTTGATACAAGCATTAACTTATGAAGAGGCCAAGAGGTTTATCAGAAGCAGATACTGCAACAAGTGGGAAGCTAAGCATCCAAGCCACCAGAAAAATTATGCATATTACCAGCTCAACAGAAGTGAACATGTGGCAATCTTCAGATTCCCGACAGGCGACAAGAGACTGAAATGCCATCTATTCAACAAGCTAAAGATTGGAACTATCGATGAGTGTAACTGTGGCGCGGTAAAAATGGCTGCTGAACATTGCAGCGAAAGTACCCAACATACCACGAACAAAGAACGGACATATGTCCGTCACCAGAACCATTTCTGGACAAACACTATAGAGATACAAATAACCTCAGGCTGACCAATGCTTCTTTAAACATACTCAAATTGATATCTGATAAGTATAAGAAGAAGATAATTACCGTATACAATATTATCTTATAGTTTTTAATGCGCTTTCAAGCAAATCTAAACTTTAGTTTTTATTTAACTTTTTTTTTTAACGTTTTGGTATTTTTTAAAGAGTGTTTAGCAGCAATATATTGACCGGCTCTGCTACCTCCTTCCACGTATTATTGCATATCTTCTTTTTTTTTCCCCCACGTTCCTATTACTGTTGTCCCATCCTCATAAAGATATTTAGCGTATACTAGTGGTTAGTTGTAACTTGTACATTTCCAAAATGCACGTTTTCAGTAACAAGTTTCTTCTTTTTTTCTTTCAGTTTTCGCTCCTTATGGAGTATGGGGCTATTAATGCAACTTAATTTCTTTCAAAAGGCCTGCACCATACCATTCATATGCTCTTGCTGTGGTGGTTTTTCTAGCAATTTGTTTGAAATGAGGTTGCCAACCTCAGGCTTTACCATAATTACTACACATATTTCTTATTGATTCTAGTTTCTGATGCCTGCTCAACTTTAAGCTTGAGTACTGGCAATTCGTATTTTGAATGTATGTCTTAGTTGGCTCCCCCTTCACTACAGTATTACGCCTGTAGACAACGTGGAAACAATAAACGATACAAATGTAATTGATTTTTATTTTAAACTGATTCCTGTGTTTTCTTGTTTGCGGTTTTTTTTTTTTTTTTTTTTTTTTTTTGCTTTCTCCAAAAATAATTCTGTTCACGGATCACACTTTTAAAACAAAGCTATTAGAGAGCAGACACGAACATTCACAGAAACTAATGTGAGCACAAAAATAAGAATACAAAAAGCAAAAGGAGATTTCATCGCATTAGGAAGCTTATGAGAATCAAAAACATCAAGTCCAACACAAACATCCGAATCTTGAAATCAAATGTCAAGTCAGTCCTACTGTAAAACATGGAGAAGATCAAAACACCAACCACAAAATTACAGACTTTCATCAATGAGTGCTCGCGTAGATTACTTACTTACTTAGTTGTTCCCCTTCTACCGTGAGGTGTAGAGGTTTAGAAGAGACAGCGCCAGACTATTCTATTGGCTGTCTTCCTCCTGGCCTGGTTCCATTCTAGTCCTCGGTCCTTCAAAGATTGTCTAATGTTGTCCTCCCAGCGGACTCTGGGTCGTCCTGGGGGTCTGGATCCTTGGCTCTTTGTTTCCCATGCTTGTCGCGGTAGCCGGTCTTCTCCCATTCTGCAGACATGGCCAAACCATCTTAGTTGGGACTGTTCTACTTGGGTCTGCAGGGGGTGGGATTTAAGGCCTTGACGTATCGTCTGGTTGCGTACCATGTCTCTTCTTGTTACTTCAACCACCTTCCTCAGATACCTCATTTCTGAGGTTTGGATCTGGCTTTTGTGGGTTGTAGTCATTGCCCATGACTCGCATCTATATGTCAAGACTGGGACATAGGTGGAGCGGTATACAGCCATCTTCGTTTTCTTACCAACCTCTCTCTTGCTGAGGAATCCTCGATTTATGGCCTGAAAAAGTCTCCCAGCTGCTGCTTTTCGAGTGGCCAACTCTTCTTTGATGCCTCCCTTTCGGTCAATAATAGCTCCGAGGTATTTAAAGTGGTCTACCTGCTCCAGGACCTGTTCTCTCAGCTTAATTTGATGTCTTCTTTCTTCTCGTGATATCACCATGGATTTTGTTTTAGAGCTGCTTATGACCATCCCTCTCTTCTCCAGCTCTTCCTTCCAGACTTGCAGGTTGAATTGGAGATGTGCCTCTGATTTAGCAATCAGGGCAACATCATCAGCAAATGCCAGCTCCGAAATACAGACCTGTCTCATCTTCCAGTACCCCACTGAATACTTTCTTGTTCTCTCCTTACATGCCTTGATGACATCGTCCATGAGGAGTATGAAAAGGTAAGGTGACAGGATATCACCTTGTCTTACACCAGTGGTGGTCCTGAACTCTTCTGACTTATGGTTTGCTGTCCTCACATAATTTCTGCAAGACTTGTAGAAGCTCTGTATAGCATGAATCAGAGGTGCTGGAATGTTCTTCCTTGCCAAACAATCCCAAAGTTTGCTCCAGGGGACCCTGTCAAACGCCTTTTCCAGATCTATGAAACAAAGATGGATCTCACTCTTATACTCAAGGGCCTTTTCACTCAGCTGTCTGAGTGTGAAGATTAGGTCTTGAGTACTTCGGTTCGCTCGGAATCCGCACTGGACCTCATCCAGTTGTGGCTCAGCTAGGCGTCGGAGTCTCTGCTCTAGGATTCTAGAGTAGATTTTACCAGGGACACTGAGAAGGGATATGCCTCTATGGTTTCCACACTGTCGATTGTCACCCTTTATGAAAATTGGTGTTATGATGGCAATCTCCCAATCCTTTGGTATGGTCTTTTTGTACCACGCCGCGTAGATTACAATGGTTTGAAATGGTACACAATGATCACCAATGTGGAGCTTATGACAAGAACCAGTGGAACGAGTTGAGAGAATATGCTGGAGATGCACTGGACGCCTACGGAGAAAACTTACTGATACCATTACAAGGCAGTCCTTCTTCTAAAATTCTCAAGGTAAGGGATATAGAGGGAGATCGAAAACACCTGGAGAAGAGAACTGAAGATAAAAATGAACGGGAGACGAAGAACAATTATGACGATTACATAGAGGATAAGACTGTTCCGAAAGAGAGAGAGAGAGAGAGAGAGAGAGAGAGAGAGAGAGAGAGAGAGAGAGAGAGAGAGAGAGAGAGAGAGAGAGAGAGAGAGAGAGAGAGAGAGATCAAACTATTCTTATGCTTCAACGGTAACGAAACGTTTACAAAATATGCTCATCTCAATTTAAAAAGAATCAATAAGGCTTTCGACTTGCAGTTAATCAAGCAGTCTCTGTAAACAATCGTTAAAGAACAGCAAGTGAAAGAAAGGAACAGGAAAATACTGAGCGACAGAAGGGCACAGAAATGAGATCGTACAAGCGATATTTACATGGAAGAAAAAGGGTACATTTGGTAATGAGTGAAAGATATAAATAAAAATACAAGTCATTTCATTTCTTTCTTACGATGTTAATGCTTGGATGTTTAGGTGTACTTGTTAAGCAGCCTGTTTAAATGGACTGATATAAACGAAATTGCAGGGACAGGCAATGTGCATTAAAGTCAGAATACAAAAGACAAAAGGTTCTTTCATTGCAGTTGGAATTATATGGAAATCAAAAGACATCAAGTCCAACACAAAAATCAGAACTTTCAAATCAAATGTCAAGTCAGTCCTATTGTATGGCTGGAAAAAAAAAACAACACCCAAAACATTAGACTTTCACACAAGATTACCAATCTGGAGAGCATAGACTTTCACACTGAAATGGTACGACAAGATTACCAATGTGGAGAGTATAGACTTTCACACTGAAATGGTACGACAAGATTACCAATGTGGAGAGTATAGACTTGCACACTGAAATTGTACGACAAGATTACCAATGTGGAGAATATAGACTTTTACACTGAAATGGTACGACAAGATTACCAATGTGGAGAGTCTAGACTTTTACACTGAAATGGTACGACAAGATTACCAATGTGGAGAGTACAGACTTTCACACTGAAATGGTACGACAAGATTACTGTTAAATCACGTTTTATTTGTTAAATGCCGTGAATGTCCACCAGTTGATAAATGTAGATGTTGGGACTGGTGTAGTAAAGTGTAACGATTGTCAACTCATTAAACCCAGCACAGTTTTGGTCATACAGGTCATCTTGTCCTGGAACGTGATGAGGCTCCGACAAGAATGTGAGTGTAGACAATGAGTGTGTATATGAATGTCAGAACGCGAATGGTAGAATGATTCGATAGAGTTGACAGGTTGGTAGTACATCACTCATACTCACACTGTTCGAATTCAAGAAGTACTGGAACTACGGTGGTCTTTTTATAACATTTAATGGGACGCACACTTGGACAGTACGTGTATGGTTACAGGAACAAATGTCGACATAGACAGCATAATGTTGATCACAGGAATATCATCTTAGGTTAGCATTCATGCTTGGCAAATATCATAATGGAGCATTCGTAAATAAGCATTCAGAGTTCCATCATGTAAATCATCTGGCTTTACTGACTGGGCACGTCAGACCATAACCAATATATAGGAAGGCTCCTAGACCTAACCTCGTCTAGCGAATATCCCTTCACGTAAAGTTCAATATATATATTTTCCATAAAGATATAGGAATCCCAGACATGGGTTCTCACATGTAGCAGTGATCGCTTGGTTCATCGAGCGATAGTACAGGCATCCCTTTTTCTCACTCGATAAATACAAAGTATATGGATTTCAACATGGCTGTGCTTCTCTCGTGAGCTTCACTCACTATTGGATACAGACCAAAATTGGTCATTCGTTAAATGTCCTCATTTCTTCATAGCTTCTATCATAGAGGTAATTGAATAATATCATATAATCTAGTGCTGATACATAGGAATGTCATCTTCCTTTGAATAAATATTCTTTTCAGAAGTACCACTGCGCATCTGCTTATCGACAACGATGGCGAAGCCCAAGTTCATAATAAATTGTGGTTTTACCTTTCTATGCGAAATATAACTTTGCCATTCCTTGGCAAAAGAGAATAAACACTGGGGTAAAGTACATACAACATGTCTAAATGACTATCACTTTTCCCCATCTACTTATAGATCACTTTTTCGGCGATAAGCCGGCTACAACAAAATTCGACATCCCGACAGGATGACAGCCATGAATCACACCCCCTTGCTAGCGATACTTCCGCTGCATAGCCTTTGACCTTTTCTAGCGACAACCAACATAGTTCGACTTAGAAATGTAAAGATATCCATATATAAGACAGACTCGTCCTACTCATACAAACACTACGTATAAATTCAGGCCATAGATATACTGAAGCAAGAACAATCTATTCCTACCCAGGCAAAGAATAAATCGCAGTAGGCCTAAATTCGTCCGCGGAGTCCGATCGAAGATGACGGAACTCCTTTCAAGGGAAGTAACTCAAAAATGACTTCTCCTTAAGCACTTAAAAAAGGAAATACTTTGTTTACAAAATATTTGCGAACATAATAAGTATATAAATGTATTATATTGCAAGATAGTAAAGATTGCACTTTACAGTCTTACCACACCTCCCGGGAAAAAAAAAAAAAAATTTTTTTTTTTTAATACATCTAGGAGCAACGTAGAATAGGCTCACAACGCAAGAATACTGCGCAGATGAAAATATCAGGAATAACTATAATTCCTAATATGACCGGTGAGAATATATCTCAAAATCTGAGAGAAATTGTTTCTCTACGAATAAATGTTTCCAGGAAGGTGTGATGTACGTATAATACAATTCTGGTAATTATACAATGCATACCAAAAATTCACACTATAATCTTAAATTTATGATTTATGAAGAAACAATCATCAAAGAACAGCGGTGAATAAACATCAATAAACCGCTAAGTAGCGATACCATCATTCTATTATTAAATTACAAATGTGTATCTTAGTAAAGAAACAAAAAATAACTGTTGTAAAGTTATACATATTAAAAAGATCCAATATTTAACAGTTAAGTGGCATCATGTGGGCATCTGGACAGAATGTCCGCCATCACATTTTCTGAACCACGGATAGCTCGTACCGAAAAATGAAAAGGTTGAAGAGCGATTGCGTATCGAGTTGATCTCGAGCTCTTCAAGTTCTTACTTTGGATAGCCGTAAGAGCTTTTTGGTCAGTTTCCACTACGAAATGCGCGCCCAGAAGGAATCTTTGGAGTTTGAGAATTGACCAAACCATTGCCAATAATTCACGGTCTAAAACCGAGTAATTCCTTTCTGCAGCATTAAGTTTTCTGGATATATACATTACAGGATGCAGAGTTCCAGAGTACTCTTGCATTAGTGCCGCTCCAATCCCAGTGGATGAAGCGTCACTACGAAGAACAAATGTCTTATCTGTTGTAGGTAACACTAAAATAGGTGGTGATGAAAACATAGTTTTGATCTTCTCTAGTGAAGATTGGCATTCATGAGACCAGTGAACCATGTTAGGCGACCCTTTCTTTAATAGTGTAGAGAGAGGTGCCATGATAGAGGACAGATTCGGAATGAAACGTCCATAAAATTGTATGAGACCTAAAAGACTTCGCACTTGCTTTTTAGTCCTAGGGATAGAGATGTTAAGTATCTTAGTGATATTATGGTCTTCTGTCTTCAAGAAACCGTGACCTACTCGATGGCCTAAGAAAGCAATTTCGCTAAAGCCAATACAAGCTTTAGATGGTTTTGCTGTCAGGTTATACTCACGCAGAGTTGATAATAATTCAACTAACCCTGAATAGTGATCTTCCCAAGTATCGCTGAAAAGACAGATGTCGTCTAGATAAGCAATGACATCTGACCGATACGATAGGATTCGACGCATCATGCGTACAAATGTAGCTGGTGCGTTCATAAGGCCGAAAGGCATAAAATTCCATTGGAAAAGGCCTCTGGGAGTAGAGAAAGCGGTAAGAGGTTTGGCGCGTTCGGATAATGGAACTTGCCAATATCCTTTAGACAAATCAAGTTTAGTGAAAAAATGCGATTTAGAAAGACGAGTAAGTAGCTCTTCTAGTAAAGGCATAGGTTCAGCATCGAACTTCGTAACTTGATTCAATTTGCGATAGTCAACGCAAAGACGTATGTTATTGTCTTTTTTTCGAACAATAACCATCGGCGAAGAATATGCAGAAGTGGATGGTTCGATTATTTGTAAATCTATCATTTCATCCAACTCCTTTTCAACCTGTGTTTGGAAATGTATAGGGATAGGATAAGGTCTAACCCTAATTGGAGTATGTTCAGTTAGAACAATGTCATGCTCAATGACATGAGTTTGTCCAGGGATGTCAGTGAGGACATCCTGAAATGTTTGTAACATAGACGAAACTTGTCGCCGTTCTCCTAGAGACAAATCAGGAGAAACAGTAACGTCTTTCCATGATTCACTAGAATGAAGTGGGATCATTGGAAGCGGAAGATTAACATCCGAAAAACTTGTTTCCTCATCCTGTATTACAGACAGTGATGAGTAATGACCATGTTTGACATGAGAATCGTCCGTTGCCTGGAAAATAGGCTGTAGATAGTCAGGACGTTCATGGAACTCCGTAAGCATATTGATGTGGAAGGTTTTATGCTTCCCGTTAATATCGACGATGTAGTCAACATCTGAAATTTTCGATATTATATCGTACGGACCTTTCCAACTAATAAGGAGTCTATTTTCACGACAAGGTAGCAAAACAAATGCTTTGTCACCAGGACAAAGTTGTCGTAAAGTTCTCTTCTTATTAGCAAATTGTCTTGCCTTCTGCTTAGCAAATTCAGAAGAGGACGTTGCCAATTTGCATGCTTCGATAATCTTCTGTCTCAGCGCGATGACATACTCGTAAGAAGATTTTGTGTCATCGTCAATATTGTCAGCTGTTATAAGATCATGCAGCAAAGACATTGGGCCGCGCGGTCGCGCGCCAAAGACAAGTTCAAAGGGAGAAAACCCTGTATGTTCATTGGGGACCTCTCTGTACGCGAAGAGGGCCGCGGGTAAAACCCTATCCCAATCTTGAGGATGATCCTCAGTTATCTTCCCTAATAAGTTCTTAAGTGTTCTATTTAGTCGCTCGACCATCCCATTGGACATAGGATGATAGATGCTACTCAAAGATCTCTCTATCTGTAGAGTAGACATTACTTGAGACATGGTATCCGATATCAGTTGGGTGCCATGATCTGATAATATTTCTCCGGGGAATCCCAGCCGAGAAAATATAAGCCAAAGAGCATCTGCAATGTCAGCGGTAGTAATGCTCTT
The DNA here is from genome assembly GCA_024509875.1 of Oreohelix idahoensis. NCBI lineage: Eukaryota > Metazoa > Mollusca > Gastropoda > Stylommatophora > Oreohelicidae > Oreohelix > Oreohelix idahoensis. The sequence goes on along the minus strand of JAMPIV010019430.1, from coordinate 135,395 downwards.
TAGAGGGATAGCCTCTGGCCAACGTGTGCACATGTCTACACACGTTAAGATAAACTGATGTCCTCTAGCAGATTTGATCTTGAATGGACCAATGATGTCTATCGCCATTTTCTGGAATGGACGAATAGGAATATCTGCAGCCTGAATAGGCGCAGCATGACGAGGACCTTTGGATTTGACTTCTTGACATACTTTACAGGATCGACAATAGATCCGTATGTCCTTGTTCACAAAAGGCCAAAAGAAAGCCGCAAGAACTCTTGACTTTGTACGGGAAAAACCCATGTGACCAGCACACTGAGAGTCGTGTGCATGTTGTAAGATCTTAACTCTCAAATTCTTGGGTACAAGAATCTGAGAATGACTTGACTTAGTGGAGTCTTGCACCATACGTACAAGTACGCCATTCTTCATTGTAATCCAAGATTTACAATTTGAATCTTTATTCGGATCACCTTTCGTTACAAGAGTGAAGAATTTCTTAAGAGTCGGATCTTCTTCTTGTTGTTTTATAAACGAGTCACGAGAAATTACCAAGGGATCATCTTGGTTATGCACTTCATTATCTTCAACAGATGAAGTTTCAGGCATATTGAGAGCTTGAGCTCTAGTGACTACCGCATTAGCAGATTGCATATTTTGATTTTCCCAAACGGAAATTTGCTCCGGAGTGCATTCTTTGACTCCGTGAATGCGACCGATGATAAGATCAGCGATCGGATTCGGCAAAAGACATGCGTGTACATCTCCTGTGAAGAAAGGAGTAGCAATCCTAATGATAGCGGTAGAGTATTTCTCTATGGTGCCGCCAAATGTTACGCATTTGACTACTTTGCCTGTAGAATGAGAAGGATCTATGAGTGACTGCCTAACCCCAATAGTTGTGCATCCAGAATCAAAAAGTACTGAGACTGGATTGTCATTTACTAAACCTTTGTGTAAGACAAGAGAACCTCTCCCATCATGCGCGATTGACGCAGGAAGAGCGGGAAGAGGATGGCCACAGCTTAAAGTAGACACTGTGGTTGGCTCAAATAATGTTTTGCATTGGGGGCACTGAGATGCTCTCCCAAAATCAAAAGCGGCACATGCCATATTATTAGAGTCATCATTATCTTTATTTTGTTTATAGGCTTCGTGGGACTCTTGCTGTGCAGAGTTCGCCTGGTAATGAGCTTTATGTTTTTTGAATTGTGCTCTACCTCTGTTATTATTGCCTCTGTACTTATCATTGTTTCCACTATTATAACCCCTACTCGGGTTTGAATCATAGCTCCTTTGGTTACTATCATCATATTCATTATAATGAGTATCTCGGTAATTATGATCCTGTTGTCTCCATGAAGGAAAACTTGGATAGTTTCTAGAATGACTTCCTTTGCGAAAGTTCCTGTAATTATGACCACCCCTGAATCGAGGGCTGTCAGCTCTTCTCCAGGTATTCGAAGAAGAACCCTGAAATGATTGGTTACCTTGGTTCTGATAACTGTAATAGTTACCTTTTTTATTAAACCTATTTTGAGGTCCTTGGAATTTGTGAGAGTGATTAGGGTTGTATGGTGTTGCAGAAGCAACTGGCATACCTTCTTTAACCTTACTGTTGCTAATAGCTACGTCCGGATGTGCAGTGACGTATTGGGTACAATACTGTTCCATTTCTTTTAGAGACTTAGGTTTACGCTCATGTAAGAATTCGAGGAAAGGTTTATTTATACTTGACATAATCTTGTCTCTGAGTATCAAGTCCATAAGGGCTTCATAAGTCTTTTCTGTTTTGGATAGCTCAATCCAACGATCAAATGTAAGACGTGTCCTTGCAATGAATTCTGAGAATTCTACACCTGCCTCAGGCACCATTGTCTTAAACAACTTCCGATAACCCTCTTCAGACAACTGATACTTCTTTAATAAGGCTGCCCTAATAACATCATAGTTATCTTTGTCAGCCTCTTCAACCAAACTTAAACTAGTCAGAGAATCACCTTTCAGATTTTCTGATAACTGGTTAGCATATTGTGATTTGTCCACATTATGGGCTCGACACGAGCGTTCAAATCTATTTAGCCAGAATGTTATGTCATCACTGGAAGGGTTGAACGCTGGTACCTTGACCTTGTAAGTAAAGGGTTTACCATTACCACCAGATGCTTGATTACCATCACTTATGTTTGTTAACTTTAACTTTTCTAACTCAAATGCTAAAAGTTCTTTTTGGTGTTCATGTTCTCTTATTGCTTTTTTCTCTTGAGCTTCAGCTTGTAATTTTCTCTCTTCTGCAGCAGCTTGTAATTTTTTTCTCTCTTCTGCAGCAGCCTTCATCTTTTCTTTTCTCTTTTTTCCATTTCCATCTGGAATCTTTTTTCATCAGTCTGTATCTGCAATTTCTTTTGTTCATACTCTCTTTGTAATTTTTTTTCCTCAGCTTCTAATCTTTTCTCCTCAATCAATGCTTTTTTTTCTTCAGCAGCTAATGCTTTGTCATATTGAGCAACTGCCCATTCTTCTAATTGCTGACCAGTCTTATCAAGAGCCTTGCCTTGTGTGATAAAATAATCTAATGTAGACATCTTGTCTAATAAGATCAGTAATTTGCAAAAGTAAATAAATTCACTTTCTTAGTCTTAATCAAAGACCTTGTATGATAACTTTTTAACCTGTGGAAAATAGTACTTAACTATCCCAATCACTGTGGGAAACAAGCCTTACAAAGGTCTTGTATAAATCCTTATATAATAACAGCTATAAGTTGCTGGTTCACTTTATAATATAAGTGCAGTGCACCAGAAATAGTGTTTTATATCATCAACTGTGTACCTTTAGTAATAGCAATTAACTATCAGTTGATTCTTGTACATCAATTTATATGATCAACTATATTTTAAATAGTGTATGTCGATCAGGCACAAAACAAAAACAGTTATACAGAAGAACATGAAAACATTTGCGGAAATGAAATAAATCAAATGGGAAAAAAATAAAAGATAAACCGCAAGAGGATAACAAATACAAATAACGCCACAGTATATAAATATAAATTGAGAATAGAACTGAAAGATAGAATAGGGTAGACCAACAAATTACAAACAAATCAAAACAAACTAAAGAACAGAGGAATATTACAAAAACAACAATGAGTACAGTCTTCACAGCTAACACTAATAGCAACAGCTGTCGCAGCAAATTTTCAATCAAGAAAATTGCACCTCTAGAAAACGCACACATCAGACCCTCTATTACGTGGGATACTCTGTTGTGTGACACCGCCCAACCAAAACAACAACCCGCTGGATACAAACAAATATCACATATAAATATTTAAACATAAATACATAAATGCATAAATAGTATGGCAATATGATGTAAATAGAGTGTTGCAGAAAGAATGTGTTGTAAAGAAGGCTCAGTTACACTGCCTAATAGTACAGTACTGTGGTACTTTATTAAACAAATACTTCTGGTCTAATTATTTTAAATTCAACACAGAAATAGAAGCTCCATCGTTGATGTGAATGATAACAATCGATGTAGGACTTCTCAGTTCAATAACATTTCCTTTCGCAAACACTGTCAAATATTCTCCAGTCCTGATGTGTAATGTTCTATGTTTCAACCAAGCTTGCTGTGTAACACTGTCAGTTGTATGGCAAATGTCCAACGAACCAAATGTCAACAAACGCTGACCTAGTTACTGCATACTGTCGACAGGACAGGTCACGCTGACATCACTGTAGAGTTGTACTGTTGATGTATTTGTGTGTGTCGTAACAGACCCCAAGGAACGTCTGGTCTCAGTAGTTTACTTCTCAATATGGTCACTGTGCAGGTTGACCCAGGAAGCTGGCACACCAGTTGTTAAATCACGTTTTATTTGTTAAATGCCGTGAATGTCCACCAGTTGATAAATGTAGATGTTGGGACTGGTGTAGTAAAGTGTAACGATTGTCAACTCATTAAACCCAGCACAGTTTTGGTCATACAGGTCATCTTGTCCTGGAACGTGATGAGGCTCCGACAAGAATGTGAGTGTAGACAATGAGTGTGTATATGAATGTCAGAACGCGAATGGTAGAATGATTCGATAGAGTTGACAGGTTGGTAGTACATCACTCATACTCACACTGTTCGAATTCAAGAAGTACTGGAACTACGGTGGTCTTTTTATAACATTTAATGGGACGCACACTTGGACAGTACGTGTATGGTTACAGGAACAAATGTCGACATAGACAGCATAATGTTGATCACAGGAATATCATCTTAAGTTAGCATTCATGCTTGGCAAATATCATAATGGAGCATTCGTAAATAAGCATTCAGAGTTCCATCATGTAAATCATCTGGCTTTACTGACTGGGCACGTCAGACCATAACCAATATATAGGAAGGCTCCTAGACCTAACCTCGTCTAGCGAATATCCCTTCACGTAAAGTTCAATATATATATTTTCCATAAAGATATAGGAATCCCAGACATGGGTTCTCACATGTAGCAGTGATCTCTTGGTTCATCGAGCGATAGTACAGGCATCCCTTTTTCTCACTCGATAAATACAAAGTATATGGATTTCAACATGGCTGTGCTTCTCTCGTGAGCTTCACTCACTATTGGATACAGACCAAAATTGGTCATTCGTTAAATGTCCTCATTTCTTCATAGCTTCTATCATAGAGGTAATTGAATAATATCATATAATCTAGTGCTGATACATAGGAATGTCATCTTCCTTTGAATAAATATTCTTTTCAGAAGTACCACTGCGCATCTGCTTATCGACAACGATGGCGAAGCCCAAGTTCATAATAAATTGTGGTTTTACCTTTCTATGCGAAATATAACTTTGCCATTCCTTGGCAAAAGAGAATAAACACTGGGGTAAAGTACATACAACATGTCTAAATGACTATCACTTTTCCCCATCTACTTATAGATCACTTTTCGGCGATAAGCCGGCTACAACAAAATTCGACATCCCGACAGGATGACAGCCATGAATCACACCCTTGCTAGCGATACTTCCGCTGCATAGCCTTTGACCTTTTCTAGCGACAACCAACATAGTTCGACTTAGAAATGTAAAGATATCCATATATAAGACAGACTCGTCCTACTCATACAAACACTACGTATAAATTCAGGCCATAGATATACTGAAGCAAGAACAATCTATTCCTACCCAGGCAAAGAATAAATCGCAGTAGGCCTAAATTCGTCCGCGGAATCCGATCGAAGATGACGGAACTCCTTTCAAGGGAAGTAACTCAAAAATGACTTCTCCTTAAGCACTTAAAAAAGGAAATACTTTGTTTACAAAATATTTGCGAACATAATAAGTATATAAATGTATTATATTGCAAGATAGTAAAGATTGCACTTTACAATTACCAATGTGGAGAG